>JAYDZK010000001.1:97089360-97101969 GCA_034509185.1 Euphonia xanthogaster | reverse complement strand
CACCTTCACCCTGTGCACACCTTCACTCTGTGCACACCTTCACCCTGTGCACACCTTCACTCTGTGCACACCTTCACTCCGTGCACACCTTCACCCTGTGCACACCTTCACTCCGTGCACACCTTCACTCTGTGCGCACCTTCAGCCTCCCTCTGCGTGAGCTCCCTGGCAACACCCCACTGTCTCTGTGTAAAGGGTGATGCTCTGAGTGCTAGACAGTGGGTCTGTCCCCTGTCTCTGATCTTCCTCATGGCCTGCTCTTCCCTATTCTCCTGTTGCTAAGAGCAGACAGTTTTGTGAGAAGCTCAGTTTTCTTCCCCCACTCCTGAACCCACCACATTCCCCCCGCCAGAGGTCCTGTGCTCAGCCTGTGCCCCCCAGGATTCCTGCTCAGAGGCAGGAGCAGCACACACGATTTGCCCTTTGCCTCTTCCCTGCGCAAGCCTCAATCCCTTCACGGAGGGGCTGAGCAGGGCTCTTGTGTTACTACAAGCTTTTAGTGGAAGCAGTCATTTGCTTGGAAGGTAACTGTAGGAAGTGAAAAACACCTTTGATATTTCCCCCAGATAATTATAGTCCTGGCTAGAAGGTTACTATTTCTTGAGATTCTAGAATTCATGAATGCCTCAGGAAAACTTATACCAAGAATCACGGGTGGTAAATCCTAAATCCTCTTGAGTTCAGCTTCAATTTTTCTAAGGCAAGCCTAGTGCTGCACTCCTTCCAGAATTGTAGGAAGGGAAGAATTCAGCTTTAGAGAAGATTTTGGGGATATTGTGTGAGTGCATGATGACCTCTCATGTGACTTGGCTGCTGCCCTCAGCCCTCATCTTTGAGGTGGCCACAAGACAATTATCCTGATTATGTCCTGATTAGTGTGGGACATCAGGACACTTGATGCTTTCATGTTCTTTCCATGGCCTCTCCTAAAGACATAAATTTCACTCATATTAAGAAAAGAAAAAAAAGACCAAAAATCAAGAAAATGTGGAAGTTTCCAGGAGTGGTTGGGTGGTCCCTGTTTCCTTTCCTCTTCTGATTTCACCCAAAGTTGCATGAGTCTGTTCAAGTACCTGTGAGACATTTTTAATTCATTACTAGGGTAGCAAAATACATTCCTCTCACTTTATGTGCTTTCACCCTACAGACTACCTGAATACCTTTTGGAATATGATATTGTGGCCATATTCTTAAGGAAAATATCCTTAAAATCTTTCCCATAATGTAATATTCTACTATTCAATTTTTGATGCATTGCATAACAGATTTATACAATTAAGTTTCCTATTAAACATGAAAAGCCAAAAAAGCATCCCTTCCTCCTGATAGACTACTATTCTACTTCATGTCTGTCTTTTCCTTGTTTGTGTAAGAAGCTGCCTTTTGGGATGTCAGTAGCATTTTTGAGTGTCAAGAGGAGTCTGGGACTCTTGTGGTGGAATTCTTTCTTTGAGAAGCACCATCAACAATCCTTGTGTTTCCTTGTGAAGGTCCAGCAGGTTCTGAAGGGGCTGCTGAGAATTTGTTGTTTTAAATACTGCAAAATACCAGCATGGGGATACAGTGGGAAGGGGATCTGGACTAGCAGTATGATTAACCTGTTCTAGAGCAGCTGTTACAGATTTCCTACAAATCACAACTGCTTCCAGATAGGGAAGTGTTTGTTCAATTACTACTACACACAGCTTGTTCTCCTCTGCTTTTGATGGCATCTGCTATGGTCATCTGATAAAGTTTTTACATTTTAAATATGCTAATGTTCATATCATGCTCCATGAGTTCTTGTATTATTTCTGGTTTTTGGCCTCAAGGATGGGAATTTTGGGGTAGACTAAGTTTTTTTATATGAGGATTAAGCTTTCAGAGCTCTGAAACATGACAATTGTAAAGAGTAATTAATATTTACTGTAATTTTTCTCCGAATCTGCACAGGCAACATGACTTAAGCACACTAAAGCAGAGTTTTTAATAATTAGAATCGCCAGATTAAAGCAGAGATTTTTTTTTCAGCTAGAGTATCAGGTTTTTTCTACAGTATCAGTTTTTTAATCTAATGCCTAAAAATTGCAGTTTCACTTTCTGACCCTGAAAATTTTTGCCCATAGTTTGAACATGACATCAGCTTAGATGAAATATAGCTTCAGTGTATGGGTTGAAATTGTGGGGAAAAATTATCCTGGTTTTATTTGCTTTTATTATCTTGTCCTCAAATATAGAGAATTTTTCCTTATATATTCAATGTTATTTCACTTAATACATCACATCACTGTTTCCAGAGATAATACATTTTTCATTGCTTTTTAGGGCTCTTGTCCAGGCACTTCATGAAAGTCAAAGATATGATCTTTGCACTGAAGAGTCTGAGGGAATGTGAGGGTTTGTGTTAACAGATAAGCTATACTTTAATTTAAATCATCCTTGACAACATCAAACATCCAGGTGCAACATAATCTGATATGGCAAATTGAAATTGATGTATGAATAGAAGTATCATATATTCAGGTTTTCCTAGTTTGCTTTTTTTTCCTTACCCAGGAACCTTTTGAAGCTTTTTTTGAAGTCTGCATGTGTGCTATGAGTCCATTTAGCCATTGACACAGAACTGCCTGGTCAGAGGGATCCTCCATCATTGCAAAGTCAGCAGTTTTAAAACTGTACCATTTTTATTGCAATGGTGCAACTCTAGAGGCAGAGGAAGCTGCAAGGGGCAGATGTAAGCTGAGAGCAAGTTAAGGTATGAACAGCCAAGAGAGAAGCAAAGCACTGGCTGCTGTCTGTGCTCTTGTTCTTGACCCCACACTGCAAACACAGAGCTGCTTTTCCTTGCTGACCATATTCTTGCAGGCCCTATGGATGGTATTTCACAGGTTACTCTTAGGCAGCTGCTGGAGTGTCCGGGTGCCCTGTAAGAGCCTCTCCCCAGCCATGGAGTGCTGCTTTGCAGACTGCCCAGCGGAAGCTCAGACCTGAGGATATGCTGCAGCCTCCTAACATCATTAAGTTCACTCTTCTCAGATATGCTTGCAGAGCTATTTCCTGATTTCACAGACCACACGTTGAAAGCCTCTGCCATAACTTAACTTGCCCAAGATGTACTGAACCTTTCTGAATATTTCCAGAGCTATTCCCCTTTCCCCACAAACACAGGAGATGCCATAGGATATAACAGCATGTGCATTTCTGGGCAAATGCTGCTCAGTGCTGAGAGACAGGGCAACCTTCTCGGTCCTGCATTAGTTGTAACTTTCTCTTTTGCCCCTTTCCATTGCTTTCCAGTTCCCCGGTGAGGGGGAAGCCTTTGACTTACTTGTTAGGGATCATTTGCATTTCAGAGAGCTTCAAAGAATTAGATCAGGGAATCTTTTTGCATTTGTTTATGGCACTGAAGTCTGAAAGTCTGAGAAGCAGTCAGCCACTTGCCACATGAGAAATACATTTTAAGGAGGCAACAAGACAAACACTACCCCCCTGCAACTTAGTTGCAACTTTTCCTTTTGCTGCTTTCCATTCTTTTCCTGTTCCTTGGTAACTTGTCCATTAGACACTCTGTTCTCCTGCTCTTGCTCAAGCCAAGCTTGTTTGCCTAGAGAAGTCAGAGCACAGTAAGTGAAGCTGTGAACTTAATGACTGTCTAGCCATCTTGTGCTGTTTCTCTGCTTGAGCACCTACACAGCATTGTATGAAGCACCTTACCTTAGAACATACAGAGAGCTGCTCCAAGACTCCACTGGGTAACTGGCTGTAAATCCACACACTTCTTTATCTGTATTTTACTTTATTGTGTGAACAAGCCAAAAAATAATACTTCTCTAAGAATTTGTGAGCTTAACAAAAAATTAAACATCCAGGTTATGACTAGGAAATTCAGCCTTTCTGCTATTTTCAACATGATCTCTAACTGTAGTATGCTACAGGAAAAAAACAGTCTACTGGTGGAATTAGCTGCATACACATTGTGGGAGCATTTCTCAAAGGTGCAGTTCCTCTAAAAATCCAAATGCAGCACCAGCAACAACCAGTGCCTAACAGCTCTCAGAGAGACCCCTCTGGCTGTTCTTTGGGCCTTTATGCTTGAGCTGTCCTTTGCAAGTTTGTGCAATATACTGTAATGCTATACTCAGTTAATGAGAGCTGGCCTGTCCCCACACAATTGTAGGTTGTCATTTCTTGTTCTGATGTCTTCTATTCTTCCACAAAGGGAATTTGAATTCAAATGGGTCTGAAGATGGAAAGCACTTGAAAAACTTAGTATGGCTTCAGAACATAGAGCTGCAACTTGAAATATTTTTTAAGGTGCATTGTGTGGGTTTATATTTTCTGTGGTTTTGCTGATGTGATTCATATTTGCCTGACCTCCTGCTTATGCACAGAGATATCAGATTGTGTCATGCCTGAAGAAAATTCAGCTCCCACTTTATTAAACTCATCCAAATCAGATTCAGGGACTACAAGGTTATCACCATGGTTGTCTGACAAGATTTTGACTTTTTAAAAAAATTGTCTTCTTTTATTTTTACTGTCACTTCTAATACAACTCAGTTTCTCTCCCTGATAAAATAGCTATGACTGTGTCTGTTCTACAGTAGCTACCCTGACTTTAATCTGATGCCTGAGAAAACAAACCTGAAATAGAAAGTGTGCAATTTTGAATTTAAACAGTACAGACAATCTGAATATAAAATTGATCACTGGTTTTTATAAGTGCCATTATTCATTATGCCACTGGATGTACCTTAAACTATTTCAGTGTATTAAATTCTCTTTGAATACTTCCAGAGTCTCTAATAAAATATTTCTGAAAAATCCTCCTTGTTGCATGGTGGATAAACATTAGACAGCCTGTAGTTCTCAGTGGCACTACTTGCCATAGGTTTGGATGAAGAGTGGCTGGATGTACTTATTTTGTGCAAGTGTTTCATCAGTCTGGTGTTCAAGCTGTGGTTGTGTGGATCGAGATCGCCATCCAATGGCTGCTCGCAGGTTAGTTTTCACGGGAAGTCCAGCACACCGCTGTCCCGCTCACCATCTCTCCTTGAAAGGTGTTTTTACTGAAACAAAAGGTAGCACTTTGTCCTCACCATATTTTAAATATCCTGTTTTGCCATGCTGTGAGCTGTGTTAAACTTCACAGGTGCCAAAAATCTGCACATTTAGTTGCCTATAACAGGTAACTTTCACAGCTGTGGAAAGGGTGAGAGAGCACAGGGAAAGGATTAAAACAGAAGTACAGCATAGAGAGATTAAAAGGAACTGGTATTATAGACCCCCAGGTAAAAAAATATAGATATTTTTTCATCCCGAAAGAAGTATTTTGGATGCTGCTGCTTGTCAAGCTAAGTGCTGCAGCAGAGCTATCATAGGATCATAGAATGGTTTGGGTTGGAAGAGACCTTAAAGAGCCTCTTGTTCCAACCCCCCTGCCATGGGCAGGGACACTCCACTTTGCTCAGGACACCATCCAGCCTAGCCTAGAACACTCCCAAGGATGGGGCATCCACAGCTTCTCTGAGCAACCTGTCCCAGTGCCTCATCACCTGCAGAGTAAAGAATTTTTTTCTGATATCTAATCTAACTCTGGTGTCTTTCCAGAACCTTACTGGTACTTGGTAAAGAGGCAAAGTGTGAGGCTGCAGTAATTCCATGCTTGCACAGAACTTCAGCACACTGTAGCTTCTCAGAGGAGATGGTCTAATGCCTAATATTGTTTAGGGGCCCATGATAGCTCATCCTTCACATATGTTTTTACAGATGCTTTCTAAGATAAGTCGACATCAACTGCTCATTCTCCAAGTGTTTTCTGAAGAACGGCTTCAGAGCTCTCTTAACCTGAGAATACAGTTTCTGTTTTCAATAGAAATCCTCAAAGTAAATCCCAACAATTGGAGGAAGAGACTGAGCAGTTTTCTGTTTATGAAAGTCAAGTAGCTGTTTCTTTGAGGCTGCTTGTTGGTATGTGTCCCACTAGAAATGGTTACTGCTGATGACAACTTTTGAAGAGAGCATTTATGTAGTTATCTAATACAGATTTCTGCTGAATATGTAATTTTCCTTCACTACATTCTGCTTGAAACTAATGAAATCTGAAGACATAGCCATACGTGAAATTTAGGAGGGGTGGTCTGCACAGGAACAATCTATAAATGTAAGGAAATCAGCTGAACATATAAAGTCAATACATCTAAATTACTGTATCTGAAACTCCTCTTTAGAAAATCTCATCTTTGAGTAGAGATATTTCAGTTTACTGCAGACTAAGCTAAATGGTAAAATTACTTTCCAACAGTATGTAATAGGCTATAATTTAGGAAGTGTGAAAAACATCCTCTTGTGATTCTGGTTACACTTAACTAAAAAAATTCCTTTCTGCAACTATTTTCCTCCATTAGCAGCCAGAGGTTACTGCCTTTATCAATTCAATTGGTGCAGGTTCAGTGAGCACTCTCTGACCTGTTTCAATATAAATTTAGGCAAAGCACATTTGAACTTTTTTTTTAAAGTGATGTAATTTGCATCAAAGCTTTGAAAAAACCCTTTACTGGCTCAATTGATAAAATAACATTTATATGATACAGCATCAATCAGCTGGAAGAAGGTGGCAGAATAAATTGACAGCCAATGTAAATGAAGGTGATTTTCTTCATCCTGAGCAATTCTTGGGTTTTTATTGGCAAAGCCCGGGTGGGATCAGAATCAAATGCAACTTGTCTTTACCATTTACTAAAATCCCTGAATTAGATCTTGCTTGGATTTTCTCAGAAAAAAGCACTATTGCATTACTATATTATTTTATAGATTAATTGTGCTCTAATAATTTTTTCTCCAGAATATGGTGCCAGTCTGCTTTGCTGCTTCATACATTAGGATAATTAGCTTTTAGTGCAGTTTAATTCACTGATTGCTAACAGCGGAAATTATACAGTAGATTTGTTGATGCATGACCATTCTTCAGCTAGACTGTGACCACAGCCTCGCTTATATCTGGTTATATTTCTAGTGCTTACACCCAGCCAGCTCTTCTGCTGGGATCTCTTCTGCTTTGGTCAAACTGACTAAAAATATATTCTCTTCCCTGAGACATATTGTTTGTCTAAGAAAAGAGGCAGGTACAGGCAGACCAGGACACTAATTACATTTATTAACACACACATATATACCTTCACATTATACCTCACATTATGCCTTCTAATATAGCCAAATATGGCCACATGATGGAACCTCTAAATGTACAAAACTGGTTTTATTTATATACTTTGTAAAAGGTGAAAAAACTATCAAGTATAATTTCCTCACTAAAAAAAGATGGAAACAGACTTTTCATGATTCTACTATTAGTGTCTATAATTTTCATAAGGAGGGAACACAGGTGGCTCATATTGTACTACCCTTGAAATCACCAGTTTGATATATTAACATAGCAATGTAGCCAGTAGGTGGCAATACATGTTTACTGTAGTAAAGGAAGGCAACTCTCCAGCTCTAGTTATGGCACTCTGCTGGCTTTGAGCCTTACCAAGTAACTCAGTCCTCAAGAGTCTTGCCAAGTGTTTTGTCAACTTTGTAGTTGAAGTACCTGCTGCACAGGCTGGCAATTATTTGTCAGAGCAGTCAGACCCAGGACTAAATTAAGTTCTAGTCTCCTATTCTTCCACATATGCTATGTCTCATTAGGAAATTCTGAATATTTTCCCGTATATTACACAGACATTTTGGATGTATTCTAAAGCTACTGTGAACAAATACTTTCCCAAGGCCTCTTTTTCTACAGCATATATTTATACTTTTGTATGTGTTTTGAGAGAGACCAGAAAGCTGTTGATATGCATTTGTGTGCACCCTGGGATTACAGATACATCATCTACAATATAAAATTAACTTTATTTTCAATGGGTGATGCAGAGTGCTATTTTCTATAGGATATGAAGAAGGAAGGACTTGTAAATAGTCCTTATTACTGGTAAGAGTAAAACAGCTGTAATGCTCAAGAGGGCTTAGTATAGGGTCATGAAGAGGTTTCTCAGATTAATGAGACATTGCTCTTATAAGGCATTATGTCCAGATTTTTTGTCAACACTGCTGTCAGTAGCTGCTCAGAAGTGTACATAAAAAACCCAAAAGGTCTGGTCCTTGAGTTGTCAATTGATTAGCTTTGTTTTCTGAAAACAGATGTCAGGTGGCTCTGCTGTTCAGACCAACTGTTCAGCATATCTTCCGCCAGAAATTTAATATGAGGTGAAAATGAAAGAGAAGGACCAGAGAGAAGAGGGTAAACAAGAGGCAGATGGTCCATGTGTGAAACTTGCAATGCCAAACAGTAGATTAAGATGCTCTTTTAAAAAGTGACTTCACAACCTGAAAGCAACTGAGAAAAGTTACATTTCCACTAGCTACAGAATGAGCAAATTTAGTCTGCTCTTCATCAGAACATCTCCCATTTGTTGAACTGCTGTAGGAGATGCTTGCCTAAAAAGCGACCTAACAGCAGTTAATTTCTGCTCTGCAAGTAGAGGGAAGCATAAAAGTGCCATCTCTGCATGGCTCTATCAAACCAGTTACCAGACTGATCATCTCTGGGTCAGGGCTAAGAAGCAGGAGACCTCTAAGAAAACCCTTTGGGCAGTGAACCATTTGCAACACTGCATCAAATCTGCTTCTTCAGTCAGTGCTGCTGCCAGGATGCTGTGGGATATCCAACCAGACTCCAGTGCTCTGGTGGGTTGTGCTGCACAGCAAGGCAGCTCAGCTGCATGGAGGTTTGGCATGGAAAAGATGTTTATGGGATCAGGAGGAAAATCACAAAGGAGACAGAGTGGTAGGAGTCCTCTATAGGCTGCCAAGTCAAGAAGACAGGGTGAACAAAGCTTTTATTAAAACACTGGAAGAAGTTCAGGGCCTCATCACAGGCCCTGCTTCCCATGTTGGATCTTGAACCACTTTGACACCTGCTGAATGAGCACCGTGCAGGGTGCAGGCAAGCTTATGTCATTGTACCAGCAACAGCAGAGTGTCTGCTGCACCTGCAGGGATAGTAGTGAAAAGCTGAAGGGTGTTAGTGTCCCAGGAGCTAAGCTCATCTCCTGGATGGTGGGAGAAATGAGAAGCTGGCCCTATCTGGCATAAGGGGAAAATTATATTGGAAACAGAAAAAAAACACCCAAAAAATTCAGAAACCATCCAAATTCTTGATAAGATGGGTTCCCTTTAGATGTGCTATGTGTAACAGCAAGTGTGCAAAGAGGTGGTGATTACAACTGACCCAGGGCTTCTCTTGTGAAAACTAAAAGTGGTTCATATCTCAAAAGAAAGGTTTCTTGGGAACATATCAATATTTTTGGCCAGTTTAGTCAGGAAGGGTTTCTTTGTTCCATGCTGGAATATCCAGGTATGAGCAAGTCTCTTACAGCCACATGACATGGTGAACAGCACATTTGCTTGGTGTGAGTTCCACACCCAACACTTGCTGTGACACTGTTTGCCAAGGGCAATTGAAGTTACTCTGACCACAAAGAATTGTGGTCATCTGGGGGGGAGAGGGAGGGAGGAGAAGGGGGGGATGACAAAGGTTAGGGATTAGTGTGTCAGATTTCCTTTACTGCCTTTGCTGGAGTTTTTTATGTTTAAATAATTTAAACATACATTGATCCAAGAGTTGAACATGACTCTCCTGTATCGTATGTGAAGGATCTAAACACAGGGCTGCAAAGACTTTTGGAGGAATGGAGGAAAGACAGCATCCAAAGTCTCTTTTTCAGGACTACTCACTGACTTCTTACATCCTTGCTGCATAACACAAGCACAAAGCTTGTGTCTATCCCAAAATTTATCATTGGTTGTCTTAATTTTATTTAATTGAAAACTTTGAGAATTTCTTGTTGAGAAAAATAATCTCAAATATAATCACAAAATGGGGATTTTCTTCCCAAGGCAGTTTCTTTTTCAGAAAAGATGATTCCTCTTCCTGAGCTGTGCTGCCAGAACTCTTCTTTGCATGAAAGGAAATTACAGTTGCCATTAAAGTGTCACAAATGTCATGGATGGCTGGCAGTACAGAATCACTGCTACTTGTTGAGTAAACATGTCCAAGCAGAGAATAAATGAATCCTCATCTGAGGATTTGGGGTAAGGTAGTAGAGAACTGTGTTAGGGTATTGTTACCATCCTAAATATATCTGATACCAAGCTAGAGCAAAATGAACTAGCACAAGTGGCACAACTACTTTTTCCCACACAGTCTGGGTAAGAGTGGGCAGACGTGGGGTGTTCATGTGTAGGGACAGAGCAAATGCAGTTACACATCAGGAAGGCACAGCAGGTAAGGGCTTCTATTCCTTTTTCCACTACAGACTCAATAGTGAGCTGTTGACCTCAGCACAAATTCAGATGTGGAGAAAAGACCCCTATATATCTCATTTCCAAAGGCTTTTAGTGTGTTTCAGTACTTGATAGTACTGGAATATATGTAAATCTTGGTATCTCCTGTCACTTAAGTGAACTCTCTTTTACTGTGTCCCTGAAGGAACAGATGATGTGGGAGTTTACTGGTGACTGGTATCCCCAGCAGCAGGACAGGGAACTCCAGGCCTGACCTTAACATGGTGCCAGGTTGTGTTGGTACAAGTTGCTGTTGTATCATTGGGAGTTTGCATGCTTGGATTCACACTTTGCAAAGCTCTGGAGAAGTGACAGTGTACACAAGACTGCAGGGGATGAAAGAAGACCTTTATTAAGTGCATGGCACACTGTCTAAGCAGGATGAATGTCTGTGTAGGCTGGTGACCTAGAGGTAACAGTCCTGATTGTGTCTGGGACACCTAGTAGCAGAATGGTCTCAGTGCGTGAGCTTTTTTTTTTTCTGAATTCACTTTTTTAGTGGTCCTAAGGAATGTAAAACCCTGCTGTTTAAGGCATTTTTGAGACTGCAATTGTTCATTCAGGCTTTGCCTCTGAAAGTCCAAGGTGTTTGCTTTTTAAATAAACCTCTTTGTAGGTTTCCTATGGGTAGCAGTTGATTGATGGTGCATTTTTGTCCCCTTGTCACAGTAATGTTCAAAGGATTTAATTTTGAGCTATTTGTGCTACAAAGAAAAAAAAAAACAAAAATGGGTACTCAATGCTGTGTCTATTTTGCTAAATAAAACAGGAACAGCTTTACAGCAGATTTTTAGCAAAGATTTTGTTCCATTAAAATGTCCAAAAGGTATGTCTCATTTAAAAAAGGTTTCTCATACTGTAGTCTTTAGAATTAAAATTTAAAGGGAATATTTTGTGGGTTAAAAGGAAAAGCAAGATGTGTAAAGACTGTAGCAGATGTGCTCTTATGCTTAAAGTGAGGATTAAAAAAATTCTTTCAGCAAGTGCAGTCAGGAAAAATTCATCACTTCATACACATAGACTGTGGGCACTGAGTCAGAAACAGAGAATAATGACATCAATATATTTGTCTTAAAAACTGTTTGGTATGAACACACTTTCCTTTCTCTATGCCTCACAAATCCTGAAAATGCAGTTCTCTTTTGGATTTTAATTTCTACCAATGAACTGCCTCCTCTCAGTACAATCTAATAATTCATGCTATAAGGTATTGCCGTGCTGAAAGAGAGGACCAGGTTAGACTCACTAAAGGCCCTAGGCTGAGATGTAGCACCCTCTTCAAACCCCTCTGGTCACTTATCTTCATGTCTTGCTGCTGGAGGGCAATTCAGTGCATACACACCAAGCCTGTTTTCACTGGAGACACAGGAGGCCAATTCACTGTCCAGATTCCCCAGTCAGCCACGTGCTTTCTGTGTGATTCCAACAAAGTCATGCTCAGACCCTCCAACACACAGAGGAATTTCTGTCATGTAGAGTTGGGCAGCTCACTGTGTTTGAGCTGTAAAATCTCTGTGCTTCTGGTCTCTCCCCATGCAACTGGGATTTGAAAGCAAACAAACAAAATCAAACAACAAAGTCTTTCCCATTTCATATAGAAGCCCCCCAAAAAAATTAATCTGAGACCCTTACATATTGTAGTGATTGAAATCTGAAGTCATCTTAAAAAGAAATACCCAAGAAAAGAGAGTACCTTTGTGGAAAACAAATATAAGGACAAGATTTTCTATCTTAGCAAAAATCCTGCCCCACTGGAGCCTAGTTATTAAAATACAGGGATAAGAGTGGACTGACCCAAGCAAGGGCAAATCACCTCATACGCATGCTCAAAGCTCCTCTTCCAGCTCAGTTCCTGCATTAGCAGAGCAGTAAACACTATGATTCCTACTGAAGACAACTGAGGTGTAGGTTAAGGTTTCTCTGCCCAGGTTCATCACTTGGGTTACTTTCCTACGGTAACTGCCTCATATAAGATTAGAATATAAATGTGTAAATGAAATAGAAAATCTTTAGTAGTGTATGGGAAGTTAGTGTGAGGCTATTTCCCTCACAAACCCAAAGGGAGAAAATCTCCATAACCTCTATGCAAGAGACTTCTTCTGGTATCCATAAAGGAATTCCAGTTTCTTCTCTGTTAGCTGCTTAGTGAGTTTATTCACTGGTTGTAGGGGGATACAGTAGGGGTAAATGAAGGTAGTATAGAAGGTAATCTTATCCCCCAATGAGTTGCAGCTGGACCAA
>JAYDZK010000001.1:97066565-97084724 GCA_034509185.1 Euphonia xanthogaster | reverse complement strand
ACAGAGAGAAAGCAGCTCCCCCCCCGCGCCGAGCGCGAGGACGCGGCGCTGCCGGGGTCCCGCCCAGCCCGGGGTGAGGGCGCGCCCGCGGCCCCCCCGCTCCGGGCGGGCAGGGCACCGCCGGAGCCTTGGACAAAGGGAACCGCCCCTGCGCATGGCGGGAGGCGGCGTGGGTGTTCGGAGGAAAGGATGCACGACTGCGGGCGGGCGTCGTCTCTAGGACCAGGGATGCGATCTGCTCCGCGGCTCCGCCGGCGTGGACTTAGAGGGAGGGAGGGAAGGGAGCTGGTGCCTGTGGGGTAAGGGGGACCGACCGTCTCACCGGCTCGTCCCGTAGCAGCAGCTGTGGCACGTCCGGGGACATTGTGTGAGGAGCTCCCGGCTCAGGCAGCGCCTAAGCCCCGTGCGGAGCCGTGCGTGAGCGGCTGTGCCCGCGCAGTGCGGGACGCGCCCGTGCGGGGCGGGAGGCAGAGCCTGCGCTCAAGGGAGATCGCAACCACGCAACAAAAAGCCCTTTGAGCAGTGAGTGGCCTCCCTTTTATCTGTCAGTAGCACAGGGAATCCAGCAGACACCCCCCGAGGAGCCCCGGCGCTTGTCGCTGCGGTGGGCTGTGCCCTCTCGGGCAGCTCTTCACCCCAGCGGCCGCAGCCGGCGCTTCCACCCCGCTCTGGAGCGGCTCCTCAGCAGCGCACGGCGAGGAGCGCTCGGCAGCCATCGCTGCCTGCCGTCCTACGGCCTCGGCGTGGCCATTGTCAGCCTGCCAACTTCCAGCAAGCCGCAAGAGCTTCGCAAGCTGCCTTCTTTGCCGAGTGCGAGATTTCCATCGTGTCACTGTGATAAGCACGGGAAGAAAAGGAATAATTTTTAATGCGAATTCCTTCAGACTTTTGTTTGCGTCTTTGGCCAGAGCCCCCGAAAGCAAATAGTTTGCGTGTTTTACAAGGTGGCAGAGTAGTTTTTTTTAAACTTCTGACTCTTTTATCGATATATTTACACTCTGTCCTTGGACAGCATTTGTTGTGATTGCCAAGCACTTCCCTATTTTCCATATACTAGTATTTTCCGATTACCTAAGATAACAGTCTCGTTAGTAGGTGGGTTAATCCCCCAAACCTCTGAATATCTGAAGTGGAGAAATTTTAGAGATAGATGTTAACTGTGTAACTTGGTCTTCATTTGCTTGATGGAGCAGAGAAAGCCAGAGTGCTCACAGCATTTGGGAGGAACCAGGGAACACACTGCCTCTCTTTGCTAAGGCTCACTTGCATATGGCTTTTTGATCTCTATAATATAGCTGCTGTATAGATCTGCAGTTATTTGTCCATGAGGTATAACCCAAGAATAGGGAGAAAATGCCTAAAATTTTTTCAACAATTCTATGTACTAGAATTTGAGGCAAATGTGTAAGCTGCTCTCTGGACCATGTTTCTTTTGTGTATGGCTGAATGGTACTGAGAGATATAAATTAGCTGCAGCAGGCCAGCAAACATTTTTTCCTGTAGTCTGCTGAAGGAGCATTGTGTGCTTTTTTTGACTCCTTTTTCTTGGCATTTAGAATACTTCCATTTCAATGGCATCTCATGGTCTTATAAAGATTATGGTATTATTTGTGTTCAAGGTGTATGGTCTTAAGTTTCTAAGGCCACAGATCTGGTACAGGACTAAAGAAAGATGACCTCTTAGATCACTGTTTTTGGGCCTGGGATTTTTTAATATGAATTGGATACCTAAATTACAAGTATAGGTAACAGGGGAGGTGGCTGGAGATGGTAATCAGAATTGCACAGTAAGTGGGAAGGAACCTGAATTTAAGCTGGTAGAAACTATGAAGCCTTTTGCCAGCTCACATCCTGCGGGATGCTCAGACTAAACAGGACTCAAAAGAGGCTTAAAGTCATCCCACTGGATGCAGGTGATAAAAGCATGCATTTATTTCCCAGGTAGTCACTGGTAATAGTGTTTTTATGTAACATTTCTCTGCTTGCCTGAGAGAACTTACCTGGAAAGTGGGAGAGCTGGGGGCTGGTGAATGCCCAGGCTGCCATTGGGGCACTGCTGAGGCTGTCCTACTGTGAAAAAAAGCAGCTGAAGATTTGGAGATGAGGAATGTATGGGAACAGGTTTAATAGTTCAGGCCCTGCAATCCACTGGTGAGAACACTTAGCAAGGAATGGGGAGTGCAGTTTCAGTCCCAGATCTGTGCACATCTGTCATTTGATGCCTCACTGAATGCACAATGGTTATTAAGTCTATCAGAATTAAGATCTACTTCTCCAGCTTGTCCATGGTTTTCCCATTATTTTATTTTGTATTTCATGAGACAGAATTGTGTTTGTGGTGCCTTGCTTAAGAAAATGCTATGGATGTGTGTTGGTGTTCACTGAGCGTGCCTGTGAGCTTGGGTCCCCTGGGCAGGTAAGCAGCAGGAGCCTTGTTTGTAAATCTCCAAAGGATGGTGGGCACTGAGAAGCACAGCTTAGACAAGACAGTTTCTGGGCATGCACAGAACTACAATATTAGGCTGGCAAGTATAAAAATAAGATGGTTTCTACAGTGGTTGTGATTTTTTGATATAAATTCAGTCTAAATTTTACAGTAGTCTATTGAGTTCACAAAGCCTCAGAAGTGTTCAGAGCCAATTTTCTAACTGTCTTTGCACTTATATTTTTTTACCAGCTTTTGTATTTCCTTTTCTTTGTTCCCTCGTGCAGTTTCTCATGTGGGTGTGAGAAGTATGTGATGTGTTCCCCTGCCATATGGAGCAAAAGTTTTGAAATTATCTGTCTTGTGTATTAAATCTGAGCTGAAAAACACCATTTGCTGTGTTTTCTGACTTCTTCACAGGCAGTGTTGCTTCTGATCAGTTTTATAACAACATCAGTTTTGTAATGGGAGGTTACAATTTTCCTCAGAGATAACAGGAAACAAAGTCTGCAGGAATTCTCATTCACATGACTGTTTTGCTCTGATTGTGCCTGGATGTGATGAGAGTGCTCAGTCAAGGCTGGTTCAGAGCTACCCCCAATCTCTCAAGCAGCCCTGAAAGGAGCATTGCACCAAGAAGAGCAGCTGGATGCTCTGCTTTGACACTGAGTGGGTGGTGACTCCAGAGACACAATGCTGCAGAGAAGTGGTGGCCTTGTAGCTGTCTCATTCGGTGTCCAGTTCCAAGACATCTGCTAATTTAACATTGGCTGTGAGAAGTGTCGGAGCAAATGGCTTGGAAACGCGGTGCCGGAGGGGGAAAAACCTGATGCCATATAACACTGCTCATTCAAAAAAAAAATCCCAAACCCTTTCCAGCCCCTCTCCCTTCGAAGCTACAAGATGCTCTGTCACTGTCTGTGTCTCCCATGCACAGGGTGATTAATCGCCACTTTAGGCCGGCAGTTTATAGCTCATAAATACTTGGGTGTGTCAGACTGTAATGGATCCCTTAGGAATGACAGTACTGTTTGGACAGTGGCTGAACACATCCCTCTGAATTCCCATCCCTTCAGCATGGAAAATGGATTTTAATGGTCACAAACAGATGGTGCCCATGAAAGGGAGAAAAAACCTCCCAGATTATAGTTCGTGTCAGGGTAGAGAAAATAACCTGCTATATTTAAAGCTCTATTTTATTAGAAACAATAATTTAGCTTCAAGCTGTATTGGTACAATTAAAAAAAAAAAAAAACACCCAATACTACTATTAGCAATAAGTGGATCTCAAAAGACACAGCAGTTCTGTTTAAATTAAATAGGAGAATCTGAAATCCAAAAGTGGGGTTATATTTTAGCTTGCTCTTTTTGCTTGCATGTTTTGTTCAAATGAAAGAGATTTGATTTCCCCAATTCATCAGCCAGGGAGCAGAAACAGTTGAACTGAAGTGTCCTACAGCCCAGAAGAATGTCATTAACAACACCTTAAGTTTTTGAGCTTTATCTAAGTCAGCTGGAAATCTAGTTATTTCCGTTTATTGGAAAGTCAGGAAAAAAGTATTCAGGTTTGGTCACCCTGAAATAATTAATTCAAGCAGGATACTGGACTGCAAAATCCTAGCAATTTTGGTTCAAGTGCTTGTTCAAGCCTCGAGAGAGCACAGAAACATCCATTAATGCACAATTTATGTGTAATATAGTGATAAATACAAGGCCTATTACTGACTGAGGCTCAAACACACAAGATTTAAATTTAATTGTAGACACCTTTTTGAGCGTGATTTATTAAAAAAAAAAAAACCCATGTAATACCTTAGATATTTTTTTTCATTATCACCTCAAATCAGTACCAGCAAACTCACCCAGAGTCCTTGGAGTCCTGGACTAAAGCCCATAAAACACACCAGTTCTTTGCTGCTTGTGGCTACAGGTTTGCTGATGTTATCCTCGCTTTATGATACTTTGAATCTTGCATTCCTGCCCAGTTTCAAAAGGATTGAATGTTGTGTTTCTCCTTCTGCTTTACCCAAAAGAGTGCAGAAGGTGGTAGTTAAAGCATGTATGTCTTCTGAAGTACCAGGTAGTCTTCTGGATACCATTTGCCTTGGGAACTTAAATGTGTGAATGGCAGTTGTTCCTCCTTGAGCCATGTTCTAAAATGTAAAAATATGTGTAGATAGAGGGATAACAGGTATCTGAGCACATCTCTAGATCTTTTTCTGAAGAATCTTTCTTCTGCACTGGCATCTCTTACAGGGTGGCAGAAAGAAATCACATCCCTCATCCCTCCTTCCAGCCTGTTTTTCACTGACAAGTATTGCATATTATGAAACTAAATATCTAAGTGCTTGACACTGTGTAGGGACTTTAGACTATGACATGCATTCCTAGCATCCAGTGTCTAAAGCTTTTTATGGTTCCTGCCTGGTGTGTGTCTCTGGAGTCAAAAGGAAGGTAACATGTTTTTGCTTCCTCTGATATCAGACAAAGCTGTCAGTGAACAACTTTCAGGGCTTGAATTCAAAGGACATCTGAGATGGGACCCTGAATGCATGACCAGACTAGCCAGGAGTGGGTTTGCTGCCCTGGTGTATTTCTGCAGAGCAGTGCCCTGCAATGCAGAGTAGAAAGGTTCAGCACTGCCCTGTCACAGCTTGGCTGAGCAGTGATTAGGTTTTCATTCCTGAATGTGTCATCTGTGAGATTTGCAGGCCATTTCCTTGATATAAGGGGGAAACTAGAGGGAGGTTGTGATTAAATTGCTGAAGTGATTGATGTAGTCAGTTGCTGTGGTCCTGGCCCATGGCCAGCAGCCCTTGGAAGCTGCAGTGGGCAGCTGGAAGTACAGGAAGCACAGGGTTATGGAGCAAACAGGTAATGGGCAAATAAATTGAATGGGATATGTGAAAATGCAAGAAGGTGAAGACAGTGACACTGAAGAAGGGCTCTTTACCATGATCTTGTATATGAATCCTCTGGTAGTGTGGATAATGGCACAAAGAGGGAAATTAACTTTCAGAGTTAGAAACAAAACCTGTGAAATATTTTTTGTGACATGACCAAGTGGCTTTTGTGCTTTTTAAGAGAATGCAAAGACTTAGCCTCCAACTGCCTCTGCAGGGAGACATGAGAAGCAACTGGGACCACAGCCCTGTTGAGTTTGTACCAGAGAACCTTATTTCCTTTACAGGCTTTTTTGTGAGACTTGCAGTAGACAAAGACCCAATATTTGTCTCTTTGGCCCCAAACCAAGCATGCTATACTTGATTCTCCAGCTTACTAACCTCCTCTGAGCTCCACTGGGAGCCAGTTACTGACATTTGCACTGCATGGAATGTAGTATTAGTGTGTTAATCAGCACTAGCATACAGTGCTGTCAGCTCCTGCTTTTTGTGAAGAAATAATCACAATTTTTCTTGAAGTCTGTGCTTCTGGGTCTGTATGAGTATCTCAAAATTCCTTAGAGAAGGAAAGAAAAAGAGAGAAAGAGAAAGAAGGAGGGAGAGAGAAAAAGAAAGCAAGAAAGAAAGAGAAAGAAGGAAAGATAAATTGAAAATATGAACCAAATGTAAAAATTGAAAGAGAACTGAACAGTAGAAAATGGAATATGCTTTTTAATACTCGTGACTTTTGTAGCATGGCCAACCACTCTTCAATGCTTAGACTTGGCAAAATTAGAAAAACTACAGAGAAGTGTAGACAGCATTTCTTGCAGATCTTGCTAAGGAAAGAGAAGTGAGGAACAAAGGGAACATGAGAAGATCTTTGTCTTTTTCTCAGCATGCCTGTTATTGTGTGAAACAGAAGGCAGCAGTGTATTCCTGGTGGCCCTCAGAGCTTCAGGCCATTTGGGTGATTATTGGATAGTCATGGCTGGAGCCTGGGAGAACAGTGTGTGTTATTACAGGATAATAACTGTGGGGCTGGTGTGTGGGGTCTGGGCAGCTGTCCCTTCCAGGCTGCATGAAGCCATTTCACTGGATGCCCCTCTGATGGTAATAACTTCTAGACCCAGCTAGCTGCAAATGGATGCGAACGGGTGACCTGGAGGTGAAGTATCCCATTCCAGTGCCCTGAGTCACTCCTGCTGTCATTACAATGAGCTTTCTGTGCCCTGTGCGGGGATGCTCTTGCTGCTTGCCAGCTCTGCCTCTCAGCTGTGGTTAAAACAAATGTACTGCTTTCCACAAACTCTTCCCCTATGGCCCCTTATTTATTTTAAAGGGTACAGAATGTGTCAACTGTGACTATATTGCTAATTAAAAATATCACCTTTTGCTTTGTCTTCTCTCACCTTGAAAAGTCAGATCTTTGCTAAAGATCTGGAGACTGTACAACTCACAGCAGAGTGTGTGTTGTGGGCTACCAGATGTGAGAATACGAGCTGTGAGTTCAGTGCAAATTATTCCTGTTTCACATTTTGTCCCATTCTTACAGCAGTGTGGCCCTGTAGTTCCTGGAAGCTGGTAGCACTTCAGCCAAGGAAGCTACTTCGTACAAGAACAGCTACTGTTTGTAACGTGTTGGTCTGGCCTGAAAGGTTTGCATCTTGAAGTGTCCCTGAGCCTACACAGTTTAATACTGCCTGCATCTAAAAAGCAGCAGGGGAAGCTTGTCTGTCTATCTGACACTTGTCTAGAGAAGTCAATGGCCATAGTGCACTGATGACTGAGGTGTTTGCATGCATATGGATATGTAGCTCATTATTTCTGCAAGTACCATTCAGCTCTGCTGTTACGCAGCTCCCCACCTTATCTAGTGTAGCACACACTAGGCAGACACCGTGTGCTATGTCAAAGCAGGATAGACTTATTGTGAGACATCTACAGCACACAAGCCACATTCAGGAAACAGCATTAACTAAAACTCTTCCCATCACTGCTCAAAAAACATGGAGAACCTGTTAATTAAAGTAAAAAGAATCAGGGGGTCTGAATGAAACTCCCTCTATTGTGCTTCACTGCTTTCTATTCTTGGGTTGGTTCATGTTTGCCCAAAGTTAGACACTAAAGCACATATCCTCGTATGTGTGTTTGCTCTGCCTGGTTAAAACAATGCCTTCATACTATTTATTTTTGTGGAATGAATGCAGACCTCTGTAGGAGCCTTGTGCCTCACTGTTTTGCAGTAAAGGTCAGGAGTCTATTCATGAGACTTCCAAAGTGTTATTGTTAAAACATCTCTTTGCTATGTCACTGTTTTCCCTTTCCTCTCCTCATTCAAAATAACACATTGTCATTAGTGACTTATAAGGCTCTCCCTCTAAGCACAGCATATCCAGCTTTCCTTCATTTTTTCCCCCAAGCTTCCTTCCTATTTAAACAAAGAATTGTTTTAGTCATTTGGGACTGAAATATTCCTAGCCTTGCTATCATGAAAAAAAATATATCACTCTCTTTTATGGAGTGATTTATAAGCACTGCAGTTCTATTGCTGTTATGAGCTGCAGCATCATGATTTGTTAAAGTAGAAAAGTTATGTTCTAATATGGCCATTGTTGCAATGTTCACTCTAACCTTTCTAGGACTAATGTGGCCAAAACTTTAAGCTTTTAATACATTAGTCACTTTATGAACCCTCGTAAGTAATACTTCAGCAAGAAGGAAGGGAGGAAGGCATGCTATTGTCATTCCGTAATGTAGTGTACAACTAATCCTTGTACTCATAAGTGCATATTGTCACTTTCATTATAAATCTTGATTTCAGACAACTTTAACTTGGCATTTAATTTTTTACTCAATGACTTTTAAAGTAAAAAAATGTCTGTAAGATCACCCAAAAGGGCATTTTCAGTTATTTGGACTCTCATTTATTACTTAGACAACCTTTGCACTGAGCCTGGTGTTGTGTCTGTGACCGAGTCATGTCCTGTCTTAAAGTCACTGTCCTTCCTCTGAGCACACTGAGCATGCTGAACCCAAAACTTGTCCACTACATGCCAGAAATTATTCAGTTCATTGCTAACCTACTTGTTTGGTTTTTTTTTCAGATTTGTCTGTCTTTATACATTGAAATGGTTAATTCTCTTTACAGTTTATTCTACTGCATTTAAAAAAATCTTCTTGAGAGAGCATTTATTCACCTCTAACCGTGTTACCTCTTAGTCTCTGTTTTGGTGACTTGAGCAGAGCGAGCTCTGTAGGTGTCTTAGTGAGGCTGAGAAATAATTTCTGTGCCTTTTAAAGCACTCTCATGAAATTACTAAATGGTTTCTGAAGGAAATGCAACTTACATCATCACAGTGTCTGTCTAACACCTTCCCACTCTTTTCCTCATACCTTACTGAATCCTTGGCCGCTTTAAGTCCAAACTGTTGGAGGGTGACAGTCTCAGAGTCATTCCAGTCTGTGCACTTAGAGTTGTATGAAAATAGTTGCACTGTGAGGAAGTGATACACATCTGTGCTACTGGGAAAGGAGAAGGAGCCAGAGCTCAGCCAGCTGCCCACCCTGTGCCCATGAGCTGCTGAGCCAGCACTGCCTAAGCAGGGCCATAGTGAGAAGACAGCAGCAAACACATTAGGGGCAGAAATTCCTACTGCATAAGTAGAAGAGAAAGAAAGAAAAAAAGAATGCAATTTCATAGGAAACCAACTTTCCTAAATTGTTTCATGAGCTGCAGAACTAGTCCTGAACCTCAGGCATCACTGCTGGATGCAGTGCTCCCCACTCAGAAGAGACCTTCCTGTAAAGCATATGTAGGTGTTACAAATTTAAAGATGCCATCTGTGTCAATCATTATTTTCATGTTTGGATTATATTTTCTCTTTTGTGATTTTTTTACATCTCTGTGTGTATGAATTTGGGCTTTGTTGACACTAGCGAACACTTTATGAATATTTGGCCAGGAATTCTGCATCATACAACACTCTACAGAGCTTTGAATAGAAGCCACTCAGGGTGAGACTTTCAAGACCTTTCTCTGTCATGCTATGTATCTGCCATAACAACAGAATAAGATAGTCCAACCAGCTTTGACCATCAGACACCTCTGGTAACTAATGTATTTTGTGGTGACTTTTACTATCCCTGCCATGTTATGAATTATTGTCCTGCCTGTTACCTTAAGCAATTAATAACACAATTTCTGATACTCCCTGCCCCATCATAGTGATGATCCACCAATTCCATCTGTAAATGTATGGACTCAGGAGATAACCTGTCATCTCTTGGAGGAAGCAGTTACTGGTCAATGTGTGTCAGCTGGATGATGAAGGGCTCTGTGCTCCTTGAAAGAGGTCGTTTCAATTCTCACACTCTGTCACATCAGTGATTTTGGGATGAGTGGCCACCGGAGGTCAAGATGATTTGCATATCAATGTTAATGATGATACAGTGCTGTGTGTAGAGGTCAGGGCACGTGGCTGGTAATCAGCATTCAGGAAGCTCATGGGACCACTATTATGCACCTGGGAATGGACTAAAAAGTAAGAATGTAAAAATTGCTTGCTTGTTATTTTTGAGGGTTTACAGGTATCTATATATATTTCCTTTATGTTTGCATTTTTCAAAGAAAAGTTATTTTACCAGCCTTGTGATGATATGAAGCTATATTTTTACTTGCAGAAGCTTTGGGTGATTCAAAGCTCATAATTAAATTTTGTAATCATGAAAGGAAATGCACACTTGATATCATGCAAAAAGACGAGACATTTCCTGCAACAGAAAAAGGAGTTTTGGCAGGTTTTGTCTAACACATTATATTACAGATGTATATTTTATATATATACCAACATACAAATAAAAATATCAATATATAAAATAGATTTAGAATACATAATACCATGATAATAGATTACTATATGCTTTATGTACTATATATGTATATTATAGCATTGGGTTCCTCGCTGCAGTGGCATTTTCATTTAGCATTTTTGAAGATTCTGACTTTGTTGTATCTGAATGGCTAACAGAATGGTTGTAAGGAGGTAGCCAGAACTGACATATTATGTACTGTAAGCTAAAGCTGTGAAAGGTACAGTAGTATAAAATAGTGGGGAGGTGTTATTATGAGCACAGATAAGGGAAACCAGGCTCAAGTTGATGGATTTATTTGCTCTTTTTAGTAGTTCCTCATCTGTGGGAAATTTGCATCATTCCATCTCCTGAGGATATTGCAGTGTGTCTGAACTGGCCTCAACACGTGTAATTGTTTCAGGGAGAAACAATTACACGTGGCAGTTCCTAAAGGAGGGCCAGGAAGTGAGTTAAGGGTTTGGTGGTGTGGACAAGCAGAAACCCTTTTCTGGGCTCATTCTCTTGTGTTTCTGCAATGCCATGGTCCAAAGTGGGGTAAGCGAGGAAACCTGGATCCCCATTCACTTTTGTCCTCAAAACTTTAACAGGTGGCAAATCTGGTACACATCTATTAACTACTGGTTTGTTATCATCACTGAACTTTAGAGGACAAGGCTTGAATTTGTTGCATTTCATCTTCCAAGTACTTCTCATTAGGCATTATTTTTGTTCAAGCCCTTCCTCACTGTAAATGTATGTAGGCTGTAATCAAGTAATTTCTTAACCACTTGAATGAACATAAATAGATAAGATTTTTCAGTCTCCAGCAAACAGCTGTATTTTCCTGCTCTAGCCATCCATCCCTAAGCTCTTTGCAGATTTTCGGCCTCCTTTTTTGAAGCTGGATCTCTTCAAAGGACACTGTGTTCTAGCAGTGAGCTTATGGATGCCATATGAAGAGAAAGTGCCCTCCCTTTGCCATTCAGTATTATTTCCCTATGTCTTCACCCAAAAATCTTTTAAGCTTTTAAATATGAGATGTTCTGTTCAATTAGCTGTCTTGTAGAGCCCCAAGGCAGTTCCCCATTGTGGAGAGTTGATCTCAGTTCTTTCTTCCCAGTTGCCCAAGCTTCTATTTTGAAAACACATTTTGCTTGTCTGGGCATGGTGTACAGGTGAGACAAATTGCTCTGACTGCTTTTCTAAACTTTGTGATACCTATATATTTTCTCAGCAATTCTGGATGTATTTTTAGAGTATTAATAAAAATTATGGTTCTGTACCTTCCCCACTGTTTTGAAAGATCTGTGAATCAACCAGTCCTTGTTTAACCTAACATATCCTCCAGTGACTGCTAGAAGATTGCATTTTTTCTACAGTTAATATAGAGTGGCACAAGTTGAATATGAAATCACATGCTGGGCAGTTACCTAAGAGTATGAAGCCTTCATATTTGCTTTTTGATTGAAACTTGCAGCTTCTGAAAATAAAAATTGGTTGATTTCCCTTGGTAAATTTCCTTTAAATTATGGCTGCACTTGGTTTGTTAACCATTGCACAGCACAGCAGGGCATTCCATTGATTACTAAATGGTTTAGTTTAATCCTGATTTTCCTGTGGCTCATGAATTTAGTCTGAGAGTGCACACAAAAATTTCTATCATGAGTCATTGATCAATAAAGTCTGAGAATTTTTTTCTTTACTTTTTATTTTGGCCCCTGAATTAGATTGGAAAAGGGAAAACTTAAATATCAGTTGTTTTGGTGCAAATGCAAATTCCTTCTGGTGAATGAAAGAAAAAAGTGAAGGGTGTGAATAAAACAAATGGGTATTTTTAGACTTGATATGGAGAACACCAATAAAATCAGGAATTTTGCAGACAAGAGTGTGGGTTTGGCAAAACACAATTTTCACTTCAAAAAGCTATTGAAAAAAAAGGTGGGAGATTTTTTAGGAGCCAGGATCACTGGTTCCTAAAATATCACATACATTATTATCCATCTGTAGAAGTTTGAGTGATAGCTGTGCGGTGTTTAAGGAAATTAACTTTTTTTTTTTTTAAATTCACAGGAGAATAAGCCCCCTTTCCATTTCTCCAAGTTCTTCTGAAATGCTTGTTTGGCCGTTGTTGAGAAGACAGAAGAAAAAGGCCCAGGTGGAGAACTTCCCCATGTAATACTTCCTCTAGCTTGCATTTTCCTTGCTCTGGCTCCACACTTCAGGCTACGTACAATACAAATCAAGATGCTGGGAGATAACTACACTGTTTTAGAGGGTGCCCAGTCATAAAGAACTTGATGCAAGATGAATTTTGTATGTTTAAAAGTGAGTTCTTCAAGACTTGTTTTGTGTGTAAATACAAGGAAACCTACACAAGAAAGCACCTCAATTAAAACCCTTCTTTTAACTGTTGGTCTCAAATAGAGGAAGCTTGATTTCACTCCATGTTCTCTGGAATGGCCATTACTACTAAGAGAATTTCATATATTTCTCACTTATTAGTTGTTTCTTTGTAGTTGGATATATATTTAAAGAAAGATATATATATATATTAGTATTATATATAAATATGTGTTTCCACTTTTTTGTAATTTACACAGACAACAGAGCCATAAGCCATGAAACTAGTACACCACCTAGCAGTAAAATGCCTACAAGTTGTTATGCAGTTAATTTACAACTTTAGTTCTTTTTTCTTAAGCAATACAGATTCCTTTAAAAGTAGTTGCTTAGTATTAACCTCAAGTCTTTTTCTTCCTCTCTGAGTCAGTGGAATTGCTGCCGTTTATTTGGAGCCAGTGGCTCCCAGTGAGACTTACGTGGGAAGCACATTGTACACCATGCTATTGAATCACACTCATTTTCCTAAATAAGGATCTACAAAGGCTCTCATAATCACAATACATTTTTTTCTTACTGTCATGGCTTTCCCTCTGGTCTCCAAGAGGGAACAAGAGAGATAGAGTGAAGATTTTTTTCCTAGATTTTTTCAACATAATATACCTTGTATTATAGTAGCACAACAGGAGGACAACATGCTGTAGAAGAGTAATCCGCCTGAAAGAGATGGCACATGCACAATTTCTCTGCTAGTATAATGACTGATAGACACGATCAGAACAGAATTCACAAGGCAGACTGCTCTTAACACTGTCTGTAAATAACTGCTGCTCCCAGTGCTCTAGACTAAGAGTGATTGTCCTTCTGTCTACTTTTGATAGCAGACAGATAGCTGGGAAGCTTGTAATTGTCTCCTAGGTTGTTAAGTGCCTAACAAGTCTGGGATTCAGATTTAAGTCAAAGGAAGAAGATACCTTTGAAGTGATTTTGAATAGTAAGATACCTGCCTGCAATTGAAGTGTCTTGCCTCAGCCTTTTTGAGTACAGAGACAAAAAAGAGAGGTTTTGCTGTAAAAACCTATGGGGGCTTCAGAAAAACAATTGTAGTGTGGAGAGGGGCACCCACATCTTCCATAAAAAAGATTTTCCCAACACAGGCATGCAGACAGAAGCTAGAAGGGCTGTGTCGTGAGCTGCTTGTTTGAGCATATCAATGGGCTCCTGGATGGGAGTGCACAGTTTTCTCAGGAGTGTGCTGACTGACATCCAGAGGTCAGTTCTGGAGCCCAGGATAGCAAAGGCACCCTTGTGATTGTTTACCCAGTTAGTAATGGGGAGAAGATGTACAATTCATTTGTAAACAGCATAAACAGCTATTGTCTCTCAGTTTTGTGGGGTGAAATATGTGTCTGATGGCTGTTTGGTAGGAAAAGCATTTGTGTCTGCAACTGGGTCTGTTCTATTGCACTGATGAAGACAGATTATGTCATTGGCAATTTGTCTATAAGAAGGGCTGTTACAGCAATTAGCTTCTAACTTGCATTTCACATTTTCTACTCATTAGCTTTGATAAATGAAGAGTGTTTAGGATCAGAAGTGCCTCCTGAAATGGAAGGGCTTAACCACAGCACCTGCGCATGCAGACACAAATTGAAATCACTGATACAGTGTTTGCTTCACATCCCTACAGTTCCACCACCTGCTAAATTGCTTCACTCCAGTCCCATGTCAGGTCACGTTCCAGTGATCATGACATTCATGACCTACCTGTGAGCTTAGACAAGCGGAGGAAATTCACACTCCTCCTCCTCTGCCTTGCTTGCTCTCCTTTGCGTGACAAGATGAAATGTGTGCTACTGGCCTGGAATAAAAGAGAAAGCCTCTTGCAACTTCCATGACATGATGAGGATGGCATGGTGCAGGGAAACAACTTTCAGAGTTGGTCAGAGGTTCTAGCAGCCTTAAAAAACATTGCTCAGCTTATGCTTAAAACATCTAGCAAACTGAAAAACAGTCATAACACCCAAACACATCCATCACCACTCCAAATCTCTCTCTGATTAAACTGCTTGGAATTCTACTTGGCAACAATAAAGAACGGCGTTTGAGAAAGGTCAGAAGAAACATTTTCAAGTTCAGTCTTCTGGAATTGACACATATTCAGATTGCTCAGTCATAGCGTGTTGATTACTACTGTGACTTCAGAGCTCTGCTCTTCTGGCAAGGAGGATGACTGTACGTAGGAGGCTCAAACCTGTCTTCCCTTTGCCCTGCTCTTATGGTATGGCCACGAAGCAAAATTCTTTCACGGTTGGTTGGTGCATCCTGTGGGCTGCTCCAACAGTGATCCGCTGCCAGTGGCTCCCCCTGGATCCCCTGACTGTGTGAAGGATGGGACTTTGCTGGGGTGACAGCTGGGTGCAGAACAACTTGGTGATGTTGGCAGTGGCTGGCCCTCCTCGCTCCGCTGGGATTGAGCTAGCCAGCACGCCCTGTGCCAGGGCGGTGGCTGTGGCTGCTCAGTGGCTGTCTGGACAGCCAGCTGCTTTAGAGCTCCACTTTTTCTGCCTGTGGCTGAAGAACCTCTGCAGACTAAAGGGCGCTCCTCTTGTTCTTTAAAAGACAAAGAAAATAAGAAACCAAACTCAACCTGTTTGTTCTTCAGATGGCATAAACTCATTTTAAATAGTTCAGCTCTATCCAGCTTGTTGAAATGCCGCCTTTGATGTACGAAGAGTAAATCTCACCTTCCTAGCAGAGGCCTGAGCACATAAGGCTTCTGTATGTCAGAAGCTGTTCTGCAGAAAGAGAAATGCACTTGAGCTACTGCAGTTATTACTTGGCTACCACAGTAACTGGATGCAGACAAATCTGTGGAAATTTCACTGTTTTTTATTTGGTCTTTTTAGTGTTAATACTGCAGCACTGGAGGCAGAGAACGGAGAATGGAGCAGCTGAGCTGCAGGACTACAACATGAGATAATTCCCACAGTGTTTTGAGTCCCCTTCCTCATCACTAATAGAATTCTTGCTAAACTCAATTACTCCCACCCAAAGCTGAATTAACTTCCCTCTGTCACAGTACATTTTTTGCTCTATCTCTGTACAAACTAAAGGGAAATTTTTTTACCAAGTAAAATACTTCCCTGCCTCCAGAGCTTCCCCATTGACCACAGCCAGGTACTCAAGTACACATGTCAAGCCACTAGGCTAACATTTTCAAATACAATGCCTCTGGGATTTGAATTAGATATCTGTTGTCATTGGCCATCTAGGTATTAAATGCCAAAGGGTGTGTCTGTCCTTTAAAAAAGTTTAAACTTCTCTGTGAAATAAAGGGAACAAAGTCTCTTACATGCTGTGGGTGCATATTGGGTCTGTCTCCTGATCTTCCACCAAGTAGAAAACTGCCTCATTGATGTGGACAGTTTTATGTGAAGAGCATTCTGTAGAAATTTGAGTCCGAGTTAAAACACTGACTTTAATCAGTGAAGAAGAGATACTGGGTAGCAAAGAAGCAGGATCTTCTTTGATAAGTCTCCATGTTTGAACTGTAGGACAGGGCTCAAAAAACCAAAAAATTGTGCCACTTTGTACACATGGCTGCTTTGCACATGCAGCTCTATTTGTCCACCAGAGCTATTGTGACAGCAAATCCACAGTTACACAATTCTTGGCAGGAAAGCTTAATGTATGCAAGGGAACAGCATGGAGAAGCAATCTTACTCCTTGCAACATACTTGAACTGGCAAGTTCTGATGCACATAATTCTCCTCACCTGCACGGAGCAAAGAACAAATGGAAATTATCAAATGTTATCTTCTTACTCCTTTACATCTTCTTTGTTGGTAATAAACAAAAGGAATGTGTCCCTTAAAATGACCAAGTGTACTCATATTGAAGAGTAATCAAAGTCATTGTTGAGGCTTTGGCTACCCTTTGCTGGAATCTATAGATGACTTTGTGGGACATATTTGAGAGCAAGGACACTGTTTTATGTTTATAATCACCGAGGAGTGGTTAGTGCAGACAGTTTAAAGTAATCTCAGAGCTCTATTTTTTAACTAAGTATTTCAATATGAAAACAAAGATGAAAAATGTGTCTTCTCCCCTTATGATGTCTATCTAATTAAGACATTTTCTCCTGTTCAGTGCAGGTAGGGTTTAATCTTGAGATATTTTCTGTAAGAGACATGGGAGCTTTGGACTGGAGAAAATGGAAAACTACTCATGATTAGCCTCTTCTCTGAAAATGTTTGTGTATCAAGGTTTAAAATGCTTAATGGTATTCTTTAAAAATCCTTTACATTCACTCTTATGGATAGGAAGTGGAAGAAATGCATTTTACCAGCAATAGCACGAGAATAAGGCAAACTAGGACACTGTAAGGTTAAGTATATTATATGAGAAAATTAACTGTACATATATTTGTTGCTGCACAAGTCAAGGAATTCTGACAAATGGAACATAGTCAGTCCAGTGAGAAATCCCAAGGCGAGGCAGGAATGTGTTGTCAGGCAGCGATGACTTCAGCCCACAGCCCTTGCCAGCCTCCCTCGGTCAGGCCCACAGCTCCAGATCACTGCTCTGCAAAGGGTCACCACTCCCTTCCCGTTAAATCACTGCACAAAGGTCCAAATCT
The DNA here is from genome assembly GCA_034509185.1 of Euphonia xanthogaster. Lineage (NCBI taxonomy): Eukaryota > Metazoa > Chordata > Aves > Passeriformes > Fringillidae > Euphonia > Euphonia xanthogaster. The sequence continues at coordinate 97,067,581 of JAYDZK010000001.1, read as the reverse complement.
AAAAGTGGTTGGCTGGGATTTTTCCATTTTGCAAGAATGTATTATGACTACCAGACATCTAATAAGCAGTGAACTTGTTTATATGAACAAAATATTCAGCCTCTCAGATGGATTCCCTTCTTCTTGCCATGCTCAGGTGAAGTGGTACCACAAGTGAAGTGGTACTTACTTCAATTTTGCCTGTTTTCTTCTGAACTTGTTAAAATTATGAGGGTTTGCATTTTTACACACAGTTTATGGTTTCTTACGTCATGCTTTTTATCTACATTCACTCTCACAACTGTTTTACCAAGCTGCTTCTGAGGCATATAGTATCTAAATTCCTTAGAAAAGAATCTGTCATTGTGGGGGTCAAGGGGATGAGGAAGTTTGTGGCAATCTAAAGGTTTTTTCTTGCTTGCTTGTTCATTTAATGAGTAGCATAAAATGTTCTTCATTCAATGACTGATTTACTTTCAGTAAAGTAAGTTTAAAATGTTAGAAAATACTGTATGGGAAGTAGACTTTAATCTTCCCAAAAGAGACACTGGCCTTCAGTTTTCACATATTACTTCAAATGTACCTAAAAATCATCAATGGTTAAACAGAGCTGCTTCCAATAATATTTTGATGGCTTATAAAGGTCAAAGTAAAGGTTAGTTTAACTATTTTAAGTTGCATAACCTTCAAAAGACAGTGACAGCTGAAATAACTCAGTAATTTTACGTAGCAATCAATATAATGGCTGGGAAAGCATGAGAAGGGATATATAATTTTGAGAACTCACTGTAAAATCCATGTGGGATGCTTTTTACCAAGAGAGATGTATTTTTATTAGATAACGTGCTTTTCTGTAGTTTTGGAAAAAAAACAGTAAAGACAAAGTACTTCAATTTTGCCATGAGGCAAACTCAGAAAAAATTGATTCTGTCCTCATTGACAGTTACTGATTCATCTGTGAGTACACCTGGAGCCTCCTTCTGTTTTTATGCTGGTATAGCTCAGAGAAATTAGTATAAATGCTTGTTGGCATTCAT
>JAYDZK010000001.1:97046377-97066542 GCA_034509185.1 Euphonia xanthogaster | reverse complement strand
ATTATTTCATTTATTTTGGTACTCAGTGGGAGCTAAAATCACAGACACTCTGTTAGAAGGTTTTTTTTTTTTAATTTTTGTTTCTACCAAACAGCATCTTGTCATATAAATGCTGTCATAATTTTGAGGTGAACATGTTCAAGCCTGAATTCTTGACAAAGATAGGAATTTCAAGTCTGTGCTTAAAAAAAGGAAGGGTAAAAAAAAAGCATCCTGAAATGTATTGTTGACTGATAGATGATCTTACAGCTGCAGCTCGGTTTTGGATTTGGAAACCTTGTGGTCCCTTGTGTTTCTTCTGTAGTTGTCCTCAGAGGTGCTTCACCTGTTTGATTGTGCCCTCCACTAACCCTGACTGTTACCTTATTCTGCAGATAGCTCCACTCTGAGTCTCAGTTGTTTTCTCACAGCTCTACCACTTTAAGTCTCAGCCTTTCAAGAATGAGGATATGATATTTATTTGTGTCTGATCTCACAGTAGCGGATGCCATGAACATAGACATGACATTTGTAGGAATTAAATGTGGACTTTTGAGTGCACAATTTAGTTTGATCAACAGCCTAGAAAAATAATACCAGAAAAAAACATTAAAAATAGAACATTAAAAAAATTGGGAAAATATAAGTTATTAAAAACAATAGTTAGTGCAAATACAAACTTCTGAGTATGTTGAAATGGAATATAGCATGACCCATGTTTTAGTCTTCCCATGTCTTCCAAAAGTAGCTTTGAAAAGTCACATTAAAATACATTAGCATGTTTGAAAAAAGGATGTGACATAATATTTTTTTATAATTCTAGCATTTGCTTGAATTCCAAAATTAAAACTTGAATAAGCTTTGATAATTAATCAATTAGCAGATAAGTAAGACCTAATTTTCTTTCTCTTGGGACTACACATCTTTATTTACCATTTATTTTAAACCATTGAGTTGATTTGTAACAAAAAAAAAATTCCCCTTATTAAAAAGATTATTTCCTGAACCAGCATTATTTCTTTTACTGACTTCAGTAGTTGGTTTGAATCAGTATTTGGGGGAATTATTTTTCTAATTTTTTTTTTTTTAATTTTACCCATCTCTAGTTTGGATATACCAGTCTTTGTTATCATGTATATCAGCCTAGGCAGTTAATTAGTCCTGGAAGTTTGCCATTATTAAAAATTAATTTAGTACTGATTCACCCATATTTTTTTTTTCAAATGTATGTTTGAATTATGTACTACTTTCTTTAGTCATTGACTAGAGCAATTAATGGCATGCATGAGGTTTTCCTTTCATAAAAATCATTAAAATTGTCTCTTTAAATGGAAATAGAGCTCCATAGACCTTGTTTTGTTGTGACACAATTACAGTGGTTTTCCAGCTCCTCGGGAATGTATACCCATTAAAGAGTCATTAAAAGTGCACAATCGACTCCTCAGTGGGAGTAAGAACCCACTCCCCAAGGCATGGAGCACTCTGGGGGACAGGCTGAATGCAGATACTTACTTACTCTGTGACTATTGATCTTCCACTCCTTCCTGCACGCTGATGTGGCTCCAGTGCACTGACACCAGCACCAGTGAGAGTCAGGAAAACCCAGGCACAGACTGGATTTTGCTGTCTTCAGCTAGATCTGCATTTCTAGATTAAATGGATGAAGATCTTCCCGGATGCTGAAGTCAGCTGGCTCACAGAATAGCCCACATCTATGGCAGGAATTTTTTCACCTCACAGCTGGGAGATCACATGCATGGTGCCTGTGGGGGAAGATCCCTATAGCCCTCCAGCTCCCAAACTGTGCTCAGGAATTGCTTGAGAGGAGGTTGGTTGATGTGGACGTATCGAATTCTGTGGGCCATCCTCAGAGTTCATGAGTCCAGGCAAAGCTATTCCACTGACCACAAATGTTCCATGCACTGTTTCATTTGCCAATGAAAATCCTGGAAATGAGGGTGAAAGCAAGCAAGCCCCAAGGTGCTGAGGTGTCCTGCAGAGGCAAGATGACTTTTGGGCAGGCATGGTTACAAAAACTCCTGCCATTAGCCGCTTCCAAATAAAAATGGACTATAGGAGATTGTTTTAGTACAAATTTCTTTCTTGGTTGCAAGTACCTAAATGCAACCCTGGAAGTCCCTGCCTTCACTGCTCTTCCAAGAAAGTTTCACAGTGACAGTAGTGCAAAGCACTTCAGAATACCTGAAGAGGAATGACTGAGCTTAGAGATAGGACCGTGGTGCATTGCTAATGCTGGCTTTAGGCACAATAGTGGGGCTTGTGTCAGTGGGAGCACTTGGCCAAACGCTCATAGATGGTGTTTCAGAGAAAGCCCTGCAGGAACACTATTGAACACTAAACTACCCCAAAGTTTTTCCATTTTTGTAGAGCCCTCCTTTTACCTTCTGACTGGAGGCTGTATCCCTCATCTCAATGGGAGGTTAGTACATGTCTGAGGCAGCCATGATATAACAAGGCATTCTAATATGGGAATTTTCCTGGTCAGTCTGTCAGGTAGGCCTTTGTAACTTCTGATTAATCCAGCCGGGGAAATTCTGAATCATGGAGCTGCTGTTAGTGAAACACTGTTTACTTACATTTTTCTAGTATCCAGCTGGGGTGGTGGTGCAGGCTTCAGAAACCTGACTTTTTCAGTGAACTGATAAAATCTTGTAAAGTGCAACTCTGAGTTTCTTCAGCTGTTACCTCATGACCTGTTGTATTCCACAGACAGTTTTTAGCTGACTGTCCTACAGGTAGACTTAAGGGATGTCTTTAGGTTACCATCTTCAGCTTTCTCTTTGTTTCTACATTTTTCCTAGCTTCTGTACAAGTAGCTTAAGCTGAAATTTCAATATAGCAAATGTAATGTTTTATTTTTAGATAAAATCAGATACAGAAAGAAAGAAATGGTTAAAAACTTTCTCTGATAGTGAAGTTAGATGGAATACATATGCTGTGTTTATTTATATAAAGAACAATGTGAAAGAAAAAAAGGAAAGAAAAAAATTTTTGCAAAAAATTTCTTTGCTAAATCTCTTTGTATGTCTCTAAGTATTTTTTCCTGTTTTTCCACTCCCTTTGCCTTCCCAAAATGGAATGACTGAGTATATGGAAACAAGAAGGCAAAAAGTAAAAAGCCTTTTAACCTTTATTCTGCATCAGTTTACAATGCAGGGTATCTGACCGTAGCTGTTTTCTGGGTTCTTATAGTAGATGACACGGAAATGTTGACAGAAACTGGTACTGCTACTGCAGCTCAGTTTTGCATATCATCTCTTTGTATCCCAGTTTGTTCCTATAGGCTGAAGTACTGGAGGTTTTCTTAACAGAAGTAGTTTTGCCTGCTGATTTTATGGGCAGGATTTACAATGGAGCAGTGAGTATGGGTGATTTCCAGTGTTTGTGAGGGTTCATGATGTGAAAGTCCCAGCTGCACCACAACTCTGGATCCTATCTCTAGTTTTAAGACAATCTGAGACCCTGGAAATGAACAACACTGACTTTTGTCCTATTAAAAATCCCAAACGTTTCTCCTCTCATGACACAGTACATGAGAGAATTTCATAGCCAGGGTCAAGTTTTCTTTGAAGACTAAGATACCAGCTTTTTGTATCCCGTGGACATGACAGATTTGTGACTGATGTTTGGTTCAGACATATACACAAAGTGCCTGAGGCACCCGCTGAGCCTAAACAAAGAAGCCTGGGAAAGGTCTCACCATATCTATTGTCTTACACTGACATCAGCCTTTCCATCACAAAGGCCTTCAAGACCTAAAGTAATCAATAATGATGAATGTGGTTTTTCCCTGTGTGCATCTGAGACAGATGGAGAGTCACTGTGGTCAACAATAGTCTGCAGACAAGGGCCTTGACACGGTTGTTTAAAAACATCCCAAAAACCGTACATAAAAAAAAAGGTACAAAGTTGTGTGTGATTTTTTTTTTACATATTTGCCTGCTTAATTACAGACTCTTTCAGCAAGCAGTAACTGCTTGCATGAGGATCAGTGCTGTCGCTGAGCAGCATCCATCTCCCTGAGAAATGACAGTTTTTCCGCATGATTTTTTCCCTCTGCATCTCCATTCCTTTCCAAACTCTCATTTCCCAAGCTTTCTCCATCTCTCTCTTCTCTTGCTTAGGCTGGTTCACAACATGCCTGTTTACAGAGGCATCATGTAGTGAAAATACACACCTCAGTTAGTTAACCTTGGGAAGAAACTGGTTATAGACTGCGCTGCATTTTTAACCTCCTTACATGTAACTATGTTCACCTAGGACTGGATGGAGGAAGCCATCACACTGAGAGCAGCTGCTCTGTGTGCCTTATCCAATCCCTGCCTGCTCACATTTGTTCCACCCACAGCACATCTCCCCTTCGGCAGAGGCATGTCCCAGTCTTCTGACAAATGCAAACAAAAGGGAAATCGAAGCAGACTGCAAATGGTCAGAACTTCATTATTCTCCCAGTACTGCTTTTGTTTTTCAGTTGCCTTAGAGTTCTTTTGTGATCCCAGTAGAGGTGCAGATGGGTAGTTTGGATGGATGATGATGAGTCCTTAGCAAAACCTATAAAAGGATTTTCAGTAGCACTCACCTAAGAAAATTATTTTAGTAAAGCTAGGAGCAAACAGAAATACAAATGTGAATCTCTGAAGTTGAATTTGGCCCTCATTTCCAATGGGATGATAAAGAATCTTTCCTGATTAGTTGTTAATAACATGAAGTCCAATGTAAGCATATTAGCGTTTTTTTATTTTTATTACAACATATTAGTAAATAATCAGAAACCGGCCTTAAAATATTTTACATAGAATTCAACAGACTGTGCAGTAATAGGGGTAAATTGGGAACTATTATGTGAAGGACACAAGATATCTTAATGTTGTAATTAGCATATTGGTCTTAAGGTGGCTAGCTTTGCTCCTGAGCCTATGATCCCGCCCCATCCATAGGCAATCTGGGCTGTGCGAGCTGCTCCACTGATCACCTAAAAGGATACATAGCAATGCTGTCCTTCTTTGCTTTTCTGGTCAAAGACTCCTGCTCCCAGTCATCTGCAAGACCTTGATTGAATTACTGACCATTGTTATTGTCTCTGTGCATTGGAGGGGAAAAACCCCATTGGAGACAAAGTTTGTGATATCCAGTGAATGCTTCCTGATTCCAGGATTCTAATTTACATGCCCCCCATCCATGAGTGTTTTTCCAACCCTTCCCTTCTTCTCACAGTATTACAGCTCCAGAAGAGCCCACGTGGTCTGTTCACTTCAAGACCCATTTCTCCCACACCAGTGGAAAGGAAAGAGGAGGGATGGCACTTTTAATAATTTATTCCAGCCTTCCCACATGGGGGAGGTGGGGAAATTGAAGGCTTCTGAAATTAGTGGGGCTGCACTGTTGTAGATGAAGGCGCCATTTAGCTCAGGATTGTGCTAATTCCTCCCTGTGGACAGCCTTTGAAAGAAAACAAAAAAGCACACTCAAAGACAGATTGCTTCCTTTACATTAATAACAAAAGTGTTTATTCTAGTAAAAAGTTGGAAAGGAGCAATTAGAGACTTCAGGGAATATGCTAAGTGAAAATGTGTTTTTGTTTATCCTGGATTTCAGATAATTTACTGAATTGCCATATTTTACTTTTTGTGGTCACCAGTGGCACAGTGACCCAGTTGTGGTAATGCTCGTCTGCCATGCTCTGGAAAATCCAATAACCCCTGTGGCTGCCCCAGGGAGCTGCTTGTAACTGCTCACCCCAGCCTCAGAAATGTCCTGTGTGCCTGTGTCCCATGGAAGTCCCCTGCTGCTTGCAGCTGCTGGCTATGAGGACAGCGAGCATGGCCTGTCTTGCTGTGTGAAGGGAAAGGGGTGGCAAGAGAAAAGTGATCCTAAAATTAATTTCTGTGTCTTATTAGTAGTAATTCTATATTTACAATGTGCCTGAAAAGCCTTCATCCAAATCTCTTTGGCAAGCTGGTGAGCAGTTCTAGCCCAAAAAAAATTTCTGTATCTAATCACTACTGATCAGAAAAAATGAAGGAAAGAATAAGATGAACAAATTAAAATGAGCCAATGCAAACTTAATTTTTAAAATAGCTCCTTCTTCATTGTTTTATGGTTTGTCCTGAAGCTGTGCCTAGTCCCCATGCACAGATATATGTTTGGATTGTCCCCTTCCACCCTTCACACACCAAGCTAAGGGTTGAGCCCTTGCATCTGAGGGATGCCCAGCCACTGAAGTGGGGGTCAGGTGATCCTGACAGCTTTCAGCACCCTCAGAGCCTCATTCCTGAGGGCTGGTTTGCTGGAGTGTGAGACACTGTGAGTGTACTGTAGCTTTGCCATTTGTGTGTGTGTGTACTTTTGGGCACACATTGTGACTCTTGGGGATGGTCCTGTGCAGGGTCAGGAGCTGGACTTGATGAACTTTGTAATTCCCTTCCAGCTCAGCATAGTCTGTGATTCTGTCCTCTGTCTATCTAGCTCAAACCACCTGGTGCTCTAAGTCACTGATATCTTTCCTTCAAGGAGATTTGATAAAGTTTCTTAACAAAAATGAAGGAAACACTGAGAAACTGCTAGCCTTGCCTGATTTCAGTCTGGTATGGCCTCTAGAGTAGTCCTGACTGTTCTTATTGTTATCCACTGTATTTAAACAAAATTAAAAAGAAAAAAAAAAATAAAGAAAAAACCCAAACCTATTCTAATCTCTGCTATCATTTAAAGTTTCCTCTCATCCCCTAAAGACTTGTGCTTGGTTCTAAAATAGAAGACAACAGCTTAGAAAGATGAACCCTAAAAATCCCTAGTGATAATCAGGTAGAATAACATATCCTGCTTAGATACTTTCCTTTTTTTTTTCCCTGACCTCTATCCAAATTTGTAAAATAATATATTTGGAAGACTTGTATGTACTGAAGTAGCTGATTTTGCATAAAGCACCAGGTTGAGTTCTATCATCATAACCTGCCAGTCAGTCTCTCTTACTTCCTGCAGTCTGAGATCTATAGCTCAGCTTTCTGCAGCATGGATGGAGAGAGATAATAATTTATATGAAAATAATTTATATGAAAGGTAATTGTTCTCTCTTGCAGATCACTGGTTTCCTGCTTCTAATTAAACATCTATCATCAACCAGTTGTAAGTTTCCATCTTCAGATAGTTTTAACACAATGTGTATTTCCTCCTCTGCCATAAGTACTGCAGTGACCTTCTTTTGAGATAGCTACAGCCTGGGCATCATTAGCAAGTTCTGCACCTTAAAAGAAAGTCTGTAGATTTTTGACCAAGCAGAGGTGAGAAAGCACTGGTGTGAGTAAAAGTGACACTAAAAGTATCTGTTGCTATAAAAAGCAATAAAAGTCTGTAAACCATGAACAGAGAGCAGATGCACAATCTTGGTTGGCTGGTCAGTGCAAACCCTGACAGTTCTGAGCTCTTTTCCAAGCCTGTCAGCAGCACCCCTGTCTTGTGTGGGCTGAGCTTGGAATTTCTCAGGCTCTCACAATCAAATCCTGCTGAGTCACAGGAACTAGAAGCACATGAAGGGACACCATGTGTCCACCCCACGAGACATGCTGAACATGGTGACTGGCCATACCAAGTGTTATTCCTACAGGAGATGGGCAACCTGTGAGCAGTTTCTTGATGGACTTCTCTCAGTGATTGCATTAATGTGTTGTATTTTGTCCTGTATTAGGCAATCTAGGCTGGATGCAAAAAGGTGTGGCCACACCATCTTCTGTGTACTTCCCTGTGTCTGACTAACAGTCATTAAGTCCTAACCATTCTGTGTCATCATTAAGTCCAACCATCTTAATTAAACTGCAAATGATCAATGTATTGACTGCCAGTGGTAGATGTATTAGTCCAAACTGAAGAAATGGAGCCTATTCTTCCTTAGAGATTTGGCTGCCTGAAAAACCAGTTGTGGCAAAATAAACCCTGAAACGAAACTTGATCTGACTCCAGTTCTTCCCGGCTGGCTCCTCTTTCACAAGATGCAAGGGCTACATCCCCAGTGGTGTCCTGAACACAGCCAGGACTGTTTTTAGCAGCTGGCAGGGATTAGCCACCTCCACCCACAGTATCACCTTCTGTCTCCCACCAGCACAGAGTGGCTGCGGGAAGGCAGCAGCTGGGAATGGTCTCAAGGCTCTGCTAACTCCCAAACCACACCTGTAGATTGTGATAGTGGGGTGTTCTGAAGGTTTGCCAGTAACTGTTCTAATAAATTAACAATACACATGATTCAGTTTTGAGCACTAGGAACATACCTTGACACTGTAATAGGTATACTCCAGTAGATATAGCCAAGCAGCCTAAATTCCAGACAAAAAGCTCTGTATTTTCAGCCTACAGTAACTGTTATCCTGTGTCTCAAGCACCCTCACTTTGGATTTCTGAGGCACACTGGAAGCTGCCACATCAACACACCACGTAATTAAGTAGATGTTTGATCTGTGTTGGATATTCCTTGCTGGTAACTGACCCTCCACTTAGTCTTGGTTACCAAAAGCAATGCTTGCAGTCCACAAAGAGTTTAAATTATACTCTTGATACTGAAATTACAGTGTTAATGCTTTAAATTACACTTCCAACTCGGACATTACCTTTACTTATTCATCAGGCTCACACCCAAGGGGCCTTCCCTTTCTGCAATCGGTCATTGAGTGACAACGCTTTCCTTCTGCCTGACCCATGCAATCTGCTGCCATGAGCAGCACGCTCTGATCGTGTATCACAGAGCCCATGTGGTGCCTTCTTGAGTTATTTTTGCTGTACTGAAACTGCCACCTCTCCTGGGCTCTCTGCACTCTGTGGTGGGAATGATGTTGTGTCTGAAAAAGTCTACCTATTGTAAATTATCTTGTACACCCAAATGCTACATAAGTAAGGGCTAATAATAGCAAGAGCAAAATCTACACCAAAGCAGTTCTATATATCATTTGTAAGCTTAATGGAGCTCACTGACTCCCGCTCTTGATCTTGAGGATACTTGAGGATACTCCAGTTCTGCTCTTGCTCTTGAGGATACTTCTTATCAGGTGTTTTTTACTGGTCTGACCAAATGTGCACAGCTCACATGCTTGGTAGGAGCTTACTGTGCTTGGTGTATGCTCAATCTCATGGTCATTAATGAACTCCAGTGGTGCTCCTTGACTCTTGCCCTCCATCCCTTGCCCTGCTGGTGGTTACTCATGGCACAATCCCACCAGAACTTGTGGGCCACTATGTTAACTGAGAGCTGCCAACCAAACTGCATTTACAGATATTGAAGGGGGAGAAGTCCCTGCATATATATAATTTTATTTTCTATTATACAATAGATTAATTTTCTTATGCATCTATCAATGGAAGTATGTTTTACTAATCATTTATTACCCACAACTCTCTAGCCAAAAATATACTTTAATGTTGATAAAAAATGCTAAAATGTAGTGTTACTTAAATGAGCATCATTATCAAATTTAAAAGTTTGTTTTGTTTTGTTTTATTTTTCTCTTTTATATGACTGAATTTTATTTTGATTTCATTTAAAAATTGAACTTTTGAAGTTTCTGTGGGTACAGATATTTTATTTGACGGTGTTGCAGCAGGACTTCTCAATTGCTCTATGATGGAAGGACAGTATTTATTTTCTGTCCTGGAAAATAATTACTTTACCCCATGTGACTTTCCTTTCCATCACCCAATTTCCAGATTACTTTCAAATGTAACTGTTTTTGTGCTTCTTGACTTGTCCATGCAGCCTAGGAACCATTGTAACCTTCTGGGTATTTCTTTATGATTGTCAGTGGCAGAGCTGATCTTCAGCACTGCAATAGCACAGCTGATGTATCTTTTTCTGCTCCTGCATGGTAATTCTGAGGGTGAAAAACCCTTATGAGCTGCACCCATTTCACCTCTTCCTGCCAGAGAAGCCACTCACTGTTTCCTTCAGCAAGCACTGTGCTGCCGAGACGGTAAGTGATGCCCCTCAGCTATTGTGCCATGGGACAGAGCAGGTTTTCTTAGGTAACTTCTCCAAGTAAGTGCTTTAACACCAGAGTACTATCAAAATTTAAAGTCCAAATTCCAGGGAAATATTGAATATGAAGGGTTAATTGCATAGACAGGGTGTGTGTCCAGACTGGCGCTGAGGATCCATTTTTTACTTGACACTTTTCTGTCAGTTGCTGTTTTCATTTTCCCAGCTGTTCTGGGGAAGACACTCTAGCTGTGCAGAGTGCAAAAAGCCAGGCAAGGACCAGCCTGAGTCAGGAGAGAGGCTGTCAGGGCCCTACCCCCTCAGTCTGTCCCAGCTGGTGTATGAGATGGTTGCTGTGCTAGGCTGCAGGGTCCCTCTCCGTTTACAGCAGGGTTACATTCACCCCACACGCTTCAGTTTGGCACAGGAAATCCAGTTCTTTCCTCTCCTCTCCATGGCAGAGCACACTAGTTGTGATTAGGGATTTTTTCTGCTTAGGTTTTTTTTGCAAATCACGCATGGTGAGAAAACAAGGCTGTGCATTTCCAAGAAATTGAAGCTGACAAACAAAAATAGATAATCTGTCCTTTAGGTAAGCTTTCTCTGCAGTACAATGCGTGAGCTATCGGAGCCTTCTGGAGAAGAACAGTACAAATTGCATGGTCAGGGACTTAATAATTCTTAGGTATGAATCATTGCTGTCAGAGTTTCTATGGGAACAGAGAAATAATTGAATATTTAGGCTACTTTCACATTAATTATATCAGATCATCCAGAGGTTGTGCAATGTCTAGAAGCACGCAAAGAAACAAATAACTGTATTATTTAGATATCGCTAGTTACTGTTACTGGGTTTTTTTGAAAAGTATGTTTTATACAACTTAGTCACAAAACATTTAAAATCAACAGAAGACAAACAGGACATTTGGCTGTAAGTTCAGAACAATGAACTCATGAGGTTTATTTTTATGTGCAAGTTCATCCTGGATGCATGCCACGTAACACAAAAATCCAGTTACCACTTAATGCCTTTTTTTCCTCTCTTGAAGTGATGAGGGCATCTGGATCCCATTTTAAATTGCAAACTAGGCTTTTTAGCTTTTTAAAACAATTTGCATAGCTTGAACTAATTAGTGCTTTGGTTGATGTGTAGGCAGTAAAACAACATGACCCCAAGCATGAGAGAGGTGAATGAGGGCTGCATGAATTTTGGCATTTCCTAACTTTTGAGAGCTTGGATTGACTACCCAAACATTTCAATGTAAGCAGGGTATACACACAGCGGAAGTCACAAAGTAATTCTAGAAGGAGACCCCTAGGATAATCTGTGCATGTTTCCCAGCATCGTAAATGAATGTTCACAGAGTCTAAATACACAGTGTAATGTTCTGTTCCCCTGAGCAAAGCCAACAGCCTCAGCCAGATGCGTCTGTCCCTCTTGAGCTGAGCTGTTCACTGCAATCCCTGAAGCACGTGTGAGCTCCTGACACCAGAGGTCTAATTTCTGTGATCTGCACTATTTCTGCTGATATTGGGCAGATGCCCCTCAGTTCCAGCTGGCTGGACCAGCTTTGGCCAATGCCCAGCCAATTTCCTTTCAGATTTAGATGTTTTCCTCTCTCCAATCACACTCAAATCTCTGCAAGCAAACCCGTGATTATGTTCAAGAATAAATAAAATATGATGTCGTGTGGCTGAATTACCATTGAAGTAGGTGATGCAGGGAATCAGGAGCCCTCAGTCATATGAAATGATAGAAAGCAGAAGAAACAGATAATTGCTACACAAGACATAGTTTGTGTGAAAATGAGGAAACCTGAACTATACCCTTCCAAACCCAAGTTTCAGATCCATATTTCTTAAAGGGATGGATTGGATTAGGTTTTGCCCAGGTTGCAACACTTTGCAACGCTATGGTGAGAATGATGAGGAGGGGTTTGCCTTGCTAAGTGGTACAGACCAGTGAGGCTTTTCTGCAGAGCTGTGCAGGAGCTCAGGAGCTCAAGTTCCAATGAAACATTTTTGTTTCATGATACAGCTTGTTCTGCCAAAAGCATTCTGGCATTTCAATCATGTTACCCTTCAACCTTCTGCAGCCTGCAATTCTTCACAGACAGCTTTGTTACAATTAAGGCTTTTTTTTTTTCTCCCCCAGAAGATGGCAAAATGCATTCCCTGAATCTCAGAAACTAGGGAATTACTGTTGCTTGAAGAAAATGTTGCTGGATTTTTTTAAACTTGGCAAAAACATCTTCATTCTTTGTTCACAGAAATAGTTAAAATTATATACCCAAAAGGTTCTGAAGCATTTTTCCTTGCTGCAGATACTTTCTTGGCACCTGGAAATGATGATCCCCCTCAACGAGGCTGTCAGAGGATGGGGCCAGGGAGCAGCTCTGCAGTGCAGCCCTGAGGTCACAGTGGGCACCCAGCTGAACACCACTGAGGTGTGCTCTGACAGCAAAGGCAGCCAGCAGCTTCTGAGCAGTGTGAATAAGGGTATGGCTCAAAGGTCAAGGGAAGGGATTGTCCCCCTCTGTGTGACACTCCTCACACCACATCTAAATACTGAGTCCAGTTTTGGGACCCAGCACAGGAAAGACATGGACAATCTGGAGGGAGCTCAGGGGAGGGCTTCCAGAGTGATAGGGCTGGAGCACTTGCCCCATTAGGGGAGACTGGGGAAGCTGGTCTGGGTCACCTGGGAATACAGATGGCTTTGAGGTACTTAACAGTCCCCAGCACCACCAAAAGGTGGTGAAGAGATGGAAGAGATGGAGTGGGACTTCTCACAATGCTGTAGGATGGGAGGGCAAGAAGCAATGGCCCCAAGTTGGAATGAGAGAGGTTCAGGCTGAGTGTAGGCAGAAACTTTCCCCATGAGGAGGCCACCCAGGTCACCCTGAGTGGCTGTGCTGCCTCCATCCCTGGAGGGTTTCTAGGCCTTACTGGTCCGAGCCCTGAGCATCCTGGTCCGATGTCAGTGCTGCCCCTTTGGACAGAGGGTGAACTGGGTCTCTCCCAGCCTCATTTAACCTATAACTTCTGATCTTAACCAACTGAACATGGGGTACTACTGCTCTAAACACGCTGAACAAGCAGCAGTGCTGCCAAGCTGACAGCAGCTGCACTGAGCCTGAGATCACTCATTGCAGATGTGATGGACAGCATCCAACCAGCAAATGGCAGGTCACATTAGTCTTCCCTTTTTGCTTTTTAAAGGTATTTGAGAAACTCTTGAGGTCTGTGCAAGTCTTCCAGATAGAAACCTAACTACCAAAGTTCATCTGTAAAAGCCATATATGGCCTTAAGCAACTGAGCTCAGGTCAATGCAATGTTACATTTTACTATATGTTATTTGATACACATTAGATTTGTTAATTGAGAAATACTGTAGCAGCCCTAGCCAGGGCTGAGCAATCAAAGAAATATGAAGTTTAAAGTAAATTCAGATCTGAACACTGGAGCTATGTCCACAGTCTTGCACACCATCCAGCTTTCCTCAGTATCTATCACTGTTACTATTTGTTATGACAGCTACATTATTTGTGGGGTAACAGAACATTAGAAAATGAAGCAGAGCTCTTTAAACTATCAAAATTCCCTTATTGTGTGTACTTTCATTTTAGGTTTCACTATTTTTTGGATCATACAGCATGTACAGTTGTGTACTGTAGACATGATAAATCTGTATATTAATCCTTGTGACCTGTGTTTGCCCTGGCTCATGCGATCTCAGTATTTCCATGGCAAAAAAAATAACAGGAGGCTCAGTGTAGAAAATCTAAGGCATTTACTGTGTTTATAAATCTCACTATGGGCCTGATCTTGTAATTCCTTTACTTGGTTAAATTTTCATTATTCATCTAAGGACTGCTGCTGAAGCGTAACATTATGTGTAAGGAAGGATTTGCAACATCAGGCCCCAGTGACATGTTAACATTAGCAGCAATCATCCCTGTCTTCCATCAAGTGGAGGAAATCATGGAAATGAAACAAAAAGTTCTTGTGGAAATGATTAAATCGTCTGGGTGTGCTGGGGCAAACCAGAGCATCACACAGGGAAGCTGCAGGTGTGCTGAGAGCAGCCCCCTGCCCCACGGGGCAAAGGGCCAGGCAGGGCTGCTGCAGCAGCCTGGGCTCAGCCCAGCTGAAAGGAGACCTGGTGCCACAGCACAGGGCACCTGGGGGGAGATCTGGGGGGAAAAGGGGCAGCTACAGAGATCAGGGTGAAAGCAGCAGTTTTTTCAAGAACAGTTCTTCACATTAGCCCATGATGTCAGGGCATGTGCTGGCTTAATATTCTTACTCCACTATTATTGTTATTTTTTGTTTTATTATTCCCTTTAGTTTGATACTTAACAAACAAACAAACAGTAATCTAACAGGACACCTTCAAGGCCTGAGCACTCTGCACGGCCTCCCAGGGCAGACCCTTAACCTCCTTCCCCTCACCAGTAGCATCCTGCAGAAGGAGCCAGTGAAGGCTTTCATTGCCTCCCCATTAGGCTGCAATGGCTAATTAGGAACAGCCTGTGTGTATGCACAACTCTGCAGCCTGTGCCCAGCCTCAGGAGGGGATGGGGTGGCAGCTTCAGGATATCCAGCCAGGCCTGCAGGAGGGGACAGGGCACTGGCAAGAGTGGTTACTGCTGGGGGGCTGAAGAGGGAACATGGCACCGTCTGCAAATCTCAACCTCACTGGTTCCACAAAATCTGAGAACAGCTCCTTGTCCTCACTTGCTCTCATGGGAATTAAAACGAATCTTAAGTCTGGCTTAACATATTTTCCTAGGCAAAACCATAAGAAAAAGCCCAGGTTTATTAGGAACAATTATTTGCACCTTAGCTGTCATAACAGGATGCAGTAAATCAGATTAATCTGAGAAAAGAGGAGGAGAGATCATGTTCTCTGCTGTTGTTTGTTTAGTTTAGATGAGTTGCTAGATGCCTTCAAGTTTCAATTTTTAAATCTGTTGCCAAAGGGATAGAGAGATGTATATGAGAGCCTGCATGACTCACATGAACACTCTTGGCTATTTAATTTCAATTATCCATCTTTTCTTCACTTTTGAGCTCTTGTTATCTCATTAGGAGCACCTTATACATCCTGCCAACACTTCTACATTTTTGAAAAAAATTACATTTTTGGCACATAAGAATGGTCAAGAAGTCAAAGAATACACAGAACTCTCCTGATTAATGTATTTGTATAACATATAATTTTGCAAACTGTGGTGGATATTAAAATTTCATAAGGCAGATGTCTTTTTTTACCTCCAGTGCCATAAGGAGAAATTCTTGTGAATTTTCTTATCTACCCTGAACAAAATTAATTACTTTTTTAAAGCTGCTCTCTGGGAGACCTTATTATCTTTTTATCTGTGCTGCTGACATATTCCTAATCTGATGTTGATCCAAATGGTTTCAGAATCTGTACTGCTTTTTCCTTGGAAATCTGCTGCCTCTCTAAGAGAGATTTGAAGAAGCAATGGCTCAGAACTCCTTATTTCTAATTTTCTGAGCTGCCCTCAAATTTAAGAGCAGACTGCAGTCAAGGAGCAGCAAACTCTGTGCTAATAAGGGTTGTGGTGCCACAGGAGTGAGTCAGGGTATGGGGTGCTTGGATCTCTATGCCAAAATTGGGAATGGAATGGCCCTGTCTGCTGCAGGGGGTAGAGGAGAGGTGGTATAACAGAGGTTTAGGAGAGCTGCTTTATTACCTAATTTATTGTGGCATGGATTGCCAATCCTCTTGCAGCTTAACAGCCTTCTGGGTCTGGCACAGGTTTGTGCAGCTGCTCAAGAAACTTTCGGTGCACTTACAGTGCAGATTTACATTGAATCTTGGAGTTAGGCTGTGCTTGCATTTTCAGGGATGCTGAAACTTGCCATTATTATAGAAGGAAGAAAGAGAAAGCAGAAAAACGAAAAGAGCATTAGGAGAAACAAAGGGGTTCAGCAAAGGGATGAGAGCTCTACATTAGATAAAGACTGCCATCCACTTTAATTCTTGGGGAGGGAAGGAGCAGTAGAGGTGATGTGAGGACTGTCAGTCATCAGCAAATAGAAAACACATGCAGTACTTACTACTTTATGCAGTATAGGAGTCATTGCAGGAGGGTTCTCATGGTTTGAGACCTTTCTTAGATCTGTGCATGTTTGCTAAATGCTACAAGATCGAGTGGTAAAGTGCTTTACTTCTTTGTCCAGACCTCAGAGTCCCATCGGGGGCTGCAGGAACCTACATACAACTAGATATCTGGAGTAGGAGTTCAGGTTATATTTCCTCTGAAAGGAATCTGCTTTACATGTATCAGGGACATTCTGCAGACTGCACTGATGCATGGTAAGCTGGGTCAGGGAGGGGATTTCCTTACTGCTCTGCACCACAGGAGCCTTGAGGGCACAGCCTTTGTGCTGTGGTGTGACAGCTCATGTGAGTTAGGAGGTCAAAATCTGCATCTCTGAATTAAGCTGTGGCTTAAAATAAAGTTCATTGCCATCTGTTTGCAAATACATTTTTTTTTCTCTCAAAGAAACTTAAAATCAATTAAAAATAATTTGCTGATATTAGTATTTATTAAAGCAGCTCTTAAATCAAAGCAATTCAGGAGGCATAGATTTGGAGATGGCTTACACATCTTTCATAGCTTCATGCATGGTATGATCTTTGAATCTCCACAATGATATCTGACAATGATATTTTCTTTCATTTTGTCAGGTGATGCAGGGCTCTGCCAGCCATCTCATTCAGCACAGCAATAAAGAGCCCTGCAAGTCTTTATTCACTGGTTTTCAGATGTTAGTTACTTCTTCTGACAGACAGTGAGGTGCCACAAGCACAGTGATGGCTTACACCTCGAGTAGCAGGGGCGTCTGGTGCCAGCAGGCACACTGTGAGTGACCTGGGTTTGTGAGCTCCTCTTCTAACCCTGCAACTGAGCGGGTGATACCAGAGAAAAAGAACAAGGCTGGTGCTATAATCTTGCATTTAATTAGTGTAGAAGTTTAGTTCACTTGTGATGCTCAGAAATATTGAATTCCATGCCTTTCCAGGAGAGATGCTTTCAATCTTGTAGGAAAAAAAAAAAAATAGAAAGACAGCTTTATCTTTTCCTTGCACCAGCATGCAAAGAAATTGTTTTGAAAAAGAAAATCTAATTAAAAACTGTTAACACAATCTTCACAGCTGAATCACGTTCCTCATGCTTGTCCTGTTGTGTCAAACAACAAACATCTGACTCACTACAGAAGCTGCTGCTCCCGGGGCCAGGCACCTGAGTGCTGGGTGTTGTGCTGTTCATTATCACAACTGCTGAAACCCTTTTCACATCAGGCTCTGAGCCTTGATTTCCCTGCAGAACATTTTGCTTTTTTTTTTTTCTCTCCAGTTTCCTAAAATATTTTCTCTGTCTTCTTGCTGATGAGATTCTGGGAGATGTGGAGATCATGGAGAATTTGTAGGTGCAGTTTGTCATAACTTCAACTGCAGGTGTTTAGAAGCAAAGCTGGGGAAAGCACAGAGTTTGCCAGCAGTGCTCTTCAGATCAGAGGAAGCCTATGTTTGCCTGAAGAAGGAAATTGGAAATAAAAAAGAAAGGAATTTATTTTGAAGAATAGCAGAATGGCCAGTACTCAATACTAGTGCTACTGCAAAGACTACATAAAACATTGTGACCAGATGTGTATCTGTATTTATATTTAATGGATAAAATGCTACCACCCTCTCATAGAAAGATGTTTCAAACTCCTCTGCTTACACTAGATGTGATTTACTTTGCTAGTATGGGGTTAACATACTTGTTGACTGCTTGCTCTTGATTGTTGATTTGTTTTGTTTGAGTTTTTTTTCAATATCAATTTAAGATAGTAGAGTAATCAAAAACAGCAGTGTAGTTATTTGACAGCTAATCAGTTGGGTTAAAGTCTTACCTAAGAGCCAAATAACTCAGAAAGAGTCATTCCACTTTGATTCTGGGTCAGGTACTATAGCTTATGTTGTTGATATTGAAATATATTCCTAGCATGTCACATGAACTGTCACAATTTTATGCAGGGACAGAGCACAATTTTCTGCTGTTTCTGTTCAACAATCTATGGTGCAGCACTTGTTAAAAATTTAATTGCCACCTTATTAAAATTTGACACAATAAAGCATTTATTTATAGATGATTATTGCACTATAAAACCCTTAATAGTACATAACCAATGTCTTTGTTTCTGTGGCTTTCTCATTTTCTAAGCAATAAAGACTGGAATTATTTAATTCCTTTATAAAAAGGCATTTTCCTACTAATCCAATTTCCACGGGAGTATCATATTTAGATGTAAAACAAAAGAGAGGCAATCCAAAATGGATTAGCAAACAGAAATATTCCCAGAGACCATGAAATCCCAGTCTGTCAGGGAGGGTGGACAAAGGCTCATGGTAATGAACAAATACTCATCTCCTGCACTAGAGACCCGATGTGCTGGGGAGCTAATGGGATTGATGCAAAAGGGCACCAAGGAAAGAATTGGCCTGGTTCCTGCAGCCACAGTTTGTGTTGGATGTGCAGTGACATTATACTCATGGAAATAAATTATTTGTGTTGGTCTGACGGGGTCAGCAGAGAAATCCCATGGCAAGACATGAATTGTCATCCAATACTTCAAGTACCTTTTCTATTTGCCTGGGGTTGTTTTCAACTCCTGTTCTGTTTTAGCTGTGAAAGTGGTACTAGATCACAATACTAAGCTGCTCCTGGATCTGGCTGACAAATGACACATTTGCACAAGGGAAGAGAATTGCTTATTCTGCATCTACAGTGGTTTTGCATGTTTAATGGCAGGACAGGGCTCTCTGTTTTCCATGAATAACAGCATGGTTATGATTCCATTTTTGCTTAGGTGCTGCCACAGCTGGAACTGGTCCTTTAAAGGATTTGGGTTAAACATTCCCCATGTAGTCTCTTTAGACTCAACAGTCTGGTCTAGGGAATAAGAGTTTAGGAATCAATATGCATATCTATATATGTTGTAACTGGTGTAAACGTGTTCGGATTTGAGTCATGGTTTGTTTGTCGTTGTATGTCTGAAAAAATATTTTGTTTCCCAAGTTGGTTTTTTTTTTCAGTATGTGCTTAGCATTTTCCTAAACTAGAAGCAAAAAGCCAGTGTCCATAATGACTGTCAAAAGGACAGACATTTCCTAATATCTATAGAGGATGTGCATTATACATGGCTGCTGACATAAAAATCTAGTTCTGTGCAAAGCATGATAGAAAAACCTCTCTTTTAGCAGGCAGGAGCCCAGCCTAGAATGTTTTGTTCTTATTTGTACATCTGAAGAGCTAAATCTGTGGTTACTAGGAGTGCTTTCTGCTCAGCTCTTTCCTCCAGTACTTGTATATTCCTCAAGTGTGTTTGAATCTCCACAGGAGTCTTTCTCAAAAGCTGTTTGTTCTTCCAAGTCCACCCCAGCAGCAGATCAACCTGCAGCTACATAGATTGAGTGTTAGATTTTGATTTCATTCAGTTCCAATATTTGTCATTCACTCTACTTCAATTAATTTTTCCCTATTTTTTATGTACAAAAGGGTTTTATTTTGTTGGATAACGTTTGGTTTACAGCAGGATGTAAGAGGGCAAAAAGCCCTCTTCAATCAGCCCTGGCCTTTAACCAGCCAGGAATGTAGTGGAGAGTAGAGACAGTATTTCAGGGGTTTTCAGCCTGCTGGGATGTGCACAAAAATAATCATGTTTTATATGCCTGTTCTTGAAAATGTAGGTAATATGCACCCAATGAAATTAGGCTATGGGCTCCACTAATTCTAGATACCTTGCAGTCAGAGGTAGAAATAATTAACAATATTGATAAAGCTGAGATTTCTCTTTAAGCCAATTTCTCCAGAGAAGTGAATGTTCTCTTGTATTGAAGAAAATTCCTTAAATTTAAAGGCATTGGCTGTTTAATAATTGTCTTACTTGCAAATACTGCTGATGGCTATATTTATCTAAACTGACTCTCTGAGAAATAATAAGTGGTTAAAATCTCTTAAATTTTTTTCTGAAGACATAGAAGAACTCATAAATTGCCTTGTAATATTTTTTTCCACCCATGCTGAACTGCTAAACTTGATGTTTTGCAGGTATTTTAATAAAAGAGGGCAGCTAGGTTCTGTCGTTAACTGGAATTTCTATACAGTGGATGATATTTAGATCGGAAGA
>JAYDZK010000001.1:97035194-97046277 GCA_034509185.1 Euphonia xanthogaster | reverse complement strand
CTGGAATTTCTATACAGTGGATGATATTTTGCTCTCCTTTGTGAAGATATACATTTGAAAAATATAACTAAAATCACCTAAATATCTTCTGTAAAAATGGAGTGAGAGCAGAATGGATGATTTTCACAGGAGTATTTGGCCAATGGCAGGCAGGATAAAATTGGAAACAACAACAACTTTGGATGGCTTTATCTAATTTAGGAGAATTGGAGAGAAGGGAAGACAGAAACTGCTGACCCTGTGTGAAAAAAGCAGGCCTGATTTCTTTGTACTGAGTCCTGCCAGTTGCACTGGGAATCAGTACATAACAGAGCTTACATAATAATACAGACACTTGTAGTATTGCATATTGAGGGACTTCTCCTTTGAATTTAACATATAGGCCAGCTATAGTGGTTAGCCAGTTTTCTATTGCTCTTTTCAGTTTGCTCACATTAGGGATGAATGTTGTAAGGTAGCCATCCTGCTTTAATTACTGATTCATCACTCTTCATTTTCAAGTTCTTTCTTAAAAATCACTTTTGAAAAATTACCACTATTCCATGGTCAATTTAACCAGAGTGGTACGTAGTTGCCTCACTGCTGAGAGCCAGTGTATAGGCTGTGAATGCTAAAGACCAGAAAAAAAATCATCTTTTCTATGAAATAGTCTGTCCTAAAGACTGTTGAAATTAAAGGTTTTAGTAATTCCCCACCCCTTTAGGTCCTGTTCTGATGATGTGGGCACTGGTCTCCAGTAGATGAGCCCTGGCCCTCAGTAAGGATGGAATAAATTATGTTCATGGCCCAGGCTAAAGCTTCCCTGCTCTCTCCATGTCTGTGCCAGGCTCTGCAGCTTGCTACCAGCTGCCACTGGGCCTTGGCACATCAATGAGTGTGGTTCTTCCATCCCTGCTCTGGACTGCCTGTATGTGTGGGCATTGGGACTATGCAGAGCACATCTGCTTGCACCTGGCTCCTTTGGAGCACAGGTAGGGCAGACACTGAGCTGTTTGTGCCTGTCCTCATACTCAACTTCTGCAATTTATTCTGTTTACACCATTATGTTGAAGTTTGATATCCTCTGAAAGAAACCAGGATTTAGTTAAGTCTCCTCTACTTTCCCCCTCTTCTTCCTTCCCCTTTCCTCCCTCCCTCTTACCAAACAAGTAATTTCTTAAGACAGATTCAGATAGACTGGAAGCCTTAGAACAGCTTATATAAGTCTAAGTGAATGACTTCATTCCTTCACTTTCCCAAGGGAACAGACTGATAAAGAAATATGTTTCAGTGTTTTATTGCACTGGCCATTCGCATTAACGATGTGTTTTTCCTCTGCGTAAACCTAATGGTTCCCATGGTGCTTTTTCCTGGTGTTCTTGGCAGAAATTTCCTCCCTCTGCTGCTGTCCAAGTTGTGATCATACTGAGTTGTTGTGTTCTTCTCTAGGAAAGAGCTATATCTGCATTGTGCATGTGTAATCTGCTAAGACATAGTGGAAACTTACAGGAAGAAAGAGACAACGTAGATTTAAGAACTTATTAGAACTAAAGTTTCCAAGATGTAAGGCAACAGTAGACCACATGTTGAAGCAGGACTAATTTTGTGGCTGGAACAGAGTAAAAAGAAAACATGCAGCGTGTATATTGTTCTGGTTCCAGCAGATAGTTCACAGACATAAATGCTGGGACCAAAAATAGTCAAGTCAATCTCAGTGTTACTTTATTTAGCTACCAACTGTGCTACCTTTTCTTTTACTGTGCCCTTGCACTGAAAGGCAGCAATTTTGCTTCCAGCTGTGCTGTATTTTGCTGTGTGTTTCAAGTTTCCTGGGATAAAACCATCACTTTTCAGTTGTGCAGTGCTTGCTGTAGCAATGAGTGCTGCAGCTCTTGCTGCATGGCTCTATCCATGCAGGTGCCAGCTTCTTAAGTGCACGTGGTGTAGTTTGTCCACCTGCCTTTGGCTACTGAACCCATATGCATCTAACAGTCAGTTTTCCCAGTTTCATTCTAGCCTCACTACATTCCTACTGAAAATTTGTCATGTGATAGAAAAGAAGCAAAATTAAGTATTTCTAGCAGAGAACAAGGAAACTTATCAAAAAAACCCCAACAAATATACTCATGGAAGTCAGTTATTGTGAGAATTTTGCTTGCTTTTCCCTGCTACATATGGATTTGGAAAATAATTAAAGCCATCTTCATAAAACATCTTTCTACAACGTGGTTTCACCCAATGGTATGACATAGCATTGAATAACATTTGGTCACACATCCAGCCAGAAAGGCATTGACTGTTATTTTTGTCTTAAAAAAATACATATTGTGAATTGTTTAGGTGTTTGGGATTTTTTTTTACTTCTGTCCAGTTTTATAAAATCTAGTTATTTGTGTTTAACTGCACTGTTTTTCATTATAAGTAATACCACTTAAAAAGATGAAGCAATAGTTATTGAGAAAGTAATTTTAATGGGAGTTTCTAGACTTAGGAAACTTTCTTAGTGGTTAGTGTTTGCTATATAATTAAGCATTTGGGACATACCAAGTTTCATTTGAAAAACACTTTGTACCTTCTCTAATTATTTTAAGAAGAAAACTTGCAGTTTTGAGATCCATCCTGCTCTGTCAAGCATGGTAAAGCCAAAGCTATGCTCTTGTCTGTTATCTGGTTTCATATTTGAAGTGATTTTTTTTTAAACATTTTGAATACAGGTGCATGTTTAATAGGCTGAGGAGCAGGAAATCCATATGGGTCTCCAGCAATCCTATAAATACTGATATACTCTGAATAGAATGTCTGTTCCCATGTCTGGGAGACAAAGATAGAGAAAGATCATTTTATTGCTTGAGTATTTTTCTTTTTCTGGTTTCTGTTTTCCTGATTGAAATCAATATTTCAGGGCTAATGGATGAGGATGTCTGCTGCTGCTGCTTAAAATGCTGACCTTGGCAATCAATATATTCGGTTTGGAGCATTTGTGATGTCAATTACTATGGTGATACTTAAGAATTTACTGCCTGCAAAATGTCTGGATTATTGGGTTAGAGTTCCCCTGCAACCTTATCTTTCCCTCTTTCTCTCTTTCCATGCTCTGCAACTGCTGGGGACTCTGAAGCCTCATGCACAACCCTGCTAAGCAATTGTTTCGTTAGGACTGGATGAGTAATGGTGTGTGTTTTGTGCTCTAATTTGTTGATCACTTTGGAAATACAGAGGAACAAGCAAGCTAAAGACAGTCTAGGAACTCAGTGCTTTTGCTACCAGTCCAGTTATTCATCACTGCTCTCCAAAAAAGCTACAAACCCTCCTCCACAAGCCGAAACCCCAGAAAAAGGGAAGAAAAGCTGAGATTATTTTATCCTGGTGAAATAGCCCTATGAATGGTTTGAGACTAAAGAGAGATTCTCTCAATACATATGGGCTTATCCTAGCTAGTGATACCTCAGGTATGCCCTGAGCTCCCTGGGGTTATGGCCTTGCTGGGGGTATCACTCTCATGGGATGACCCTCCCCCCCACGGCCTCTGCTGATGTTTCTTGGTGCTGACTTGGATCATGTTGGCAGCTCTGAGTCACACTCAGCAGCTGCACTTGTGTGCTCTGAAGGTGCCCAGACAGAACAGAGTAACAGACAGACTCCAGGAAAATATTTGTTAGCTGATGTATTCAGGGAAAACAGGTGTTGACACAAGAGCATTCCTGCTTCTACCTGCTGTGGCTTACCTTTGCCTGGGACTGGTGCTCCCATTTTTCACACTCCTGTAACATTCCCTTTTTGGCTTCACAATCTGTTCCCACCACAAGAAATCTTTCAGTGCAAAGGAGCACCAGGGTGCAGGCAGCCTCCTGGGAGCCAGCAGCCCCCCTTGCAGTGCTGCTGCCTTCCTCTTGTGGGATGGAGGACAGACCCTTCTCAGAGCTAGCCTCCACCAGGAGACCTCTTCAGAGCTCCAACTGTTTCTTCTGCTGTATTTGTGATAATCCTAGGAGCCTTTGTTGTAATTTGTCTGATAATCCACAATCTGTACTTAATTTCTTTGATTTTTTTTTCCCTTTCTTTCTTTTTTCCCTTCTTGGTTTTATTTTTCAGTTTCCATCTTTTAGCCTGTTGCTCACTAGTGGCATGCCTGGTAGATCTGTAAGCTTTGAGTCCCCTGCAATATATGAAGATGCTATTCCCCTTTGAAAAAGATGTCTATGGACTTTTTTGTTTTGTTTTGCATGACTGAAGAGTACAATGTCTCCAACTCCATGTCTTTTCTTAGGTTGTCAGCCCTAGGCTGAGCAAATAACACAAGGAGAGAGCTCTTGGATCTCCTTCAAGCCCAAGTGGCCACATACACAATGAATCCTTTGCAATCTGGAAAGAAGAAAAATGTGGTTTCTTATAATGACATTTCTGCAGGTTGCCCAGGATTCATTTTTAGCTGTTCTCTGAGCTAGGGAAAGATTCCTTGCTAATTCCTAGCTTTTTCCATGCTGATAGAGACATCCCTTCCAGTGCTGGCTGTATGAAATAGTCAGGTGTGTCAAAGCATAAGAGAAAGCATATACAACCAAAACCTACAAAACCCTGGAGCTTATTCACCTTCTTTCCTCGACCTTCATACTTATTTGATTTGAGGCCACCTCATCACTGTATTGCATGTGATTTACACGGTTCATTTATTAATAACCCAAAATTATATTAAGAAACCATGAGTGCACTGTTAACTAATAGGTCTGTCAAATTCTTACTGAAGTCTTCAGGGATAACACCCAAGGGGCAGAACTTAGATTAAATCCATTCATATCAACTGCCATTACCTAAAAGGTATTACTTAACTGATGAGTGGTAATTGGTTTTGAACCATTGTGACCAGATCCTTAATTTGGCAAAGAAAAGGAAGCTCTGAATTCTGCTGACCTGGAAGACCTTGATAAATACTGCAAAGACTTCAGAGCACAGTCTTCAGCTTCACCTGATATTTTGTATGTATCTGAGCTCCAACAGTGAGAAAGCTCTGAAAGGCAAAAGGATTTATTTAAATACTGTAGAAAGAGAAGTTTAATGTGTGCTCGTGTGGGAACATAACAGATGCTGACATCTGAACAAAAAATGGTCTGGATAGCAACAACCAGATATAAAACTATCACAAGGTCTGTAGGGCAACTGGCTAGCCAAAGATATCTGTGTTTTCACTAGAAGTCTTTTACTTCCTGATCACTGTTGCAGATACAATCAAAATCACAGGCAAACCCTGAATGACAGTCCCATTTCTGCAAATTGAGAGTAGTAATTGGAAACTGCTCTCCCGGAAAAGCATTTAAATCCTAGTGAATCAAATAAATATTTTTACCTTTTTGAAGTGCTTTGCTTGACTAGAGAATGAATACTCTCTCTCTCCCTCTCTGAATGCCTGTCATTTAAAAAGGTGATGACTACGGACTGTGGTTTTAGAGTATGTTTGTGTAGATCACTGCAGTACAAGATTTAAAGCAGGTTCACTGAGTGGACAGTCACTTTACTCTATTGAACATATATGCTAAAGATATCACTTAAAATATTGATGATACATCCTTTTCATTGTCTCCACATTTATGCATTTTTGAATAGTCATAAAAAAATGGAGAAGCATGCTCGTCAATGGTTTTTTTATTCTCTTTACATATTTGCAGTCATAAATGTAATCAGTCACAGTGTTCTCAAAGTTAATGTTTTAGATCTAATTGCTTGAAGTATTAGGAAATATGGGTGCCAAACCTGTATTTTAGTCTAAAGACATTCTCTTGCTACATCTGCCTTCACAGATATGAAATTTGGCACACCTGTGAATTTTCCCAGTTTACATTGTCCCAAAGGTAACTTTACTATCAAATTAAACAACAACAACAACAACAAAAAGCAATCCTAAATTTTTTATTAAGTTACTAACATGGACAAACGCATTCCATTTCTCAGCGATTTGAAAGATCTTCGTGATTTCGAGATTTAAAATGGTTTACCC
Organism: Euphonia xanthogaster; assembly: GCA_034509185.1. NCBI lineage: Eukaryota > Metazoa > Chordata > Aves > Passeriformes > Fringillidae > Euphonia > Euphonia xanthogaster. The sequence continues at coordinate 97,040,309 of JAYDZK010000001.1, read as the reverse complement.
ACTGCTTCCTTAAATATTAGAGCTGAGTTCCAGATCTTGGTTAGGTCTTGAAAGGCATAAAGGCATGTTTTATTAAGATTAATCTGGTAATTATATGTTTTAATTCCCAAACAGAGTAAGAAGTCTGTGTACCAGCACAGTGTGACTGAGCCTTCATTCTTGCAGACTGTACTGTGATCAGTGGTATTTCATACACAGACTCATAAAATGGTGTGAATTGGAAGGGACCTTGGAGATCACCTAATTCCAATCCCCCTGCCATTGGCAGGACACCTTTAACTGAACCAGTTTGCTCAAAGCTCCATCTAACCTGGACTTGAACACTTCCAGAGATGGAGCATCCACAATTTCTCTGGGCAACCTGTTCTTGTGTCTCTCCATCCTCACTGTAAAAAAATCAATCTACCTAATATCTAATCTAAGTCTACCCCCTTTCAGTTTATCACTGTTGCCCCTTGTCCTGTCACTACAGGCCTTAGTAAAAAGTCTCTCTTTATTTTTTTTATAAAAACCCCTTTAGGAATTTGAAGGCTGCTATGAGGTGTCCCCAGAGCCTTCTCTTCTTCAGGCTGAACAACACAAACTCTCTCAGGCTGTTCTCATAGGAGAGGTGTTCCAGCCCTCTGAGCATCTTTGTGGCCCTCCTCTGGACTCACTCCAGCAGGTCCGGGTCCTTCCTGTGTCAGGGACCCCAGAACTGGAAGCAGCACTGCAGGCAGGGTGTCACAAGAGCAGAGTAGATGTGCAGAGCCACCTCCCCCGACCTGCTGACCACGTTGCTATTGATGAAGCTCAGGATATTTTTGGCTTCCTGGGTTGCAACCACACATTGCTACCTGATGTTGAGCTTTTCTTCAACTGATAACCCCGTCCTTCTACTTAGGGCTCTCAATCCATTTCAGTAGTAAAAAAAAAAAATGGAGAAGAGATAGAAAGTGACATGAATAATTTCTGGCAATTGTACTATGAGCTGAGCAGACTTAAATTTTTTTGAGTCAGGAAGATTAGCTAAGTTGAAATATTTATCTCCTCTTACTTTGATTTACCACCCCTCACATTGCAGAGGGAATTTCATTTGCTCTGTAAGCATAATTTTGTTTGATTGGGCAAATACATCTTAACACTGCCACAGTGATTGCTCATAAGGCATTATATTGCTTGCTTGTTTTTTTCTGAAAGTGCCTACAGATGCCATTTAACACTTCACAAAATAGATGTTATGAACACAAAATAAATATCAATCTTTCTCTCAATGACCTAGTGATCTCAACATGTGGTGAGAGATGAAAGGCAGTGAGCAGCACAGAAAAGGAGAAGAGACAGATGAATGAGGTAACTACTGCAACTGCATGGTTCAGGCTTATCAGAGGGAAGAAGTGAAGAGGGCTGGCACAGTCCCCCGATTAACTCTGCCTAGAGCTACTTGTAAGCCAGTCCCATGAGGGAGGAGACACTGCAGCATCGTTTTTCTGGCTGTCAGCAGCTCAACCATACCTGACTCTGAACCAGCGCTTCACAGATTTTGCAATAAGAAATATTGCATCCATTGTTTCTGACCAAAGTCTAGATTAGCACGGACATGAGTGAGACCATGTGGAGCAAGAAAGGATTTTTCTGTAGCTAATGCTACTTTTCCATTAGTGGAAGTAAAGGAGAACTAGGAATGAGAATGAGGTTATCTGTATGTTTAGTGTCTCATGAAGCAGTCCTCCTGCAGCAAGGGTCTGACTTCCACACTGAGTTGATGAAGGCAAACAGGTTCCTCTTTGCAGGAGCCCAGCCTGCTGTAGGTTGTGAGTTCTTTGTCACAAAAGGAATGAAGAAATCCCTTGGCTTTGCCACCCTTCTCTAGCTCTTGACTGGAAAAACTGATATTGTTATAGCTAACTTCTGAGGTGAAAAAAATTAAAATGAAGGCACACGTGGTATGTTCAGAGATGTCCAAATTACTTCTAAATGTGGTGTTTCCTGAGCAAGGACCTCCAGAACTTAGGAGCCTTCTCCATTCCTTACCCATGCCTTACCCTTTAAAGAATGAGTCTTTAATATAGGTCAAATTCTCTTGCTGAGTACTAGAGAACAGAAAGGCTTGGTGACTTGGGTTTGTGGGCTCTGCAACTTATGGGAGAAATGTCTATTAGTTCAAAAGAGCTCTGTGGCTGACAGCTACAATTTTGACACTTAACTCTTGAAAATACTTTTTAAAATTAGTCATACCTCTCTTTCAGAGTGAATACAGGCTAATCCATGAAGATGTGAATGGTACATTTAGCTGTGTGGTGAATGTACTTATCTCTATTAAATGCCCAATGCATCTACATTTCTAAATTCTTGATTACCAAAGCAAAGACACTGGAATAATATGTTTCTAGTACACAGTTAGGTCTGATTCATCTTGATGGATGAATAAGATCCAGTCTTCCTGTTAGTGGATGCTTTCCCTAGCACAGCCATTGGAGAAGAGTAATGCATTACTGAGGATTTTCACTTGTAGGTACATTCTGTAATTGCACAGCTACCAAGAAAGATAATTGCTGGTTTCCAAATGTTACCACTTCGGTCAGGGCCACTTACTGTTTAAATTTAATCCTCCTCTGAACCTTCCTTTTCATGAATTAAAAATTATTAAAGTAGTTTCTGCACCAAGAAGGGCAAACAAAACCTGTTTTAAAAGCCTGTTTGATTCTAAGCACTCTGACAGCATAGTGAGGGCAGCTACCTAACAAAGCCTTCTTAGTGAACGCTCAGGAAACTCACATGCTAGAGGAGAAAGCAGAACTGAGATTGCTGAACTTTTAACATGATTCACAAATAGCAAGGATAAAGAGCAAAAAAAAGCACACTTCATCATTCCAGGAGTGGTCACCCTGACCAGAACAGACAGGTTTTCAGCTTCTACCTCCATGGTGGGTCTCCGGAAAATGAAAACTGAGAGGCATTCTGCAAAGTCATGCGGAGGAAGTGCTCCCGGTTCATTGTGCCCCCTCACACCCTGGAGGCGCTCTCTGTGTGAGCATTTGCAAGAATAGACCATATGTTAATGACTTACTCACTAACCTCAAAGCCAAATCCACATGCTATAAACCACAGCTATTACCTTTCTTTGGTGCACTGTGCTATTGCCTGTACAAAACCCATAATTTCAGAAAATGTCAGGTGCAACTATTATATCAAGATGCAAACTGTGGAAAGTCAGCTCATACATTTACCAGAAAGCCATTAGGAGAAAACGTGTATGTACTGAAATCAAGATAAAAATAATGTATAAATATATCCACAAGCTAAAAATATGATGCTCTATTATGATGAAGGATGCTTGGAAAACATTAAGAATAACAAAGCAGATTCTTTCCTACCATAAAAAGCTTTTCTCAGCACAGGAGGGCTTCAGGACTGCTGGAAAATATGAGAAAGGTAAACACAGAACAATGATATCACCCAGACATTTTGAAACAGGGATTTTGTGTTTCAGACTGTATGTAACTAGGCTGCATATTGGATTTAAGTACTGTAAGGCTTACATATCTGTAGGGTAGGTTAATAATCAGGTACTTTTGTATCTTCCAGTGCTTTTTAATTTTCTTTTGTCATTCCCTCATCTCTTTTTTGCAATAGCTTTGATAGTTCCCCATATACACTGCTTCTTTACCCTGCTGTTAGCCATGAAAGGAATTGACAGGTCCCCTCTCTGGCTTGTTAAGCCCTTGAAGCTTGCTGCATCCTGCATGTAGCATTTTTCTGATTATGCTGGCAGCGCAGACATTTGAGCTCACAGCTGCTGCAGTGCTGCCAAATCAATACACAGACAACAGTGAGCCTTTTGTGTAGGTTCAGAAATCAAATTTCTCTTGTCTATAGGGCAATCTGTAAAGTAAAATCTCCTAACAGGCAGTTGTCCTCTTGGAGTTTCACTGAGAAATGCATTTATCAGCGTATTTAACAAGGCACTAAGAAGTTCTCAAGGCTGAGTGACAAGAAGGGGCTTCCTTGCTTCAGATCAGCACCACCTCCCCCTCTGCCTCTCCCCCACCCCACCCCAGACTCCATCCTGGTAAGGCACTGCATATGCTTCTGCTTAGACTTGTCTGCAAAAAATCAAACTCCTAAAAGACCCATCAGCTGCGACATAAACCTGTCAGAAAACAATTATCAGCTGTATCTCTTTGTGATCTTATTAAGTCACTTGGGTCTTGATAACCTTGCAGATGCCCTCTGTAGTGGAAATAATCAAGGCAGAGATAATGCAATTTATTGATAAAACAAGGAATCTGACTGGATCAGCTTGAAGCTCACTCAGCTGTTTGTTTGCAGGGGGTGGGGAGCTGACTATTCCTAATTTCTGTGGGTTTGTTTTTGGGAGGGGGGGGGTATGGGGTTGTATGCCTGATAGGACTCAATTCACATTTTTTTCCTTCCATTTGATACAGACAAGCTCATTTATTTTTCCCTCTTCAACTACACTGAGCATTTAGCTTTAGAGCTAATATTCAGGAACTGCCAGATCAGCAGACAAGAAAAAGAAAGGAGAGTGGGTTGCAGGGAAGGATCAGCCACAGAATGTTGTGGAGAGCAAATTAAAACCTAATCTTCTCCCAGACCTTTGTCCTGCCACTTCCCTGGAAATGGTTGTGTTAAGGGTGAATCTTGCAGGACTGCTAATGAGTTGTGTTGGACTTCGGATCTGCAAGGTCATGAGAACATAAATCCATACAAACTGAGACACAAAGAAAAGAGAATTGCATGCGTAGGATGAAGTGACCATTTCAGCAATTTGGGCTCATCTTTATCTGTACTTCTTAACTTGCTTGTAAATTATTTCCTTAGGGGTTGGATTTGGAGATTCAAATTTTTAAAATTTCACCTGATGGTAAAATTCAGCCCAATAACTCATTTTTCCACAGGGGAAACTGTTACTCCAGAGAAAGGGAGATTGAAGATAGAGGAAATTGCAGAACTTTACTTCTGAGGAAATGGCTGGTCTGAGCAAAAATGTGGAAATATGGCCTACATTGATTTTTCAGCAATCCTTTTCACTTTGTTTTTGTTTTGAAGAGCAGACTTAAAAAAAAAAAAAAAAGCTACTTTACAGAGTGGTTTCTAAAAAACCCTTAAAGG
>JAYDZK010000001.1:97024208-97035163 GCA_034509185.1 Euphonia xanthogaster | reverse complement strand
CACTGGCTTGGCAGGGCCCATGGAGAGGAGACCCATGCCTGTCACAGGTCATGTGACAGTCGTCTCAGTTTTGCCTTTCTCTAGCATGGCTGAAGCAAGTGGGTGTGAATATGGAGAGGTTCCCCATGAAAGAAGATGAAAACTTATGTTTTTAAAATTAGGCTATACAAATGTTTTTAATCAAGGACAATAAATTTAGCATGGCTTCAACAAGAGTTGAACTTTAAAGTATATATATTCAGTAAGGTGAATCCATTTTTATAATTTCAATCCAAACATTTTTACATATTTTGTAAAAGATGTCTGATGGTTCTGCTTCCTTATGTTATAGTAAGGTGTCTTGGTTAAGATCAGTTGTCTGTCTACACTAGTCTCAATACAGTCTGATGATTTAGTTCTAAAATATGGTTCAAAACAGACAGAGATACTCTTCAGAGATGCTTTCTTGAATATAGTCAGAAGATCACTTCCTCAGAAATCACTCCAGTTCCTTTGAATAATCATTAGAATTTTTTTTTCAAATTGGAACAATATCACCTTTCAGCTGGTTTCCACTCTGTAATGAAGACTTGTACATACAGATATTTATACATAATAGCACAGCCTTTCTCATCACGTGTGTAAATTCAGAGCCAATCTATGGAAGTCAAACAGAGATTTGTTGGATCCCATAATGTGGATGATGTTATATGGAAACAGATGGCTCTGTACCAAAATCGAGAATTATTTCCAAATGCAGAGAGTGAGGGTCTCAACTCCTAAAGCAAATGCTCTCTGACAAATCAAACCATGGAGGAGCTTGAACTGTTCAGTCTGTCTCCAGACTCATGGTCTGGTTTGGAATGGGAGCCAAATGAAAACAGCATTGTGGTCAGTTTGTAGCCACATAGAAGCAGGGCATCTCAGCCTTGAAGGGTTTACAGTCCACCTGCATATTAATTGCTGGTGCTGCATGGAATGGGAACCAGCAGAAGCCATTGTAAAGTATTCCACCATCTAAAATAAACAAAACCAAAATAACACATACCTCGGTCTGTCCATTTCATTTAATGTGTTGATTTCATTAATCTGCTGAGAATTGCTTTATTTTTAGATGGTTAATCTGAAGAACAAGGCTAAATACCACGCAGCAGTTCAGAGAAAATGGAGTAAAAGTATTCAATTATTTATGACAAAAAAATCCAAGACCATTCTCCCTTTTTCTCCCATAAAGCTTGGATCTGATGCAGAAAATTCTCTTAACTCCTGCGTGAATACTAATATTTTGTCACAGTTTGAACAGGTCTTGCAAAATTCTATTTGTTGCTGATGAAGAATATTAGGAAATATGGGCATGAGGAAGTAACAGCTTTATGAAAGCAAAGTAGAAGCATGGGTGAAAAACAGGAGGGAAAAATAGGGGACAGAAAAAGCAATATGTGACTGAAAGCAAGGAGAACAACAGCAGGCAAAGTGTTTTGTATCCCCAAGAAATTCTGGAGGGTTTGGTCTCTTTCAAGTCAGTCAGTGCTTGATGGGGATTGCAGTGCAATCTGCACAGCATGGCCTTGGGGCAAATAAAATTGCAACATGAGTAAAATGTTTTCATTTCTCGTGAATGAGAAGTAAAGAGGTGTTGATGATGATAAGGCAGGAACCTCGGGTAGTGTCCCTCTCCAGACATGGGCCATTGGTGAGAGGGATACATATTCTGAAGCCTGGATAGTTTTGATGCATCAGTGTAGTTGTGGTTTGCCTGATGTTGTACACTTTCTACAGTAAAGATATAACTATATTTTTTCTTTTTTCTTTTCTCTTTTATACTTCAGCATCTGATGATTATGCAAAAAAAGCAGAACTATGGATGCTGGTTATACCCTGCATATTTTCTCCCCTTTTCCAAGCCTCTTTGTTTGCTTTTTGCTATGTACTTTCAGTGACACATCCCATCTGGTTCTGCTGTATTGCACGATCCAAGATGATCCTTAGTGTCATTAGACATCAAGATTGGACACATCAAAGCTTGTTACCAGTGTGTATGCCAAAGGCCTTAACCTTCCCCTTCAGAATTCCAAATAATTTCTTATTTAAGTTTTAGAGTGTTAAGCATGCCAGGGAACTATATTTCTGTGTTAGGGCTGATCCTGCACCCAAACAAGCTTTCTTAAAACAAATTCAGGGACTTTGGTACCAAATATACCATGGCTGGGCTGAAGGTCAGGTGAACTGCTCTTTCTTCCTGAATCACCCAGTTGCACCTCAGCCATCCTGATTGTGTTCCAGTTGTGTCCATTGTCCTGGTACTCTTCCTTTGTAAGGAAGGGGTATTCTCAGGGCCCATGTAGGGCAAGTTTGTATTGCTGAGCTGCAGAAAAACCAGCTAGTGCAGAGACAATGGACAGAACCTGTCATACAAAAGCATTCTTTACACATCATCTGGTTGTTGTGTCCTGTATCTGGGTTTGAAACCATGGTATTTTTAACTACGACTCACCGAATCTGTTTTTCTGCTGATAGTCTGTGGTTGGTAAATTTTATGAGTCTAATCAGTCTGGGAGCTATATGCAAAGTAAAGCTAAGCCAATAGTATCTAATTTCTGCATAGAATAGGAATAGATAACCTAAGGAGACTTTGTCATGTCCAAAAGCACGTAAATTCATCTGACATTACAGGCACAGTCATTGCACACACACACACACATGCACAAACCAGGACTTCCTGCTTTTGTGTCCTGTTTCCCATGTAGTTTGTTTATTGTACTCATTGTTTTCTTTAGTCAGGTGGACACATCGTGCTGGGGCCCTACAACAAAAAATCAGTTGTCTCATAGAATCTGCAGAAATGTCTGAGCTCAATCAGGGGAGAGACCCCAAAGGTCTTCGGTGTGGTTACACAGAGCAACAAGAGAGAAATCTCCCCCGCTGGGTCCGGTTGAGGATTATACCCTCCTGCGGATGCCCTGGTAATCTCATAATCCCTAACCTATGACTGGCCTCTGATCTCCTCTCACTCCAAATTATTTCGACTTCAAGTAAGAGGAAGTTTAGAGAAGAAGAATAATTATGGAAAGTCATTTCCATTAAGCTCCTAAAGCATTTTTAGCCAGTTTAGCAGAGCAGTTAATGAGAGCAGTAGAAAAGGCCTTGGGAGGTGGCGTAGATGTCTTTAATCCTTCTGCGCACTTTTCCTTATCTCCCCCACATCTGCTGAAGCAAACAGGCAAACAAGATGTGCTTCCAGTATGCACTTAACACTTTATATGCTGCAATTAAAAAAAAAGTAGACAAATGCTTTATTTTTTTGTTGATTTAACAGTTTTAACTGTTGTAATATATGTTATATGAAATATTCCCTACACACACACAGACTTGTAAGTGTTAGGTTTGGTTACTACTAAAAAGAAGATCTATTTTACCAAAAGCAGATCAATTTTTTTCCATAAAAAATGGGTTATTCTGTTATAGCCCTGAAGTAAGCCTTTTACACTACTGTGAGGAGATGGTAGAATAGCCTTTCTGGTGCTGCTTTTTTATGTATTTCAAAGCTAATCCCAAATTAAAATAGCCTAGAGTGTAAAAATGACTGGTTTCAGTAATTTATTACTTACAAATACATGTAATTGTAGTTTTCTTTTATGTTGTTATTGACAAAGCTCTAAAATATGGATTATTCTGCTCTAGGTATCTATTTTACATGGCTCCTATGTAAAAGTAATATTTTAAAGCGCTTTTTCAGTCTTGTTCTTGAATTGTAATATTTAAAATATTTGCAATTTTCAAAGCAGTTCCCTTCTTCATGTCTCCCCCAAATTATTGCACTTACTTTTGTTCTACTGGGGTTTTTAATAGTATGAAAAAGAGAAGAAAAATACACGTATTCCAGAAATAATATTTTTATTATTACTGAAAAGCTAAAAGTAAGCAAGAATTGTAAAAGCAAACTTGTAAGAGCATTTGATAGAAGAAACATCACATGATAGTGATATTTTTTTCAGCCCAGCAGAAATGAGGGAATATAGCTTGTCATGAGAGAAGTACAGTTGGAATTCATTACCACACATTATTGAATGGTGCCCTTTCTCCTTTGAGGCTATTTGCTATTTGAACTTCATGTTTTTGGTGTGACAGTTGTTTTCTACTCTAAATTCAGCTCAGTGCTGTGATCTGAACTGTGGTCTCAAGGTGTTGCAGTTAGATAATTTGCAACAGGTAAAATGACAAATATCCATGATTATGTCCCACAATTTTTTACAAGACTATCAGTACTGCTCTTTAAATACTGTCCCAGCTGCTTGTCTGCTGAAGGCAGATTTAGCCCTTTTGGAATGAGGTTCCTGCAATATTTCATATAAGGGTTTGTGCCCAAAACTGTACTATCATATTAAAAATGGGAGTATGTTTTGTCATTTTACAAATCCAAAATAATAAATATCATCATGACTAAAACTGTAATTCATTTAAAGGTGTCACATTCTTTTAAAGTCACTGGTACTCTGGATTATGTCCCATCCTTGCTGTTATATTAGAACAGTGATATAAAAATGCACCATTGACCTCGCAGGAAAATATAATTAAAGGAAAGTGCTTTATCTTTTTCATTCCTTTGACCTCTCCCTTCTAGCCATAACTAGTTTTACTGTAGTTATAGTCTCCTTCTCCTAAAGCAAAAGTAATTAATCTACTTTCAAGATTTGAACTGCCTCATATTACAAAAAGTACTTGATTTTGCTTCGAATGGCCTTGTCATTCTGTGATTGAAAAATGATCTGAAACACTTTATCAAAGATCAAACAAATGCAAACTGCACTAAGCATTAGCTAACTGTTTGGCCTAGGCTGAGTCACCCACTCATGTCCTGGGCTCCTGAGCTCAGTATGTGCCCTGATTGCTGCTGGAGTGGGGCACCCACAGCTTTAATTAGGCTGCAATATCTCTTTATAACCAAGTTTGAGTTTAATAATAGATAGGTGTGGTGATGGCCTTGCTATTTTGCTGCTGTGGTAAAGGGTGGGCTTTTTGAAAGCACTAAGTAAATGAAGAGGAACTGATAATCAGAGGAGATGGTTGGGGATGGACATGTAAGAAGTGCCTCCTTCTTGAAATACTTCCAGCTTGTGGTTTCACACCTCTAAAATGGCAGTGCACCCTCTCACAGCTAGAGACGGTCAGGGAATGGACTATGGACCAGACTAATGTAAACACTGTAATGTAATGCAAACACTGCCAGCTCTAACACGAGTGGCAAGGTGGTGATCACCTGGTGATCCTGTGCTCCAGTTCATGAACACCTCAGATAAGCATTGCCCCCTCCAATCCTCCTCTTTATTCCTTTTACAGCCCAGAGGCTAAGACAAATATTAGAAGTTTCTAGTTAAGGAAGCAAAACCAAAAGCAAACCCAAACAACCAAAACCAAAAACTAAAAAACACCTAATGTGATTGAGTGGCACTCAAGAGAAAGCTCCACATTCTCTTCCTCTATGGATGAATCCTCCTCGGAATCAATACCCATATTACAAGATTTTAAACCAGTTCAGATCACTGAGAAGAGTAATTGATGGGGACATGGGATCACAAACCAGCAGGAAAACACTTTGTAGGAAGCAGAAACAAGCAAGCTCAGAGGGACTTTTTCATAAAATTTCCCAAACTCAGAGCTAATTCTGATGAAGCAGAAAGGAGGTAACTGGGGAAGAAGCCCTCAAAATCAGTCTGCTCTTTCAACTCTTTGTGCTTCAGTATGAGGCTTTTATTAATTAACTGGTGTGGTGGTGGTGGTTGGGGGAGGGGAGAGGGGCAGGGCAGTGGTATTTCAATACAAAATTTAAATGAAGAAATTCTGCCTTGAGACCAAGAGCTTAAGATGAATGCAATTTGCAAGCTCAGTTACTACTATGACTGTATATATATATATATATATATATATATATCCTATTCTTGCTTATTGTTTCAGCTCTGATGTGGCTAACTCTAGCTGAACCCTAACCACGTTGCTGTCCTGGGACCTCAAGGGCAGACATGTGAGTTCCATCTTCTCTTGGTCCGCTGGTCTTTGTCCCAGCCTTGGCACCTCTGAGACACTTCTTAGATAACATATGGATATTTGTTATCTCTTCATAGAAATGGGGCTCAATGGCCCCTAGGCTGTCCTAAGCTTCCAGACACCACAGTGATTTAAACACACTGAATTCCTTAAATATAGAACACAGCATCCTGGATTTACATGCTACTCTTCAGTCATACAGGACAGATGACAGTTAACAGATGCCTAAGATCTATATGGGTTTCTAAATACAATTATCCTCCAGTTCAGTTAGCGCAGGAAGGATACAGAACTAGACAAAATAATAAACACACATGCCTCTGCTTACTTCCCCCATTTTTTTTTCAGAATCTTTTTGTCTTTACTCTCTGAATTGTCTGTGATTTGGGGTAGTAGCTGTTCTTTGGATCCTCTTATGAATATTCTTGAATCTCTCCTCTTTACACAGCCATTTTTCTTTTTCCTTGGCTAATTCTACTTTGAAAGAAGCAATACCTTCTCTCCTGCAAAAAAAGTAATCCTTAGGTTTGAAATAACTTTAGTCAAAAGGGTGCAATATGACATCTAATTCCTTTGTTTTGCCTTGGGAAGAAATTCCAGTGCTCTGACCTCCAGCTCCCTGAAAAAAAGATGGACAAAACTTACCCCTAGCTAACTTTACTTTTTACATTTCCCCACCTAGTTTCATTTTAATGAGGGTTTCTCAGGATAATGTGTCAGCATGCCATTAAATTTCAGCTAAGTATGGCAGTAGAAAGACAGTAATGAAGGCACTCAGCACTGCAGTCACACTGGAGCTTGAAATCTCACAGAGAACCTACTAAATTAAATTACAATCCATACGCTCCACATCATAGAAACAAAGAAGCACAGCATACGCTGAGTTGGAAAGCATCCATCAAGATCCTCAAGTCGAACTCCCGTGCAGGACACTCCAAAAATCACACCATGTGTCTGAGAGCATTGTCCAAATACTTCTTGAACTCTTTCAGGTTTGGTGTTGTGATCTCTTCTCTGGGAACCTGTTCCAGAGCCCAGTCACCCTCTGGGTGAAGAACCTTTTCCTGATCTCTCACCTAAACGTCCCCTGAAACAACTTCATGCTGTTTCCTTCAGTCATGGGTCACCACAGAGAAGAAATCAGTGCCTGCCCCTCCTCTTCCCCTCACGAGGATGTCAAAGACCACTATGAGGTCTCCCCTCAGTCTTGTCCAGGCCGAACAGACCAAGTGACCTCAGCCTCTCCTCATATGGCTTCCCCTCCAGACACTTCACCATCCTTGTGACCCTCCTTTGGCCACTCTATAATAGCTTAATTTGCTTTTTTTAAAATTGTGGTGCCAAAAAAAACAGCAGACAGGACTCAGGGTGAGGCTGTACCACCCTCAGAGCAGAGTGGGACAATGCCCTCCCTGGCTATGCTGTGCCTGATCACCATCAGCGCACAACTTCCAACTGCATCATTCCTTCTTCTCTCACACACATAACATGCAGGTAACATCTTCAAATGTTACCTGTGCTTGTGTAAATGTTGGTGCTACAACATTGCCCTGGAAATCTTGTCAATGCTGTCATGAATGCAGTTAAATTTTATATTATTCTAAAGCAAATATCTTCCTTAGTGGCAGGTACATTCAATAGTTCTGGTTTTCACTCTGTTATGTAAACTGTTTTAGGTGGTAATTTTCTCTCATGTGATTCACTCAGTACAGAAGAGAAGAGGCTTCCTCTTTCCTGTCCTTAGACTTACCATTGATGTCTATTTCCAATTCTATCTCATACTTTGTAAAGGGTTTTGATTTATTTATGGCATTTATTCTGTGATCTTTCCATCCTTCTAACATTTAGTGGCAGGATGAAATCTTTCATGGTTTGGGAACCTGCAGCCTTGGGTCCAATGTGAAGGCAGGGGAGAGTGTGGTGCAGGAAGTGGAAACATCCTTCCCATGCTTATGCTGGGGATGAGCTTAGGTTATGACTGAGGCTCAGAAATCTTTCCTCACAGTCCCATCCAAGGTTAGACACAAACCACTGCCCTCTCTGGGGCCATCAGCTCCTTTGTGCTGGTGCCTCAGCTGCTGATGCCACACTTGACAAAGGGGATGGAGAGTAGATCAGTCCTTCTGCTGGAGGGCTGTCAGGAGGCAGGAGGTGGACGTGGCCTTTTCTGCTCTGCAGAATTTCCCTATCATGTAAAATCATTGTGTTATTTTCTCAAGGCCACCTTGTCTGCCCTTGCTGAAGGAGGTTGTGCTTGGCCAGCCAATGGTGCACATCCCTGGTATATACTGATCCCTTTTTTCAGCATAATTTTTTTTCTGGATGCATGAAGACCTGCTGGGCCTAGGAGATGGCTTAATAAAATCAGATGTGGATTGCCCAAAGCTGGAGAGATACTGACCTCATCCACCCTCTTGCCCAAAGGTTAACCTTGGAGTGTGAACAGAGGAAACAAGAGCCAACAGACCAGCTGACCACTGGCCACTGCTCCAGTGAATAAGTAAAGAGCACTAGACAGGCCATCAAGAAATATCCCTTGATGTATCCCACAGCCCATTGTTTAGGCCTAGCTGTTTGTAGAGGGGTTATAGCAATCTTCACTATCTGATTAAAACATAAGCTCCCACAAAACAGGTGATGCTTCTAACCCTGAGGATATATTAGGATGAGACCTCCTCTGTCTTGTTCTGGATTGCCTATTTCTCTTTGGAAATATAACCAAGCAGTCAATATATTTTGTTTTGGAACTGATATTTCTTTCCATTTCTTCAGGCTACAATGAGTTGAAAATGGGTTAAACTCTCAGTAGTGATTCCATAGGTACTCGGAGAAACAGGTGAAAATTTTATCACTTACACATTTTACCACTTACCTATTTTTAATTTTGAAAAGCCTCACAAAAGGGCTATACATGATGGCACCAGGGCACCACAGGGACTGGGGACTTTCTGGGAGCACCAGGGACTCTCCATGTCAGGGCAGGATCTGTCAGCCAGGGCCCATCTGAGCCCCCAGCCAGGAACTGGGATGCTGGGAGACACTGGGGCAGCCCCAGCCCCGGACACTGGGCCCCTCCCTGGGGAACAGGATGGGCCAAGGCTGGGATGGATTGTTAATCCATGGATGGACCACCAGGATCAGACCTGGTGATGGCAGTGAGGGGAGACACTGCCCTGGGATGGGCACGGTGCTGCTCCCAGCATCCTGACCTGCAATGTGTGCATCTTCTGCTGTGCTGTCAGCACATGACTGGCAGCAAATTGCAGATACAGAAGTAGTGGCTTTTCCCCATTTCAGGTTAACACCAGATATGGATCAGATCCTTGTGCATCCTGTATTGCGTTATGTCCTGAGCAAATTTAGTGCTGGCTGTGTGCCAGGAAGTAATTTTCCAGCCATTTTTCCAGCTGCACACTGGAGTGCCTTGAATGTAGCCTTTATACTCCTCTAACATTAGGCCCTGAAACAAAAGCTGTGTGTGCTCTACAAAGCTGTTTTGTTATAACTAGGTGGATTGTATTTGCAATTGGGATTACAGTACATGGGACTCAAGATCCAGAAATAGAAATGAGAAAACCTCTTTCTGATGATATTGAATAAAATATCCCCCATAGGATTTGTTGTATACATACATAGTCATCATGTGGCTTACTGGGAGAGCTGGGGGTTTAGTCTTGTAAGGGTCCTTGCATATCTGCAATTATGCCAATGAAGCAGTTTCAATATAGTATAAAAATGCTATACATGTTACTTTTAGGGCTGCCATAGAAGTACTAGATATTCTGTCATCTCCATACTTACTTTCATTTCACAACAGGACAAAATAAAGATATTTCCGAGCCTTCCTACGAATGGAAATTCTAAAATTCTTAGGAAAAAATATTATTAAAAAAACCTGGAGTTCACTGAAATGTTTTCTTTTGCCTATTCAAAGCATGACAATGGTTTGTGTTTATTCATTTCAACACTGAACTGCAGATCATGACTGTGTATCATCTTGAGGGAGCTGTAGTACCAAATCTCATTCATTCCCACATTGTGAACAGGGTCCTTGGCTTGAGTCCATCTTCTGTAATGCCTTCTGAATCCCAGGGCTTCCAAGATAAATCCTAAAATCCTTCAGTTTTGTACTGAAAGGCGTCATGCGTGTTACAAAAGGGGAAAGAAAAAAAAAAAGCAAGCTGCTTCAGCAAAAGCACAAGACAAAGGAAGTCCACAGCTATAGACCATGGAAGTCCTGAAGTCCTAACTCTTTAGGAAGAAGTCACTATGCATGTGCTTATTCATGTCAGCTCAAAAAACCCCACCCAAAATCAGACAAACCATTGGAGTAATTCAGACTGCAAATACATTCTGACTGTATCCAACCACTCAAAAATAAAATATTACACTCTGACTTTATGGACCTGAGAAAATACAAAAAGGCAGAGGACTGAAGAGATTTACAGCCATATTTCCTCCACTGTTCCTGCCTCTCCCTATACTGCCTTTGGTGCTCCTTTTTTGCTGTTCTTCAGTTGGAGGCTGCTGCCTGTCATAGTGGAAGGGTGCTTGGCCAAATTACTCTAATTCCTATATAGGAACATATATTTAAATAACTTGAGTGATTTTAAGTGAAGCAGGTGAGAAAATCTTAGATGGTAGTGGGACTGGCAGTTGGGATGGCTGATAGATTGGCTGATGGATCGCATGGAGAGGCAGCAGTGAGCAGCTAAGAGCAGGGTTTGAAACTTCTTCCACTGGCACAGGGGCAGCTGGGAGCAAATCACATTCTACTGAAGTGCAAGGTGTGTTTGTGCTCATATGATCCACAGTTTTAAAAGTTCTGCTTTTCTATCTTATGTTGCCAATAGGTAAAATAGGACTGCTTGAATAAAATATGTATTTGCAAAAAAGACATGCTGCTCTTCTGTAGGCATTTTATAGGGGCTTTT
>JAYDZK010000001.1:96999587-97024108 GCA_034509185.1 Euphonia xanthogaster | reverse complement strand
AATAGGACTGCTTGAATAAAATATGTATTTGCAAAAAAGACATGCTGCTCTTCTGTAGGCATTTTATAGGGGCTTTTGGGGGGGTTGGGTGGTTTTTTGTATCTTTGTTTGATTTTTTTGTTTGTGTTTTGGCTTATTTTTTTTTAACATGTTGCTGACTGTAGTTGACAAATGTAGAGTTTAGACAGAAACTTCAGGTGTCTTAGACTAAATCTTCTGAATGGGGTCTCACACACAAAGGTGAAAAACTTCACTCCTCAAACCAGAACATTTTGAGTTCAAATCAGTCTGCAGATGCAGACTACATTTTCTGAATATATTGTATTAAACACACGCATTTCAATTATTTTTGCAGCATCAGGCTCTTGCATAATGAAGCAGCCTGGCATTTATATCAATGAATGTTATTTTCTTGCAGAGTGAGCTTCTGGTAAATATAGATATTCGGGAGATCTCTTGCAATTTGGAGGCCTGCATAATCCTAATATTTATTAGTATGCCACTGTCTGATAAAAATGTTCCTTATATGGATAAGACACAGGGAATGTATACTTTTAATAACTACAGTACTCTGACAAATACCAGTTGCATTTGAGTATGAGTTTTCAGACCCACAGAGCTGTCTAGAAACTTTTAAGGTATTCACTGTAATTCCAAGTTGGTAGGGAAGAAGAAGCAGAGGATTCTTTAATGTCTCAATTTGACTTTAAAAACCTCAGAAATTCAACATCAGATGATTCAGACTGGATTGTGTGGTTTATCAGCTGATGATAACATACACTTTGCCATCAAATTCTGGGAATTTTAGTATTCTGTATGAGCCAGAAACATTGGAAAATATTATAGTGAGTGCCTTGAGATCACAGAAATTACAAAACTGGCAAGTACTATAACTCAAAAGAGTTTCAGAAGAATGTACCTTCCTAACCAGGTCTCTGGTTTTTCACCTGATTTCTTCAGTGCAGCCTTCATTGTTATATGAAGGCATTTTTTCTGCTTCCCCACATAACCCTATAAATGTTCTGCATCTTGTGGACTATTTTGCCTTATTCTGATACATATTTATACTCATGACAGAAATCTACCAGTAAGACTGGGACAGCTCCTGACTCTGGGGACCAATAACTCCAAAAATCCATGGATTACTATTTTTGCTTAGGTGTCTTCTGTCTGCAATGATTTGGGTTCCAGCCCTATGAAAGACAGTGTATTCCTTTATACGTTTCATGCAGCAATTGACCATTTTTTTAATTTGTGGTTTTTTTCCTTCAAACATAAACTATTACTGGGTGTACAAAACTGGATAGCTGGAAATGTTGTTAGCTTAGCCTTGAAGGCAGCTGTGTGTTTCTGTCACTAGAGCAATGCTTTGGGATTGAGGCAGTGCCAGAGCTCCTGCTTACTGGGGAAAATCTGCTGCCTGGCCTCTCCCTGCCCTGCATGCTTCAGCCTCCTCCACTCCTTCTTTTGTCTATGTTGGGTGTAAGTTCTTTGAGGTAGGGGCTGCTTTTGACTAAATATTTGGACAAGATACAGCATAATGCAATCTAGAGATTTTTTGGAACCTCCAGGAACATAATCATGTAAACAAGACTGTTTTATATGCATCAGGATTTTATCATTTAGCTATTTACTGACACGCCCCAGTGTGGGGCTGAAATGCAATTTTCCTTATGCTGTATGCATGCTGCAGAGTCACTGTGACAAATCATTCAGGAGCTGGAGCTTTTCCCCTCCACAGAAGAAATATTGAGCTCAAATGAAGGCCAGTAAATGCTTAATTGCTGATACTAAACCGTCTTTCATACATCTACTGTGAACATGAAACATATTGGATAGAACTGCTGTCTGGCGCATTTTCATAATATGTGAAACTGGTAAGGCAGAAACAGATGGAAGAATTGCAGTGGGAGAATTGCTCTATTCCCTAATTAACTTGATAACAATGCAGAAGAATAGCAATATTCCGGTTTTGTGGAAGACCACCAGGTCAATATTCCCCCAGACAGAAGACAGATAGCTAGGACATGCAAATTACTAACCAGGATATACATACATATACAGTCTTGTATTAACCATTCATATTTATCAGGGTAAGCTTATAAAGCAGCTGTCATTATGGTTCTTTCCTCCACCAGATATTCTGCTCTATTGCATTGTATAATGTGATTTTGCATATCAGCACAATGCCAGGCATAGAGCTGGACGAAATTACTCTCTTTTCCAAGGATTTTCTGAAAAATGTGGTTTTGTGAAAAAAGTTATGAATTGAAGGTGAAGAGGATCATTACTTTTTGTTATTAAAAATAGATCTAAACCAACAAAATGGCTGAATGTCCCTTTGTCATTCTTTATCTGGGAAAGCTAGATTAAAATTCTTTTTGTACATTTAAAACCACACCTCTGGACAATTCAATTGTGTAAACCTGTGTGTACAGACTTTTAGTCTCCGGTGGTTGTAGATTGGCTTTGTGCACTTGCTTAGAGGTGCAGCTGGCCAGGAACTTGAATCCTGGTGCCTCACACCTTGCACAGTCCTTCAGATCTGGGGACAGAGGGATGCAGCCTGGGGCTGGGGTTTTCTCACAGCACCCAGGCCCCATCACCTTAAGGCTCCTGCCAGCAGCCCGAGGTGCTATTCTCCCTCCTGCCAGCAGCCCGAGGTGCTATTCTCACCTGCTTCTGGCTGAAAAGGCTGAGCATGACCAAAGCTGAAAAGACTGAAAAGGAAGGGGAGCAATCTAACTTCTATCCTACGGTTTGGTGGCTGAAATCCTCTTTCTCAGAGGTAGGGGATGTGAGCCCAAACTGCCACAGGCAGAGAATAATATGCACCTGGATCTCTTAATCCTGGGCAGAGAGTACAAATAAGGTACTGAACAAGGTTACAGCTATTGTCCAACAGCTTTCTGCACTTAAACCTTCTACTCCTTTGTATTTCTTTTTTCAAATTCTTTCCAAAAGCAATAAGGGGATTTTATTTTAGATTGCATGGAAAACCTTCAAATCCACCTTCTCTTTATTGCTTTATTTGGCAAGAAAAAAGAAACATTTAATTAATTTTGGTCCAAATCAGAATGCTTTACTTGCATGTTTTCATCTGTCTCTAGATCTATAAACCCAAATATTTTGTCAGTCTCAACCTTAGCAAATGTGAGAGCCTGGGTTTAGCACCATCCTCTTTCTAAAGGATTTCCTCTGGTCAAGCTTCTGTATAAGACCCACCAAAGTAAGATTCTACTCTTAGTGTGATATATAAGGAGACTCTATGATGAATAAATCATGATTTCTAAAAGTTGGGTGAGCAGCACAGTGAGCCCAGGAGCTCCATTTTGGCCCTCCAAAAACCAATACAGTGAGAAAAATTAGGGGAAAAAATGAGAAGTATTCAATGCAATTATTTTTCTCCTCCATTATAGAAAAAAAAAATGCTATTCTCTTGACAGGGGAGAAGGGTGCTTGCTTTTTACATTTCTCTCTCTGCTCCACATCCCCCAGAATAACATACAAACTCACTTTTAAGTGAAGCCTGACCCTATTTTCTGGAATTGGTTTTATGGCATTAGAGCAATTCTGCTATTTTCAAGGGTTTGTTAGCTGTAGTCTGTGTAGCAATTGCTGATAATCTCTGATGAGCTCTTTGGCATCATATGCTTGGGAGTGATGGACCAAACATCCCTACAATGGAAGAGGGCTCAGAGGCCAGTGATGGGCTCATGAAGCTCGGGGAAGAATGCAGGGAGTGACCACGGCTATTGCACCTCAGTGAGCTCATCTCAACACAACAAAACAGCTTTTGTTTTGATAACTTCCTGGATCAGTTAAGTGGATCAGCTGATACACTGAGCTTTCCCTGAGTTAATCAAAAAAGTGTGAATGTCTTCTTGAGTTTGCAAGATCAGCAGTGGGGAAAGGGTACACCTGGCTTAGCACAGAGTATGAAAACTGAATGATCAATAAAATGAACTTCAAAGAGAGCTACATGCTCAAAATGGCTTGAACCTGTGCATTCCTTCCCCATGACTGAGGATGCCAAACATGATGAAAGAGTCCACAGGGAGACTGGAAATGGTAATGATATGTGTATTGTGATCCAGATGTGTGTTGCAATTACTGTATTCTGATTCAGCACATTGTTGTATCCCTCTGCTAAATCAGATTCCTAACATCAAAATCTTCAGATATTAAAAGTACTATTAAACATTAAACCCTGTCTGTGCCTAATTTTAAAAATAGACTGAGCAGAGAACACTGTACTTTGACACTGCGTCTTGGTTCCCCTCCTTATTTTTCACTGATAAACCAAGTTTGCAAGAACTGAAAAGCCTGTTTGTTGTTTTTCCCAATATTGATTTCTCAAGGAAGTTACTGGAAAAGTCAGAAAAATTTTTGCACTGAGGAATTGCAGGGTGGACCATACCGGCTCTGCACAAGGACATGACCTATTGTAAGAGAGGTTCTAGAGGTTCTAAAATCTCAATTATTCTACTCTATTACCCTACCTGAGACTGCACTGCCATGGTGTCTTTGAGAGGAAGCAGAATGTTCATCAATGATCACCCAGCTTCCTCCTGGAGTGAGCTATCCTACTGGAGGAAGAATGGGCTGAAGGAGCTCTTCTTCACCTAGCTGCTGTTGACATGTGTGGCCACCCATGTGAGAATTGATTCAACTTTTATTCTTCTGTGAAATTTTCATGGCTATTCCAATGAATGCAAATTACTGCATGTTTTTTAAATCTTGACAGTTCCTTTGCACCAGTAACTTCCTGAATCAATCACTTTTACTTCTTCATTCATTTTATAGTATAAGATTTTGGAATAGGAATATCAAAATCTCAGGTGGCGAGCTTCAAAAGTGGGAAAAGTCATAATTAAGGCTTTCTGCATCATTAACTAAATGACAATATACTGATTTTTGTGAGTTCTTATGGTGCAGTGTTGGGAAAGCAAATCATAAGCCTCACTTTAATTATAAGGATAAACTATTGACATGCTTTAGTTGTAATTGCTTTATTTGTCATGTTTATCTTTTGCTGAATCTATTTGAAATATATTTTCTGATATGTTCTTCAGATTTGTTTTCTGTTCTGTCCTTTTGGACCGAAGGCATCTGCCAAGTTCTGAGCTTAGAATTTGGGAGTTCTTGTCACAGCTTGGTTGTTGATTAACTGGAAGATATGCCTGTTTCTCAGTCTGTAGATAAGGACAACAATTTCTCAAAAATCACCTTTAACAGTTTAAAAGGATCAGTTAACATTTGAAGATATAAACTGCGTGGGAGAATAAAGTCTTTTTATTTGGAAGTCTTTTAAATATTATTGCTCACCAGAGGCAATTAGAACATGATGCACCCAGAGCTGTACGGAACTGTTTGTGAACAGTTTATTTCTATAAGAAATAGAGTTCTGATTTTCTTCCAGTATTTTATGATTTACAGAAGGTTTTGTATAATGAAGGAATACTATTTTAAAGTTATAACAATGTTATGTCTTTATGAACACTGTACTTTGTTTGATACATTCCAGTCAAATAGTTTTAAATAGCACTTTTCCATTAAAAAAATTACATGAAATTAAAATGAAGCTGGAATTATTTCCAGAATACCTACCAGAAAACAGTGATCTGTAACTGTGTTTAATTACTAATTTCTGCAGGGACATATTGTAAATGACTGAAAATTTTACTGGTATATATTTTGGTGTATTTGGGAGTGAAATATTCACATGCAAAAAAACTGATTAGAGCAACCTACCTTCTGATTTCTCAGTTACTACTCTCTGACAACTTCAGACTGTTTTCAGTGTACTACAAGCTTAGTTACATTGTATCACTGCATTATTCCCCGCAGATTTATATTCCTTATGGTCTTCCAAAGGCCAAGAGGCAACATTTGGTAATATTTACATTATGTGGTGGTCACGTATGTTCAAGGAAGCAGTTGAACTACCACACTTTGTGACAAGAATAAGAATGACACTCAAATCATTGTGCAAAAACCAGATATAGTGTAAAATATATCCATTCAATAAGCAAATGAAATACACAGAGTCACACATGCAGGGATTTGATGTGCCAGGATCCCTCACACCCTCTTTGTTTACTGAAGCTGTTGAGTCAGTCAAAGTTTAAAATAATGTTGAGTCTTTCAGTCTCCGGAGACTTGGCAACGCTAGGACCTGAAAAATTGGTCTAATGTCAAGCCAGCTGTGGTCAGCCCTCACCAAAAATTGCTTTTCCCTGAACTACTCGTTTAAAATGTCAGCTGGCCAGCAACCAGCATGTATGCAATGCATTATGTATTGACACTGCATAGCTGATAGGGAGTTTAACATGATTGTCAAGGCAAACTTAGGAAACTTCCCAAACAATGTCCTAACACCATGGAAAGATCAGGCTACTGAGATGGAAATAACTCCACAGCATAACATCATTTTTACTTGGTTGTGTAAATATTAGGAGAACCTTAAAATTATGCCAGAGACAAGCTCATTTCATTTAAGACCTATGTTATCTTCCTAAGAAAAAAATGCACTGTTTCTTTCTTTTCACCGGGTCTGAAAAGGAAATACTTGTACAAAAGTATTTGCTTGAGTGTCTGCCAGGGAAATCTACCTCTTCTTTGATGAAAGATGCTGTGAGTTCCCAGAGAGAAGCATGGTAATCCTCAACCCTCACTCTGCACCTTGTGTCTTTTCACAAGCACTGCATAATGAGGTGGATGTACCTGCTATGCCCTTCTCTGGAACTACCTAGAAGTGACAGAAATAAAGAGCTGAGAAGCAGACAGGAAATAATTTCTAGTTTTAGGTGTGTGCAAGGCTTCACTCATTTCCCTGGGAGGGCCCACAGGTGAGAGCTTCCATGTGTGCTGAGCATCTGGATGAGACTGGATGAGAGCTTCCATGTGTGCTGAGCATCTGGATGAGACTGGATGAGAGCTTCCATGTGTGCTGAGCATCTGGGGTCAAGGCTGCACACCCCTCCCACGGGGCAGGTACCACCCTGCTTTGCCTCCAGGGGCTGCAGTGCAAGACAAATCTGGCCACCATGGTTCAGCAGCTGATTCTTCTCTTGTACCTGGCTATGGGACACACTACAATGGAAATGGTCTGTTATCTCCAGGGAAGACAGACCATATTGAGAACAAATGAGCTAAAGGTGAATTAGGTCCAACAAGCTGTGCTAGATCTAAGGGACTTTTCTTTAGATTTCTACATGTTTTTATGTGACATGATTAAAAATGGCAATCTTTTCACACCAATCCTTCCTTCACATGATGGAGCATTATAGATTTGCTCCAGATTCTGTATTATTTGTATTTCTTAAGGCTTTTAGCAGGCTTACATGAATCTCTCTTTGCCTAGAATCATGGTTGTTTTTTCCCAGAATAGTGAAGCTGTTTCACAATCACTGGCAGACATGAGGCCAATAAGATAACATTTTCCACATACTTCACATTCCAATGTCTTGGAAGGGAGCTTTTAGATATGGTTTCTTAAAAGCAGTTGGAGGTTTGAATTAAAATGTCCCTTAATGTGGCTTCAAGTCTCAGTCCATTTCTTTAAACACTGAGTAATACTGATGTGTTGACAGAGTATGGCAATACAAATCCATTAGCAGAAGTCAGCACCTGTCAATAGAAAGCAAGAAACTCATGCATGCAGCTGCAGCAGATAAAAAAACCAAAACCTCAAAATGACAAGAAAAGGAAAACCTAAAAGGTAGAAACTCCTAATTTTCAAACAAATTAAGAGGGGCATGTCTTTTATACTTGCTTTTGCTCAATCTAACACAAACCTTCCCAAAGAGTAGGAGTTCACATACTAATTCCCAGTCTTCTCATGATGTCATTCCTCTATTAATATAGCAATTTATTTTTTTCAAACAATAAAATTTGCTTTCAAAGGAGAGATTGCCTCATCATCCATGAGCAAACAAAGCAGACTAGTTTTATTTTAGTGTATTAACTAGAACTTGGTAAAACACACAGTTTTTTCTCTTAGGCATAAAATTCTGCACTGTCAGTACTGGTAATCCAGATAAAGGGTTTATATTTCCTCCAGAGTGCACTAGGGAAGAACACTGGTCATTCCACTTGTGCACAGAAAATGACCATTTCGAAGTACCCCTTTTTAAGGCAAAGTGTTATTAGCCTGGCTTGTGATCACTGTGTGATTTCTTACAACTTACAGATACTTACAGTGTGTGAGAATCTCACATGTATGGAAATTCACATCTGGCACTGCAGGTATATTGCAATGCAGAGATATTGCATGAAGCTTTTTCTTGCTTCTCCTTCATCTCTGTAATACCAGAGTATTTGCACTTGGACGTTTGGTGATGGAAATCAGTCGTGGGGGCCATTCTTCATCAGGGGAGGTGTTATGTTTCAGAATGGTGATTTGGCTTAATAAGGTAGTTAGGCTTTTACAGTGGTTTTTCTTTTCCTGTTTTCAGTAGCGAAAAGTGTTTACCTTAGCGAGAGCAAGGTCAAAAAAAAAAAAAAAAAAGAAAAGTGTGTTTTGCTGTGGTCAGTTGTTAAGCTCCCGAGGAAGTTCATTCCACGGTTTGTGCGTTATCTCCAGGAGAGCTCACCCCTGCAGAGTTACCCTCTGCTACAAAGGAGGAGTTACCCTCTGCTACAGAATTCCTTTCTGCTTAAGCCCTGGTGTTAGCTGCAGCTCTCACCAGAGAATTTGAGCTGGGTTTTTGGATTTATTCAACCTGAGCCACAAAGTGCCTTGAAGGTTTTGCAGTTGCATAGATTGTCCGTGGGAAGTGATGTCAAAAGCAGCCCATTTAGCCTGCGCTGATGAACAGAAAGGTCTCTGTTAACAGCAGATCTCTTCAGCTTATCTTTAGTGGGTGTTGTTTCAACAAGCAGGGAAATTCCAGCAAAACACAAAGACGTGGTTTTACCTATCTGTTAAAAAGTAGTAATTTTTTCCTCAAGGCTCAAAACCTTGTGAATTCTTTGTAAAATTAAAAGGGCACAGGCATCTTGCAGGGCACCTTTATGCAGAAACATTGGGGCTGGGATCTGATGGAATGAATCAATGCAGTGCCAGCTTTGGCTAAAGGCAAGCGTAGGGAGACCTGAAGGCCTTGGATGGATGGCTGCCTCCAAGCTGCAGACCAGGTAACTCCAAACACTCAAAGGGTGGTATGGGAATACCATGGAACTCCATGGGAATTAAGAGACCTTACTGTCTAGGTCACTGTCTTTCGCTTAGAAGACAATTAACTCTGAGGTTTCCAGCTGAGACTTAAAGCCACTTGGGCAAGAGGAAGCCTATTGGCCACTGTGTAATCAAGAATAAAAGTGTGCAGGAATCAAAGACTACATAAGAAAATGTAAGCCTGCTTTTGTAACCTGACAAGGAGGCCACTTGCTGCTGAAAACTGGTCTTGCAGTCAGGTTAATTCCAGTTTAGCTTCAGAATTGAATGCTTTTGATATGGAGCAGAAACCCAAGGTAAGTCAGCCCCTTGGCTCAAAGGGGAGGCAGTGGTTGAGTTCTAGAGTTGAGTGTTACTCAATTACTTTATGTGGATTATCTGATGCTTTCAGGAGAGAGAGTGAACTGAACTTTAGCTCCCACTGTCAAAAATGGCAAATTCTGCTCTCATCCAAATGATTCTGTCACTTCCCCTGACTTGAATCTAGCCCAACTCCCTGTGATTTGAGTTAGCTCATCAGTTCCCTCTTTCCTTCCAACATAACCTGTCTGAGCACGTTTTTACTGTGCAAATGAATTGGACTGGGTTATGGAAGGTCCAGTGAACCCCAAAGCTGGTATGAAGACGTGGTGGGACCATGTGGCTGCGAGTGTGGGAGAGGAAGAGAAAGAAGAGAGGTAATTAGGAGGGAGGGTGCATTTACTGTCTCAGAGTGATTAGATACACTGCACAGCTAAGATAGTGTACTAGTTTTGCAAAGAAGGATTAGGATGCTCTCTATGTACCAGACCACTGCAGGTATCCCTACAAGTGGAAAACAAGGCGGGGAGGACTGTTCCTTGCCTGAACAGACTTACTGCATTTATTTCTTGTGAGCTGCTTTCAAATATGGGGACCAGCATGGCTACTGTTTTTGACTTTTGCCACATCATATGCAACCTTTATGAGGTTATATATTATGCGTTACTCTCAGGGTCTGTAAGGACCTTAGTCTCTTATAGACATGAAGTCTGTGCTGTCCATTCACTTCTTATTGGTTATGATGACACACAAAACACATTTCAGCTCTTTCCCACTTGTTTTGGTTTGTCTACAATTTGCTCTTTCTTCCATGTACTGGGCACAAGTGATTGGGCTCTGGCGCCTCTGGGAACAGAGTCTTGCTATACTGGTGCAACAGGTGTAGCCCAGCAGGATGCCTCTGGCACAGGCACATTTTCTGTGAGGTTGCTGGCACCATGGGTGACTCTGGCAGCCCCTCCTCTTACATGTTCCAGCTATTGCTGCCAATTTTGGGCTGTTCTGTATGCAGGATCACTGTTGCCTCTAACTGTTGGGTGCAAGAATGGATGAAATAAAGCCAGGGTGTGTTTTGGAGTCGGAAATTTCTTGGCTACTGTAGTATTGGCTACTTTCTATCTTTTAAGCATTGCATCAGGGCAACCGATTTTTCGTTGTGAAAACATCCCAGAATACTGAATAAATACCCTACAAGTCTTAAGAACTCAGATTTTCCATACCAGCTTGTTTTTTTCTTATGGGATTTTATCACTCAGGTTGAAAGGGCCTTTAAAACAGAAAGTTTCAATTTCAGTTCTCATATGAATGGCAAGGTGTTGTCATAAAAGCACTCACAAAATAGCCACAGCTGCTGATTTTCACTTGGGCTGCCAGGGCTCAGAATCACATTGAAAATGCTTGGGAGTTTTCATCACTTACAAATTTGTGCTGAGCCTCTTGCTCTGAAGCATCTTTAGCCCAAACATTGAGCCTTTGACAAGATACATACTCTGTACTTTGGGCTAAAACTGAACATAATCTACATTACCTCCCTGTAAGTTATAGTGAATCACTGTCTTTCATTTCTGTTTGGTATTAAACCTTATCTAGTTAAATGTGAAGGAGAGCATTTTAGAATCATGGTTTTTATTCAGCTGCTCTTAAAATCTTCACATCACCAAATTAACCTTTATTTTTATTAAATCTCTTTATTCATGACTGCAGATTTTTTTCTTTCCCCTCCCCCCCTGCAATTTCTTCATCTTTAGTCCAAAAATTTCAAGTACTCTGTTGCCACCATGCAGTCAAGTTTGGAGCTGATTTGACTTGGTGTGGACATTCATGCTACACTTCTCTTCCTCTCACTGCATAGCCCTAACATCTGGAATCATGTTTCTTGTGTGCATGCTATCAATAACAAACACAGAATCTGTGTTCTGCCTCTTTGTTAGGAACATTTGTTTGCAGTTTGGTACTCACATAAGCATTTCTGCCATGATGTTTGCTTGATTTTCAGGGAAAGGAATATATGTGGGTTCTGAATATACTGCTGCAGAACTAGCCATCAACACTTGTGAAACCTTTTATTTTTAGTTACTTATCCAAATACAATTCTCAGGGATCAGAAAATCACTGCCTGTAAAGTTGCACCATTACCTCACTTAGGAGAGCTGAGAATTTACGAAGCTTGCATAATTACTGCATAACTGAAATTGTCTTATCACAAAGGGTCCTGCACTGTTCATTAAAAGGAGACTGACACAGGTCCCTCTCAAACATTTTAGCCTTTTTGTCTTCAGTGGTCTTTAATGAAAGAGAGAGAGAAATGGAAAAGAAGGAAATATTTTCCTCCAAGGTACACACTGTAAATAAAAATTACTATTGCTTACGTAGGGGAAGGATCTTGATTTGCAATTGTTGTTACAAAAGTGGAGTTTCTAGAACATCCAAAGTAAAATTTATCATTAAATATAATGAACATATCCAATGCAGATTCCAGGTTTTTTGTATTTCTTTTTTATGATGCCAAATGGACATAACCAGTCAAGTAAAATGTGACCAGCAATGAAGCAATGTCTAATTTGTTGCTTTGCAACACAGCACAGAAGACTAATTAGAAGAGAGGCAAAAAGTAGTCCAGAAGAATCAGCCTACGGGTGTGAGCAGCATCTTGAAAAGGCCAAAATGCCAGAGTTCCTCTACTTTTTGAGGTTCCAATTATGACAACACACCCTTGCACTTTGCAGCTTGTTATCAGAATAAGTACTGTTTGCAGCACAGGTAGCATAGCATAGCCTGACATTCCATTTGCTTATCCAGGGATGTCAAAACCCAGGAAGGTGTTGCTGATTTACACTAAACTTCAGGGAAAAATGCAAGTGGACAGGTGCAGCCCTTGTCCTTTAGGATGGTGCAAAGGAACAGCTTATAAAGTCATTGTGGATCAAGGCAGTAGAAAACAGTGTGCTCTGTGCCCCAGCACAAGAACACAGTCCAAAGCAATGACACCTCTCCAGCTTATGCTGTTGTTTAATGGTGATTCATGAATAAATGGGAAAGAATGAAAGAAGATGAAGCAGCAGACTAGAAAGAGAAGGCCAGTGCTAGAAAGAGAAGGCAGGACCACTAAGCATAGAAAAAATGGCCTGGCACTACTACCTAGATCATGCCAGGGTGCTGGGAAGATGCAGGGAGCTTTTGGACAGAGCACTTACTATGAAAGACCCTTGGTACAGTAAGGAGAGAGAAGGTCTTGTGCTTTTTTACTCCTACTGTCTTCAAGAAAATGAAGCACTATAAGTGTCTTGTAAAGAGGTAGATTTTTATCATGGATAATCCTACAGGGCTTGTATTTTTAACTGCCCTTGGAGAGATAGAGTTAGCAATGTTAGGGTTAACAAACTTACAGCCAGGAGACAGCTATTCTTTCCCACATTTAAAGAAAATTTAAAGTAGGAAAATTGAAGGGTGATTTCTGAGCAGTATTAGAAAATTGCCTGTTAGTGTCTGTGCACGAATATTCACTGTTGACAGTCCATTGTAAAGGCAAACAGTGCAGTGCCTCATCACATTCATGTTTGCTCCCTCTCACAATATCTGTATTCCCTTTCAGCTCTGCCAGGCATGCATAACCTTGGCCATCTCCAAGGCTCAGACTTGGAGCATGAAATGTCCCTTTAGTGTCAGTGACAACCAAGCCCAAGACCATAGCAAAACTCTCCTCACCTTCAGCATCAGCTCCCCCAATCTATTGCTCTGTACATTTGGTGGTTTTCCTGGGAAGAAGCTATGGGAGCAGCTATAAAGGCTTTGCTGCATGTGTGCCCATCTGGCATCTCCCTCAGAGATGCAGAGAGGAGGAGGAGAGTTGCCCTCATGTGCCCAGTCTTTCCACACCTTCAGTCATGTTTTTGTACATGGACATTTCCTTCTCTGGAGTCTTGCTCCAATTTGTCATGCAGTGTGGCATGTTAAAAAGCTAGGCCTTTAAAGCTGTATAAATTCAGTACAGCTATTTTGGGGAGCTCAGATCATGCTGGGACAATATTGTAGGGGCTTGGACTTAGCAGTGGCGACGGCTGTGACACCTTGATTGATCCTGGAGAAGAAAGGACTCTGCAGAAGGGGAAAAGGAAGAAAGGTGCAGAGGCAGAACAGAATAACATTTACAGTCCAAATGAAGAGACACTGGAAAAATTGAGATTGTTTTGTCACAGAGGAAAAGTCAGCATGGGTAATAGAATGGAAATATAAAAAACAAGGAATTAATTAGATATGCTATTCCTGTGTTCATGGCTAGGATGGTAAGATCTGAATGATTATTTGGTACTTGTGGCTTATTGTTATTAATTCCAGGCTCTTTTGTAACAGTCTCTGTATAAGTAGGTCTCAAAATGCTTAATAAAAAATGTATTTTTTTCCAGGTTGAGAAACACTGGATATATGTTAGGCATATCATGAACTGTGTAGTAAAAATCAGTGACTCTGAAATGCCTGAAGAAAGTAATACTTTTCTGTGTCAACTATGAACACCCCCATTATAGAGAGAAGAAATTTTTGTAAAGCACCTAACAATATTCAGATTTCCCACTTGAGACATGATCAGTTGCTGAAGTTTTAGAATATGCTAAGCCTTTACTTTCTGAAAATAATGTACCTTCCATTTGACATGTGAAAACAGTGATCACATCACAAAAATTTAAATCAGAGCATTTATGAAAGAAATTTATATTGTTTATAAAAAGTCTCTATTGTGAAGAGTGGGCAAACATATGGATAACATAAGAACAAGTTTGAACTTGAAACCTGAAACCAAATGTTGAACTGATGGAAAATGTTTATTTAACTTTAGGGAAAAAAATCTTTGCCTGCATCTGCAATTTCTAGTCTCCATGCACAACAGAAATATTCAAAATAACACAGGGAAGAAATTACACCATCAATATTCTGATACAAACAGAACATGGGCATAGCTCAAAAAATATGTGCTCTTCTGAAATGTAATGTGATTCATCACTCAGTGCATGCTAATCTAAAGTGTACCTCTGCACGCTACAGATATAATCCAAAGTAGAAGGGGAGAAAAAGCTGTGTGGTAAGTAGCACAGTTTGCAACAACACTGGCAGATTTACTTTGTGAACTTTTGTAACAAATATATATTATTTAGCTTTTAAGGTCTTGCTATTATAGGCTTTTAAAATATACATTTTCCATTTTGATTGGTTTCTCTTACATACAACAGGAATGAACAGGAATTAAAAGAATGGTTTGCAGCTTTACTCCCAAGGAGAGACTGAAATGCTGAACTACTTTATAACCTCTGAATTTTAAACATTTTAAGCTCTTGCTCACCAAAGCTGATTGTCTTTACATCAGGAGGCTCTTGGAAAACACACAGGGTTTTTACAGGAGTACGTGTGCATCAGGAAGTGGGTCACATGGACAGCAGAAGCTCTCACTGTGCAGTGGGAGTGCAGCACTGTTTTATGTGGCACATTTTACCTGCCACTAAGGAGCAAGGAATGCTTGTATGGTCTATGGAGACTTCTCCAAAATGAACATGAAATTGTATCTGTGGTCATTAGTGACTTGGTCAGAAATGAAATAGCATCATATTGCTGAGCTTGTTTGCTGACTTTCATGTGTGTATTGATACTAATCAATTTTATCAATTTGGTAATTAGTATTTTCCTAAGCCAACCTTTTGACTACTTAGAATACAGAAAATTCTAGTTCTGTATTTGAATGTAAGATTTTAATTGGTTGTCCTCAACTATTTTGCATGTCTTCTCATAGAACAACATGGGCTATATCTGATTTTATCTTATTTACAGTGGCATTAATCAAGGCTGTGAATATTGAAGCCAATAGCATTATAACAGGATTAGACTGGGGAAGGTGAGATAAGAAGCAAGCAATAGAGCTCTGTGTTGTTCAGAGCTGTTTTTCTGACACAAATGAGTATTTAAAGAGCTACAGGAGCAAGAGTGAGCCCAAGCTTTTAGAAAGAGCTATGAAGAGAGTGCAATATTGATTCTGATCTCCCTGGTTATGAACTGGGAGAGCTGCCTGGCTGTGAACTTGCTGGGAGATTAGACTGAGGCTGTTCTCCTAAAATATGTAATTCATCATAATCATGCTTCAAAACACCACACCCATTCTTCTAAGTTTGTGTGTTGGTTTTTTTTTTTTCACTTATCTGCCCACCTGAATGTTACAGGGTTTTCAGTATTTCAATCTGTAGAAAACAGTTTGTGGGTCACCGGGCCAGTAATACCTTCCTGCATTTTATTACCATATACAGAAAGAGGAATAAGAGGAGGCAGCTCCCACATCCTAATGCCTAGCGTGTGAGTGCTTATGCTTAATGAAGACAAACAAAGTATTCTTTTTTTCTGTATTAATGTATTGTAGGAATGAAATAGCCTGTACCATTCACTCCTGCACCCCTTTGGCACTTTCTGACATTCCCTAAGATTGTTTTGCAGTAAGCAAGATGACCTGTGGAGGATGATGAAACTCTTGCTCAGTTCTGTCTTAATGCTGGAGCCCCTCTGCCCTGTGCCCAAGAGAGAGTAGAGGACAGGCCAGGTCTATACACAGTCCTGGACAAATACAGCTGGACCAAGGCAGCATTTGCCAACAATCCCCTTTGACACCACACAATTTAGCTGAAGGCCCCAACATTTCTATATGCTAAGCTGAATGGCATTTTTGAATGATACAGCCTCATGTGGATGCAGAATGGCAAATCCTTATGTAGGCACGGAGAGCAGCATTTTCCAGTTAAGTATAGCTGCTCATAGCTGTGTATAGCACTCATTCTGTTGTACAAGCCTCGTTTGCTAAACAGTGTTTGGACTGTGCTTTTGGTACCAGAGCTACTACAAGACACTTGGTATCACACACCAGTGATAACTGGGTGTTACAGCAGCAGTGGAAAGGAAAAAGATGAAAAGCCAAAATACCTTCTGGGGCTGAGTGCGTGGAGAAGCCCTGGCACCAACCCCTCTGCTTAGAGCTGCTACCCCCAGCTCTGAGCACGCAGTCCTGTGAGCATCAACCGTGTTTGCAGTTGGGCAGAAACATCTGTTCCAACAGTCACAGTGAAAACCTCAGAGAGAAGCTTTTCCTACAGACTGATCTGATGGTTTCCTCTGGCCCTGCCATGAAGGTGCAGCTGTTTCTGATACAGGCCTGGGCTGTTGCCTTCCTGCACTTAGACAACTGAACCTTTCCCATGTCAGCACCTTTTTATTTCAACCTGTTTGATAGAGCTGTTGTACTTCTCACATGAATGTCTATTACCTGGGAAATTCAGACTCCCTGGGGAGGGAGCACAAATGGAAAAGTGGGTGGATGTGTGTGAGAGAGAGTTTCATGCCTTACCTCTGGCCAGTTGAAGACACTGATGTTCCCCAACTCACTCAAGAGTTAAAGGGATACTTCGGCAGCCTGTCAGTACTAGAAATGTGGATGTCATTTTTCCAGTGCTGTGAAATAGCCCCCTTTCCTTCAGGCTGCAGGGTGAAATCTCAATTGCCCCTGGGTTTAATAGAGACATTTTGTATTTGATGTTGAATATTCTTCTGCTCATATTCTTTAGTTTTCATCAGTTTATAACTGATTTCTGATATGGAAAGCCATGTGTGAGTAGCTGTGAATTTAAGAGGGTTGAAATTCAAATGTAATTAATAGATGGGCAAAATCATGGAAAATTAACAAAAGTAGAATTAGTATGGCTGTTTCTAAACTACTTCCTTCTTCATTAGCTCCTGGGAAGGAGTAGAGGTGTACAGTTTTGAAGCATGAGGAAGCACCATGCAGCTGGAGGGCAGGCAGTTCATCAGGCTGCAGCTCTGTGACATGGTGCCTTGTGAGCAGAGATCAACACCCATTACTTCAGCTTCCCAGATCAATCCCCACTCTCCTTCATGCTCTCTAACCACTCCTTCAAAAGCCTTTTTTAAACTCCAGCCTGCTGGAGACTCACAGGCTTCATGTGACCACAAAAGCCTATACACAGGCACATATGCATAAAGAGAAATGAAATTATAACTGTTTCACTCTGTTATTTAGTGCTTATAATTTAGAAGAGATTATTCATCTTGGTTTTGCTTTGACAGAAAAGCAGTGGATTAAAAAAAAAAATAATATCTTTTCCCAGTTCAGAAGGTTAAGAAAAATCCTGTGCCTGTGGGGAGAGAAAGAGGAAAGAACAAGAAAGAAAGGAGGCGGGAAGGAAAAAACAGAAAGTGTGTCCAAGTGTGGATTTCAGAGGGATAACTCCAGCAGCCTCATTCCTCCCTCGTTCCCTTCTCCCTTCCTCACTCCCCCACCCCTTTGTGTGCTAAAGTTACAACCCAAGGACTTGGAGGCATTTCAAAGGAGCGTCACTAATGAAGGCCACATGTGCTCTGCTCCTCTCGCTCAGTGCAGAACAAAGCCAAACTGTAAGAGCCTTCTCTCCACGGGGCAAAAAACAGGTCTTACTCCCATCCTCCATTACCCACCCATGGTTTATGAATGAGGCTTTCTCAGGTAAGCACCACTTTGCATGAGAGCAGTTTCAGGAGGAAATCAATCATCTTTCCAACAGAACAGAAATGCAGAGAGCGTGTGTCAGCTTCACCAGAGCATCAGCGGCAACACCCAAACACCCACGCGCTGACACTGCTGCAGCCTTTGGCCATCGTCCTGGCACAGCAGCAGCAGCACCTTCACTGGAGCATTTTTACCTGCCAAATCCCTCCATTATTTTGCCCCCAAAACCTTTTGGCATCAGGAGAAGCCAGCAGCAGTGGACAAGGATATGTTAGGACACCAGGGATTTGCCCAGAAGATATCTACCCGCAAGCTGACAAACTCACGAAGGATTGACCATAGAGAAAGATAAAAGCACCCACAGATAAAAGCCCAGCCATGGTGGCAGCCCTCATGGACATAACCCTGCTGCTCTCTCCAACAGCTGAGTGCTCTGATGGAATAAATAAAGATGAAGAAAAGATAAAATAAGCAAACAAAACTGAAACACATCAAAGCCAGAGTGCAGCAGTGGCTGCTGCTAAAGTTGTACCTATTTTCTGACAGGAAACTCTTCCGCCACAACTGTCTTTCAGAGCCATTTCTGGTTACCAACAGTGGAGAGGTTTGTTTCTATAACAAATATATTCCTGTGGATGAAACCACTAGTATTAAAAATAAATGGGAAGAGGGAAGTGGGTTCTATGAAAAAGTGACTGCAAAGGAAGAGAAGTGACCTCTCTGTGTTGGTTAGCAAGAAAAAAAAATAGTGGAAGCATTTGAAGGATCATATGACTTTACATAAAATCACTTTTAAGTACAGTATTAAACTATAATATATATGGAAGACGACATAGTCTGAGGATGGTTGTTTGTTCGTAAATGATCTAAGGTTAACAAAGCATTCCAGGGTTTTATGAAAGTACTTTTAAGCAAATAAATATTACTCTGCAGTGTTTGCAAGCTAGGCACTTCAAAATAATGCATGAGAACCTGAGAGGAAAACTGATTGAAATCCCATGATAAACTATTTTGTTTAATTGCCTAACCTCATGGCACCCAAGAAAAGTAGATACAATAAATAATGAAAAAATGTCACATTTTAAATTTCTAATATTTCTATAATCAGCCAAAGTGCAATTTAGTAATCAACAAGGAGCTCCAAAACTATTTCCATCCTGGAAGTTTCTTTTTAAAGTGCTATGTGGACCCTTTTTCTGAATAGTATTAAAATGGTTGAGGTTTCGTTTTGCAGTGTAAGGTGACATTATTTATGCAGACAGGGATTGCCATGGCCCTTGGGCAGTTCTTTGAAGCCTTGCCAGGCTGCAGTCTGTTCATCAAAAAGGCATCCTAAACATTTCTGCTGCTTCTGGACGTCTGGATGCCTCTTCTCACCACTGTTGGTTTGTTTTTTCTTTTTTTTTCTTTTTTTTTTTCTGAGTATGTTGTCTGACTTCCAAACACATCGTGAGGTCCTTAGATCTAAACCAGCTGTGAATTCTTTCAGTACTGATAAAATGAGATTGATTAGAAGAGGGCTGCACTTCTGGGGAAAGGAGAATACAGTTCTGGAGTATGGTCATGAACAGAAGGCAATGGGGAGCTCTTCCAGAATCTTTCCCACCTGGCTAAAAAAGGATCTTTTTAGATCTGTTCTAAAAGCCACTTCATTCAGGGGTCCAGGACTGCTGCCACACTGCTGCCCAGGCAGGGGTCAGAGGGCTCAGTCTTCTGGCTGGTTTTTCACTCTTGAACTCTGAGATCAGCTGGGGTTTTTGGGGTGGACTGATGCTGTTTTTCTCGTTTGCTCAGTGAGCAGAGCAAGGCACAAGGAGTCAGAATCAAAGTAATCCAAGTTGACTGCCTCGAGTTCACTCAGTGTAGCATTTGTTGCCCTTATTTCTTCTGACTCCAAATGAAACTGATCTCTGATGTTTTTTCAATATTTTTTTTTTTTAGGAGTGAATGGCTCTCCAAAGAGGTTTGTCATTGTGAGTAAATGAAAGAAAATATGTAAAGTGGAGAAAAATAAATAATTTTAGCCCAAATTCCAAACTGCTTCTTTGAATATTCTTATTGTGCAATAGATATAGCTTTCACCTCTAAGTTCCACCTCATTTTTAAGGTTGACCTAACTAGCCTATCTTCTGCAGTAAGCAGAGGCCATAGACATGTCATTTCTGTGAAGCCAGCCCCAGGCATGGCTGTGCTGGCTGCCAAGAGCTGCTGACACCAATCACATAAGCATTGTCCCAGCACTGGCTGCTGCCTCTGGCACAGCTCCTCTGGGCCATTTTACACACTGGAATGAGCAAGACACCAACTGACTCCACAGTCTGCTGGATCTGTGTCAAAATTAACCTCTCTCTGCACAGCTGTGTAGACCCGTGAGCAGCCGTGCTTTGCGTGTTGGCAAAGTCCCTTCTCTTACATGTCACAAGCACTGCTGTGCACAGACACAGATGACACTGCAATGCACGTGTGTAAATGCATTTCCCACATCCACAGCAGATTCAAATGTAGATACACATGTGGCAGGAGGCAGGTTTGTTTGAAATCACCTATCTTTTAATGAAAGGGGGAGCTAATATTACAAACCACCAAGGCACATTAATTTTGCCCCTGCAGTAGTGATGTGAAAGAGCTTGTGATAAGCATTTTACATCTTTAAAGACAAAGGTTGTCACAGCAGTATTGGTTGCGGAAGCAGCCCAGTTGATTCAAACAGCAGTAACATTTCCTTTAAGTGATGATGAGCTTTGAAGTTTTGTTTTGTGACTCTTCAGCCCATTTTTGTCAGAAATTCTATCTCTTGCCTCATAACAGTCACTAGCATTCCCCTATCTCTTTAAACCATAGTACTGACTCAGTCTTTTTGGAGACAGAAAGCTATTTTGACTTATAGGTTCAGTTCCTGTTGACTCAAAAGGGAGGAAGAAAATGCTGAAACTGAGAATGAAAACATTTTTTATTCCAGGAGTTACTAACAGACAAATGCCATTAAGGAACGTATGGCATTTGTCCACAAACTTTTAAAAATATTTTTTCATGTCTGAGGTTCAGCTCTGCATGTATTTTCTAGCAGATGCTGCCATGAAGACAAGTGAATCTGGATGTGCTCTTTGCTTCACCAATCATATGAGGCAGCTTTCTTCTTGCCTGGGATCTCAGAATGGAGCTAGAGTAAGGTTTACATGTCATCCTGTGCTCATCAAGGCATCTGCAGAATGTCTGTCATCAAAATGAGAGCAAGTTCTCACTTCCTCAACCATTTAGCCAAAAGAGGAATAATACAGTTATGCTGGCAGGGATTTATTTTTCCAGCAGACTGTGGTTTTTGCAGTTCAACATTATGGTCTCAAAAATCTCTATCACAGATGTATGTAAAGACGATGGAAAGTGTGAAGGGAAAAATGCTGCTCAGACATGATAAGAAAATGGGTCACCATCACTGGTCACCAGTGTGGTTCAGATCAGGGCTGATGTTGTAAAGCAGGAACCCCTGGGAGAAAGGCTGACCAGTGGATTGAATGCAAACCAAGACCTCTCTCCTCCCACCATCACACCATTTCAGCAGCTCAGTCCTGGAGACCTTTTAGCTGAGGGTCATAGAAGCATGGGGCTGAGAAGGGCTGTTTGGGTCTCTCCTCTTAAGCCATCATATCTTTCTTGTTCCTGGCAGTGGAAATATTTAACTCAGTTGGTTATAGCATGGTGCTAATTACACCAACGTTGTGGGTTTGATCCCCATATAGGCCTCTCACTTAAGAGCTGGACTTGGTGATCCTTGTGGGCTTCTTCCAACTCAGAGTATTCTGTGAAGACCTCATCCTTCTGCTGCAGGAGTCCTCCCTGCGCAGATTTTGGTCTCATCCATGTACGTATCAGAAACTCTTCAAAGTGTGACTGTTCATTCCTACCTCCTCAGCAGAAAAACTCATCTCCAGGGAGATGGCAATTTCATGTGTGATAATTTAGCTGTTTTCCACCAGCCTTTGGGCATTGAATATCAAGTATAGCAAGTGTTCTCTCCCATGCTAATGTACTCACTGCTTTTCTACCCTTCAGCACTGTTTGTTAAGGTATTTCAACTCCCTGTGCTGCATGTCCATGAACGAGGAAAATGAGGGGGGTAGACCAAGTAAGGCTTTTTAAGTAGTAGATCACATCCTGTGCTGAAAATAAACTTTTTTGCTGTCAAAATGCATATTGAGGTGGTCATCTTAAAAAGGAACAGCTCCGTACATTTTTCATCCTGATTGCTGATGGCTGTGCTTGAAATCCTAAATTATCTGCTGGGAGGCAGAGAGGGAGACAATGGATGGCTGGACAGTCAAGCCAGCTCCCTGTCAAAATTGTGCATTTGCTGGAGAGTTTGCCAAGACCAGCCCTGTGAAATGTTCCACAAAGAGACCCTCTCCCCAGGCCCTACCCCATAAGCAGGAGATTCTGTAATACCAGTGGTGAGGAGAGAGAGACCATGGGAGGTCAGGTCTGGATGTGCACACAGCAGCAGCAGGGAGCCCTGCATGATCGAGGCGAGCCCTGGAAAACCAGCCACATTTCAAATGATCTTCAAGGCTGCCTCTTAGCAAGTGTAAAGAAATTATGTACAAGCACAGGATCTGGGGGTTTCTTTAGCACCTGCTTATTTAAAAATCAGCCTGTCCTTCCTTAATCTGAATTCAAATCAAGCCAGCTATTAATGTTTCTGTTACCCTCACTAGAAAATATTATTTTTTATTATTTTGCAGCAAGGTGACCTATGCAAAGAATATAGGGTCATAACACAAACTTGACATGAAAATGTGAAGAGCACAGCATTTTCAATTAGCAAATAGTAATTAATTATTAAGGTATTCTTTCCCTGCATGACTATAGGTGTAAAATGAAGGTGAGTTAATTTCAGCAGTTGCAAGATCATTTTAAAAGTTTTTCTTGCCTTTTTTTTTTTTCTAAGTTCTCAGACTTGTTTTGAGAAAAAAACAAGTAGAGGCTGCAGTATCTGAGTCTGTATAGGGGAGTTTGGATTGCTTGACAGTAAATTTGGCTTAGTAATGTGAACAGAAGGCAGCTGTAAATCTCTACCAAAACTTACATTTAGGTGTCACATCACCATAATTGCTAATTTGAATTGTATGATTCACTTTAAAATTGTTGGATCCTAAAGGTTACTTATTGAAATTTTTAAAGCTTGTTTACATTACTTTTCTGAGTGCAATAACTTAATCTATAAACTGTGTAAATACAAATATTCCCATCCCAACACAATATAACCTAGAATGAACTCTATGAGTTTAAATGGAAAATGGGGAGTTCTCTTCAAATAGCCCTACTGGGTCAGCAGTGGTGAAGGGGATTGTGTTCCTTGTTATAATAGGCTCCATCACAGCTGAAAAGTAGTTCTGATTTAGATGTAATGACCATTGAAAATCAGGTTAACTTTCAAGCTTCCCACTCCTTTCTGAGTCTACATATTACTCTTTGGTGTTTGAGTCAAACTGCTCTTTCCTTCCCATCCCTTTTCTCTGCAGCCAAAATTCTGCAAGGCCAGATTTGCACCCATGTAACAGCTATGAGCCTCTTGTAATGAGTGACTCGAGCTGAGGATCTAATAACCCTCATGGCTGTAGAGCAAGACATATTTTAGCCATTATAATTTGAGATAAGAAGCATTAAGTCTGATCCACCCCAGGGTTTGGATGGGCTGAGAAGGGGCCTTTTGGCCACAGAGCTTGTATTCTGATGTAGAAAGAGCTGAACAATTACCACACAGTAAAGCCTCCTTGGAGAAATGTTCACATTGCAAAGCCCTAATAAATGGGTGAGAACCAAGCATAAAACAGAATAATCTTCTCTGAGAACCCTGTACATCTGAAGCAAATAAAAACTCATTTCCAAGCTGTGACTGTAGAGGTAAAGAGATGTGCATTTAAGATCTATGCTCTATGCTTGTGTGTTTCCTTTGGGACATGGTGGAAGAATGATGACTCTTCATATCCACTGCACTTTGGTTTGCTAGGCTAATTACTAGGAACTACATGAATTTTCAATGAATTTGCCATAAATTATTTATCCAACATAATGAAATCTAGTTTTATATTCACTTAGTGCATTATATCTCTAAACAAATGAAGGACTTAACAACTGTGCAGATATCTTTGAAGCTGTATGTAGGTTTGGACCCCAACCCTGAATCTCAAGACCCTCCCAAGAGACCTGTAGCTGCTGAGCTAGGGGCTGAACTGTGTGCTGACAGGTCTGATCCCCCAACCCCTGGGTGTTTGGGGCCACTTAAGCCTTCTCTAAGCCTCTGAAACAGCTCAACCTGGCCTGAGGCAAGAGTTAGCAGAGCTCTGAGTTAGCAACCACTCTGTGGTTACTTTGTCCAGGCTGGGTGAGTCAATTGGCTTTGAAGTACAGAAAGGTGTAAAGGGGGTCCGTAGGAGTGGATGGATGTCCTGCACGGTCGGGATGAACGGAGACGAGAGATCTCTGAGGCTAGATCGTGGACATGCAGTTTATTGCTAGGGC
>JAYDZK010000001.1:96911148-96994366 GCA_034509185.1 Euphonia xanthogaster | reverse complement strand
AAAGAACTGAAACCAGAAGCTAATCTACATTATATACTCCCAGAGCTTGGCTTTCAGAAAGAGAAACCAAACCACCTCACATGAATCAACCCCTGGGAGAGTTACTCCCTGGGACAAGTGTAACCCTGTACCTGTAGCTGATATGTGTGGTACATCCTCACAGACACTGCAGAGTGATGTCCCTGCTGGTCACCTCTGTGCTGCCACATGTCTGTGCTGATGCCAGCAGAGAGAGCGAGTGCAGAATCTTTCCTCCCAGGCATATTTCACACTGCTTTGTACACCTCTGTCTGCCTACACTTCACAGTGGGGAATAAGAGCTACCTGAACAAATCTGGTACTGGGCTACTTTCTTATCAGCCAGACACTGATGTGTGGTGGGCCTTTCTTCCTTAGCTTCCTTTAGCTCTCCTGCCAAGGCGAGGCGGGACTGAAGAGGCCAGAGCCTGTCAGCAGGAACATGGACCAGTCTGTGCTGCTTGGCAGTCACTCCTGCAGCAGCTCTGTGAGGAGTCATGGCAAACATCCCTGTGGGACTTC
Source organism: Euphonia xanthogaster (assembly GCA_034509185.1). Taxonomy (NCBI): domain Eukaryota; kingdom Metazoa; phylum Chordata; class Aves; order Passeriformes; family Fringillidae; genus Euphonia; species Euphonia xanthogaster. The sequence goes on along the minus strand of JAYDZK010000001.1, from coordinate 96,993,826 downwards.
CCTGCCCTGACAAACCCACCTGCACACACAGCTCCCACAGCTTCCCCTCCCCAGATGAGTTTTTATAACCTACTTGTAAAACCAGGTGTGTTTCTGCGCCTTTGTGTGTGCACTCCAAGGAACAGCTCTGATAGCAGTCTGCTTTGTTGTACTGGACAGTGGAGAAGATCCATTGCATTTTGTGAATCTGCCTTTTTTTTTTTTTTTTTTAATTAGCCATTGGGGTGTGGGACAAAATCTTGGGCTGATTAAGTCCTATCGAAGTTCAGGCTGGTAGGAGGGAGGTGGGCAAGGCACAGAAGTGAGCAGTAGAGCAGAGAGGAATGAGCCACTGTGCAATTGAACCTCTCCTCCCAGCCTTTAAAAATATCCCTAACAGTGTTAGTCTTGCAGGAGGCCTGTGCTGACAAAGATCAAACCTGTAGGAAGAAGAAACAGTTGCCTGTTGTGCAGAGAGTGCTGAGCCCTGGCTAGACACAAATAGCCTTGTATATAGCTGAAAAGGCAATTGTTTTTCAGTGGCTGCTATTTCTGCTCTCATACAACAGTCAGAGATATATCTGATGTGTGAAAGGACTGCATCCTCTGTTTTATTTGCAACTGCAGTAGCTCTAACTATTTGTGCTGGTTTCAGCTGGGGTGATTTCCTTCACAGTGGCTGGTATGGGGTAATGTTTTGGATATGTGCTGAACAGGGTTAATAATATAGAGAGGTTTTTGTTATTAAGCCCTGAGGAGGGCTTACACAGAGCCAAGGCTTTTTCTGCTTTTCCTGTTGCCATGCTGGTGAGGACCTTGGTGATGCAGGGGAGATTGGGAGGAGAAACAGATGGGACAAGTGACCCTAAGTGACCAAAGGAATATTTCAGACCATCTGATATCATACTCAGGATATAAAGTGGGAAGAAGAAGGAGAAAAGGGGGAATGTTTGGAGTAATGGTGTTTGTCTTCCCAAGTAACCATTAAGTGTGATGGGGCCCTGCTCTCCTGGAGATTGCTGAACACCTGCCTGCCCATGGGAAGCAGTGAATTAATCCCTTGTTTCATTTTACTTGTGGGTGTGTCTTTTCCTGTTAAACTGTATTTATTTCAACCCACAAGTCTCCTATCTTTTACCCTTCTAATTCTCCCCTAGATCTCCCTGGTGGGCCATAAGCAAGCAGCTGCCTGGGCTTTGGCTGCTGGCTGGGGATACACTTTGACATTACTGTAGAGTCGCAGAAAATCCAAACATTTGTTTTTCCCCTCCATAAGTTTAGAAGAATAATAGGTGGGGAACAGGATGCATGCAAACATGTATATGTGCAAGTGTGAACACACAGATGTTCTTACAATTTTTTTCCATCAAATATATCACAAATGTAGCCCAAATATGGAGTGGCTGAAATAAAATAAAAGGTCTATTGCATAAAATCACATATTAGACACTGAAGTCAGTCACACTGAACCAACAATAAGCTGAAAGCAAAAGAGCAAATAAGTATAAATTCTCCTCTCCTATTTTTCTCCTACTTAATATAGGCTGAAATGGTATCTAAATTGTCCAACCTACTTTTGAAAATTGAAGCAGGACAATACTTTCGATTGTGGTGTGAAATAAGGCATAGCACTTCAAAATGAGGATGTGTAATGATTTCAGAAATCTGCTTTCCTTTTTGTACATCATACATAATACCAGGCTTTGGTCCAATTTCCATTTTAGTGAATATTGGGGAGGTGAGAGGAAGTGTTTATTTTAGGAGCTGAGCAATTCAAAATAATTTTTTCTCAAATGCAGAGGCTCCAAGAACGCTCCACAGCCACAAATTCAGTGTCAGCCAGACACCTGACAGAACTGGGAATCTATGCAGTGTGCCTGGGAGCCCTGGCAGGGTTTGTCTGTGGGCACAGGACAGTCAGAGCTGTGCAGAGAAAGTCTTTGCCTCACATCTTTTGCAAGATGGTGGATCTGAATGGGTTGAGAAGGTCCAGGAAATCAGGTTACTAGAACAAAAGTGTTCTTGTAGGGTAGAAATCCTTTGTTTTTCCAATAGCTTTGTACCATATATAACAGCATGCAATTAATTCTAGGACCAAGTGAGAGCCTTTAAGGATCTTTTTATTATTACTTCACAGGTTTTGGACTGGACCTCAACTCAACATGAAAAATCTGCAGGATGGCTTTTCAGGATACATTTGTACTGGATCAACCAATATTTTGGTTTTGTTCAGGAATGTCGTAGGACCCTCAGATGCTGAAGGTAAGAAGCCCTTCCCTTCAAACAGAGGCAGGTAGACCAGGGCCTGAGCTGGGAAGAGTATGTCTGAGCCTCTCATCTATGGGAGATCTTGCAGTGCCTGTTTAGGAAGGAGTCCCTGCCAGCTGCCTGCTCTGCCTCTTTTTCAGAGATCATCACTCTCCTGGAATCAGTGAAAGAAAGTCTTCTCCCACAGGATCCTGAGTTCAAATCACTGATGAAGCTCCTGCAGTGTAATACCAGGCTTTGCCTGAGGCACTGCTGTGTATGCACCTCTGCCAGCCCTGGCAGGGGATGACCAGATGGATAAAGGGTGGTGAATCACCAGAAGGTTGAGGACCAAGAAGTGCTGTTCATCCCAGGAACAGTACCTGTGAGGAATCTACCTTGTCCTCAAGGTAGCTCCAGTTTCTCATGGTATATGCTTTGATTTCTTATTGTCATTGCAAAGCAACAAGGAATCAACTTTACCTCTACTCTTCCTGTTCTCTTTCTTTCATGCCTGTGGCTCTTCTAGTAGTAGCTCCCTGTGTGCAGTTTCCAGCATTCAAAGAAGAAATTGCACACCTGAACATGATGCAAAATTTCTCTCTCAAGCACCTTTTTGCTATCTTTCTTCCTAAAAATTTCACTTGCTAAAATAGCAGATGGCCTGGGTATATAAATTTTGTGATACATAACAGAAGAGGGACTGTAGCAGCTGAGAACATGCAGAACTCATGCTTTTGTAAATGGCCCAGTGATGTCTTTAAAATAGGAAGAGGAAAGGTCTGGCTTGTACTGAGAAAGCTGAGACAGTGCCCAGCTTTAGGTGTAATTTGCACCATGAGGTGTAGCATACAGTGATCTTACGTGACGTTGTTTTATGCCTGCTCTGATTCTTGTCCCTTAATAATGGAAGAAGGAGCTGTCAGAGGAGAAAGGACAACTTGTACTTTTATCTCAGCTCTGTTGGCAATTTCTTTGTATGTAACTCTGCTTTCTTTTCTCTTTTCAAGTCCTTTTTCTTTTCTACTGAATTGTTTGTGATATATAAGAAAAGGAAATGTTTATATTCTCTTCCCCATTATGAGCACCCCAATTGCCATCTGTGTGTTTGTGTGTGCCAACGTGAGTGTTGTGTTGTGTTGTGTTGTGTTGTGTTGTGTTGTGTTGTGTTGTGTTGTGTTGTGTTGTGTTGTGTTCAAGGACTGTTAAATGTCACATAACTGAACCACAGCATTTCAATCACGTGACACTGAAAAGCTCCACTCATGCTTAGCACATGCCTTTCCTGAGCTCAAACCAGATGTTTCCCTTGACAGATTCCCCCTCTGGATTGCTGAAAATAAAGTTCTGTAAAATATGTGTGCTTTGTTTCCCTCTTTATTTGTTTTTTTTCCTTTATTTGTTTGATTGGTTTTGGTTTTTTGATTTTTTTGCTGTTAAAAAGTTTTAGGTTAATAAGTACTTTTACAAACTGAATAGGAGACATGAAAGATAGCAAATAGAAGTTTCTGAGTTATTGATCCATTTCCTCTCCAAAATAAATTATGGTAAATAGCTATTCTTAGGGCCATGGCTTTAATGAGAAATGCAGCTGTGGCTGCATTTCCCTTTTCTGTAATGCAGAGGCCCTGCAGCTGATTTGCTCTTAGGACTGGGAATGTCATCCTTTCTCATGACTGCAATATTCCTGATGCTCAGCATCTTTCTTGCAATGCCATTTAGACTGACACAATAATAATAAAAATATCATATGCCTTGGCTTATCTAGTTGCATGTCAGACTGATTTTGAGCACGCTCATACAGACAGAAATGACTCTCACTAAGCAATTACCTAGTTCTGTTCTGATAAACTGTGCCGCTGGGTGACTGAGATGGTCACTAAAGGAAACCTTATTTTTAAAACATTGACAGGAAAACTAGTTGCGAGTCAGAATTTTTTCTCTTTCCAGTGTTATGATGCTCTTTACACAGAGAGGGATACTTAGGCTTGAGCAAGCATGCTGTACTGGACCAGGAAATAAACAAGCTAAAATATTTGCATGCCTGGGGAAAAGGACATTTTCCAACAGAAGAAATTACTCCTGCATCTGTGACACATATTTCACCTTGCCTTAACTAAAAGCAGATACTGTTTTGAATTATATGAGATGTTTGCAGGATTATATACAAGTGTTTCATTATATTGATGCCTTGAGAGGCTACCTAGAACAGAGGCTAGACAGTGTGAAAGGAATAAAGTAGGTATTTTTTAAAAAGGCCTTCAAAGGATACACCTTGGGCAGAACAAGAGCCTGGCTGAGGCTACACCCAAGATGGATGATGGGTCACCAGTTTTCACACTCTTATGAGTTTTGGTCCATTTGCATGTTGGGATTAATTGTCCAATTACAGCTTCAGGTTATGAAGTCTTATCCTCTCAGATTGTTCTCCATTCGCTGCTGTTTATACTTTTCGGGCCTGAAGCTGCAATGGTGTTCTTGGTTCTCAGGCTAGAAAAGGACTGTTTTGTCTAACTAAACTGTGCAGAGAACTTGCTAACACTTTCTATGAAGTGTTATATACTAATGCAGTGCAGAATCTGGATAATATGAAAGCTAAAACTTAACGCATCAGTATGGGATTAATAACAGGAAGGATTGGGGGAGAATATGAAGGGGTTAAATATATTTTTGGCTGCCAATATTTATACTTCTAGTCAATTTAGCAAAATTGGCTTTGTTTGTCTGCAAAATTCCTTCTTCTCCTGTTTAGAGATTCCCTTTGAAATATGTGCCCATGAAGGGCTCTTGCATCTCTCTGCTCTGTCAGTAGAAATGCCATCTACAATAAAGGCAGGTCTCTTTTCATGAGACTCTTTGCTGTGATGACTCGTGTGGATTCACTTGCAGGACAGAGCTGATGTGTACAGCTGAGCACACTGAAAGCAGGAAATTCAGAAGAGATGAGCTTTGCTGCATGTTGCTGCCTGGCCTGTGGCTGCAGCAGGCTGGGTTCAGTGCCCAGCATCTGCAGGAAGCTGGGACTGGCCAAAGCTGCACCCTGACCAAATATCCTCTGCTGTTTTCCTGAACTGATATGAAACTTGAAATGAAACTTGAAATTCCTGAAATATGAACCTCAAAACCATCAAACAGTGTTGTAAAATCATCTCTCATTCTTCAGAATGCATGGCTTTCATTTGACTAAGGCCTTTGAAAGTGGCATTTTCAAAGTAAATGAGCTGATACCCTAAACTGTGAATCATCATGTGAATACCTCTTTATTGTAGCTCCACTTACCTTTATTGATTTGATTATACAGAGTTACCATAGCTGGAAGACCAGGATGAGAAGTCCAGCTACATTCCTGGATAAACACAGGCATAATACACAGAGGAAGATGCTGTATTTAAAAGTTTAAAAGAAGCTTAATAAATTCCATACACAAACATTCCTGAAAGGATCATATTAACAGCTAATAACTTCTGTTGCCAAGTTTTAAACATATTCCTCCTTCACATAAAACATCTACAGAGGTGATGACCATCTCAGATACTTGGATTGATTTTATAACAGGCAGTGCATGTGAGTCAGTCTGTTCCCATTACAGCTCAAACTTAAAATAGCTTGCTGTAAATAATCTTTTATGCATAACAAAAGCTTGTACAATTCTTGAAAATTGATTCATCACCCACACTGACATGCAAAAAGTTAAGATAATTTCTGGTGTTGTCTAGTTCACTGTGAGGGCATGTCCAGAGAAATTACTGCAGACCTAAACTTTTTTGAGGTAACTTTTATTTTCTTAGGGCCAAATTCACCACTTGTGTAAACTGGCCCTATTTCCTTCAAAATCAGCTGAGAAATTCTGAGCACAAAAAGTTAATTAAAAGTCTTACAGCAGTCCTGTGTGTTCCCTTAAGAGGCAAAATCAGGTGGTCCATAAGGGTGGTACTCCATGTCCCAGTCCTGTGGGCACAGCGAGGCATGGCTCCCTCACTCACAGTGGAGGCATAGCTGATGAACCAGGCTGTTAAAGTGTTAGCACAAGCTCAACAATGTTGTGAGGGAAAACAACCCTACCATTCCCTCCTTCTTGTATTAGATGAAATTGTCTGTCATAAATGTTAATTCCATCAGTCATGACCTTTCAGAAAGGAAAGGAGGATGTGATCTTTCAGCACCTCTGTGTTCCCAAACACCCTGGCAAGAGCCTGCATTTTACATGTCTGGGACACCAGCTTAATCCTTGTCATGTTGTAGGCCTGCAATTCCACTTGCAAGGTGGCAGAGAATGCAGCTGTAGCTCCTGCACCCTGCCCAGCCACTGCTGTTGCTTACAAACCAGAAGCACAGTGGTGATGCCATGTGCTGCCTTCCCCATCACTGCGTCTGTCCAGCCCCAACCTGTCACCAGAATCAGGTCAACGGGCACAGAGTAACCTCACTGAGAAAAACCTGTCTAATTAGAGCTGGAGATGCAGGTAAACCACGAGTTGCACCCAGCTTTAGCCACTTTGTAGTTGTTTTCTGACTGGGTTGGAAAAGCAGACATGAGAACTTATAGTATCTGACTGCCAAATCTCAGCAGAAAGTGCTTGTTTCTTCACAGCTATTGTGCCCTTCTGGGGGAGTGTGAGGCATATTTACTTTGTGGGAAGAGCAAAAGCTGGGTAGGTGGCAGACATGAGAAGTTATCTTCCTGAACGTGTAATGAAGACACTATTTTTTTGGTAGAAAAACATAAGAAATGCTGTAGTGGGAAGAACAGATACTAGACCTGTGACAGAAGAGGACCAGTCACAAAGCGGGACCATAAATGGAGCATGTGGACATGAAGGAGGAAGAAGGGTGTTTGCCCTTCTAGTGTCAGTGAATTAATGGGTACAGTAAATTTGTCTTGCAGTCACCTTGCAGGAAAAATCAATTTCCAACTGCAGGAGCAACAACAAAGAGTCATAACAAATCCATTCAGAAGACCACAGCAGTGACCTTGGGCTTAGCTGTGGCTGTGTTTTCAGCTGGTGGAGAGTGTTGGTGAAAGGATGCAGCAGGACTATCACAGCATCTGTATTCAGCAGTTCCTTTCAAGAATTCATGACGGAGTTAATATCCGTGTTGTTGCTGTTTGATGAGATTTCCTTCCTCAGCTGCCTATGTGGACTCAGGAAAAGCCCTGTGAAGGCTCAGACTCAGGAAACCTGGCTGTTGGGAAAAGTCCTCCATCTTCAGAAAATTACTACAGAAAGCTTTTCCTAGACCCTCAACTCTCCAGTGTGATGGAACTGGCAGCCCTGCCCCTGGGGAAGCCCTGGCTGTACAGAGTGCCCTGATGCCACTCGGTACAAGTCTGCTCTTGCTGCAGCTCAGGGCAGGTTTTACCTGTGCAGGTGAGGAGTGACTCCAGGGCCTCCTTGGGCTGGGGACAGGCATGGCATGGTACATCTTGTGACAGTCAGGATAGACCACAGGAAATCTCTATTAATATCTTGTTTCACGTGGAGGAGCTTCTGGTGATTCTCCCCTTCTATGGACCTATGCTCCAACTCTCTCCCTGTGGATTACCTAGGAATTGAGCAGAACCAAATATAGCAATGCCTTAATGAAGTTGCAGGAGGCATGAAGCCACAGCCTTGCTAAGTGAACAATCTCATGCATCTCAGTGGGATTATTACCTCCTGAGTTCAGAGATAGCAGTTTAAGTAGAATCATGATGAGCTATTTCACTTCTGATCACTTAGAAGATGCATCTATCTCATCCCATGGTATTGAGCTGCCTCTCATGTCTGCACATGGTCTCAAGCAGAGCTGCACAAAATTACATCTTTCCACCAGACAGTTTAGATGTAAGTGTATCTTATCAAGGAGAAAATCAGTGTCACTCTGCAAACTTAGCATGTAGACAGTACTAAAGACATCACAGTTAATATCAGAAAAATCAACATATACAGACTGCTGAAAAACTCTGGTTTCCTTTAGGGGGTTTTCTCCCATTTCTCTGCTTTTATTTTAATCAGCATTTTAGGTGACTAGAGCACAGAAATTCTGTGTCATCTGTCTCTCTCGTCTGTCTAAATCTAAGCTTTTGCTGCAAAGATAGACAAAATCCTGTCAGATGAATTAGCAACAAACTCATTCCTCCTGAGAGGGGAAATGAATTTTCTTGATAGTGAGAAAGGACCTAATGTGGTTTAGGTGCCATAATCTAACTTCTCTGACTTGAAAAGAGCCCGGGCCTTCTGTAGATTCCTTGTTGTATTTGCCATTTGAAAGTCTCAGACCAAAAATAACATTACGGTACCATTAGCTACTGATGTTAAAGCACCTGAATTGCTCCCTTTGTAGGAGATGTCTGGGAAGACTCAGGTTTTAGTTACATGTTATGTGCTGCAGTCACAGGTAGCTGGAAATCCATACCAGAAGCTTCACTGGTGACGCCCAAGTACGGCTCTGTGAGATGAAAACATCTGGAATCATGAAAAAAGAATTTGCAGCTAAGCAAATGTAGATGTGGTTGTAGATTTGATGAGCCTTCTAGTCAAATGTGGCAGTTTCTCTGAAGAATACAGAAAACATCAGATACAAAAGTGGAGAGTGATTTTTAGTTTTAAGTCTCATACAGATATTTTTCTTCTTATCATAGGCCCATTGAAAGGTTTGGGTTGGAAGGGACCTTGAAGATCTAATTCCAGTCCTGCCATGGGTAGGGATACCTTCCACTAGACCAGATTATTCAAAGCCGCATCTAACCTGGCCTAGAACACTTCCAGGGATGGGGCTTTCACAGCTTCTCTGGGCAACCTGTTACAGCGACTCACTACCCTCACATTAAAGATTCTTCACATTCCTTTTTCTTTTGCTCACTTCTGTTATCTTCAACTACTGTTAAGGCCCATCTGGATGTATCCTTTGATAAAAGTTTTGCATCTCACAATAACAGTTCTCCTCTTGTTCTGTAGTGGCCTCTACTTCCTCTGGAGCAGCCTTTCTTCCTTGCTCTGCAGTGGTTCTTCATCACTGTGAGGTCACAGACAGACAGACAGACACACACACACATGCACATATTTCCCAAAAGCAATTTTGTGCAGTGACCACTGCCTGGCTCTGCTATGTCATTCTCTAAGGCTCCTGAAATGAATTCTGAGCACTTCACACTTGGCTGTCTGCAAACCAGACATCTGTGTTTTTCTGAATGTTTTTCAACAGGTGATCTGGAATGGAAATAGACAGTCTTCTCACTTAATGTTCCTTATTGCAGCACCTCCTGCCACAGGTTACTTCCATAATATCCCAGTGCACACATAGCAAAATGTGAGTGTGAATGCATTGCACTAGTGGGACAATGTTTCAGGTCAGTGTACAGATTGAGATGCACCAGGAACTCCAGCCAAACTAGTTCTCCGAGCCTGTAGGTGAGGATGCTGAAAGATGAAAAAGCAGACTGGAGTGTTATTTAAGCAGACTGGAGTGTGTTGAATGGAGATGTAGGGATGGATGTTATTTGACTATGTCTGTTGTTTTGCTACAACAAATTACTGGTTGTGATTAGACTAATGAACTAGACAGCAGCTCTTTAGTCCTGGGATGATATGCCTCTTTTGCACCACTTAGATCAGCTTTGAACTCCACTCAGTTATCAGTGAGGGAAAAGCTTTAACAGAGAGGACATACCAATTGTTTCTCTCTCACACATGCTTTTTCAGAGTCTTCACAAGCTCCTGTATGTGATTTACAAGAGGCAGCAAAAAGTCTGAGTTGTCCAAGACTCTCATTTGGATGTTTGTCTTTAGTTCAGGGAAACCCTTTGACCCAGAGCCTGTCCTAGTGAATCACTGCGGTACAGCTGTGATACCTGCCTGGAGTTTCACACTGGCCATGCTCACCCTTTCCCAGGAAGTCCCTTCTATGTCTGTTTCCCCAAATCCTTCAGTTTCCGTCAGGATGCACAGTCCACTGAGATCACTGATGGCAACATGTTTTAGTGCACACTTAAAATAAAGGCTGTTTTCAGTGGATTCTCTGAATTAGGATTTAGGAACTCAGCCTGTCCCACATTCCACATTAGAAATGCTGTGATTTTACCTCCAGTTGCAGGCATATTGATTTACACACAGAAGAGAAAAGGAGGATTGATTAGGAGTGGAATGACCGCAGAGTGAGCTGCACATGAGTGAGGTCTGTGAGCAGGAGGCTGGAGAAAAGCTGCAGCCATTTTGAGACACTCAGAGTCTCTTTTCCCCTGAACTCAGTCTTGAGAAAAATAAAGATTCTTATTTTAATCAAGAGGTTTAGTGACCCTCTGCTGCAAGCCTCACAGGCTACCTTGCAGTTGTGAGAGTGTGATGGCAAAGATTGATGACTTCTGTGAAAGCAGCACTGCTCGGGCACACCGTGCGCTCGTGTTCTGCTGGAGAGGCACCTGTCGTGTTAGGTATTGATTTTTCTTTCGTTTGTCAAAGGCACAGTTTATGTATGGAAACGAATCCTCTGCTCCCTACAGGAAAAAGAACAAAGTTCCTTTGTTTCCAATGAGCTTTAAATGAAAATCCACAGCACCTAATTAGGTAACTCCGGTCCCTAATGCTGCAGCCTGTACAGCTTTGTTTCTTGTCCTGATGACTGCTGAACACTGTTTGTCTGTCTGTCTGCCTGCGACCCTCTCAAAATAGTATATAGAATGCACCTGTCTCCTGCCTGCTTGAACCCTGGTGTCCTTACAAGAGCTTGGGATTTCTGATGTGCTGGTGTACAAGCCGCCCCTCTCTGACAGTTACTAGCCTAAACAGATAGACTCTGAAAAATTTCCAACATTTTTGATCATTCTCTGTGTAGCAAACACAGGAGATGTAGATATCTTGACCAGACCACTGCAGATTTCCTTGTGTCCCTTTCCTCAGAGGGCCAGGGATTTTCTCATGTTGACAGTAAAGCCCTGTGCCATGCCCTGCTTCTCCTTCCCTTGCTGCTGGCCATTTTTTTCTTTTTCAATTTCTCCTTTTCCCTCTTTCATTCCAAAATGCTGAATTTCCCCTCTAATCTCCTGTCAGGTGAATTCCTAATCAGCCTCATTGAGCAATTCTTCTGCCCAGCAATTCGTTGCCTGACTTCAATCTGTTTGTAGTTCAGAGCTGGAAAGCTGCCTTCCCACAAGACCGAGACACAGCTTTGTCCAAAGCATGTCATGTAAATGCATGGTTATCAAAGTTTAATGACCTCATTAGTACTCATTTGCAGAGTGCAAAAGCAAGCACTTTCTGTGAGATATAGATCCAAAGAAGAGGGAAAGGAAACAGCAAAGGACACTCATTTTCAAGACAACTTGCAGCTCCATCTGAGCATGGATGAACTGCCTTTAGCAGACAACAGCAGCAGTGCTAATCATAGATAGTTTTCTGCATTGTCTTGCCACCAGTCCTGTGAACATGTATATAAATCCCTGTAAACACACATTATATATGTGTGTATATATACAGTATATATGAAAGATGAGTGGGAATACATAACCCAGTTAAAAATGGGTATTTCTCCAGTTTCAGATGGCAACTAAATGACTGTAGGTCTTATGAAAACTCATGGATGTTTGATCTTTGTCCAGGAGGTCATGAGGAACTCTCAAAGAATGACTCCCACAGTGAGAAAGCTGTCCTTAGGCTGGACCATGAAACATAAACATCAAACCCACTGTCATAATTTTAATTCTAGTTGTGTATTTCTAGGCTACTGTAACACCTATTTCATTGGTGTGGAACAGAGTGGACTTCAGGGGTTGGTGTGGAATAATTGAAAGTCATGTCTGGTGCATCATGTGGTCTTGGGAAGAGCTCCTAAAGACCCTGGGGTTCACTGGGGAAGTTCATCTCGCCTAACCTGAAGGAACTGAAGTGTAGGTGCCCTCAGACCTACTAAGTTGCTAAGGTCTTCTCTCTAGTCAGAAAAGAGAAGTGGGTAAAAGTCGTGCTGGAAAAATCATAACCAGTGAGATCTGCCTAGAGGAACTTGTGCTCTTCTACAAACAGTAGAAGAGATGTGTTAATTCAGGCACAGTATAGCAGTGTAAAGGCAGAGAAAGTCCTAGGGTAGGTGAAAATAAGCAATGTTTGCTTTCATCATTTGTATTTCAGAGCTGAATGTCTGAGAAAACAGGAAAAGAAAACTGAGAGTCATCACATCTGTATTTAGTATAAGGAGCTGGGTTTTTTTTAGAGAAGAGCCATGAGAGAACTTTCTGAGGTGGTAAGCTCAAAATGCAAGACAGATGGGGAAGACAGGGCAGCTGGTCCATCTACTAGGTCAGTTGAGACCCTAAGCACTTTAGAGAAATCTATTACAATCTTAAAGCATAATTAATTACTCCATTTTACTGGTATATATTTTTTCTGCTTTCTAGCTTTTGCCTCTCATTTTTCAGATGTTTCTTGCTTTACTAGAATAAATGTCTTAATTTCTAACATCAATAAAACTTATCTCTAACAGTCATACAGTGCTCCAGGATTGACTAATCTAAAAATAAAATGGAGTCTTCTGGTGGAACAGATGTAAATCCCTCAGACTTAAAGAGCAGAGCATGCAGGCCATCATGGGGGTTAGTACTGTCAAGAATCACTATGCAAAGTGAGAAAAATGAGGTTAAACAGCATCTTTCTGGCACAGCACAGACCACAGAAAGGCATCTGCTTCCCTTATCTCCTCCTCTGACCACTTATGTGACTTCAAAAATTTTTCCATCCCATACAAAGACAATGCAAGTCTTTCAGAGGCTGTCACAACACATAGGAGAGACCCTTTTAGCTGGAGCCACTGTTTGAAGAGTACTGAGAGAGGGTACTGGGTGGTGAAAATCCAGGCACTGAGCTGACTCAGGGTGAGCAAGGGCTAGATTTGCCATTGTCCTCTTCTCTGGTCAGTACTGTTGCTGAGTCTCCCCAGGTGGGATCTGTGTCTTGCCCAGAGGAGTCTGTAAAGACTTGCCAGAGAAAACTGATCCAAATTGCAGCCTTTTATGAATATCTGGGAGTGTTTGTTGTTGCTGTTTTTGTATCTCTATCTCTTGAAAGAAAAGAGCTGTACTGAAAATTAAGTGGCCTGACCTAGTCATGCTTTAGTTGTAATTTCTGTGGAGTGCCATGCTCCTCTGAGTGATCCTGGGGGATAACTCAGGAAAGAGAATTGGTTTGCAAAGAACCACAACTCCAATAGAAAATCCTCAGGGATCCACACCATGATAAAGGGCTGACAAGGGTTGATATTAGCTGCTATGCTAAAATGAGAAAAAACAGTCCATATCCATAGAGTTTCAATTGCTCCCCTTTAGAGGAAAGGATCAACAGGTATGTCTTTCTGTAAGGCAGGCTTTATGGTCTCCATAACCTAGCATGCTCAGCTATGCTCCTTAGTGTACAAAGGAAGACTACTGCCTTCTGCAGAGAAAAAAACCAAACTAAAATAAAATAGTGATTGTCTACAGAATGGGTTTTATGGGATCTCAGACTAAATGATAATAGCTGTTTCTTGTTGTCACTCTCTGTTTTGCATTAATGACCCTGAAAGTGATTTCTGAATGTGGCACTGGAAGGAGAAATTAGGATGGTCTCCTGGAATGGACATTGAAATATTTGAAGAAATCCAGCCTGGTAGCTGCACCTCTAAATTCTTTAAGGTTCATGCTTCAGCTGTTACTTGTGGTGTCAGTTACTTAGTAAGCACACACATGCCAAGGAAATGCTTAACAAGGTGCACATGGGCACTTGTTTACCTCTTCCCCATATGATAGACACAGCCCACGTGCCATTCCTTTTCTAAATGCAGATTTTTTTTTTTTGAGTTTTTTTTGCCAGCAATGAGAAAGAAGCCTGACAACAGCATCCCTCGTAAGAAACCTCAAAGAGCTAAGCATCTTGATTAATTACTTAGGGATTCCCTAGGACTGTTACTAAGGTAACAGGAGCAGAAATGTTTGAAGATGGCTGAATATGCTGTGGGAGCTAGAGAATACATGGTGGCTTATGAGCAGCGCCTGCACCCTGAATTTTTACCTTATTAATGTAGAACATAAAAAGTGTGTTCATATGTGCATGTGCTCATGAAAGCACACAGCCCACACAGCCCTATGAATCCCCAGCTGCCTCTGCTGAACACAGAAAAAAAAAATCTGCTTTGGCTTTCAGGAAGACGTAACAGGAAAGGAATTTAAATAGTGCAGGGCACAAATCTCTTCCCAGCTCTACAATGCCTTTATTTTGGTGGCTGATTTAAAATATTTTCTCCTTTCCCCTTACTAGACAGCACTGACCCAAGACTAGATTCCCACACCCAAGGTTCCTCTAGTCAAAACTGGTAAGAGGCAGCAAGACATGATTATGGTACAGAATATGCCCTTGAGGAGGGCACTATTGACCTGCAGGTAACTGCAGTGCATTTCATGGTGTGGGAGAACAACTGTCTTTAGTGACATCCATGCCAGAATTTTACCAAAGTTAACACCCAAGTTAGTTAACACAGGACATGGAGGTAATTAGAAATTTTGTGTACTTACACAGAAAGAGAAACCACCTCCTCGCTGACTGGCAAGGCTGCATCCTTAGGTACACTGTCACTGTGCCAGAGCCATGACTTCTCTCCATTTCAGGAGAGAAGAATTGAAAACAAAACTAAGCAAATGCATAGCTCACAAGACTGATTTGGGATTAAAATCTAATTCTGCTTTTAATGACAAACCTCTAGTGCTTTGAGTTCCTCTCAGGGATATTACATTTTTTCTCCTTCTGAGACATCTCTCTTTTCTCCAGAGCTTTTGCGCATACCTCACTGCTCCCTCCCTGTCTCTCACTTCTGGCAAACCTCTGTGCAACTCCTTCAACTCAAGTCTATAGCTGTGCCAACCCAAAGGCTAGAAAGAACTCATGCTGATTTAGTAATTTTTTATTCACAGACATTAATTTGCTTTTTATCATGTTCCCAGCAGTGACCACAGGGAGAAACTCAAATTTCCAAGAGGAACCACTCAAAAACATGACAGTTTCAGGGCTTTGTATTGTGAGATGCTGAATACACATAGCTTTCACTTGGCATTTCATGGGATGCTTGTGGTTCAAACTGTGCAAGAAATTATTTCTTCTAGTTTATAGACACTGCCTAAAAATAACTAAAAAACCTTCTAGAGGAACTGAAATAACTTCTGAGAACATCTTTAGGACAAATTGTGGAAAAGATCAGTCTGAGCAAGACAAGTCTGGAACAAGAGGTGCTGGTGTGATTTGGAGAGAGTTTGATATCTGTCAATGCTCTTTGAAAATGTAGTCACAATGTTGCTTTGTGTTACTGCATCTGTATTTTCCTCCTAAAATGGTTTAATTTCTGTTGCTGTTTAGTTCTGACTGTCTTCTGGCAACCTATGGCTGCTGTTGCTCTGCTAAATCATTGAATACCTTAAAACTGTCTGTTGGATGGTGCTGCTATCATACAGGCGTACACATAGCCCAGATAGTTCATCATAGCACAGCAAACACAAAGATCTGCATCTCCCTTTTTCTGTGTCTTCACAAATTACCCACTTCAGGCATATTCAGGACATATTAATATTCTTGTTAATAATGTCTTATTAACAAGACATCATCACTATTGTTTTGAAGCATCTGTCCACCCTTGTGTGGTAGGCAACCAAGATGTAACTGTCTTACATCCATATTCCCACAGCAGGCATTGTTCTTTTGTAGTCTTCAAAATTTGACAGGACAAAGCTCTGCAGGAAGAATAGAGGAGTGACAGGATTTCATCCTCTCTTCCAGCTCCACTTTCCCTGGGTGCAATTTTTTTCCCATTGAGCAATTCTTGATCTCCTGATCTTATTTCTTCCTCCTGAGAATTCACGAAGGCATTTCAACAAGTGAATCGCAGGGAACAGGCATTAGATGATTTTTTAATCTCTTGAGAAAATGAGGAAAGTGGGAATTTCTTGAGAAAATGAGGAAAGTGTTTGGGTTTTTTCTGCAGCAGTCTTCTCTGCTACAGAAGCACATTTCAGCCTCTAATCCAGCTACACTTCAGGAGCTGGTGCCAGTCCTGCCTCCTGCTGCACCTTGGTTTGGATATGTGTCTCTGACCAGGGGCAGCAGCATCCTGGAGGGTGCTTCCCTGCAGGAAGAGGTGAGCTGATCCCCTGCACCAAGGCTGCTGTCCCTTCTGGAGCTCTCTGCAAACGACTGCCTGAAGACAGGCCATTCATCCCACAGCCTGCATCTTGGCAGGAGACTCTGAGGATGCCTCTAGCCAGCTGAATTCCCACGTGAGCATTGCCATGAAAACACGGTAAAAACACCCCCACAGTTTCTAGGATCTTCCTGTATTTATTTTCTTGAATGGTAACTACACTGAGTTTTTGCCATAAACTAACCAAGTCCATGGCAAGAGAGTCTGTCAAATACATACAGTGTCAGGCAGGGAGGCAGCAAGACCACGATATTAGGATGGCCAGGTTGATGTATGTTGTGGGACAAGGTGAAACACTCCTAAGCCTCTGCTCTGCATCTTCCAGCTGAAGGATCTAGCCATAAAGAATGATTTCCAGCAACTTTTCCCACGGTGTAAAACGGAGATTTTCCCAGCACATACCTGCAGAGCCAGTGGGGATCATCAACAGGTACATCAGCTCACACTCATGTGAATTAGTTTAAACTGGTGATGAAAGCAGACTGAGCCATGAGTGGAGCATCTGAGCTGCACATGCATCCAGGGTATGTATCCAGTACTGCTGACTCTTTTGTAGAGGTGTTGGCTCTACTCAATAAACAATGACAAGAAGTGTGAAATATCAGACATTTTAAGTGCATCAATTGTTTGTGCCTTGAACTTGAGCCAGCTCCTTGAGATAAAGACACACCCTCTTAATGAATCCAAAATAGTCCTCAAATGAGTTTTGAGTTAAAGAACCATGAGAAAATCTCTGCTTCCATATCACAGTGAAAATGTGAGTGTAGCTTTAAACTATTAAAAAAAAAAAGGAGGGAACGTCAAGTTCATGTGGAATTACTGTATTATTAGGTGGAATAGCAGTAATGACTTCCAACTGTTCAAGAAACAGATGATGGGAGCTCTTAGGCTTCATATTTACAGATCAGATTTGAGGTTTTTCAGAGCAACCTGTACAGTTCTGGGTTCATATGGGACAGAGAACAGGAACTGGTGATGGTTTTTTTGTTAATGTAGCAGAAATAGAAAGTAAAAGTAAAGTGACCTGCCTTTGGCATGTATTACTTTATTTACTTTCATTTACTTAAGACTTATTTTTGTATTCTACCAGCTAAATTTCTTGGGAATTAATAAATAACAACTTCCCGGGATATTTTCACCCCTGTAAAATTTTGGCATATTGTAATGACCTGTCAGTGAACATAAGGCATTCAGACAGAGTTTCCCACCCTCCGCACCCCCACAGAAAGTTGTTTGGAACAGGCTCAGGGTGAAAGAAAGCCCAGTGTGTGCTATGAGGCAAGAAGAAGGGGAATAGCTTTTCCTTGGGCAGTTATGTTTCTGTGAATCAGGAACACAGAGTTATCAGACATAGTAGGTCACTCAGAAACATGGAGGAAAAACCAACATACTATTAACTGTTTTATTGCTGCTGGGCTGCTGGGGTAGAGCTAGGCACGTGCAGCTCCCTGGATACATTCTGATAGCCTATGGATAGGAAAAGAAAAATATGAGAGGCAAGGAGCAGTGGAGAACTACCAGCAAGTTAAGTGAGAATCCATTTGTGATGCTGTGTCACTTCTACTATAAATGATTCTACTATATATGTCACCACTACTATAAACTATTCTTTCTCCCACCACTACCCCCTTTAGTTTTTGTTTAGTTTTGTGGGGTTTTTGGTGCTTTTTTTTGTCAATATGAAAACTAATGTGTGTGAGTTACCATGGTATAAAGGCACAGTGAGGACATTTATCAAAACAAGATCAGCTCTCTGCTCCTGCCTGAGGCCTACCTTGGCAAGTTTGCCTCATGATAAAACTAAAATTGCCTCATCTTCATTGCATTTCTTTCTCAGGATAGCTGTGTTAATTAACTTTTTTTTATGGTGCAGATAAACTTTTACACTGTGTTTTTCAGCAAACTTTAAAGTGAAAATCCTATTTATAGCTTTGGAACTGAAGCTGGAAGATCATTTCTGCAAAATGAGTAAAAATAAATACTGATTACTTATGAATGGTCAGTGCAGATTTGGTCCATTACTGGTCACTTTTTTCTTGACTTCTCATATTCCCCTTTTCATCCAAATTTTATATCTTTGTTTTCACTATACCAAGCTGAATCAATGTGGAAAAGAATGAAAATTAACTGGGTAGAAAATATTTTCTACACTCTCTGGAAATTCTTTTAATTACTAGAATAGGTTACTCTTAATGTAGTAGATATATTGAGCTCTAGCCAGTCTTACAACATTTCATCTGAGGCAGCACACTCACTTTAAAGTGCTGGTGATAGATGTTTGCTGCTGATGTTGTAAGTAGTTTAGAACCAGATATAGGCACTGCTTTTATGAAAACCATTTTCCTAACATGTGTCTCTCTATAAACAGAAAGGTTCCAGGTGTAGATCCCAGACAGGATCATCAACCTTCTGAAGTAGCATCACTGGGACACCATTAAGACAGAATAGACCTGGATTTTAACAAACTGTAAAACAGCAAAACACAGGAGAAGGAAAGAGATGAGATCATCCCTCTGCCTTAAGCAACAAGGACACTTCCTTCAATGACAAGATGTGGCCACTACTAACAGAAGATAGCTGACATTCTTCTAAAAACTTTCAGAAAAATACCTGTGGAAGGAGAGGACAGGAAAATGAAATATTTTTTCCATGCAGATGATGACTGATAGCTAAATAACAATCTAAGAAAGAGTTTAAAGGCACAAAAACACAGTTCTGGGCATGTGAGAGTGTGTGATTAAGATTATTATTTTAATGGTGCCACAAGAGTGTTGGTCAAGGCTAGAGGGAAAAGATGTGTGATTTGTGCAGACCTTGGAAAAGAAAATATGCAAAAACTCCTGGTGGTCATGAATGCTAATGTGAATTTCTGAAGGCTCTTTGTGTGAAAAAGTGAAGATTCCCCTTTGTCTCAAATGGGCAGTTATGGCATGGCTTACTCAGGTAGCACTTTCTGTGCTGTGTTACCTTGTTTGAGAATCTGAAGAAGTTGGGCATTATTGCAGGTGTGCTTGGGTATTTAGGGCTTCTTCAAGAAGACTTGGTCGATGTTTCCTCAGCTTATGAGGGAAGCAGGGAAGAGGATCAATAGAGCAGTATATCCATGCCTGCATCACATGCTGTGGGAACATAACCCACCCTGTCAGGTGTAAGTGGCCTCCTATCCTCAGTAGGATGGTCATGGGACCTTAGATTTCTAATTTGTGCCCCGTCATCTTGATCAGTTAATAAATACTCATTAAGCCTTACGAGCATAACAAGCCTTACATTAAATACCAGGGGTGTGTTTGAGTTGGAGTGGGATGCAGCAGCTGGCAGCAAGCAAAACATTGCTGCTGTAACAGAAAAACCATCTAATGAAACTCTGCAAAAATAAAATTCTTTTAGATTATTTGCCTCCTCCATCACATCCTGTTTAGGTTTTAATCACTTTCTCTAGGCTCATACTGACACTCCCTCTTGGTGTCTTACCGCCAGATGGACTTTAATAAACTATTATTATATTTGGAAGCACTTTCCTAGCTCTTCATAATTGCTTCTTGTAGTACTTAGATGTGTGATGCAGAGATACCAGCCTCCGCAGTTAAACTTATTGCTGAAATTGAGCAGCATATAGCAGCTTGTTTGTTTGGGTTTTTTTAAAGGAATATAAGTTATCCTAGATACTCCCCTGTTTCTTTCCTAGTCACTATTTTCTCTGTTCATCCTACAATATGTAACAATCCTCATGTCCTGTTCCTTACTGTGGGTGTTCAAGAAAGGGCAGGAAGGTTGTTAATATTAATCTGCATTCTCTGAACTGGCAAAATGGTGGAATGAAACCCTATTCTCCCCTCCCCATGTTCCCCTGTGTCCCATGAAAGAGCCATTCAGGTAGACAACAGCCCTTGTTTCTTTAAACTTCAACCAAGGGCTCTTCGGCTGGGAATGTTATAGGAATGTAGGTGAACAGATTGTTCTGGAAAATGGAAAGAATGGAATGGTATCTCCCTCTCATAAGACTTTTCCCCAGGAAGCACAGGCACAGTATATGACCAATCCTCCTGGGTATAATTTGGTTCAACAGGATGGAAACTGATTTGTGACTCAGAATAACTTTATAAGCTCCAGGAGCTGGCAGGGATGATTTAGCAGTTTCAGGGAAAGGAAATAGTGCAACATTCCTTGATCACTAGTGACAGTCTCCAAAAAGGCCTGCTAGGCCCCTTTGGCACATAACTGCCATCAGGAACTGAAAGGGCATTCCCAAAGAGTATAAATGAACCTTGGTTGATGGTTCCTGAGAAAATAGCTTCTGTCCCTTCTGAGAGCCATGACACCCTTACTATTGAAAAAACCACAAATGTTCCCTTAAAGAGAGTTGAACAAATACAACTGTTGGGGTGATGTCATGCTTTCTTTGTGTGTTCACACAACTTCACAATTCAATGCCCTGTTCAGGAGCTCAAATAACATTTGGCTTGGGTAGTTTTCTGTGTAAATTAGCTCAGATTTGGAGCGATTTCTAGCACTTGTATTTCATTCTGACCTGAATGCTGCTGCAGAGATTTTACAGGAAACAGAAAAATTCAGGATAGAGTTTCATATTTACTATTGCTGTTGCCAGGTGAGATTTGGAAAAGAATTCTAGAAGGCAAAAATCACCTTCCAGACACTGTGTTTGTGTGTATGGTTGTGCTTCAGTAAGACAGGAGTAAGACTAGTATGTGGCATTCCATGGTATGTTTTTGTCTCATAGGTTGCCAGTTTCAGACATTTTCAGCTCTTTGTTCCCCTTCCTCTCCAGGTGCCATCTCCTCACCACTGTTCCTGCCTCCTCAGTCAGTCACACCAAGAGCAGTACCAGCTTAGCCAAAGGGGAGGCTGTGGGAAAGGAGGCAAGAAATATTAATCTGTCTTTACTTCTGAAAAAAATGCATTAGAGAGATATAGCCCTGAGAACTCAGCAATGAAACACTGACGAGTGGGTCTGTTGCTGAAGACAGAGTAAGTTACCATTGATTCTCTGACGGTACAGCTGTGGGTTTTTATGGGATGTCACTGGCAGTAAAAAGTAGTGGCAAACCTTAATTTTTGTTATTCAGATCCGCAGCGGTGGTCCTGAAATCACAAAGGCAGGTGGTTTGCTGAAGAGAGTAGTAATTGCAGCAGCAGTCACTGAGCAGAGTACCAGACATTTGAAGAAAAGGCTGCATGGTTGGGCTCAGAGGGGGTGGTTAAATGTCCACACTTCAGCTGGAGACTGGTTACAGGTCCAGTTCCACAGGGATCTGAGCTGGGACCTACTTGTGATGTTTCTCAGTGGCCTGGAGGATGTGAAGGAGTGCACCCTCAGTGAGTTTGGAGATGAAGCCCAACTGGTGGCACCAGTCACTACCCTTGGGGACAGTCAGAGGGACCCCGACCGGCACTAAGAATGGACCAAAAGGAGCCTTATGGTGTTCAAGCAGGATAAATGCAGGTTAGTCCATGCACTTGGCATGGACTAACCCCCTGTACCAGCATGGCCTAGGCCAGGGAGCAGCTCTTCTGGACAGGGCCAGCTGCTCTGGTGGCTTTTAGGCCAAACATGATCCATCAGGGCATCCTGGCAGGGAGAAAGGCTGCCAGCATCCTCAGCTGTATCAACAGAATTCAACAGACCAAGGAAACAATTTGTTTCCTCTGTGAAACACTTTTAAGGCCACTCCTATAATATTGCATCCAATTTTGGGCTCCCAGTGTAGGAAAGAAATTGACAAACTAGAGGGAGTTCAGGGACACCCTCCCAGGGCAGTGGGACTGGAACACTTGCCACAGGAGGAGAGGCTGGGGGAGCTTTGAAGGCACCTGATGGCCATCTTACAGACAGTCATTTTATCACCAAACGTGTTCTTTTCTAAGCATGCTGGTAATTTTGGTTTTATATTCTCCTTGGGTTTGAATTCTCTATTCCAATTTGGCCTTACAATTCAGTAGCTATTTCATTATGTCAGAACAATTTGATTTGCTTTGTAATTCCACTAGCTATATTATTTTCCAGGGACAATATTAATTACAGATATTCTTCAGTCATGTGAGTGTGAGGTACTTATTTATTATTAAAGAAATAGTACTCTGCCTCTTAAAACATAGTTTTATAATGGTAACATAGAATAATTCTTTATAATGGTTACCTACCACACATCTGCAGTGAGAATATATGTAGTGGTCTGCTCCAAGAGCATAAAGCAACCATGAAAAATTTCATGTAACAATATCAAATGTTTACATGTAACAGTATCAAATAATGGGCAAAACTAGATATTTGAACATTTGATATTTGAACAACTAGATATTTGATATTTGAACAACTAGATATTTGAATATTACTTTCACTGTATAATGCTACTCACTTTTTCCTTTTGCATGCGAACTTAAAGTCTCTCTTAGACAATGCTTGAGTGCCAAAATGTTATTTTTTTCCTTATGCTTTTTCTTTTGGATGATTCCAGACTGTGATCTGCATGTGATTTCTTGCATTGTTAAGCTTGTTCCACTCATGTTTCCTTTAAGCGCATAAATGGCCATTTCTGGGAAGGTACAGTCTGGTTCCTCTTTTTTGATGTCCATTGTATGTATAAGATTCCTACTCTGAATCCCTGCAGAGGATTTATAGGAGTAATCTAGAATCACTCAATATTATTTATTTTCAATGATAACACAGTATATCAAGTTCAGGGAATTCACTTTGTAAGAGTATTTCTGGTGAATGACAGGTTATTTCTGATACATAATTCAGGCTTGCAGTACTATGTATCTTCTTCTCCTTGACTCTGCAGAAGTTACAAGCCCATGCTTAGGTGTTTCCACACCTTCCCCTTCTTAATATTTACTCATTTTTTGCACAAGAAATTCTGAGCAAGGCTGAAGCTGTAAAAAAGACTAGTGGTCCAAAAAAACAAGGGGGTGGGATTCTTTTAAACCCATAAAGCCTTTGGTAATTTTCACTAGCTGCCATATTGGATTTTATGGAGGAATTAATTTATTTTGAAACACCAGCAAAGTGATCCTTGTGTGAGGTCAAGAAGGAGCTGAAGCGTCAAAGTTAGCAATGGTTGAGTACAACAGGCTGGCTTAGCATTCAGCTGACCCAGTGAGGCTGTCTTGCAGTCTAGGTGTCCACAGAAGAGCCCGATGCCTCCACTCTCTTCCCACATCAATAGAAAGAAACAGTTCAATTTATCCTGTAGCATTTGCTCAAGACAGGTCAGATTAAGAACTCAGTTTTTGCCTCTGATGTCAGACAGAGTCTAGGGTGACTAATTCATACATCCACATGGCAGATGTCTAATCTGAGATAGGAGAGTTCTCTTTCCAGATATTCCATAACTTCCTCTGAGATTCAATTTGAAACAAACAAGATCAGGAACTTTTTGCTTCATCTGTTTTTGCAGTGACTTCAGAATCAAGATGCATTAAGAGATTGGCTGCTTTGAAAATGTTTGTGCACTCTCAAAGACTAACTACTGAAGCTTCTGAGTACCACATTTGCAATGGAACTGAGTAAGGTGAAAGTTTCTTGAAATCTGGAGTTTAATACAAGCAGATCACTTTCATTGAGTTTTAAAAGACTTTATTACTTGAAAGAGCATTCTTTTTTCCAAGACTATTTATGACTTACGCCTCTTCAAAAACTTTCTGAGCTATTTATTTATAATAATGTCTCCTCCAAAGTTCTAAAAAATTCTTTCTGATTGTATTCTAGTCCCGTTTCCATTTTAATCCAAAATATTTTTAATGGATAGTCCTCATGGGAACATGGATACAATATTTAAGATAGGAACATATTTAACCTTTGTAAAGGGCAAATGCTAATGTTGTTTTGTAATCTGCTGCTTGCCTAATCCATCATCCACATCCTTTGATCTGACTCTATTTACACAATGCCTTCTTCAAAGTTTTAGGAACATGTCCAGTGAAAGAGCTTCCACTGGTTTCTGTAGTCTTCATTGAGTCTTAAATCTGCAGATTTATCTGTAAGGAATATGCATAAAATAATTCTAACATTTATAGTGCTATATCTGCTCAGGTTCTGGAATTCTACCTTGTAACAGCAGAGTGAGATCCACTTTCATATACAGAATCACAGAATCACAGAGTGGGTCAGGTTGGGAAGGACCACAGTGGGTCATCTGGCCCATGCTCAGCAAGGTCATCTTGGAGTTGCATCCACATTGCACAGGATTGCCTACAGACAATTCCTGAACATCTCCAGTGAGGGAGATTCCACAGCTTCTCTGGGTAGCCAGTTCCAGGGCTCGGTCACATACAGTAAAGAAGTTCTTCCTCATGTTCAGATGGAATTTCCTGTGCATGAGTTTTTGCTGCTGTCTCTTGTCCCATTGCTCAGCACCACTGAGAAGAGCCTGGCTCCATCCTCTGACACCTCCCATCGGACACTCATAGGCATTGATGATTTCCCCTCTCAGTCTTCTTCTTGAGGTTTAACAGGCCCAGGTCCCTCGTAAGAGAGATGCTCCAGGCTCTTGATCATATTTATAGCCCTCCACTGGAACCACTCTCAGAGCTCCATCATCTCTCTCGTCATGAGGAACTCAGTACTGGACACAGCACTCCAAATGTACCTCTCAAAAGCTGAGTAGAGAGGCAGGATACCAACTTTGACCTGTATTCCAGGTCAAAGTCATTGGCATTTTTGGCCCCAGGGCACACTGCTGGCTTATGAATGGCTGTTTGTCTGCCTGGATGCCCCAGGTCCTTCTCCACAGAGCTGCTTGCCCGCAGGTCAGCCCCCAGCCTGATGCATGGGGTTATTCTTTCTCAGGTGTAGGACCCTGCTTTTGCTTTTTTTGAATTTCAGACAGTTCTTCTCTGTCTTGTCTCCAAACAGGCTCAAACTACCTTATGAGTTATTCTGGAGTGACAAAAATTTCTTTAATCTGGAAAAGTGTATTAATAAAGGAACTAAAATGAGTAGTCTGCTACTAGGCTGTACTGTGCTATTTTTAGCATACTAGTTTTAAAAATAACATTTTCAAAAATGATTACACAGTCTTGTAGAGAAAGCATTGCTTTCATATGCCACAAACACTGAAAATTCTTAGGACAAACTGTAGAATTTCCCTGCTCCTGACTGCAACTATTCAGAGGGCACTGGGTGTAAGCCTAGGAGTTCATAAGTGGTTTTATTCCAATTCCTTGCCACAAGGGATTGATACCATGCTTGTACAAGAGGCTAATGAGTCTTTGCTTAACAAAGAAAATTATCAAGATGAGATGAAAGTCTAATGCAATTCATTCTGCTTGGAAGAGTTCCCATTTTTTAGTGAAGTGCCTGAGTAGAAGAGAAGATGCCTCACTTTGATAATGAATGATGTCTGAAATTGTGCGAAAATTTTTGCAGAAGTTTTCCTGCCTTACCTGCTTGGAACAACTTCTGTGGGTGGTAAAGTGGGATGGCAATAAAAAGCTTGAGGGTGGTTTAGTGGGTGAGGTTGCATAGCAGAAAGAACAGGTGATTCCACCACTGTTTCTGTGATCAGAAAGTTCAGGTCTACCAAGGCCATCTTTTTTTGGTTGTCTGAAAGTGAGACTGCATTTTTCTGCAGTTCTTCAGC
Source organism: Euphonia xanthogaster (assembly GCA_034509185.1). NCBI lineage: Eukaryota > Metazoa > Chordata > Aves > Passeriformes > Fringillidae > Euphonia > Euphonia xanthogaster. The sequence goes on along the minus strand of JAYDZK010000001.1, from coordinate 96,967,817 downwards.
TCAACAAATTTATTTTCCAGAATTCCTTTTTCTCCTCTCTTCCTAACCCTTAAGTAATATACCAAGACACAGACAGCTTATACATTACTGCTTCCCAAAGTCCCTGCTGTTCCCCTCATTTGTTTCCTCTTTTGACTCACAGGGAAATGATAGCTGACTTTCTCAGGGGAAGATAGTGTTCCCTGACCCAGGAGTTCCTAATGTTTTGACTAAAACATCAGGTTAGAGACACAGTTAAATGGTGTGTACTTTTCTTAGATGAATTCAGACTCTGAGTCCTGGTGTGAGATTCATTCGGTCATGTTAAAATGAATCCATGCAAATCAGAAGTGAAGGAAAACAATCAACAACCATTTCCAGTCTGATGATGATGAGTTCACATAGATTGACTTTTCCTGATTGCCAGTTTCTAGCTCACTTGAATGCTAGTTAGTTTCCTTCACTGAATACATGGATATGACTCCATTTTTATGTTCACATCATCTCTATCAAGTTTGTCCTTAGCAGTAAGGTACTGCATTTCCTTTACCTCCATACATGTTGCTTAGGTAATCAAAAAAGAAAAGGTTTAAAGTGCAGCCATCCTAACTTCTGAGAGAAAGCATTCTTTCAAAATCTAGATATTTTTGTATAAATTAATTGAGATTAAGAGATATTAATAAACCTATTTGAACCACTGTCTTGAGAAGATTGACAAATGTAACTCTTCTTGGACATGCTAAATGGAAAAACACTTTCAGAGAAAATAATTGTCAGTGAGGTCTAATATGTGATTCTGTTTTGTTCAAAATACACGTTAGATAAATAATATACCTGGAGAAATTTGTTAACAGACGTACTACGTGAAAGAGCCATCCAGTCTGAATTGCTAACAGATTAATTGTATGCATCATGTGAAATATGACTAGGAGTCACTGTTTCCCCAGCAACATTCTTGCAAAGGACAGCAATAAATCTTCGTGGAGAAAAACAGGCATTATTCTTATAGAAATTTTTGTGCATGCAAACAATTTTGCCAGAGGCCTGGGGTGTATTTTGGGAAGTCTAAGGTCATTATAAAAAGTAACAAGTTAAAGCAAAATTGTGTGGTAAAATTAGTGTGTGTCAGTGGAAGAATCATTTAAAGTCACTGGTGTGTTTTATTGGAGCAGGATACTTATGTCCTCAAAATATTTAAAAACAAGAATGAACTGATTAGAGTAGACAATTTAGATATGCCTTCCAGGGAATAGCATTCCCTGAGTTGCTCTGTAAGGGCTTCTAATTCTCTGGCTTGCTTCAATTTTTTAAGCAGTGGTTGTCATGCATAAGCATAAAATGCACCAGGCACAGATACCTCAGCTCTTTCTTGCTTCCCATGGGCACTGCCTAGCCCAGCTTCCTGACCAGAGGGCCAGAATTCCTTTTGCAGAGGTGTCTGAAACCAGTCTGAATGCTATTTAGTAAAAACGTCCTTGGTTATTTTCCAGAATGAATAGAAACATTATCCCAGGGAAATCCTCCCCTTCCATTCAGAAACTGTCTCTCTTCCAGCTGGCAAACACGTCCTGTTCTCCCACCCTGCAGAACATCACCATATCCTGGGATAATGGCAGCAAGTCCAAGTTTACATGGGAAAGCTTTACTGGGAAAGCAAGATGTGTATTTTTAGATCTTACAAATGAGATTAAGCAGTAGGAGATGGGGAAGTGTTAAAACTATGTGACCTCTCAAATCTCTGCAGACCAACCGCTTGGGAACCTTTGAGATGACAAGATACGCCACACTGTGAGCGCATGTAACCCTGCTGTTGTTTCTCTTTGAATCCCTAGACTATTAATTCCTTAGAAAAATTTGATTTGAAAAAGGAAAACAAACCAACCCGTTCCAGAAATAGTAGTGCTATTTTTACTTTATTCTTCCAGAAGGGTATTTTTATCACTAATTTTTTAAAAGTTTTTGTTGTTTCTTTCAAGGTGCCCTTGAGACTACAATGTTGTTGGCAGGAATATTAAAATGTGCTAGCATCAGAAAGAGGGGAGCACTCTAGATGCTGTTTCATGCCAGCACAAATCAGGCAAGTGTTTTCCCTTTTGGCAGTTTTGGTGAAAATTTTGCAGGTACATGATCTCACTCATCTTTTAGTTTGTGTATGGTTTTAATGTGGATCGTGCTGGCTGGAGTTTGGAAACAACAAATATTTTGAGAACCTCAGCTGAAAAGAAAGGATTTTCTTTTTCTCCACTCAGCTGAAAATACGGGCTTGGCAGGGAGTAAAGTCATGCTTGGCCATATCACTCAGTCACTGTTGAAACAGAAATGCCCTTTTGCAGAGTTCATCCAACAGTGTCACTGAGAAGGAGGGATTATCCTAGTGAAGACAAGACAGAAAGGACGGGATGAAAATAACATTTCCCAGCTCTTCTAAGATTTTGTTCATGTCTTTTTTGAGTTTTGTGCATTCCAAAGAGTAATGGGAATTACTTGTCTCCTTCAAATCTGTAGTTGAAATCCTGGGAATAAGATACCATATTTGGCAAGAATAGTTTTGATTCAAAGTGAAAGTGAAGCCTCATAAAAGTACCAGATTATCCAACTTCCACTATCATTATCTTAATTGCTCTTGAGTCATGTAAATAGCTTATGTGGACACATTATATATTTCATAAAATTTAAATTTTGGACCTTTTATAAATGTTTATTTAATTCATCAGGCATCTTAAGAATATGCAAAAAAATTCACTTAGTATCTGGATCTCAGTCTGAATAGAAATTATGATATCCAAACAACAAATCCAATCGCCAGTCTCACAGCCAGTTCCTGACAAGAGAAAACAGTTAATTTTTCATAGACCCACTGAAGGGTACTATAGCTAAATGCAAGTATTCCTTTATGTAAATTTTAACTCAAGACCAGGGCCATGAGGAGAATTATGAGTTACTATTAATAACTGCATTATTAATAAAAGTAATTGCAATTGAATCAACAGCATTATAATGGAGAGGAGAATGAGCTTCACTGCTACTGTTGGAAATAAATCAAGCAAGTAAAAGATGAAACACTTTTTCCATAACTTTCTGGAGGCTGCTGCTAGTATCCCCTGTTCCTACAAGGTCACCTGTCTGATGGAAAAATTAGACATCTACAATGGGAGTCACCACAACATCAACACAGAAAAAAAATTTCGGTGTGTGGGCAGATGAGAAATCTATAGAGAAAGCAAGGGGGTCTAAAGAATGTGACAGGAGCCTTCCCCATTCGCATCACTTCTGTTACAAAGTCATAGCACTGGCACCACATTCACTTTGGCTTGCTAACAATTATTCTCCTCCCTGTTCCTAGCAGTTCCTGTACAGTCTAGATGGCACACACAGGGCACATTGTTTAGATCCCTGCCCTTATCAACATGGTAGCAAATGATATGCAACTTAGTTTACAAGAAACTCCAGTGTTTTTATCCTCCAGACTTTTTATTTTTTTAGCTAATGCAGAAGAAAAAGGCAAAGCCACAGTTTCTGTCCTCATTTTAGTTTTCTGTTTATTCTTCCCTTTTCCCTCTCCTTATTCTCTTTTTTAAAAAGAAATCCATTCAAAATAATGGCATGCCTTTAATTGAGACACAGTTAACAGCAAGATGTGGCAGAAGTATGTTTTGTTGAATAAGTGGAACAGGAGAACTAGTTCCCTTGATTTAAAACTTTTCATATTTCAAGTTTAATTGGTAAAAAGATGACTTGTAAATTATATCACTGGAGCCAATCTTATACAGTTTCCCTTAACTACCACTGGCTCCTGAAGGAGCTCTGTGTGTTATATTTTTTAGGACTGACTGTTTTACCCAGAGATGTAGAGGGAGTCACCTTGCAATTATTGGAGCAGAGCTAATCTGCAGCATCTGCCTGCAGACATGACTGTAAAGCATGAGATCATACAGCGACATCAGTACACCCCAACCCCGATCATTACACTATATACCTACAATTATATTCAATCACATACATATTATTACATGCTATTTCAAAATATGTGAAAACATATGTGTATTTTCCAGAAAACTCCATATTTTTTTACCTGGTAGGCCAAGTAGTTGTCCCCCGCCCCAAGCAATTCCATGCTCACACCGAGGATAGGCTGAGACGCCAGGCAGACTCAGAAAGGCTGATCTCCCAGCCTGGTCCCTGTTCCTCCAGCCCCACTGCCTGCTTCCCACAGCCTGGGCTCTGCAGTACCCAGGCATGAGGGCAGATGGGAACCTGAGACTGAAGATGGAGCACTTCTGCTTCAAGTTCCTCACTTTGGGATCTCACCTTGTTCAGAATGTATCAGCATCATCTTTTGATGATAAGCTTTGACAATATAGATGAATCTTTCCTGAAGAGGGAATTGATACCATGTTCATCTAGGTGTTTTTGTGTATGAACTGTTACAATGCATGAGTGGTTATATCTTTGTTTTGAAGATCTTTGTCCCTGATGATGTTATTAATTTGTTTCTTTATTACCAATCCAAGAACATGTGGCCAAAACAAAGTCTTGTGCACCAACTCTTACTCTACATTTTGCTTTTAATCTTTTAAATAATTCTACCACATTTCTCAAGTTAATTTATACACTTGATGGTTTTCGACATAGGAATTCTTTTTTCTTTGTGGTCTTGAAGGAATTTTGATTCCATAAAGGCCATGTGGCTTATCAAAATGAAACAAAGTGGAGAACTTTCTTAAGAGACTGGGCCATCTATCGAATATAATATTTTGCTGGTACAAAAAAAACCCCACTACATGAAACATTTTAATATGTTTTGCTGATATTTTACCACTGTATACCTCCAAAGTCTGTTATTGGCACAGGACACCAGTAGGAACAGTGAGATGGAAACAAGCCAGCCATACCTGAGAGCTTTTGAGAAGATTGAGGGGACACTGACCACGATGAACAACAGCACAGGAAATGCTCCTCTGCAAATGCAGAGGCTGTGCTGGTTTGGGGACCCAGCCTACAAGTGGAAGGATGGCTGCTGTGTGTGGAAACGTGCCCAGACACACAGTGTGAGCGAGCAGGTCTGACAGAGCATGGTGGGGCCTGAACATGCAGAGACACCAGTGAGGAGAGCAGCCACAGGGGCTCATGCCCCAGTTTAGTCTTTGCTGCCAGACAGCACCACATTTAGTACCCTGTCTAGTTAAAATCAGTCTAAGTCAGAGGTTGTGTGCTCTCTTGCTGCTCGCTTGAATCCTAGGACTCATTAGGAAACAACAATTATTCCAGGGTGATTCAAGCAGAACTTAATCCAACCTTTCAAATATGCATGGGGCAGCAGCAGTTTTAGATTTAGACTCCCCATCATGTAAATTGTTAGTTTTTTTCCTCAAATAATTGCCAGTTCACATCTTTACCCATCATAAATCACTTAATTTTCTTGTGGTTATGTCAGCTTATGCCACTGAAAATCCAGTCTGATGACATAATTGGAAATATGGGATAAAATGCTAATCTTCAAGAGTATCATAGTCTCTTCACACAGATGTTTCCATAGTAACATAACCATCATGATATAACCATGCTGAATGGGGTTTTAATGTGATTTATTTCCTCTTTTGTGATTTTTTAAAATGAAAGAATTTGGATGGAGACAGTATAGAAATAAGACTAATTGATCCACAAGTACAAGGAAGGATTTGATAAAGTAAACATGACTATGTGTCTAAGGGGGATGTACAGAAAGAGAAGTGGGAGTATGATCTCCCTCTAATATACATGTATTTTAGATTAAAAAACCTTGGCTGTATTCATGTAGATGTATAAAAGCCTCCACCAAAAGCATTATACATTCTTTACAGGCGCTATTTTTCTCAACAACCAGAATAATATATCGAAGTGTTAAATCAGCTGTCTCTATCTCACCTGTCACAACCAGAGCCAATCTCCTGACATTATTACCCCAAGCCGACGAACATTCCTGTTCCCCAGTGTCTCTCTCCCAAATGCCAACATCCTTGATCAGCAGGACTAATGATGCCTGGTTTCCTAAAGCTTTGTGTCTCAGGTATACAATGCACTGCAATTTCTAACCAAAGCATTTTTTACATTTCTGGCAGTCATGATAGCTCTTCTGTATGGATTCTCTGCCATTTAATACAAACAGGGCTCATTCATCTCCCAGTAGAAGAACTGATGGGGTCCTCTTCCACACATTTTTTTTTAAAACTTTTAGAAAATGTATATATTTTAGATCATTATAGTATCAAACTCCACCTCATAAAAGACGGCTGAAATTGATGTGCTAAAAAGTTGTGAAGTGCGAGTGGGCAGACGTGTACACTTGCTGTGAAGACATATATTTCTTCCTTATGAAAAAAGATAAATGGACTTCACAATGTATCTGAAAAATAAGAATCTAAAAGTTCTGTAAGTTAATCATCTCATCTGTAAGATCCTTCACCAGTTGTGTGCTGCCCTGTCCCACATCTGATGTGCACTACAAAGTGCAGGGATGGTGGGATGACAGCTACTGGCTTGGAAAATGCTGAGAGCTGGAGGTTCTGTGCAGGAGAGGAGAAAGCACCTCTGAAGAGGGGAACTGATCACCAGAGGCAGGATGTACCTAACCAGCTATTTATATTTACCAGAAGTTAATTCTCTCCCTGTATGAAAGAATTGCTACCTTGTTTAGATATTTCCCAGGGTAGAGTGATTTTAGGAACTTTTGCCAAACACAAATGATTTATGAAGCACTTACTGCAACAGCTATGCAAATAAAATATAATGTGAATAAACCAGGCATTATCAACAGCCACACGTTGCTACAGATAAGGTGGGGACACATAAATTATCTAAAACTGAATGCATTTCATTCAGATTTGTGTAATCTCTTGAAGTTTTACCTACTGTTGGAACTTCACTTGGGTTTTTGCTGAAGCCTTGACTGAGATCTTCAAGTTAGCTATCCATAATTTCCCACAGGAAAATCCAGGAGAGATTGCTACTCTTCAAAACCCTTGTGTGGTCTTTTCCTCACAGAAGTCTCTACCTTCTCTGTGGAGAGGAGTTGTGCCCTGTCATGAGCTCCTGAGCTGACCTCAGGGTGCTGCAGAACACCTGGGGTCTTGTGCTCCCCCAAGCCATGCCAAAAGGCTGGGCAATGAGGAACAAACCAAACCTGCCAGCCCAGGGATCTTCATGCTCCTCCAGTGCTTCCCATGAGGTGCTAACACTGTGAGCCAGGAAGCTGCACAGGCTGGACAATGAGGAACAAACCAAACCTGCCAGCACAAGGATCTTCATGCTCCTCCAGTGCTTCCCATGAGGTGCTAACACTGTGAGCCAGGAAGCTGTCCAGCCCGAAGCACAGGGGATGTGCAGCCTCCTGGCAGCTCAGGCTTTCAGGGTTTAAAAATGACCCAGTTCCTAGATTTGATGCAAGTAAACAATAGCCTCTCTGCTAGCCCATCATCACTGACACCAATCGATTTTGTTCCTGAGCTAGTGGGTTGTTTTTTAACTCTAAGAGCACCAGTAATAGGGAGTGAATGTGATGCTGGAGAGTGCTCTGCCTCAGACATGCTCTCAACATCACAGCTGGACCCTTATGAGACGGCATAAAACACTCTTCACATCTCTGTAACACTGAAATCTCACTCAGACTTACTGTCAAAGCCCGAATTCTACTCAGTTTTATGATGGGTTCATGTTTAGTGCACATTTGCAAAAAATACAGATTTGGGACCAAACTGAAAATCAGATGTGTAGGTTGCAGCACCCCATTAAGCTGCAAGGATGCTGGGTTGGAACTGAGAAGTGTCTAAGCAATCACAGGGACAGCAGCAGCCCTCCAATAGGCCATAGCTCCTCCAACACCAAAATTTGCCCATGTGGACAGACGGGAGGAGTCTTCCAGACCTGCTCCAGAGCAAGCTGAAATCAGGCAGGTGAGGGCATCACAAGCTAACTTCAAAATCAAGGCACACTGTAAATCCAGGTTTGTAGCTCTTGCCCATGTTAGGGATTAGGTGTCAGGTACAGAATATGAAGCCTTGCTAAAATTTCTCTGTTTGGTCTAACTATTCCACATTACAGCTTTTGCTGAGACCTTCAAAACAACCTAAGCCAACAAAGCATTTTCCTCAGAAGGGTAAAAAGAATATAATTTTGCAAGTACAAAATGCAATGACCTTAATATTGAAGGGTGTCTGCATGACAAAAGAATTGTTTTGGTTTTAAGCCTAAAATTTAATAGAGCATAAATCTAATAATATGGTCTACTGTCTTTAGGCATTTTTTAGAGAGAAATCACAATATTTATTTACAAGAGTTATTTGTTGTCCATGTTTATTGTTTTAGGTTTGGGTTTTGTTTGAGTAGAATTTCACAACAAATTTTAGAATGTGTGTTTTTTAGTGTTTATTGCTGCCAGCTGGATGACAGAATAGACAATATTATTACGGATTGCAGGATCAATAATCCACATGGTAAGAAGGATTTATGTAAGAGACCATAACAGCTTAATCTTCAATAAATAACAAGTAACACAGAACAGAAATAACAGACATTATCTAAATGGAAACAACAACATTTTCCTATACCAGAAAGGAAAATAATTCATGTAATATTGAAATTAAAATACATTTTTAGAAAGGTAAATAGAATGCATACTCTTGATCTGTAAGAGGTTTAAGTACATATTTTCATGAATTGAAATATGTTTTGAGGTCTGAAAGATCAGAACAAAAGGAGCTTTACTTGCCTCTGCCCATTTTCTCTGCTTCCATGATAAAAAAGAATTTTTTCCTTTTTGTTGTTTGAAGCTCAAATCACAATCCCTGAGGGAATTCATGAGGCAGGAGAGGAGGTGAAAATAACCTCTACATTTGAATACTACAAAAGCCAAGATATCACAAATGTATATTGCAGCTGATGTTTCATTCAGGCAATTTTTTATTCCCCCCACATTCCTTTTTATGTGTAGTAGTGCGCTTCCTCTTTAGCAGAGGGAATGTCAGCCTAAACACTGAACATCCAGGCTTTCACGGTTTATAAAATGAAGTAAATTGATCAAAACAGGGTTTTTTCTTTTGCCTCGGAGATACAGCAGTAGCTTTGATTTCCTTAATTACATGCATTGCTCTGGAAAGGTCATAGTCTAATTCTGGTTACTATTCTGGGAGCAGAAAAATAATTCTGATTTTTTTTCACCTGTTTTCACAATCCAGCAAGGGTTCCTTCTTTCTTTTACAGGAACAGCTACATCCTCCAGCGATTTGACTGGCATGTGACTAGTCAGTCAACAGGAAATTGTTTACAGTTTGATTTTTAATTACTTCTGATAATGTGAAGGCCTGACAAATTGTAATCCAAGGATGAACCTCCCCCGCACTGGGAAAATTCAGATCATTTAACACTATGTTGCCACTTATTTACAAGCACACCAACCAAACCAGGTTAAAATGTCCCTGGTTTTCTGTGGTTTGCTTTCCCATTCTGCGTGTACAAGAAAACCCTTTGCATGGCTCAAAACAAAATGACAGCAGATTACATTTTGCAGATGACCTGTCCACACCTCAGGGGCCAGCAGTGACCCACAGGCCAAGAAACTGCAATCCACATGGAATATCGTGCTGCTGTCCTGGGGCTGCAGAGAGCTGCAGGCTGCAACTCGCTGACCCTTTCAGCCTTGGTCCAGCCACACATTCAAGCCTGTGCTTGCCAGTAAACACCTGAGTGGGTGGCTTTGGCTGGATTATTAATGTCAGAGTGCTCTGCTGGAGGACAGCCAGAGCACTCAGCAGCATGCACTGATTTCAAGGGGGAAGAGTATGGAGAAAGTTCCTCTTTTTAATTGCTGGACTGATTTATTGTCTCCTACAGTCAGTGGATGTATTCATTTGGTCTTAATGTGACAACACAAGACTCCACATGATTAGCTGTCTGAATCTGTGACTTTTCTGTCTTTTCTTGAAATGACATTTTCTGATAAAATCTGGATCGTCCCACCATTTCACTAGTTTACCCCCTTCCTTCCTTCCTTTCAAATGGATGAATAGTACCAACAGCTGCCCTCTTTACAGGCTTAACAAAAGCATCATTATAGTAAACCTACTTGTCAAGGTAATTATTTTCTTGTTTTAGTTTCCTCTGTTCCTCCAAAACAATATGTCCAGCTTTGAAGATCAGTATGTTTGTAAATACTCCTTCAGAGAGCTGACAGACTGTGAGAGGTTTGTAGTTCAGTAGGATACTCTGTGCATCTGGTTCTTCTTCTCAGGATATGACTACTGATGTGATTCACTCCCTGTTGATGATGTCATTGTTTCAGACAGCTGGTAATTAGGGTTGGGAAACCCGGTGATTGTTCCTGCTTGGACAGTTCAGAGTTGAGTGATAATTTTGGTGATGGGACTACCTTTAGGAATTCTTCTGGTGCGGGTGTGCAGTGCCTCCCACTCATCTGCTGCCTGGAGGATTGAATTATCACCTTTTTTCTTTCACACCAAAGGGTAAGAGGTCAGTTACCGCTCTCTGGCTTCAGAGCAAAGGAAGGGATTTCTCCCTAGGTGCTCGTATCTGCAGTGTACTCCTGCAGGACCCCAGAAGACACTAGCTGACCCCCAGATGCTGCTGCTGCCTCCCAGGTGTCTTGGCAGCCCATCTGGCAGCCTTTGTCACTCCATAAAAACAAGTTTTGCTCCCTTGGCCTCTTCCCTGTGGAATGTGTGTGTGTGGTGCTTGCTGTGGGCTGTGGGGCAGGTGTTTTGGGGAGCAACGTTCTCACCAAAGCCTCTGCTGGCAGCTGAGCCAAGACAGCGCAGGAGGGAGGGACACAGGAGGGAGCTTTGTGGCTTCCCTTGGAGGGGTCTTTACCACTGGAGCAAGGATGCTGCAGCCTCCTCCCTCTCAGGAAATCCCCTGCTTCTGGGAGGAAAGGTGTCTCTACTTCACCATGTGCCAGACTGCTGGGTTTCTCACTCCTGGCCAGCACTGGTGCCTGGAGCCCTGCCAGCTCAGCCTCCTGCCCTGTGTCCCTGTGTGTGGGGCTGTGACTGAGGGAGGCTTCACTGATGGGTGGCAGCTTCTCCGTGTCATGCTGGGACAGACTCTCAGTGACAGCACTTCCAATGTTGGGCATTGCTCCCTTAAAACACACCCCAGGAACATGGGACAAGGTTAGATGCTTCTCTCTTTCCTTTTAGCAACCTGAAAAAGAAAGATATCAGGCCTGTACCCCAGACTTTGCTCGATCTAATAGAATGTTTAGGTTGTTACAATTAATTTTAATAAAAGCAGGCTTTCAGCCCATACTGATGTTTTGGAAACAAATTAATTTCACTCAAAAAAGTTAACACGAGTGGTTCTGGTAGTTCACTTTTCTCTTTCTTTATGTTCTTTAATAATAGCATTATTTTCTGTATTAAGGCTAAATCATCCACAGCAATTTCTGAAAGGTATTTTTGGCAAGCATGATAATTTCTCAAGCGTCTTTACCTGCCTTTAGTCACTTCAGAAAACAATGCCCCCAGTTTGTTATATGAATGCAAAAGAACAGCCAGAGCAGGTCAGAACAACAGTGCAGGTGACCCTGTGCTCTGTACAGTGAAGCCCGTACCTTGGCCCAGTACAAGGAGTTCCCTAGTGTTCCCAGAAATGCTTAAGAAAGGAAATGTGAGTCATTCTTGGTTGCTCCTTCCCCCCTCCTGGTGCTGTGCCTGGCTGCCAGCGCCTTGGGACTGGCCGAGAAGGGCTGCGAGGTTTAGTGGCTCTCCTTGGTGCAGCCATCGTGTAACCCTTCTCACATCCAGCTGGCTTTCGGCCTTGGCAGCATCCTGTAACAATAAGTTCCAGAGTTTAGTTTCCACTGTGTGAAAGAGGACTTCCTCTATTATTTTTTGCTTGCTGCCTTTGAATTTAAGAGGTGCTCTTAGTTTTGTGCTGAGGCAGGAGAGGGCAGCTATTCCCCACCCACTATCTCCAGATCTTTTAGTATTTATACATCTCAGTCATCCTGCCTTGACTCCTTTCCAGCCTCAGCAATCCCAGCCTGCTTAGTATTTTCTGGCACCATCACCTTCCCATGCACCTAAGCACACCTAACCTCTGCATCTTGTCTAGTTCTCCCCATGCTCAGCCGTGTCCTGCTGTGAGGGAAAGAAAAACCTACTTTTGCTTTCTGCAATATCCTTCTTCCCTTGCCCTCTTTTGGAAGGCAATAATCCACAGGACATGTACCTGGGAGGTTTCCCAGGGATAGTGCAGGGCTGTTGGATGGACCGACTGGTCTTTCAGGAAAACTGAGTCCTGCTCTTTAGATAGCACAGTCTACAAGGACCTCTCCAACCAAAACCTCTGGGAGGCTTTATTCTTTCCTATCCCTATGGCTTCTCAGTGGGAGACTTTCAGTCCCCAAAGCTTCCTCCCACCAGAAAGCATCCCAGCAAAGCAGGACATGTGAAGAGTGCTGGGAGCTGCTTAGTGTATGTGGCATGCACCTGGTCACCTGGCTTTAGCTCAGCACCTGAGTGGAGAACATTTTACTTTTCTAATTAGAAACTCTTTATTTTTTTGTTAAAAGCAAAGAGTAGGTGTGAAACCTTAAGCAAATTTTCTCTTGAGTTGGGTCTTGCCAGGCAGACTATTGCCCCAGAAAATCCTGGTGGGCACAGGGTTTCACAGCTGTCTCAGATGTGAGGAGAAATTTGAGGCTGAGACACCAAGTACTGCAGACCCAAATGCCAGGCCTGGAATCATTTTAACTCATTTGATAATACCAGGTCTCCTTCCTCTGTTATTTGTGCTGGATTTGCTCCATGGATTTCCATTGAGCCAAACATTCCTGGGGCTGGCAAAGGAGGCGAGGGATGGAGCGGGCCCTTTGTGCTCGGTGGGCCGACAGCCAGCTGTTGAGGGGAGCTGAGGACCTGGTCAGGAGATGGCAGTGACATTTACCACAGCAGAAAAGCTGGCTGCAGGCAGTTCTGCTTCCTTCTCTGAAAGGACAGGATGACTGGGCAAGCAGCTTTTGCGGGGGAAACAGAGCAGGAGGAGAACAAATAGCTTGTTTCTCTTCGACTTTCCATTTTCCTCATCTAAGTAATGATCTTCCACTTTTTCCCAGACAGGGTACTGCTTTGTCTGAGATGTTATTGCCAAATATCTATCTTAAATGTCAACACACAGAGAGAATACAATGCATATAAGCAGAGCCTTAGATGTGAAGGGGTGCTCAGGACCAGAATATGACAGTGAAATGACTCTCCTGGGGTGATGTGCAAACTCTGGTGTTAAGTGGAGCCATCTTCTTCTGCCAAGATATCTGAATGAGCATCTGTTGTTGCTGACTAAATAATGGTATAGATTGAATTAATCCTTGTGGCATGGGAGCTCTCAGTCAGAAACAATAGCATCAGCTGGAAGAGTTAATTCCTGGAATTGTGTTGCATATCATCCTGACCAACATACATTCAAAGCAAGCAGTGTGACAGGATGCTCTGTGGTACCTAATTCCTCCACCACTCCATTCTCCTTGCTGTCTCCTGCTTTAATTAGGTACCATTAATCAGTCACTGGTCAATGAGGACCCCATATCAACATGTCCAGCAAAATAATACAACCAGAGCAAGGTCCATCCCTGCCACTTGAGCCCTGTGTGCCAGTCCATATGGAGCTGCATTGCACTTGCAGCTGTTGACGAGGCAGCTGTGAGCCCATCCAACCCCCGTTCCTTTAAACAAGTGACATTTCTTTCATTCCCTCTTCTGCTTCCACCACAACAATGCATGTCTGTGAGCAGATGTCTGAGGTCTCATTCTGCTCTTTGCTGAATGGGAATGGGCATGGATGAATCTTTCTGAGATATTTTTAAGCACCAAGTCAAGATAGAAGCCAAATGGTATTTTCTAAGGCTTTGGGATATCAAAACCTCTAGAAGTTGGAGGATGTAGAAGAGAGAAAACAGAGATCTCCTAAGATATTTCCTCTGGTTATTCCTGTGGATGTTATCTATACTGCTTTACAGATTAGATTCAGCTGTGGAGTTTATTTTAAATGTCAGTAGGTATATATTTTTATAATTTAAAATTTTCTCCATGTTTCTGTAAGTAAGGTAATCAATCTTTCAATTTTGCATTGACACATGCTGGTCAGACCATTGACTATGGTTCATTTTGTACATTAGAAATATTTTAATCATAATATGTTAAACACTGGGTGCTCAGCCAGGCACAAGTTCTCAATGCATAGAGCTCAGTGAAGGACTTAGAGCCTCAGCAGTAAGCAGGAGACGAATGCTGAGAGGGAGAAGATGGAAAGTTAATTGTTGTGAAATTGTGTTTATTTAAAATAGCACACAAAATTATGATGGATTATACACTTCTTTCAACTATTCATTAGTCGGCTTTTCCAATTGCATCTCTGCTTCATGTGAAATATTGACTAATCCAAAAAGCAGTGTCAATGAAGGATCATTAAAGAAAGTGGGATGTTCTGCCATGTGATCAGGCTATTCCTGGCTACTGTTTACTCAGTGTTTGCAGTAATCACTGTGGCACAAGGACTTCAAAGAGAGAGTTTTTGTCTCTTTTTTTTGTTCTAGTTATTTACTTTCTTTTGCATGTGTTTGCTGCACAGTATCAATCCTAATTTAGGATATAGCCTTGTGTCACTTGAAATTATTCCAGTCTTTTATAAAACAAATTGAAAAACTGACAGAAATTCTTGGAGCATCATAAAAATTTAATACTTGATTGCTGCACTTCTGCTTTCCTCCATCTCCTCCTCCATATGCAATTCATAGCTGCTGCATTATGGTACAAGATATAGGATGGTGGCTTTGAAAATAAAACTGTCTCTTCTATTGCAATCACTTATTATAGCTATTATTTGTTTTCTGCAACTTGTCTTTGTGAAAACCATCTTTGACTTGCAACCTTTTTCTGGGATTTCTAGCTACAATGCATACTCCCCAAGAGACAAAGTGGCAATGGTCCTGAGAAAGGAAAAATTGAAATTTCGTTGAGTAGCTCACGTGTCTTAGGTAATTTTTGAACTCTCTCTAGACAATATTTCTACAACAGTTTAATCCAAACCAACTCTGACACTCTGTCTTGAGACAATTCTCTCTATCTGATAATCCTGCCCTTTGAACCATTACACCATCATAATCATAGGATTTCAAAGAGCATATTCTTCATTCACTGGAAAGTAAAACCTGGAATTTCCTGATTCCAAAGCAAGTGTCAAAGAAAGATAGGGATATCTCTGCCTGATGAAGGTCACTTCTCAATGTGATTCTGATTATGTCTTTGGTGAAAATCTGTTGTCTTTTACTCAGGCTAACAGCCTTTCTAGTTTGACAATGAAATGTTCTTTAAACTAACCATGATGGCAGCATAAGTAATTCGATTCTTTACTGTAATTTATCATTTAGACTGGAACCCGCTTACAAATAATCCAGCCAGAGAGTGCAAGGTCTGGCCACAGTCTGTAGAATATCTCAAGGCTGTATGTAAAATCTGCCTGAAGATTGAGTTTTACCTGAACTACAGACAAAGGAAAAAAAAAAACCTTTCAAATAATTGTTTGAATTTGTAAAGATATTTTTGACAGCTAGGCTTGCATACTTTACAGTCAAGGTAAATATGGTAACATTGAAATTTGCCTTTATAAATATCCACAGATGCTGGATTTGAAGTTTACCCATGTGGATATGTATTCATCCAGTCAGTGTAGAGAAATTATTTCTCTATATTCTTCTATTATTATTAGATTTCTGTGACCAATTAAAAATAAACAGATTGCCTAGGCACATCTGAAAAACAAACCAAACTTTTTGAAGATGCAAGTTTTCTGTTAACACTGTGTTGAAAGCAAACAATTTAAATATATTTTAAAGTTTTCTTTTTGTTCTTAATTATTCCCAAGGCATCAATCACAGTGATGTTTTCAATGTCCTTAAAGAGGGCTCTTTAACATGGCTGCTTCTGTGTTCACTTTCTGAACCTTAGGGGCTAAAGCAGTGATGAAGTATAACCTCATTGATTAATTACATTTGTTATTTTATGCATTGATAAAACTGTTTTAAAAGCATTTCTGTATAAATACTAGCTAGACTATGCTAGCTATGCTCTATACTAGCTAAACTTCAATGTGAAACCATCAGGAGCATTGGAGTAAAAAGGCATTTCCTTATGTGAGCAATTTGGTCTCTAAATACACTTGAACAAAGACTACTGAAACGTATCTGAGTGCTTTCACAGTCAGTGCTTATCTGATGCTCAAAAGCTTTTTCTGACATTCATTCCTATAAGTAGCACAGAGCTTCAAGGATGCTGGTGAAATGCATTTTTGGGTGACATGGGTAATCTTTAATTTCTCTGTAGACTATAGAATTCCCCCATAATGCTGTAGTAGAAACATCTGCATGTCAATGTAAAGAAAATTATTACAATTTTTAGAACTTATGCATTTAGAGTTGCCGCCTCTTTCTTTTAAAGAATAAATTATTTCATATGCCACAAATAAACAGTAATGCATTTTTAGGCAAAAGTTATGTTTTTCTGAATTCAGCTACATATTATTATCTCTTTTTCTGTTTCTGAAAAGAGAAAGCAAGGATCTGAAAATCCACCAGGGTTTCAGGCTGCTATGGGCCTGGTGGTTTAGAGCTGCCTTCACTAATGAAAAAAATTAATCGCCTTCTACATGCCCAACTTTTAAAACTATCCTTTATTTTAAGCTTTTCAAGATACTCATGTTCCTATCAGTATCAAATGAAATTCCTGAAATATAAGTAAAGTTTTCTGGAAATGATTTGAAGCAGAACTAAGCAAAATGACACTTTGTTATTGAGAAACCACATCTTTCTGAAGAACAACACCTTTATTTTCATTTCTCTCAAGAAAGACAATGTGCAATATGTTCCTAACAATGACCATATTGGAGGTGGTTTACTATTTTTATAACACTCAGAGTTGAGTTGTCACTGGTTCCTACATCGTAGGAACAGCTAGACAGCTTCTGAATATTGTGAACACATTTGTGCTAAAAATTGCATGTACAGTATTCCCTATTGATGCTGATGGTCTGTGTTGACAGGAACTCTATGGTGAGATACCTCAGGGCCTGGTATGTCTTTCAGTATCTGTAAGACATTTCTATTAATATTTCACTACCAGAAATAATGTCTGGGATGGAGAAGAAGTCCTTTATGGCAAATCTAGAGCCCTTGTTTCACACAAATCAGTCACTACTGCAATAGTAGTATATTTTAGATTTATCTCACAGATTGGTGCTGGGGTTGTAGTCAAATAAACAGTCTCAGATTCACCACTGTGAGTGGCTTCCTTTAGTCTACCATTCACATCTCTGACTGCCTTCATTATAAAATCATATCCAAGCAGGTCAGCCCTGGAAGATAAATCATGTCAGCACAAAGCTGGTTTGTGAGCTCTGATTTATTTGCTTTGTTAGGCCTTCAGGTCTTGTGAATCTCCACACATTATAATCTGGCCTTTGAGACCAGTCTGCTCCAAAGGCTTGGATTTTTTTCCCTAATTAGAGCACAAGTAAGTTGTTTCTAAAAAATTTGTGACAACATGAGATGAGTAATAAAAGACATGAGGTCTGTCTCCCAGGAACAACGCTACAATGAAGCTGCAATATCATTACATCAGTTGATTTGAACTCAGGTAGAAAAATTTTCTATTGGGGTCAATGGGATGCAACTCTTGGGTTGCTGGGGTATCTTTGCTGCTGGGGTTTTGTAAATTTATTGCATTTCTGTTTTCAGAGTCCTAAAAAATTCATTTTAGTGAATTTACACAGTATTATTCCATTTCCCAGTGATTTTGCTGTTTCTCCAGGGGCCAGTACCACAGCCTGTTATATTGATGAAGCAGAGCCCATCTAGAGAAGCATTATCTTTTTGCACATGTTAAGATGTTTGTATTTGCTTCTTCAGCTCATGTGCTGTGATGAGGTATAATCCCTCATTAAATAAAAGCTGGAGGTGTTTGTGTGGAGAGAAAAGCAAAGCTGGTTACTGAAGTCCTTTCCCTGCTATTAGCATATACTCCTTCCCTGTCAGGTGACACAAATGAATCTCTGTCCCAAGGGTCTGTCAGATAAAGCAGTGGGGAGAGGGTAGATGTGTCAGGGAGCTGCAGTTTGGAGACACCCTGCTGCAGAGGGTAACTCACCTTGACCTGAGTGACTACAGGGATCTCTCCTTCCACAGTGGCAGGGAACCAATGGCTCACTCTCCCAGCAGAGCTTAACACATGATTCTGCACTCCCAAAATCAAGGAAAGAGACTGGCTACAGGAGTCTCCCTTTGGCCCTGCTCTGGGCTCACGTACGCCCTTTGCCAGGTATTTTTCTTTGTATGCTGCATGATGGCATCCAAACCTTCCTGCAGTTTGTTGAACTCTCTCCATTGCCCAGAAGGGTGACTGAAGCCAAGCCATAGCGGACACTGAATGTGTTTTGAGAGCAGGAATAACAAAAGGTCATGCAAGGAAGGAAGGAGTAAGTTCACTGGACTCCAGAAGATACAACAAACATCAATAGGAATACAAAGGCACACTGGGTTTAACAGCACAGCACTGTGAATTGTGGAGCTGTGTTTATTCCTTTGAATTCAAGCAGGAAGGAAGGGATTTTTGTGGCTCTGGCACAGGACCAGATGGTTTGCCTTTCCCCAGCTTCCAGCTTTTGGAAAGAGGAGCTGACTTTTGCCAGCAGTGCCCTCTGCCCCTGCCTCTGGCTGGAGCTGCCCTCATCCCATCTCCTGTCACTCCACTCCCTGTCCTGGCAGCCACTCAGTGTCTCTCCTCATTCAGCCCTCATGGTCACATAGGGCCATTTCCAGGCCCACATTTCTGAAGATGCTTGCACTATAATGTGTGCCCTAACAAGTTGTGAGCACTTGAAATTGGCTGTGGAATGCAGAGAAAGTGATCTCTTCTGGGTTCCTCAAGTAAATGGAGTGTGCATTTTTTCCAAAGAAATACTTAAAAGACTTTGGACCCCAGGTAGACAATTATTAAAGCTGCAAAATTTTTTCCATTTTTAATTCCTGATTAGAAACTGAGGGTTTATTTTTGCATTTTTAGGAATATCTAGGCCTTGTGGTAGCCCTTTTGCAGAATGGTAAATTTTGATTTCTGATAGTTGCTGGAAAGTGACATTCCATTAATCCTGACTAGTACTGTTCAAGGATTTAAAAACCACTTTTAGATACAAGCACAGCTCTGTAATTCCCCTAAGACAGAGCCATGGGTAATGGGAATATAGAGGTCATGTGAGTAATGAAATGTGAACTCTGCATCCTGTCAGGTGGTGCTACAGAGAAAAAAGAAAGGAAAATAATGGTGTTTTCATTCCTTAAAAAAAAAAAAAACACTTAAGGAGTGGGGACACTACACTGTCCCCTGCAAGAAGTAAGAGATTTCCCAGTATGGCCACATGACCATGGAACTGGCAACTGCATAGTGACAAGGGATGCTGATCCAAGCCTCCATAGTTTGGGACTACACTGATTTGAATCCCAGATGTAAAACCCCTGTTGTTTAAGGAGAAAAAAATAGCGGTGGTGTGAGAGACATTTGCTCTGTGGTCCATGTAATGGTTTTTGAGTCTGGAATGGATCTCTGGAGCAGATCAAAGCTGCTAGAGCTCCCTCAGTGTAGCACTCCCTGCTACCCACGCTAATGTGGATGCTCTGGGTGCACAAGGTACCAGGTGGGGAAAAGGGACAACCCTCCAAACCACCCTGAAAAAGCCTGGTGTGGACAACGATGCCATCAGGTTGCTGCAGCCACATGATACTGCTTTGAGGTAGAGAAGACCAACTTTTTTTCTAGACAACACTCCTCACAAAGTTTTTTCCATCCTGATTAGATTAGGTGAGTAATGGTGTATAAGGTCACCATCACCAAAAGAATTAAAACTTCAGTATGGTGACATCTTAGAGGGTGGTGGAGCTCTGCTGGAGTGAGGGAGTGCATGGTGACCTAGTGGGAGAGCAGACAATTGCATACACTGCTGCCTTGGGCAGGTTCTCAGAAAAGAGAGGAAACAGGGCAACAGAGACAGCAAAAGAGCTGCCTCAGAAATATGACTGGCCCAGCTCCCAACAGCATGAGTACAACCCACACTTCTCTGTCTCTAGGCACCAGCAGCAGTACCTGCCCCATGCACGTGTTCCATCCCAGCCCCAGCAGCTGCACACTTAACAGGACACAGCAAGGGCTGCTCTAAGGATGATCCACATGAGTCATCCTTTTGTTTTTCTGCTTTGCTCTGTGGAAGGACTCAATTGCTCCTACCTGTTCTCAGCTGGTGTTGCCTTGAAAACCACAACAGGGGAAGCCAGGAGGGGTGGCCACAAAGGAGGCACGGATGTCCCAGGGGTGGTAATCTTGCAAAGGACAAGTCCCACTGAAATACTCCATGGATACTGCTCCAATGGTGCAGACAAGAACAGATTCAAACATATTTTACTGCATGCATCATATAAATACCATCCTCATCCTGCTGCTTTTGCTGTGCAGACTGAGCAAGAAGTACAGTGTGCTGGCCACTATGTAAGCACACTTTGTCTGTGATGTAGTCAAGGACTGTAACTACTGCTTCTTTGGAAATCAACAATTAAATGGGTGGATTTAAATTTTTCCTGTTGCATCTCTGTCTTTGAGTCTTGGGTATAATGCCTAAGATTTTTCTGAGTCCTTCATTAAATTTTTTTTCTCCTCAGCAAGGTGTAAAAGGGTTAATTCTTGCTTCCTGCAGAACCAGCAAAGTCCAAAGCTTTGTCCAGCTCCACAATTAACACTTCAAAGTTTTTACTGGTCAGAGCTAACTGATAACAACTTGAATATGCTGGTACTTGGGTAGTTTATTATTCAAATTAAATATTTCAAACGAATTGGGATTGGAACATGCCTTTGAAGCTATGGAAAGACCAAGTTTAGGGTTACCATTTCAAAGAGATTTTTACACCATCTCTTAGATGCCGAAATGCCAGTGGTGGATAGGGAGTTGACTTTCAAACTGGCAAGATTGAATAATGGGAACTGACTAAGCTTTTACAAAACACATTAGGTGTTTTGTAAAAGGGACTGAAAGACACTCCTGGAAAGCTGGTTTTAGGTGTAAGGATGAGGCAGAATGCCACTGAATTTACAGGCTGTGCATTAGCTCTGGTTGTTTTGAACCTGGTGGGAGACCAGATTAAAGAGAGATGCATTAAGTAAAGTCAGAAAGATAAAAAACCTAGGAAAAATGGTTATTTTCAACCAGGTGCCCTCAAAACTCACAATTGGGTGTACTTGTCCTCTTGAACCCCCTCAGTCACATCATGAACCTCAGCTATATCACTGCAAAGAAGGACTGCTAATGCTAAGCATCAGAAAAAAATAAGAAATATTAGTATTAAGATCTCAAGATTTAAAAATATTACTGCATTCAATTTCAGTCTTAATTTGCTTACAAAATTGAGCCTTTAAGATTTACATTTTAAAGCTTTCCTCATACAGCCTGGCATTTTATTCAGCTGTATCATAGCAGCTATAATCATGGACTAGGGTCCCTATTTGATGAATGCTGTATTAATCCAAAGCAAAATCAAGGCCTCATTTCCAAACACTTTTATAGTCACAAATCATAAAAACATTGCATGACCTGAGTGGTTTTTAAAACTTAGACCCATTTTCATAATTTCTTAGCTGTTTCATCTCCTATATCCCATTGAAAGTTACCTAGTTTTGCAAAGCTAACTGGAAACCAGTCCAAGCAGCCTTTCGAATCTGAGCCTTGCCATCTGAGGTCACCTAGCATCAAAACTGACATCTAAATTAAAAAAATAAAACAAAATCCAAAAACATGACCAAGGCAAATGTAGTAAATTATATAGAATATACCAAGATGCTATCTCTGAAGAGACCCCAGGATTTCCACTACCTACCAAGACTGTATGAGTGAACACACAGGGAGTATTTAGGACAGACTGATCTGCAGCCTACCAAGTTGAATTTGCAATTCATTTGATCTTTTTATATGAGATATAGACTGCAATATTGCAGCTGCATGTTTGGTTAGTTTTTTGTTCTACTCCAGAAGCTGGGGGGACACTGTATTGGTGTAGGGGAGATGCAATTCCCATGACTCAAACCCTGTTGAAT
Organism: Euphonia xanthogaster; assembly: GCA_034509185.1. Taxonomy (NCBI): domain Eukaryota; kingdom Metazoa; phylum Chordata; class Aves; order Passeriformes; family Fringillidae; genus Euphonia; species Euphonia xanthogaster. The sequence goes on along the minus strand of JAYDZK010000001.1, from coordinate 96,945,669 downwards.
GAAAGCCCCATAGCTTATGAACACAAGGGATTTGGTTGTAGTGTTATAAAAATGCAGACTTATTCTCCACATCAGCCCATGAAGATGCAGATCAAAGAAGAAAATTGCTGGTTTTTCTGTCTTGATGGTGTGGCACGCTGCAGTCAAAGATCAAAGGAGACTAATGTAAGGTGGAGGTTGCAGCAGGCACGCTCTTACAGATGCTGGTGAAATTATACTGACATGTGGCTTCATCAGTCAGAATGGAAATCCATGTGTAGAGAAAAATGAAAGGTCAGCAGGTAACCTCCATTAATTGAACCCTCTGGGCAGTGACTGACAAAGGAGCAACCAGCATAATGTTTTCTGAGCATGCTATTTCCAACAAAATAAATCATTTGATGGATGCAGTTAATTTCCTACCCACTATGCAAAGATTCCCATGATGAATATCTCATTTCAAATGTATTGCAGAAAAGGAGGACTGCCTTCTGAGGATGGTAAACTGGTATAAAGTGAGCAGGGAATTTTAAAGATTTAAACATTTTTGGTTTTGGTGGGGGTTTTTTGTTTGTTTTTTGTTTGTTTGTTTGCTTTGATTTTAAATTTTGTTTGTTTTGTCTTGTTTTTCTTAATTGAAAATAGAACAGTAGAAAATAATAGAATATAACCCATTCTTACCCATGCAGTCTGACCCTCTTCTCCTGGATTAGCACAAATGGAAAGCAAACACAAGAGCAATGGATCAACTACATAAGCTTTTGGATGCAGTTTCCATTTGGCTATAAGCTAGCACAAGTGTGGTCCTGGGGGAATGGTGAGTATGAGAGGACTCTGCTTGTGGTGACACAACTCTGAACACAGTGACACATCCAATGACTGATGTGGCATTCTGGAAACAGCCTCAGTGATGGCCCTGGGAGTTGGTACTTGGCCTGTAAATTGTCAGTGGTACTCAGCAGCCCTGCCCTTGGTTGAGTGACCACCAGTCCCATCTGCTGCAGAGCTGGAGAGCCCAGAGGGGCTGTAGCTGTCTCTTCTGTTTGCTGCCATCATTGCAAGGCCAGCCAGGCTACCCAGAGGCTCTACAAAACATTGAAATCTGACAGTGCTGCAGATGGGTAAATGCACTTCCAGGGATGATCTGAACTCCAGGGAGACAATAATATTTCACTGGAAATGCCAGGAATTATGTAGTACTGGCCTGAAAGGAGTTGCTACAGACAGACAGCGTAGTGTTTGTTGACTTTGGTTCACTTTGAGGCTGCACAGTAAACAAAATCCAACTCCACATCAGTTTTAAATTGGCTAATGTGTATAGATTAATGCATTTTTTTTTCCTAGGTGAGACAACTATACCAGCATAGTCAGACAACCCTATCCCCACTATGGGGGTAGCATTGTATTAAACCCAGTAAAATTAGAGCAGCACAGCCCTTGTCTAGGGCCAAAGCCCCAGAAGTCATTTCAACAAGTTTTAGCAAGTGGAGCTGGTTACATTTATGAATTCTTTTAAGCAAGGAAATTTCAGTCAGTGGTTATTTCACATAAATTGTTCATGGTGATAATTGTTCTAACATTTTCTGTTTGTTATTCATGATAGGGGAGTGTCAGGCTATCTACTCCAGGGACTTAGTTCTCCCAAAGAGTTCATCTTCATTGGCTTCCCTGGAAGCTAATGTAACAGCAGGGAAAATCTGCTCTCAGATTGTACGACCAGAATTTTTATAAAAAGGAATGACTGATGTAGAGCTATGAAAATAATTGATTTTTCAGTATAGCAGTTGAACCAAAAAATTTAGAGAAAAAATTAGTATAGTCCATCTCAGCTCAATTTGTTGGGCTTTTTTTTTCCCTTTTCCCTCTTTAGGGGGGGTCTATGAGATGAGGAAAATATTTCATTTAATTTCAGACAAAGCTATTCTTTTCTGAGCCAGGCTGTTTCTGATTAAAATTATTTTCTGGAATATACAGGCCAGATTTAATCATCACCTACACAGCAGATGAGGAAATGCAGACAAACCTCCTGTAAAAGGGCCTGCCAGGTAGGACATTCCTCTGGGACATGATGCTGCAGAACCCTCCTCTGCCCACAAGAGACCCATCTCTGCAGCAGCAGCAGCAGCAGGTTCCTCATCCATCCCAGGAAGAAGCAAGGGATGGACCCTCCAGAGAGGATACATGGTGGTGCAGCAACTGCCTCAACTCACTTTCAAACCTAATTGGCAAAAGAGGCATGGAAGAGATTAACCTAGCTACCCTGGCTGGTAGGGAACATCTTTTCCAGGGTGGTAGGGAGCCAGTCTTCCAGGGACCAGCACAGGAATTAAACCTTGGCTTCCCAGGAACATGTCTGGCCATTGATTTCAGCACAAATTTGATGTGAGCGACTTTGTTTAGAAAGACAAAATGGCATTTTTCACAAAGAGATCAACAGCTACATAATAGGTGATTCTGGTACAAGAATTTTGTAATGTCCTTTGCTAGGACAGGAGCTTTTCCATGCACATTAATGGGAATAACCTTGTATACATTTCTGTAGATAAATCCATGAGAAAGGGTAGAGATAACATCAGATGTGCTCATAAAAAAATTCTTACAAGTTCTGAGTGTTTGGGGGTTTTTACTCTTGATACAATTGAAAACTATCTTGATTGTCTCTGTTTAATTAGATTGGGAGCTGAGGCTGCCATGACATATGTCGCTGAGCCAGTTTGTGACCTGAATGGTGGCAAAGGGGAGGGGAAAGTCTCAGTTCCCCTCCTTCACATCCTTGTCTTCTTTACCCACACGACCCAGCCATCTCCAGGGCTGATTGAAATGTGGGAGCTCACAGCTGAGCTTATGGGAGCTGATTAATTCTTTCACCTGCAAAAAAAATAAAAGGCCACCTTTTCTGCTGGGATCATTTCGAGCTGGGTTAAAAAGTGAAAGAGTAGCTGGAGTGGCCCAGACAAGCACTTCTCCCCATGCCTGGTGGGCAGAAGGACTGTGACTGCTCTACACTGGTGCTGCTGTGTCAGGACTCCTGTTTGCTTTCCAAACTCCATGGATTTTGCAGTGTTGCTATAGTGGTAACTGATTCTTGCCCTTAAACCATTGTTCAAGCTGGAAAGGTTCCTTCTGGGCACTTTTGTGGAGCTAGTTTTTTTTGCTCCCCAAAGGGCAGTTTTCCTTATTGCTGTGCCTGTGAATCATGCTGTGCTTAATGTGCAGGCATGCTCGTTTTGACAAAACAGGAGATAATTCACTGCTAGATTGGTCTTCAAAATGAATGTGAATAGTCTTGTGATACTGCATATTAGATATGATTATAGGCATGGCTCTACTTGTTCAGGAAAAGAATTTGTTCTCAAAGAGACAAATGCGTAGGAAAATACCTTTCTATTTTCTTGCCCTATGTTTTGTTTAATAATAAGGGATGAATAGAGTTTAATAAAGGGAATGAAAGCAGCTGTGTTGCAATTAGAAGGCTTAATTAGTATTTGCCCAGAAGTCTGAACATACAAATATACTGGGTAAGGAGATGGCTCAGTTGAACAAAAATGAGTGGTTTGTGGTTGGCGCTTCAAAAATCCGGTTCCTACTGTGCAGTTAATGTTAAGCTAGTACAGTACACTGGAAATATAATCCCTTGCAAATCACTTTCTGGATCTGAAAGTAGTCAATTATCTGTGACTGATTACTGTCTTAGGGCCAGAAAAGTACCAGACACCTGCTATTTCCATTCAAGCCACTGAGAATTGTTGGTACCCTTCTTACTGTTAGATCATTCATGCTCTCAACATATTCAAATTTGGCATTGTAGTGTATTGTTAAAATGAGGACAAGCACTGACTTCCCAGTAACAACTGTCCCTAATGATGCCCTTATTCTAGGTTTGAGATAAGAGCGGTTCAAATGCCCCTCTGTTTGACTGCCAGTTTTATACAATTTACTGATTTAGCATGAGACCAAGGGCAGTGCAGTTTTATTTACTAATGTACATTCAAATTATCCCCCTAAAAGATTTACTGATTTCATTAGTATTTTTGAGAGCATGCAGAGAAAGGATGAGAAGATTAAAATGGTCACAGGCTAGCTGCATTGCAAAGATATTTTCAGACCTGATCTGAAATGAGATGGAGACATTTGAGAGGGCTGTTGCTGATGCAAGAAACCTCAGAGGAGAGCAGTCAATAGGGGTGAGACTCTGCTCTGGGATTGCTAACAAAGCTGTGCTCTCACTCTGCACAGAAATGGGTTTGCCTTCTGCTCCTGATAATCTCATGTGACTTCTGTTACTAAGCAGGGAGGGTGTCAACATGCTAACTGTCAGCTGGAAAAATTAAGTAACTCTCTTTGTAATCTGATTAATAAGGAAATACTTGGAGAGTGGATTAATCAGATGGTGAGGTAGAATTATTAAATAAAAGCATTGCTACTAGTTTCAGGATGATTTAAATAATTGCCATAGCTATTAACAGTGCAGTAACTGAAGTGTTTTAGAACAGGGAAAATCCTGTTCTGGTCCACAGATGGATTTTCTTCAAGTCTCTGCCAAGCTTGAAAAAGCTGGCAGGGTGGAATGTGGATGCAGACATGAATTAATTTCATCTAAGGATGTGAGGACATGGCAAGAGTCAACACAAGGAAGGGGCAGGCTGGTTAATAGATGGATACAGGAAAAAATTGGAAGACTCTGATGTTCAAAGTGGCAAGGGTGCTCATTGCTGCAAAAAATCAACAGATCTGTCTTATGGCAACAAAGTGCAATAGAAGAGCCTCTTGCTCTAACCTTAATTTAGAAATAAAATGGCAGAGCTCTCTTTCTGTAGGTCTGATGCTCTTGTGAAGCTGGGTGAATGCATGTGAGAAGTCTCTGAGGAAAGATTAACTGTGAGAGAAACCTGTAGCAAAGGCAAGATCCCTGCTGCAAAGCCAGGCAATGCCAATGCAGCATCTCTCATTTGTCCAGAACCCCTACTAGACTTTCAAGAGCTCCCCAAATCCAGCAGAATACAGTTTACTTCCTTATATGAATTTTATTGCTTTGCTTAATAAAAGAAAACAAAAAACGGTTTACCATAACTGTTTAATAGATGTCAGTAAGCACATTCATATGTATGACCTTTCCTTTGGATGCTTCTCCCAGTTTGTAATTTTTCTTGAGCTATTTCTTTCCTTTCTAGGAAAAGTGAGTGAAATATTTTATTTTGCCAAAATTTTAGTAAGACTAGGGAAAATTATTTCCATCTCTTAGACCATTCAGTAAACTACTCTGAAGAGACACTACTCAGAACAGTTCAACTGGAAAATCTTAAGCATGTTTCTGTTTCAAGTCTTCATGTTTTTGTCAAGTTTTCCCATTTCCTTCAGCTTCAGAGGGATGAGCACAGATATTCCCTTCTTCACTTTCACAAAATATTCTGGCTGCAGCAGAACAATGACCAAAAGGCTCCATCAATGCATGGCAGATACCATTAATTTCCTTGGAGGTCTGTTTTGATGCTCATCCCCAAGTGGCCAGGCCAGAGCTCTGAACCCTTTCTGTCCCTTCAGCCACCAATGCAGAGTTCCCCTTGTTCCCCTGCCTCCCATGATGTACATGCCGCCCGTGAACAGGCACCTGCCCTCCCCCTGATAGAAACTACTGTAACTGCACTGCAGTTTCCAACCAGTTGGACCTAAGCAGATGGTTAGGAAGGTGGAAAATATTCCTCTAATTCTCTTTGCTCTCTGAACCACAAATGGTTCTGGTGCTGTGCTCAAGAATGGATCACCCTGCACGTAAGTAGCAGTTTTAAAACCTGGCCCGTGGTACACCCCAGTCATGTTGCCTGGGGCACTTAGGTCTTTATGCAGGCCAGGACAACCCAGGCAGACCTACAAAGGCTGTCCAAGAAGTGCTTCTAGAGAGGAGAGATGTAGCTGGGAGGTGGCACCTGCTGTGCTTTCAGCTCAGGGATCCTTGCACTTCCCACTCTCTCTCCGTGGGCTATGGCACAGGCACAGTATCTGGCTGAACAGAGAAAGGAACACTGATTGCAGGATCCATACCTGTGGGTATGGCCATCTACAAAACACTCTCTTGGGCTAGTAACTGAAGAGCCACAGAGTGTTCATCAGTATTTTAGGAGTCAGATAATGGATGTCCCCATGGCTCCCAATAGTGGTAGATAGTTGCAGGGCAGCTGTGTTGCTGTTAGAGTTTATGCTCTGGTGTGTCAGTGGTGGAAGATTTAATGAGAATGCCATTCCTTTCAAAAAGAATTATACATTGGATGCTGCCGTTTGAACTGGGAAGAGGGGATTGAGCTGGGAAGTGTGGAGTCAGAATCAACATCCCCAGTTTCATCACTGACATACCTGGCAGCCTCTCTTCTCTCAGCTCTAAAATGAATATACATCTGTCCCCAGCTGTATATCAGGTACTTTGACCTTTTAGTTCAAGGGAGGAAAAACCCCTGTTTCTCTGGCACATGGCTGTATTGTCCATGAGTTACCCAGGTTAGTAAGGCTGCATTTGTTCTGTGGTAAGAACAAATGTACACATGCAGAAATATTGACTGGATTCTTTTTTTCTAAAGAGTATGATCTCTCACTGCTTTCATTTTATTGTTTTATTTATTTATTTCATCAAGAGTTTTTACAATTTCATGAAATTCAGACATCGGAAAATTGCATATTATTAAAATGAGAGCCTCTTAAAAATGTAAATACCAAAAACTACTTGACACTTGCAAGTCCTCCACAAATATTACCACCAGATTCCTGCTGTCTCAAATGTGTTGTCTCTTTCCACACCAATCAGGCCAGGAATTTCTGGTGACACTGGCATTTCAAACCTGGCATTTGACACTTTTTTCTGGAATTCCCATTAGTTAAAAGGAGATGCACAATGTCACTGCCATTAGCAGAGATAGGGTAGTTGCTTTGCTCTGTTGATGGAGCTTTGATGACCTAAAGACTCATAGCCAAGCCAGTTGATAATAGATGGGCAGAGGAAGAGCTCAATGTTTGTGCATGCAGTCAGGAATAGATGTAGATGTTCAGTCTGGCTTCTTTCCCCCTCAAGATGCAGAGTGTCTCTTCCAAATGCTGAGAGCTTCCACGCTGCAGTAGTGCTGTGGTGTGTCTGGGTGGGCTGAGGACCCCACCAGAGCACTGTGGGGTGGCCACGCTGTCTGCACCTCCTCCACTCCCCAGCTCAGAAGCAGTGGGGTGTGAACACCCCCAACATGGGGGCAAACAGCCTTATAAGATCCATGTCATGCTGTATAACCTTTAATTTGCTGGAGGCCACACTTCTTACACAGCAATTGGGAAGATTCTTGTTGGACATGGTTTTTATTATTTCAGAGCTTACATCTGTTTTTAAGTGCACATTCAGTGTCAGTGTCTAACTGTGCTAGAGGTCATAGTGTGTATAATTTCCACATTGTCTGAATATAGGGATACACTGAACTGATTTATGTATTGCCTCCCCATGGCTGAGTTCCTGGATAACCAGATTTTTTTAAGGTTGCAAGGACATTGATGACTTCAGAATACTCTTGCAACAGTTTGTGGTGAATCAACAAGTAACTGGCAGGACAATTTAATGAAATAATTGTTCAATAATATTTTGTCTCCGTGTCTATTTAAATATAACCTGCTTGTCAGATATCCAGTCTGCTCTACCCAGTCTCTTTACTTGTCAATGCACAAAATATTGGGTATGTAGCGTGAGAATAAGAACATGACCCCCACTGTGGTCATTGTTCTGCAATACTTTTGTCACTGAGAGGGTTTGAGTGAAGCTGAGTTTATTAAAGCACAGAATTTTATTGTGTTCAGGCAAAAACTTTCTACACCCCCCCTCCCTCCCCAAAACAAAGCAAAACAAACTCCATAAAAAGCTGAGCCATGGCAAAAGGAGATTTTAACTCCATCAGGAAATTCTGATGATGGCAAACTCTGGTATTACTGTTTTATCATATAGAGGTGAAGAAATATAGATGCTGAAACTTAATCAAGGTATTTTAAATAAGCTGAAATAAAGCTGTGTAAATGAAGTCAGGACTGCATCTTGCTTTCCCTTTAATTTCTGGAAGGAGGAAAACTGCCAAGCATTATGGTATTTGCAAGGAACATTTAGTCCCAAGTGCTACTGATTACATGTTCTATTCTTGTGGAGCTCCTCAAAACATCAAAGGTGCCATTAAAAGACAAAACCAAATGTAGTTGTCTTGAATTGGGATTTTTCAGAAAGAAAAAAACCCCTACAGTTGACTCCTTTGACTCTAAGCCAGCAGATAAAAATATCTTGCATCAAACCCATTTACAGGGTAAAGCTGGAAAGATGTCCAATGAAATTGAGGGAGAAATTTTGACAGAAAGAAGCACTTCAAAACTAGAAGAGTTAGAATATAGTTACTGTAGGGTGGAAATAAATAATCAAACAAGACAAAAGTGTCAAAACCCAACAAGCAAGGTGCTGAGAAAAAGCTGTTAGGAAATATCAGATATTTTCCAATGCAGCTTATTGAAAGGTGGCTTACAAGTTTTTCAGGGTGTCTGAGAAGTGTGATCTCTTAAGCTCTTTCATAAAAGGTGATGTTGGTCTTACTGCCCTCCCATTCCTCAAGCCCTAAGGAGGTTTACAGTAACCAGCAAGGACCAGCATGCAGAGGGGACAAAAGAAGGGTGTCTGAAGGTGGGACAGTACTGACAGAGGAGCTGCTGTGGCAGCATGAATCAGGGCTTTCTCTGGCCCAAGTTACCCTCCCTTGCAATATTACTGCAGCTCTTCCAGTACAGAAGTTGGTATATTCCTGTATGCAGTGCACATCACGGAGCATTACCGATCCACACAATGGTGTCTCTCAATGGTGCTGTGAATAAGCACAGTCAGAAATGCTTCTCCCAGAAAAGGAGCTGTGGGTACTGGTGATGCTGGCCCTGGCAATGTCTTGCACAGTGCAGTAACTATCTAAAGCTGCTGAAGTTTCCCAGCTTCCTTGTTGGGAATTTATGAAAATGTGTATTTTTTGCAACAGTGGAAGCTTCTCCACAAGTTGATTCCCTTGCCTCCTTTGTGCAGGCTTTGCTATTAATTTTTTATTCTTCTATCTTCATCTGAGTGCATTAAACTGAGGAAGAGAGGCTGCAATTGTTATGGTTAGTGGGCCCTAGTTCTTCTTCCAGTATCACCTCCAGATTTTCCTTGCAAACATTGTGTAGGGAATGCGATTTGTCTTCCTCCATCTCCTGCTCTTGAGAAAAAGAGCCTGCTGGGGGATGTGGCAGTACTGTGGAGTCATTACAGCTGCGATGGCCTGAGGGTACACTAGTGAAAGGTATGTCAGGAATGGTAATCTGTTTTCTTGAGCCACCCAGTGTAAATTGCAGAAATTAGAAGCTCTGGGTGCAGAGGGCCTTTTCCTGAGGGTTTATTTACAGGGGCAGCCATTAGTTACCCAGGAGACATGTCTCTCTCTCTCTCTCTACCAGCTGTGCTCTGTTACCTGATACATCAGTAATCACCATGCTGGCTTTGCACTCTGGTCACCTTTTGTTCTTGGTTCCCAGGGACACACACCTACCACATGTGTGGGTGGGTAAGGATCTGACATTTCACCCTATTGATAAATGCTTCTCTCTAGGGGGACACAAAAATAACAGTATGGAATCACCAGAGAATTAGTAGTATTCAGAACATGTTGAATAGACACATTCACATCATGGAAGCATAAACAAAATACAAAAAGGTGACACCACAGTATTAGGGTAGGTGACAGATATCCGAGGCCCATGCATCTGAGGCCTGATTCCCTAGCCGAGATTCATTTGGGATGTCTTAAGTGTCTGTAAAGCAGCTGAGCTAATTGCCTTGGGCTCCCCCTGCAACTAGGAAGAGCAGCACATCTCAAGGGTGTGATTAATCTCACCTGTAATAGGTCAGTGTAATAGTAGGTCAGATGAATCCTCCCCTGGAAATGTTTGCTCCTCTCTGCTATAAAAAGGAGTCAGAGTGACTAATGCAGGTACCAGTGCCTGCTTAGTTTGCAGTAAGAGGAATCTTGCCCTCCCTGCCCAGCTTTGCCTGTAGTCAAAGCACACTTAAATTGCTGCCTAAACTTAAAAGTGTATTTGAGGTTTCTCTTCAATTTGTATTGTGGGTAAAGTGTTTTCACTAGTGCTGGCAGAAAGATGGAAGGAGGCTTGGGTTGGTTTTTCTCCCCTGTTCAAATGTAGAGTAAATGCTTGAGAAATAGACAAAAAAAAAAAAAAAAAAAACCACAAAAACCCAGGACTGATGGTATGGGCTTGGAAAAGTGAAACTGGGAGCACTTGCTACACCTGAGAGCTGGTAGAAAGACATTTGTAAATAGGTTTGACTGCATCAGAGGACAGCTGACTTGTCCAGAGACACTTCCTCACAGAAGGGACCTAATGGGGACCACCCACACCTCTTGGTGTGAGCAGCTGCCACACATCTGACCATAGTGCATGAGTTCTAGCCCACAGAACTTCTTACAGTCCATCCCATCGATTCCCATCCAGGCTGGGACTTGCCAGTTTTAATTGACCTAGAGGGTTTTGTTTCACAGGGTGTCTCACAAAATTACAGTCTGCTTTCTCCTGCATGGCAAAATAAAATTTTTTGTTTTGCCATGCAGTAACTGCATCTGGTTATTCTGTTGTCAAAGCCAAGTGGGGCCAGGAAACTGTGGCCTGACTGTAAGGTTAGAAAGGCAGATGGAAACACAGTCATAACTTATGGCTCTGATTAACATGATGAACCTGGTGTGGGGGCAGGCACTGGTACCTTTCAGGAGCCTGGAACAGAAGAGATAACTTGTGCTTGGTCTCATTACAGAAGCAAAACCAGTTTACCCCAGGCTGCCCAGAGGAAGTGCTCCTCTGAGGAGCTATGAAGATCTGATGACAGAACCAGCACTAGGGACCTCTGCTTTTGGTGTCCACAAAAGAGGATACTCACCATGATGAGAGGTTTGGACAGGCTTTACAGGGAAAAAGGTGGCTCTGCCATCCTGGTGCTGTGAAGGTTTCAGCAGTGACAGTGGGAGTGTTTCCAGGGCCTCTGGAGCACTTGCTTTAGCTGTATGCTGCACAGCTGTAACTCTTCTTTCGGATGTGACTTTTGGAAAGAAACAGCCTGCATTCTTCCCTTCCTTTAAATCTCCTTCTGACTGTTAGGCACTGCTACCCTCCCTTAAAGCATTAAAGCACAAAACAGTCTGTACCCTTGGGACATGAGATAAACTGGTAAAAGCCACCTGTCCTTGCTGAACATGGTTATTCTGCACCAAACCACGGGCAATTTGACAGAGAGGAGAAGGCTGAGGAGTTGAGGCAATTCTGCAGTTAATGCACTTTGAGAGATCAACAGCAGATAAAGCACTGCCCCTCCCATCACGATGCCGTGTTTGGTAGAGATTATGAGAGCTGTACTTTCATTTTGCCTTGTTTTGAGCAAACCTCCAGGCTGGGTTTCAGCCTTATCTGTTGATAAGTACAGTTCAATTCATGGGCCAGTCCCAACTGCCTCAGAGGGGCGGGTGTGTTTTGCCACCTGGGAATAGATTGCTGTTCTCCGGGTTCAGTTTTTCACATGAGCAAATCTGTGTCTCAAATATGGCTTTTGTAGCAGAGAGAATATGGAAAAATAAAAAAGCCCAAAGAAATACATAGATCAAGTGAGTACTCTGAGTTATTTGTATCTGGCTTGTATCTGACTTGTTGTATAAAGCCATTGCTAATTTTCTGTAATTTTCCCACAGGGTAAAAATAATGATATCCAAAAGAATGATATCCAAAAGCATCTGTGTGAGGACAGATGCCAGGAGTAAGAGGCACAATCTGTATTAACTCCACATAAATCTATATGCTGTTTGAATCTGAGTCAGACCACCATAAAACAGCTGAAATGTGGCTCACATGAAGGATGTAAAGGTAATTTACCCTGCTGTACTCATGAGGAAAGTAGGAAAAATCACCCTCCCATTTATTTGAGGTTTTAGGAATTATTTGCTCAATAAAAACACCTATTTATACTTGGCGTAAATGGAAAGGGAGATAGATGGTATCTAACCAGGAACTAGAACAGGAAAAAAGGTAAAACCTGAAAACCAGCAGACAGATAGTCTGCTCTCTTCAACACCCGGGTTTCTAGAATGAATGGTTGCAAATAGAGAGTTTTTTAAAAAAAAGACAAAGCACTGTCTGTTTACCTCTGGCATTATCCTCCAGCACTGGGAGGGAAAGAGAAAGGTGCAGAATAATTGTTCCCTCCTGACAGAGAGTAGGAAGATATTTTCACAAGAGAACAGTGGAATTGGACTAAATTGCATTATAACTGCATAGAAATATTTTTACATGTTGAATGAAATTCTCGTGGGCCACTATTCTTCCTTTCAGCAGCAGAGATGCATCTTTCTTCTAGCATCTGTGACTATTACATGCCAGTTTTCCAGCAGTTTTTTTGGTATAATATGAGAGGTACTGAAAAGAATAAATGCTTTAAGAAAAATTATGACCCTGGGGACAAATGGCATTATCACTAATTGCATTCACTAATTCTGCCCACTCAGAGGGAAAGAAGGTAATCTGGAACAAAGCACGCGGTTACTGCAGGATGAAGAAATTCTGCTTGGAGCTGCAGCTTGCAGGGAGTGACTCACTCTGCACAAAGAGCCGCGGTGTGGGTAGCACCGGCAGACAATTGCCAGTAATGACTGCCGCGTGCAGCTCAGTGAATGAAACACTGAGCAAGAGCTCCCTAAAAGCTGTACCTCTGTGAATGGCAAACCTTTAATTTTAAGATAGAGCCCCGTATCATAAATATTAGGTTTGATAAACATGTTTTTAAGGTGCTTAATAATATCCATGAATGAAGTAGAACGCTGAGACAGCAGAAAGTCTGTGTGTAGCAATTTCAGAGGCTCAAAATATACCTTCATAAAGGCAAACAGTGTTCTGAAAGGTACTTTCCATTTTGGGTTTGATGTCATGCATAAAAAGGATGTGATTACTATTTTTATTCTGGTGCAAGCTCATATTTTCAGATATTCTATCTATATCCTGCTGCTTGTAAATGTTCTTCCTCTGTCCACCTGTGGCAGCACTGCGCGGATTGCGAGTGAGAAGGGATATGCTCCCCTGGCACGAGCCAAATGTTTTATGATGAAGCACTAAGGTGACTGACTGCAGAGTAGCATCTAAGGCTTCCAAGCTGCATCTGGGCTGTCCACGGTCTCCGACTGCCTGGCTAGCAGTCAGTGGGCAGTCAGTGGAAAGGAGCAGGTGTACATTTCATTCCCATGTCAATACAACCTTTAGCAGTTGTGATGATATTTGATAACTGAGCTGAAAGTGTTATTTTAGGTGCAAGGCCATGATTTGCAAAGGGTGAACTCTGAAATAGGCAAAGAAATACTGAACTGTGAATCATTCCTAGTCTTCTGTTTGAAGGAGTATTTTAAATACAGCAATATTTGTATCTTAATAATCAGATGTTTGCAAAGGCTTAGCATGGGAACCTGTATTTCTAAGGATAACAGGTTATGTAATGAATGAAATCGGAAGAAGTAAATGATTCTCTGCAAGATATCTCCTATGTGAATGGTAAGCCTGCAATTTGAATCTAAAGCTTTACCTTTGATCCTGATCTGAAAGTGTACTGAGTGCTGTATTGCAAGATGCTTCTTGCTGTGCAGCCCATCCCTTTGTGTTACCACCTCAGCTTAGCAGCTAACATAGGTCAGGTGCTGAAACTGCATTTACTGATGTCCTATTTTCAAAGCAGCCGCCTGCAAAGCCACAACAACAAAGCCAAAATCATTAGCTTAAGGGAACAGTGTGTTAGTCAGCACTGATTTTAATCTGATTTTTTTTTGACTGATTTTAATTTCCAGACTTTGAATATGTTCACCCTTAGTTTAAAAACTGCTTTTGATCATGCTAAGCTTTAGCCAGATCTGAGTTGTCACTGTTCTGCTATGTCCTGAGCTCTGTGTCTGCACTCTGTGCCTATGCAGCCTTACACTTCCTGGTACAGATGTCCTGTATAAATGCCAGCTACTGAATGTATTTGATCACCTTCCTCCCCCTTCATTGAGATACACAACTCTCAATCCCACTGGAACAGGTCAAGTGAAAGAGCCTGCCACTTTTTCTATATACTTGGAGGAAAACCACTTTAGGCTCCCTTATGCATACTTTTTGTTCTGCAAGTCTTAATAAAAAGAGACTGTTGTTTGAATGAAACTTTTATCAAGTTGGATGAGTGTCACAGTCACAGAACAATGTTACTTTCCTTATAGATGCTATTGTTGTTGTTTCTCTACCACTGCTGTTGATTTCTGACTTTTTAAAAGAAGCCCTTTTATTTAAGAGGGAGAGCTTATGCTTTCAGACCTTGCTTGATAGCTTCTCTTAAGAGGTCTTCTCACAAGATCCATCATTATTCATTGACCTCCTAGTCTATTTTTCCCATATGCACAGTCCTGCTGATTTAACAGTGTCTTCACTAAATAAAGACTATTGGACTATATCCAAGGAAAAAAAAATCTATTTCTGACATAGTTCTAACAGCAGAATCAAAAATAGGAGAAGATGAACAAATCTAGGATACATTTGCAGCTCAGGGTTAACTTAAGATCAGTGCTGAGAAACAAGCAGTCTTTGGACCTTTGGAAACAATGCCCCAGACAGAAGTTTATACCATTTATAAAAAGGAAGGTGATCTCATGTGCTACAGAATCACGGAAGTGAGAGATGGAAAAAATGCACTTGGTCATCTTGACATCAGCTTAGGTTTTCTCTGTGCAATACATTTTCTGGTGCCTTCTCTGAATTTCTTGTACATGTTACTAAGGATTTACTGTTTATTGTAGTCTTTATTCATTTCTTCAGAATGGTTTTCATTCACAGGTGAGAGGATGGATGCTGGGTGGTGGGCTCTGCTGGTGCTTAGCCATGACTGCTTTCACAGCTTGATTAAAATGGGGTAGAATGGGCAAAAAAAGCAACATAAAGGTGTAACCTAATGAAAGGTCTAAACTAGAAAGGGTAAAGGTCTAAACAGAAAACACAGAAGGGTTAAAGGAATGTATAGTTTCACTTATTTTTGTGTCCAATCTCTTGGAGAACTTCACTGAGGTTTATGTGCATAGCTTCTAGACTTCCTCCAAATCCCACTCCCTTCATGAATCTGAAGTCTGCTTTCTCCTGGCTAGGCCATTTGCCTTTTAAGAGATTGCAAGCACTCCAATTTCAAGCATTTGAGAGGGTACTCTTTAGATTCCAATTGCTTTTTCTTTTTTTCCTTAGCTTTGAAGACAGTTTGTTTGACATAGGATATAATTTGACCAGTTGCAGTATCAATGACAGGAGAATAAAATGAAAAAGAAGCAAAATATTTTAGTGAAAACTAGCTCTATACTGCATTTAAAAAATTCATGACTCAGAAAATGTCGAATGGATTGAGTTGTCCATGGCTCCTCAGTGACCCCCACAGATGCTTCCTGTCTTGATTTCAGTGTGTTTGTAGCTCTTTGTAATTTACTTACATCCCACACAGACATCCCTTTACTAACATCCTGTGAACCTCTAGCTGTGTTTCCTTATGAGTGCTTGGCTTCCTACAAGCAGAAGGACTAGTTTGTGTGAGGCTGCTTTGTCACAGCTGAGAGCTGAGGGAGCTCAGCTTGCCTGTACAAAGATGCAGGCTGTGGTGAACGAAGGGTCTCTGACCAGGACAAACATGTCTCCTGCAAAAACCAGTAACAGTTCTGTTAGGTTCTGAGTGTTGACTCAGACTTTGTGTTTCTATTAAGTAGAAGTAATGGCTTATAAGTGAGAAAGTGGAGCAAGATTCAGTCTACACTGACACCATTCCACACATAGTTTATGCAGACTTATTCCAGCCTCTCTCCTGTGAGAGCAAAATTTGTTCCTGATAACAGTATTAATAATGATTCAATGCTCCAGCTTGTGATGAGCCATCAGTCCCTGGTCTTTGGAACAGCTCAATCTCCAGCCAAATAAAAGCTTTCTAGCTCCCAATGACATGCTAACTAAGCACACTTGGTGTGCTTCCTTGGAAATAGCTCCCCATAAATGTATGACATGAATCTTGACACAAATTTTATAGGAAGTTTGCAGCCAAATGCAACTGAGTCTGAAATCCCCTCTCTCCTCTCCTCCCTAAATGCTTTGTAACTTCTCTGCTGGGAACAATCCCTGACCATTAAACCATCATGTTCCACTACTGAGTTAGAAATAGTATTGGCACAAGGGGTTACTTAAAGTTTACACAAACCAGTTTTTCCAGGTTCTGTGTGGGGTTTAAAAGAATGGAAAGTTACCAGAAGCAGCACAAAACCAGGTGTTGGGTAATCAGAAGCAAGGATTGCAGAAGCAACTGGGAAATCTTAGTGAGGGGGACAGGCTAGGCAAGCTGGCACTTATTGCAGGGAAGGCAGGGAGGAGTTAAAACTGTGTGACTGAACTCAAAGAATTCAAAACCCAAGTTGTAAAGGCAAATTTGAGCTCTCTGAAAGTCACTTTGCCCTATCTGAATATAGTGGAGAATGGGAAGCAGTAAAATGTGCATGCCATATATTATATGTAACAAGAACTATTTACTCTTCATGACACTACAATAAGTTTTGGGTCTTGGTTTGCTGTGTGGGGCACATGTATTCAATGATAACGTAGCATGTGCATTGCATGTGCACGTGCATCATCTCAGGAATGCCATCTGCCACTGAACAGAGGAGTAGTGTAAAGGAAGACTTTACTTTCTGTGGTAAGGGAGGTGCCCAAAGCATGGAGCAGCAAGGCCAGCAGCCAGTTTTGTTGGTAGGGAGGCAGACCAGCATCTCTCAAACAGCTGATTAGGTAAGGAATTTGCACCCCAACAGTACAGATAAAAATTCACTACAAAGCTACCCACTCCAATTTGGGTAACATACAATCTCCTGTGATTTTTTACTTATGCCAAATAAGCTCTTTTAACAACATTATTTCTTTACCTTTGCACTATCATTGCATCCCAAGAGCAGATGTGGAGGCAGGGAATGCATGCAGTGCCTGAATTCTGGAATCTGATGGATTCCAGAAGTTCTGAGGACAGGAGGTGCAACAATGCGCACCAGGGAGGTAGTTTGACCAAAACCTATCACACTGAAATAACTTTCCCCTTGCTTTTGATTTGGGCCAGACCCAGATAGCATGGGACAAAGCTTTCCCTTGGGGCGCTGTACCTTCTCCTCACCTCGCCCAGCAAGACTGCACCAGTGCTTGGGTGACAAGGGCTGCCTGCAGCTACAGGGGATGTTCCATTTTAGTTCCATTGTCTCATGAGTTGTTGGGCAGTGAGGTGAATCCCATTGTACAGCCAGTGCTCCCCTGATGGCACTAATTCTTTTTCTGCTGGCTGTGACCTAGCTTTGGCTTAGATGTCTGCACTACAGCTGACTGTGTAAGGTGTGGCAATTCCCTTCCTTTGGGAGCTGTTTTGTGATCTTTGCATAGAGGAGGCTACAGAAGTGCAAGGTGTTATTAGATGTTCTGGTATATTTCCATAGAAAAAAATCATCCCTTAAGGAGGTGGAGGAACTAGGAGACAGGACAAGGATTCACAAGTCTGAGGACATCCCAGCTGGTTATGAGATTCCTTGTATGGAATCTGGGTTTCCTTATTTGGAAATTAGTATTATCTCTCCCTTTCTTCTGGATCATAAGACTCTGAGAGAAGATTACTGTGCACATCTGCCAAGGAAAGGCAGTGAAACTCTAGTTTTGGTCTGGCCACCCTTAGGGCTACTGTAATATGAACTAAAAGACAGGCAGATATTCTGGGCAGATAAGACTCTGCCAGCCCTGCTCCTTCAGAATGACCTCTTACTCTTAGCAAGGCCATTTTTTCAGGATGCCATTGTGTGCCCTTTACTTTTGTATGTAATTTCATGGATTTCATACAGTATTCGTCTTTGCAAGAGGCATTGCTTACTCCATGGCAGTAAGCCATTACTAAATGTGAGAAAAGGGTCAGAATCTAGTCAGTCAATGAATTTGCATAATTAACTGTAATTATTACTGTATTTTGTTGCATCTTCTCCTTCCTGAGTGCTTCTCATAACATATTTTAGCCACAGTGTTCAGGATATTGAAACAAATATATGAAGATTTTGAATCTCCTTCTTCTGATGAGGCTTTTCAGGTATGGGAAGGTAGGAGATCAATAGAAGCTTGGGATTTTTCTCCTGCCAAAACCCCATGCTGTCTGTGGAACTCACAGCAGCCAGCCTGTTGGCCAGAGGTGGCAGCTCTTTCTGCAGCGCCTCTGCAGCCATGCAGCTCCCATCTGAGCAGGTGACATGCCCCCAGCTGGAGGTGCCCAGTGCTGGCATGGTCTGTGCTCAGAGGAGCCAAAGCTGAGGTGATGAGAGCACTGTGGGGGCTGTGTGCATGTGGGGCCACCATCCCTGCCACCAGAGGGGCACCAGCCGTGGTGAGCTTAGCGGGCAGGCTGGGGACACCCTTTGCCCTCCAGGTGCTGCAGGGCAAAGAATGGTGTCTGGCACAGGCAGGCATGCAGGAAGGAGAGGAAAGGCTGTGGGGGAAGGGAACAAAAGAAAATTCATTGATGAAAAGCAGAGGGGGATATGGTCTTGTTTTTATTTTTAACTACGGGCAGCTGTGAATTTTTACGCAGGATTATTTTAGGTCTCAGGCCAGACTGTTTCATGCTTCATTGGTGCCTGAGTTTCCCCTCCAGCTATCTGAATCCAAGTGATATTATTTGCAATTACTTCAAGAAAGCAGAAGCTCAGGGGGAGTGTCCTTGGTGAATGGCTGTAATTTCCGTGCTGTGGCTGCCCAAAAGCTATTACGGCTCTGCTATCTCTGGCTGCCTGCCAGCAGGAAGGATTCCTCCTAGAATTAATTGCATTTCCCACCTTATAGATACTCCAGGGAGCATGAACCAGGCTTGCAATGGGTGTATTGCCTTGCAAGAAATAATGACATATCTTCTGATGTGCACCATATAAGGGCAATGCAAGCAAGAATGTTCACATGCTACTGACTTTCAGATCTTTGCCTATAGCCAAAAATTAGTAATGGATGGTGGGAAAGAGAAAATAACCTCAATGTTAGGCTCACTTTTGTTTCTGCTATGGAGGAAGTGTGGGCTCCTTCTTCCAGAGTGTTATTCAAAGTAATATGCAGAAGCTGCTGCCTCTGTGCTTAGCTATGTGAAGAGAGGATCCACAAGAAAACTGCAAGCTCAGGCTCTTTGGCTTTGTTTTATTTAAATGTTATTTACATAGAGGTACCATGACTGGATCTCTATTGTATGGTGAGTAGGGGCACGGATTTGAACTTGCCCCTTATCTACTGGCATAGTCACATTCTGGTGCTGCCCATGAGCAAGGTTTGAGATGTGCTGGCTGAGCTCAGGCTGTCTTTAGCACAAGCCCCGTGCTGTCAGCACAGAGCAGGACAACCATGCTATTCCCAACCTAGTCCACTGCCAGGGAGCACTTGTGGTTCTCTCACATCACCATTGTAGGAGGGATATCCAAGGCAGGGTGCCAAGCCACACAGAAAAAGGGCAGGTGGGAAACTCTAGGCTGTAACTGGGCTGTTGTAGCACATCCTGTCCGTGCAGCATGAGGGATGCACCACACAGAGCTTGTGGCCTCCTGTGGTGACCAGCACGGCCCTGGAGCAAGGAGCCTAGAGAGTCTCAGCCTCTGGCCCTACACCGAAAGGTACTGCCTGCATTTGGCAGATCTTTGAGGAGTGCTTATGAAAAAGAGCCTGTAAAACTCAGTGTCATGATGGCTGCCTGTCCATCTCTTATCATGCTTGTGAGGCAGGGTTGTGCCAGCCACCTGCTAATGTTGGGCTGAAACCACGCGGCTGTGCCAGATCCACACGGAACAAATACTCCTCATTTCCCCTTTGCAGGAAGAGATGGGAAGGAGGAATCACCTGAGAAAACTCCCTCCCCCCTCACAGTATGATGAGCTTATGGGATGAGTTGCAATCTGGCCCTATAGATTTCTACTTGATACAGTTGGTATTTTTATGAGGGCACATTGAGATCTTATGACTGGTAACATTTTTGTTAGATGCATTCAACAGACCTGAAGTGGTGGTTAGAGAGCAAAGAGGAAAGGAAAGCAGAAAAAGAACCCCTCCAAAAATTAATAACAACAACAAAAACATCCCACCAAAATAAAAATCCCATTTTTTTTCTCTGTCTTTTAACACCAAAATGCCAAAATGCCCAGTCCTGAGATCTTTTGTAAACTGTTACAAAAATGTTCATGTTAAAAAATACACCAATTTATTAAAGGACTGAGGTAATTTCCTCTTCTGTCTTTTGATCTCTTCCTCTACCAAGTGAGCAAAGAAAATTAAAAAATAAACTAATTGTTCATATAACCTAAATGGAAAAAGAAAATGCTGCTACTGCACATCTCTACATAGCCAGCTGCTGTCCTCTGATTGTGCTTTATTCCCTTTTGTTCTATTGCACCAATACTGATGCAGTATAACATTATTGATAATACTTGTATCTGACAGGTTAGGTAAGTGAGATTAGTGATACTTGAGAAGGGGTACATTCTTCTTTCTTCACCTGTCAAGCAAAATGTTATTCATTCAATGAGCTACTCGTGGTACAGAGACAGTGCTGAAAACACACACTGGAGTCAGCATCTGATGCAGTGTTATGAGTCAGGGGCCAGATCCCCAGGGTGATTCACATGTCTGGTGCATGTCTTACATCCCTGCATCACTACTTGACTGCAGATAACAAGGAAGCAAGTTGATCCTCTCAGGATCTGTGTTTGAGTTCATGAAACCACCAAGGTACCTACGCTGCTGCCTCCACACATGTAAATACCCATCCTTGCCAAAAGCTTGCACCGGAGCACAAGTGGGAGTCATCAGCCTTGGCTGCTTTGCCTCTGGGACCCAGTGCAGAAACTTACAGTAGAATAAAAGGAATCTGATGCCACCTTAAACCCAGCAGTGGAGCGGGGAGCCCACGCATGCAGTGTGAACACTCTTCCTATACCTTCCCCATGCAGAAGCAGGAATGGGAATGTATAGACTTCATGTCCCAAAGGGCCCATGGGAACTCCCAAGCTGTGGAGGGGGAGTAGACAGGCACGCTATTTCCATCTCCTCCAGCTAAACTGTTCTGCTTGGCATAAATAATTTAATTCTATTGCATCGCAAGAGGAAAATAGTGAGATTAGTTTGGGAAGGCACTCACTTGGGAGACAGAATAGTTAGACTGAAATCCTTGTTTGGACATTTAATTATTTATACCAAGCGGAATATTTTTGCCAGAAGACATTAAGAGACATCCACCTAATTGAGTAATATGCTTATGATTAAGTTTAGCAGTGGTCAGGCAGAACATTGACATAACTACTAGTAGATCCCTGCTCAAACTGATTCTGGTCTATGTTTACCATGCTTAGGTTGACAAAAAACAGACAATGTTTGCTTTGTGCACAGCGCCAGTAGCAGTAATGCAATCAGCATTGTTATAGCAGAGCATTAATATTTCTCTAGTAAGAAATCACTTGACTTTCCAGTCCTAGATGCTGAATTAG
Source organism: Euphonia xanthogaster (assembly GCA_034509185.1). Classification (NCBI taxonomy): domain Eukaryota; kingdom Metazoa; phylum Chordata; class Aves; order Passeriformes; family Fringillidae; genus Euphonia; species Euphonia xanthogaster. The sequence continues at coordinate 96,924,058 of JAYDZK010000001.1, read as the reverse complement.
TAAAAATTATACAGATGCATTGAAATGATTGAGTGCAGTTGCAGAAAGGTGAAATTTTAAATTACTCTTGTCTCATGTGGAATGCAGTGAAAGAGGCAGCATACAACATGAGATAGGTCATTCATACCAGAAGAGAAATCACAGATTTGATAATATGTTAGAGGATGCCTTAAATGTGAACTGCATAAACAAAATGATCCCTTTTGTGTGAAGGAAAATGTTTGTTTAGAATTCAGAGTTTGCTTCTTCCTTCAGCTACTGTCAACAAAATGACCTCGGTGTTTAAATATACGCGGAAAATTTGATTTAGCTGGTGAGTGTTGCAAGTGGAAATAACTATTGTTGCCTGTTTGTATGAAAATGGAGAGCTGATGTGACAGCTGATTTGGTTGAATATGATGTAGGTGTATTAACCTACAGCAGTAGTGTGGTGAAGTCCAGTCTGTGGTCACAGGAAGAGCATTGAGTTGCAGAGCCTGGGATCCCATGCATGGGTGGATAGCGTCATAGCTTCAGCTGCTCGTACACCAAGAGGTAACTTCAGTAACTTTTTTCTGTAACTTTTTGAGAAAATAGTATGGTTCACTCGAACATTTTGCCATTGGCTTAAAGTACAAGATTCACACTTATCTGTATTGTGCACAGTCCTGTTGAGGCTACTGGGCAGCCACAGGACATAGCAGGTCAGGGAGCATCCCAAGACATGAGGGAACAGCTGTGTCCTTCACATCTGCCTGCTCTGATTCCCTATGGATGTGCAGCCCCATTGCACCCTACAGCTGATCTCATACACCAGCTATCTAAAGCCAGTACATTGCTGTTGCCAGCATGACCATGCAGATTCCAAGAAGCCAAAATGCAAAAATGGGATTCTCAGATGTGGTCACATTCCAAACTCTCACCCTGCTCTTTTATGTTGCAAACTGCCCTTGCTAAAATACAGAGGAGTAGAATTGGTGTCGTTAAGCAGACAATACACTGGTAATGTCAGTAAAGCCATTTCTGTCAAGGTTTTCAAACTCCCAGATGATCTGCTCAAACTCCCAGATGATCTCTCAGATGAAACTGCTTAAAACAGACACTTATTCTGCTCTTGTAATTTATTTTGCAGATGAGGCTCTAACTGATTTCACTCCTTCAGTGCTATTAGCACTTCTCATCAACCCTTTCCTTGTTAGAGCACTAGTTAAAGAGCTCTTTTATGTGCTTATTATTGTTTAAAAAAACCCCAAACATATCTATCACATATAATTTCTCTTAACTGTGTTTTCCAGACTCCATCTTGGCAGGAATATATCACAGTATTAGTGTTCCCAATTTCTGATTAAGTCACTGGCCACTCATGTGCAAACCTGCATTAACACCATGCCATATCGTATGTTCACATTAGACAAACAAACTGTTCATGGTTGTTTCCCAAAAGAAAAAATGGCAAAGCTGGGAACAAGGATCACTGTACAAGTTTGGACCCCATTCACCACACGAAAATGTCAGAAGGTTGTAAAGAGATCCTCAATGCTTTTAATAGTAGAAAATTAAAACATAAAAGTCTTCTGAGCCTTGTTCTTGTAAACAGGGCTAAAAGTGAGCAAAAATGCTTCCAAGTGCCAAAACTCTTAGGTTTCCCTTCAAATTCTGGTCTACATCTCCTAAAGGTGCAGGATCGATTTAAGTTTCCTTACAGCTGTCATTGCTCTTTAAAGCCTTCTTGCACTTACAAACTGGGTCTGAAGAAAGGTGGAAGCAGAGGGGAAAGCAGAAGAAATTTTTCCTTCTAAGAGCTTCTGCGCCTTACTGCAATTGCCACTTCTTTTCCCTCCTCAAAATGCGGGTTATATAAAGTTCTCTCAGCTTCATGGCAGTCTGAAAAGGGGATTTAGCTTTTTAGAGTGAAAATGGGGCTGATGTGATGCTCAGAAATGAGAGGACAATTGCACTGTAAAATTGGCTTGCTTGTGCACGACAGACGGGATGGTGATGTGAAAGGAAGATTGTAAGGGTTGATTTGATTAAAAGGCTGTGAAAGCAGCGTCTGAATGAGTATGTCTGGAATGAAAGGGCGTCTGGGGGGACAATTTTCCTGCAGGGTGGGGCTTTTGGTGTTTGGCATTGTAGATGCTAACTACAGAAATGCTATGATTTAGGAGCACACACTTGGCTCTTAGTCAGGGGCACACCATATTTTTAAGAGTGCACATGAATATATATTAATAATTTAAAAGATTTTCATTTTGTTTTCTGCAGGCAAGGAAAATTTTGTTTTTCTTTTCAGAAGTAGAGTGAAATCTTAGGAATACTTACAAGGCCTTTTTGGTATCACGTATCATCTGCCTACAAAAGGCCTTCTTTTCTCTATCATATTGTCATTAAATAAAAGATTCTTTATATAAGACAGTCCAGAACAGGGAAAATTCGTGAAGCTTACAGGATCATGGTGTTTCATATTCAGATGTCACGTTGGCTTCCCATGAAAAAATGGGACTCTCAGATGTGGTCACAGGGTAAACTCTAAAACTCTTAACAGTAAGATTGTTAACACTGTTAACAATCTACTCTGTAGATTGGCAACATGTCACCAGCAGGTGCCTATGGTTAAAGATGTGACCTAAATTTTACATGTTGCCACAGATATTTAAAGAAGAAGAACTGAAGTGCGTGTGTATTCATAAAATGTTCTGACCTTTCCTTTTTCTTTCTCGGGAATCTCTAATCAAGTTGAAATTTTCTTTCTAATGAATTATTTGCTACCCTAAACCCCAATGCTTTATTCACGAACATTGTAGAGGTGCCTGGGCAAAACCAGTCATAAATCATTACTCACATTGCTGAAATTTTTGTCAACATCTTTCATTTCCAATTTGTGTCAGGACAGGGCTTGCACTCACTTGAGTGCATATAGTGACAGGTTGAAACTTGAGCCAGGCTTAAAGTGATTTCCATGCAGAAGAGAGTTCCTCTCCTTCAGTGGGAGGTAGATGAAGAGATTCTTACTGCGTGTGATATTCAGCAAGCATTCACAGTATTTATTGAGCATAAAGTTGCCTCCATTAGATGAATTTATGTCAGCAGAGTTATTGTTCTTGTGTGAGAGACATAAATAATAGAGCCAGAAGACCTCAGCATGCTGCAGTCTCAAAGCCACATCATATATAGGAATTTGAGTGGGGAGCATTAGTATTATGCAAGTGATTTGTTAATGAAAATGTGTAATTTAAAGAATGCTTATTTCTAATGATGGAGGAAAGGGTCTTTAAGAAGCAATCTTCTAGGAAGTGGAAGTGGTGTAAACTGACTTTTAGGGTTCCTGATCTACATTTAATAAGAAAGCAGGACTACAAATACTAGCCATTCAAATGCTGGAAAAAGCAAGCCAGTCCCTCACTCAAGCCTCAGGAAACAGGGTCAAGCTCCAAGGGAAAAAAAAAAAAAAATCATGTAAATATACAAACTCCAGTCAGAGGCTTGGTTGAAATATTTAGTCCTTTAAATTCTGAAACAAAAAGCTTCCACAGAACTGGCTGCCTAGGTTCTGGGGTTTGGTAGAGCAATGTGTTCCCTTGTGTTTTTATTCATGTCATCATAATGAAAGCTGATTTGCTTTTTGAATAATATATACTTTATCTGCATAGTGAAAGGAGCTGAAACGAGCATCATTAACTGCACGTTTATTTATAGGGCACCTCAATTCTAAGCAGAATGCCCATTATAGCTGTAAGGGGTTTTTATCACAAGGAATAGAAAAACTAGGGGAAAGTGGATTTTCATTGTAAGCAAAATACCTTTAAAAAGCTTGCCTCCTGCCTTGTAAACAGATGAAGAAAACATTGTGCTGGCACTAGCTTTGGGATGTCACATGGCCGAAGACCAGAACCTCAAAACCTTGAGCCTTTTTATGACAAAACCTATCTGTAAATACAGAGCAAAAGAGACTTTGTGCTGGCATTTCCCTCAGCAATGTCTGGATGTAAAAAGAAGAAGATTTAGGACTTGCCTTCTCACATCACCCTGCCATCCAGATGCTGGAGGAGATGTTACCCCATTTGACACCTCTTTTAGCAGCTTGCAGAAGGAACAGCCAGCAGTTGTTGCTGGTGTGCAGCAGTCAGCATACTTCCATAATAAAATGCTGGATCTGGTGAATACTGGGGAACAATGCAGGACCAGAGGGATTCAAACTGTAGCAATATCCCTGGTAAAATATTACTTGTCATATAAACATTTGGGGATATCTTTTCCTTCATCATCTGGTTCTAAGATTGATTTAAATTATTTCAGCAGCCACTGCTACTGACTTCTTTTGCATCTTGTATAATAAAGCACCCCACAATGCCTTTGCCACCAGCTGATCAGAGCAAGCAATACTTGCCCTGTGTATTCTGACCCTGCAATGCTGCTAAAATGTCAGGAAGTCACAAAGCATTTAGAATCATAGAATCATAAAATCACTTATGTTGGAAAAGACCTCAAAAATCATCAAGTCCAACCATTAAGCAAATTTTACTTCATCTCTCCTTACTTGTCCTAGTTAAAACAGCCCCTTTGCAGTGTCCATAGAAGATGCCATTACATTAGGCAATTTACTTGGGATTTAGCTGGCTTCCACACATGCCTCTTCCACAGATCACTTGGATGCAGGACTGCACCTAGCAAAGTTAAGAGGCAAGGGCTGCCACAAGAAGTGTGTTTTTCATGTCTCAATGAAAGTAACCTCTTCTGCTATGGGCTGCTGATATCCCAGCTGTCCAGGTGAGCGACAGTGCAGAACTCACCTGCCTGTTTTACCTCACCAGTGCAAGGAAGAATAATTAAGTCTACACCATTATCAACCTGTCACATTGTCTTTCCACCTCTCCCTGCGTCCAATGCAAGAACACAGTCCTCCACTGGTTTTTGTTTATTGCTATTAACATTATTACAGTGACCAAAAAATGGCAGTGTCAGAGTATATAACCTCAAATAGCAAATCTTCATAACAGTTTTTGCAATAGAAATAGGTGCTGGACATACTGAGAACTTCAGGGAATCTTGGCAGTCTAAAGGATGAAATCTATATACCGTCATCTCATCCTGGTGGCAGAGCACAAATAAGCTTTACTTTAAGCACCTGCATGTTGACAGTTCTATGAAATTAATAAAGAAAGGTGGGCCCACTTTACTGTAGAATTATTCTGCTAGAACAAAACTCATTCCATATAATCAATGCCAGCAGCCATACGAGTGTGCAGCTGGACAAAACATCTGTGCTGCAAGAACACAGTGGGAAGTGACCATATGTTCAAGGAATCCTAATTCCTTTGTCCATAGCTAAACATGAAACCGTATCAGGAAAGACTCCTGATGATTAAAACTAGGTCTCAACACAATACCTGATATCCAAACTGGTGTGAGATATTCAGAACTGCCTAAATCTTGTTCTGACAGAAGGTCATTGCATTTAAATTGATTTTGTTGGAAGTCAAAAGAGTTGCATTTTAAAGAGTATGCCCAAGCCAGCACAAAACAATCCAGTTGAGAGACAAACCAAGGAAGTAAATTGTTCACTGTACCAGAAGAAGGTGTAAAATTGGGGACAGTAGGCATCCTTGTGGTTTTATAGGATTCTGTGAGTATTAGGAACTCCTGCCACCAGCTGAGATCTGACTTCAATTGCAGGCCTTTATAGCCCATTGATGCTTTTTCTGAGGAACATGAGCTGGGGTCTAGTAGCAATTAGCTGGACCTCTACTAGTAGAACTGCTCAGAGTGTTCAAACATGGGCTTGTTTCTGCTGACAAAAAATCCTCATGACAATGCTTGCAAATAAGGCAGAGCAGAAAGTATTTCCCTAGGTCTGTACAATTCTGTGCCAAGAAGGATCTGAGCCTGTCAAGAACTGTAAATAGTCCCAGTACTAAGTTAATTAACTGTGTAATGGGGCAGGTGTTACTCCATGATTAGTTTGTGTGCAGGATTTTAAACTAGAACAGGAAAGAGAAACAAAGCCCCAGCAGGACACAAGAGCTCCCTTTGCTCCCACTTGTGTGCCTCTAAGGAGTCTGGATCCAGAACTCAGCAATAACCCAAATAACACACATATCTTCAAGGGGAAGGATTCCTTTTTCTAATTAAAATTGTTTCACAGGTGTTTGCCCAGGCTAAGACACTTGTACAAATTCTTTTTGTATTTTTTGGAGAGACAAAGGCATTTCCATGAGCAATTTATCCTGTCCATCTCAGGTGGCAGCCAATCTGATTTCTGCACCTCTCTTCCCATACTATTTATTCATCCAAAGCCTTACACTGTCTCTTTGGTCTTTCACTTAAATGCATGCTCAAGGGAGCTGGTTCACCAAAAATGTCTCCTCTCCCTCTCCCTCTCCCTCTCCCTCTCCCTCTCCTCTCCACCTTTTGGCTGAATCAGTTCTCCTAAGAGGTTCAAAACACAACTTTATGCTGGGAGTCCAAGCATCATACAAGACAGACTAAATGCAAAATTTTGAGAAGATTCAAGTTGAAATTATAACAAATAATAATAACACCATGTTATTTGTAAGGTCACGACTGTGAAAGAAATAGAGAAGAAGAAGGGGAAACTATTTAATTTGATGTCATTTTTTCAAGGAGTATTAACCATGAAATGCAAATGTATTTGGAGGTAGTCTGCCTACAACTTCTCCTGCTTGGTGACCTCTGTCTCCCCTCTTTACCTTCATCCCCTGCAGTAATGTGACCTTGATAGAATGAAGTGAGTCATGCACAAACTCTTACCATAATGAAGAGGCTGAAAGGGGAAAAGGACTAGGGAAGAATGAAAAAGTAAGAAAGTTTATGAGAAGGGACATTTGCATAACCTTACAGGGAAGACACATGAAATTTGCTTGAAGTATTGAATGCATCTCTTTTCTGACTGGTGCCCCAGTGTCTCACTAGTAACTAAAGAAAAACAGTGGTTTTCCCTCAAAAGCAAACAATGGATATGAAGGGATTTCCTTTGTTTTGGAGCTAATTGTTAATTTTGCATTCATGTCTTAAATCTGTTTGTTTCTTCATGATTAGCTGTTTCAGTCCTTAATTCGTGCACTTAAGTCTTTGATCTAGTCCTAAAACCAGACAGATTTTCATCAAATTTTGACCCTGTGATCAGAAAACCCACAAACCCAACAAGAAAACCCTGATGTTCCACTCACTCCTTGGCAAAAGTGGCACTTTGACTGGGACAATTCTGCCTCATAATTTTCTGCTGCCAGACTTTGGCGACCATCAATCACATTTGTATCTTCTTCCACTTCAGTGTGACTACACCTCAACAGGGACAAGTGAGAAAGAGCTAGGGCATGCAGGTAGAGGAGGGATGGAAGAAATGACTCCTGGTGATTCAGCTCAAATTTTTCTCTCATTAGTTTAATACTACTTGATCTCCAGAAAGATGTTATTAAATCTAATCCACTGCTTTAACAGGATTCTGATTCCATGCATGTGGGTGCAACCTCACAGTAGCTCTACCGGACCTCCCACCACTGCTGTACTCACTTAATTTGGGCAATTTTTATTCACATGAACACATCTAGAACATGCTACTTGCATGAATAGCTCCAGATTTTTTCCTAGGCTGGCAGCCTCAGAACCAGGTTGAGACACCTGCATTCACTTGGCTGTAATGCAGGTGCTGTGAACCTGGTGTACAAGCTGTACAGGCAGTGAAGAGCTGGGCCCTGATTAGTTGCCTTCATATCAGTGTCTGGCAGGGCCAACACCATCTTTGATTACCCTTGATTGCCTAATTGCACTGAATACTTAAACTCAAGCAACAGACGTGAGCCCTGAGCAGCTCAGCCTGAGGAGCCTAAAGAGGGAATCAGGGCACAGGTGTGACTCTGACCCCTTGGATTGTACTGTCAGGGTGACCACGGGAGCCTGAGCTTGCAGCAGGCATGTAGAGCACCTGAGCCTTTTCCAGACGAGTTAAGGGTAGGTCTGTGCTCACACAGACTGAGCTACAGCCAGGAAGGCAGTGAGGGAGATGCTCAGCACCTGGCAACACACACCCTGACTCCCTGCTGGGTGTGTTAATTTAGGCTCGACAGGCTGTGCTGAGCACAACCAGCTCATGACTGCCTGCAAATGCCAAGCAGACATGCACTGGGAATTTAGTATCTTTTCTATTTAGAAATTTGACCAGATGATTATTATTTAAAGTTCAGTTTTCCATGTAATCAAATATTAATACAAACCATTTATTTTCCTTAGTGTTGAGGGATTAGGATGGGTTCTGTCTCTTTCACAGCAGTTTGTAGAAGGGTGTTCATTACTATAATTTATTTTTCTAGCACATTTTTTCTCTCTTCCAGGTTTGACAGTTTGGGGTCTTACTTGCTCTGCAGCATTATCTCTTAAATCTATCCCTGGCTATATACTGTCTTTTTAATTTTCAAACTGCATCAGAAGGATCCTTGAAGAACTCAGGCTGACATCCAAAAAATATTTGCCACCTAATGCCTCTCTGAGCAACTAAGAGCCTTGAGAGCAATAGGACTTTTATTCTAAAATTCTTTCTCCAGTTATCACAAGTATTGAATTTGCTATCTTCTATCTTTCATGCCAAGTCCATAAGGAAAAAGATTCTGAAACATTTTAATTTCAAAATATCCATGTATTTAATTTTGGTCTGTTTAATTGACATGAGCTCCATTTCAGCTCATCTGAGGGTTGAACTGGATTTCTCTGTTGGGGTCCATTGCCTTGTGATGTTGGGGTTTTGGAAGTTGATGCTCTTATTTTCCCATGGAAAACAATTTGACCATGCTTTGCTTTCCTGAATGATAGGACCTTCTCATAGGTGTTATTTGCAAACTGTTGGCCTAAAAGACCTCCATCCTGAAGCAAAGTATAAGTGCTTGTTCTTGTGTATCTAAATGACATGAAAGAAAAGTTTAAATTGATGAGACTTGAAATTAAAGACTGTCCTGAGCACAGTCTTCTGAATTAAGCTGAACTTTTCTAAAAACAAAACTGAAAATTGAAAAAAGTTAAATAAAGCTTCTCACAAAAATCTGTGGCACAACAGGTGATTCTAGAAGGTGTAAGGCATGCACCAAGCATAAAGACAAGTTTATTGTTGAAGAAATAGAGCCTGATTTACATTTATGACATATGACATTTATAAATGTCTTAAGTCAACTCTTCATATGCATGACCAAGCAAAGCCAAACTACATTTTATAAAAACAGAAATATATCCTAGATGACAATCAAATATGTTGATTTGATAAAAAAATACTTGTAGATTTGAAGTCATATATCAAAGTTTATCAACTGATTTTAGATAAATTTTATCCTACTTTATCTTATGTGAATGCTTCCTAAGACAATATTTTCATCGATAAGATGAAGTAGTCCAGAAGTGTCAAATTTCTGAAATACTGAAAATTTCAGATAACTGAGTGTATAAGGAAATATTACTGCCTGCCTAGACACAATGGTACTCACGCTTGCCACCCACATTTTTTTCCCTGAGCAACTATCATCCAGTTTAGCTCTTCCCAAGCCCTGAGCAGACACATTCACAGTAATTGCCACTTTGTAAATTGTCACGTCATGTCTGTGTAAAGGATGGCATAATTACAGAATCATATTACAGATAATGCTATTTATTGGATAGTTTTGCCTAGACACCTGTCAGTAAATAGGTCTTCTTATGGCTTTTTCTCCGTAGATGCATTTCATAGACATCTTCAGCAAGCACTATATATGAGATCTTTGGATTTTCTATCTCCAAGTGTTTGTGGGTCTTCTAAATCTAAGCTCTTGAAGATGCATACAAAGGGGAGGATGACTAGAAATAAAGGTCAATTTCAGGAAACCTTTGCAAAAGAAAGAAGTTTAAAGAAAAAAAGAAGCTCTGAACAGACAAACACCCAAACAAACATACAAAATTGAAAGCTTTTCTATTAATCTGAAATTTTACTGACTATACTACCATTTTATTTTATATTTCTCTCTTTTTCTTAGAAAACTGCTCAGTCCAACCAAAGTGGCACAGAAATGTATATGGTAGTTGTGGTTTGACCCTGGCTGGATACCACGGAGGGCATGAAGTTTGTAAATGAGACATCAAGTGACTTTCTTGTGCAGGGGTTTCAGCTGAAGTAGTTCACAATCCCATGGCCTTGCATGAAGTTACTGCCCATATCTGGACAAAGAGGCCCCCGATAACCTTCAGTGAGAGGATTTTGGAGATTCTTCCCCATAGTCACGGGCACTGTGTCAATTCACAGTCATTGTGACTGGGCTACACAGCTTCATCATTTGGCTGCTGTCTCCCTGCAGCTCTGAGGTGGCTACCTAGGCTGAGGTATTCAACAAGCCTTTTGCCTTAGTCCTCAATGGCAGCACCTCTTCCCACACCTCTTGAGTGAGTTGGCTGCAAGACAAGCACTGGAGAAGCAGAGTGCTTCCCACTGTAAGTAAAGATCAGGTGCGTGACCACCTGCGGAACCTGACTGTACATAAGTCTATGGGACCTCATGAGAGGCATCAGAATTCTGAGGGAATTGGCTGATGTAGTTGTCAAACCACTCTACATGCTATTCAAAAAATAATGGCGAAGTCCCAGGTGACTGGGAAAATGAAACATTGTACCCATCTTTAAAATGATCAAAAGTGACATCCTGGGAGCTACCAACCAGTCATTCTCACCTTTGTGCTGTGGAGAGCATGGAACAGATCCTCCTGGAAGCTGTACAGAGGCACATGGAGGACTGGGAGGTGATTCAAGGCACCCAGAATGGCTTCACCAAGGAAAGTCCTACCTGACAAACCCAATGGCCTTCTATGATGGAACAACTACATCAGTGGGCAAGGGAAGAGCATGACAAATGTAATTTATCTGGAATTCTGTAAAGTTTTTCACATAGTCCCCCATATCATTCTTCTCTCCAAACTGGAGAGAGAAAGATTTGATGGACTGTTCAGTGGATAAGGAATATGCTAGATGGTCACATTCAGAGGGTTGTGGTCAATGGTTCAGAGTCCTGATGGACATCAGTGACAAGTGGTGTCCTGCAGGGGTCCTTATTGGGACCATTATTATTTAATATCTTCATCAGTGATATAGACGAAGTGATCTAATGTGCCCTCAGCAAGTTTGCAGGTGACACTAAGCTGAGTGGTGCAGCTGACACTCCTGAAGGATGGGATCCATCCAGAGGGGCATGGACAGGCTCAAGAAATGGGCCCACAGCAGTCTTATGAACAAGACCAAGCGCAAAGTGCTGTACCTGGGTCAGAGCAGGCCCCCATATCAGTGCAGGCTGAGAGATGAACATATCGAAAGCAGCACTACTTAGAAGGACTTGGGGCTGCTGGTGAGTGAAAGGCTGGACACGAACCAGCAGTGTGTGCTCACAGCCCAAGGACCCAACTGTATCCTGGGCTGCACCACTGTGTGACCAGCAGATTGAAGGAGGTGGTTTTCCCCCTCTACTCCACTCTCATGAGACCTCATCTGGAGCGCTGCATCCAACTCTGGGGTCCCCCAGACAGGAAGGAAATGAACCTTGGTTATTCCAGAGGAGAGGAAAGGTCCAAGTCCAGAGGAGAGCTACTATGATGAGAGGGACGGAGAACTCTTATGAGGAAAGCATGTGAAATTGGGGTTGTTCAGACTGGAGAAGAGAAGGCACCAGGGCGACATTGCTGCAGCCTTTCAGTACCTGAAGTGGTCCTCCTAGAAAGCCAGAGAGGGACTTTTTGCAAAGGTGTGTAGTAATAGGACAAGGGGGAATGTTTTTAACTGAGAGTATGTTTAGATCAGATATTAGGAAGAAACTCTCAACTGTGAGAGTGGTGAGGCACTGGAACAGGTTGTCCAGAGAAGTTGTGGATGTCCTATCCCTGAAAGTGTTAAAGGTCAGGCTGGACGGAGGCAGCTCTGAGAATCTGGTCTAGCAGAAGGTATCCCTGCCCATGGCAGGGGCATTGGAGCTAGATTGTTTCTAAAGTCCTTTCCAGCACAAACAGTCTATGATCCTGTGATTCTGCCTACACCAAGACAAAGAGACGTGTATACAGAACATGTACAGGAGCTGCAGAGAAGAAAGTCACAGAAGGTGGATCTTCTCTGGCTTCCCCCGTTTAACAGGCCACTGTAATGTTCCAGTTTCTACTGCTTTGAGCCTCAGAGCACTTTTGGCCAGAGTGTATCTTTCATAGCTTGAAGATCAGAGAGAGAATCAGCCATTCTGTGTTTGTTCCAGTGTCTGATCTCCTTCACTACTAAAAAATGTGTTTCCTACTTCAGAATAACCCTTAACTTAAAAAATAGAAGAGGTATTAGTTTGAGACAGTTAAATATGGCCTTAATAAAACACAAGAGTGATTGAGCTGTCCCCATTCCAAGATCATGTTACTGCCCATAAAATATCAAATATTATTTCTTCTGGCAGTGTCTATCCCTGAAATAAAAGGACCTCAATTTAAAGAATCACTTTGTTACTCATATAAACAATGATGAGATATTAAAAATTACATGAGAACTGAAGGCTCCATCATCTGTAAAAATAAGTTTCACATAGCCACATGTTACTGCATAGGCTTCCTTGTGGGAAAGCCCTTGCTCAGTCAGTAGGGATCACTTGTCATTGCCAGAGAGAGGAAGGAGACGGTCCTGGTCTGGCTGATTTGCTGGGTGGAACAGATTTATGGTGATAGGGATCACAGCTATCACAATTTGTGAAGGACTCGAGATTATTTCATTGTGCTGCTGACCTTGTGGCAGAGCACAACACCATGCACAAGGCTACAATCTGTCCCATTGTTTGAAGCACAGGTAATGCCATTGCCACTGGCCTGCCCTTGCACGTGTGTGTTTTTCTCTTCACCTCCTTCTATAGCCATCACACAGCTACAGCTCCTCCTTGGAGCAGGCAGAGTGC
>JAYDZK010000001.1:96878978-96904847 GCA_034509185.1 Euphonia xanthogaster | reverse complement strand
TGTGGCTTTTAGGTCTTCATGTAAAGCTGGCAATTTGCTCCACGGTTCGTAATCAAACCCACTGGTGTTCTGGGCTGCGTGCCAGGGTCTCTGAGCCCCCTGGCAAGGGTTCCGGCAACTCCAGACTCCCAAAGAGATGTCCTGAGTTCTGACAGGCACCCACTGCACTGCTGGCATACACTGACTCTCACCTTCTCCCTCTCATGGCTCAGGGGGCTCTGGTTTCCAGGAGGAACAAACTGAAGAGAAGCCATTATGAGAGGAGAGTGCAGGGGATGCATTCCACTGCAGTGGAAAGATTTCTATGCTGCAATGACATTCTCTTTTTGTGGCTGCTAGCTACCAGCCTTTGCTCTGATCTGAAGCATGGCCATATTCATAACTTTAATAATGCTGTAGTAGGCACCACAGATACCCATGTCTTGTGCTCTTATGGGTTTTTTTCTTCTTTTTTTTAGGAGATGGGATGACCCTTTTGTGCAAAATGGCTTTAACTATTCTGAGAAGTTATAAGCCTGTTGAAATACAGCTAATTGTAGATCCTTCACTGTAGTTGTACTAGAAATAAGCTGCTGTAAAGAACTGAGCTCATGCTGTGTGCAACCTTTATCTTGAACCAGAGCAACAGGAAACCTGTGTGGGTTTTCTTGCAACAACCCAACACATATAGTTGCTTTAGGAGCACCAGCTAGGGAGACTACGCACCACAGCTCTCAGAGGGTAAAAATTATCATAAAAGTTATCACATCTGTACAACATTTACCATGATCAGCTGCAATTTACCATGATCAGCTCTTCAGTCTCAAAATGAAATTGGAGCCAGCTCTGGGGAGTAGCCTTAAACCTCTTTAGGTGCACCAAAGACCTGCATTTCCCAGTCCACATATTCATGATTTTTGGCAGTTCTTTCCTCACTGTTATCCAATGGGATCCTAAGAAAACAAAATCCACCTTTCCTCCTGCTCTGCACAGGCCTAAGAAAGGGCTAAGGATTATGAATACTCCCACTTGCCTCTCACCCTGTGCCTCTCACCCTGTGCTGCCAGCCCATAGCCTGTGTCATAATTGCCATAATCTCTCTAAACTGGGGAAGTACTGTGTGGGGACAGGCACTTTCAAAAGAACCTTTCTTAATGCATTACTTTCTAATTGTCATGCTTGGCTGCTTACTGAGGGTTAAAAATGAGGCTTGATAGCAGAGATTAGAGTGGCTGTGAAGATATTGTTTGTGGACCCTACAGAGTCTACAGTTTTTCTTTCCTCCTTTTCTTTCTTTCTTTCTTTTTTTTTTTAAGTTGTGGAAATGGTATCTATCCAGGGAAGAAAACTAATGAAACAGATTGGAACACCATGTAACAGTTTTTGCATGTTGCTATGTATGCTTTTAGCACACATATGTGCTTAGTGTTACTAAATTTTTATTTGATAAACAGTTGGGATTCTTGTTGACAAATAATTTGGTCTTTAGAGTTTTCTGACAAATAGAAGAAAACTATGAAAAGCTGGGATTCCTCCTGGAAAACACTATTTAAAAAAAAAAGTTTTTCTCAACTAGAATTTGAAACTCTTTTTCTGGTAGATCTTTCTTCTTACAGTGCCTAGTCCTATCACTCACTGCAGACAGATTTTCAAATAGGCTCATCTCCCATTGCCACACTAGATGCAAATGAGGTTAGCTGAGAGCACTGGAGCTTTGTGTATTTTGAGGTCTGGCTAAAGTCTCCTCACTTGAAAGGGCAGATCACCTGAGAAAGTAGTTTTATAGCTGAAAGACAGCTCCTTCAGAATTGAAAACTGAGGAGCTATACAGCCAATAAACTGTATGCATGGGCTCAGTTTTCTGCCACTTGGTTGTGTTTTCTGCAGAATCACTAATTGCATACTTCCTACCCAAACCCAGTCTTCATCAGCATGCAGAAATGGTAAAGGTATCCTTACTTCCATCATGACAGATACTGGAACTGAAGTTGAAAAAGGAAGTGCCCAAAATTGAAAAAAATGAAAGAGGAGTCTTTTCATTCTAAATTGTACTTTTTGATTTTGTCTTAGAAGTACCGGAGGAAAAATAAAAAGCCTGATACAGGAAGGTGTCCAGGTCTGTAACTGTTAACTGTCTTGTAAAACACGGCGTACCAGGTCCAGTTTTCTAGATGAAACAGTTGTGTTGTCTAAATCTTTAATTGTTCAAACAGTGTAAAAAACTTCCTGGTAGAAGGGCCAGAAAGCAACCCAAGTGTATTTATGTACCGAAGAAAGGCAGGTGGGAGCAGGGGGAATTGCAGAGGTGTAACCAATCCCTCTAGAAGGCTGTGCTGGCTGAGCCCCTGCCAGAGCTCAGGGGAGGAGCTATGGGCAGCACAGTCCCTCTTCAGTTTCAAATCTGCACAGGAAGCACACAATGCTATTTTCTAATTTCAAAAGGCCTTGTGCAAGCTCTCTGTGGGACAGCCTGTGGCATGCCACTGAGAGGGACTTCCTGCCTGCCTGCCACGATGCTTTGGACACTGAAGGTCCTTGTTCAGTCTTCACTTTTTTCCCCTGTCTTTAATAGTCACAGAGCCCATGCAGTAGAGCAGGCAGGCAGATTTTTGTCAAACACGCAGCACAGTTTCAAATACCTTCACAGGAGGTGAGCAGTAGCTCTGAAAGAATAGTTAATTAAAAAAAAAAAAAAGAGAGAAAGAAGGGGAAAATATGGAAAGGCTAAGGAGTTCCTTAGCTAATAAATGGTTGTAAGCATAAGCAAACAGAAAGAAACCATTGGAATAGAAAGCTGTAAGCCCTGCTTTAAAACCTGGGTAACGTTGAGACTCCAATGTACTGGGTGGCGTGCATGGTGGCTGCTGTCTTCCCTGCAGGTTTACATGGAAACTGCAGTGCCTGGCTGCCCTTCCCAGGGATGTTGTTGCATCCCAGCTCTCCCTTGGAATGCACAACCTTCCCTCATTTTTCTGCTGTCATTCAGAGGAAGTCTGGGCAGCTGGGAACGCTACTTCCTCAACAAGTCCCCTGTTCTGTCTGTTTGGGGAGTCAGGGATGTGAGGCACAGTGCTGAGCACAAGTCCAGATACAGCCTGGAGAGCACTGGCTTCCCCAGTCAGGCTGTCACCATCCTTTTCCCAGCCAGACTGGGTCGTAGCAACCTTCCCTAATGCTGGGGATGCTCTCAGGATGCTTGTCACTTTCTGTTTGCAGGTAATTGCAACAGGGCTTTGTGCAGAGGACACCTGAAGAATGCCAGCTTTGGATGCATGGATGCACCCAGAAAATAAACTAGTTACTAATTCACCTAAGTGGGAACTACAACTGCAAGCGCTTTTTGCATTCCTTGCTCTATCAGGCTCTTCCACAGGCTGCTGCTTGCAAGACCCTTCCAACACGCTGCTAGGCTTTTTGTCTCCAGTTGGAGGGAAGAAAGTGAAATGGCTTTCCTGGAGGGAAGAAAGTGAAATGGCTTTTCAGTCAGCAGTCTCCTGACTAGTGGTGAGCAGCAGGATCCATGAGTGCTGATGGCAATATTACCCTGTGCTCTCTCAGCCTTTTCTTCTGTGTTCTCTAAAATACGTGGAGACTGTTGAATTTTATGTGCAGATGTTTGAACTCTGACTCAGTTTATGTTATGAATAATAAGTCATCAACATTTCATCATTAAAAAAAAAGAGTAAAGCAGGCTCTAAAAATTATTTGCATATTTTGCAATACCACAAAAATGTGGTGGTTTATTATGTCAGATCTGTCAGGATAGGATTATTCCTGTACATGTCACATTCTGGGTTCCTGCAGGGCCATGGCAAATCAACTGCAAGAACAAAACCAAATGTGCCTGCTACTTAAAACAGAGCTAATTCTGTAGAAAAAAAGCCTCCTCATTTTGCTGATTCCCTCTGTGTACTTTTATTTATATGTAGCTAGGCTTTCTTCTCTCTCAGGAACTATTTAAAATGTAGTAAAAGATATAATAAACCCTAAAAGAGAAATGAAAAATTACCTTGTGACTGATCTCAGTGCCCTGTGTGGTCTGAGGCTCCCTCCAAACCTACCCAGTGGAGGCAGTGAGCCTGGGTGGGGAGAAGGGGGATGCACTTCCCTCGCTGCAGTGTTTTGGTGCTTTGGAGAATTACATCCAGTGGGATTGCTTGGCTCACCCTGAGGCAATCTGTGAGACTGGTTTTTTGGTTTGTTTTATGTTTTTAAATGTGGGAAAGCCTGTCAGCCTAACACCTTTTTTAAAATTACCTCTAAGTCCTAGAGGTTCTTTAAAAATTATCACTTTGCCTTGGTTACCCCAAATGGAGCAAATAGCTAGAGCAGATGTTGTAGAACTATAAGAGATGATTGACATGTTCATAAAGTTGAAGTTATTTGAGCTGCTTATACAGAGTTAAGTCTAAATGAAGCCCTCCATTACTTTCTTTCTACGGTAGGAATAAGTAGTTTTGATTGTAAGAATTAAACAATATAAAGTGTCAGAATAAGTAAAAAGAAGCACTGGTAGTCCAGTACTGCTTTTAGTTAAATTTATTAAGGAATCCCTCTTGAATTCCTTGGAAATAAATATTCATGAGATACACTACACATTTTTGACCTGTAATTGTTAAAATAAAAACAGCCACACATAAATTTCACATAATCATAGATAATATAGATACATGTAGCATACCTAGAGCTTGTCAGGTTTTGGATTGTTGGAGTTTTTTTTTTAATTGCAAATGCTTTCCATGAGAAAATGCTATGCTAACTCAGAAACTTGTGTCCACTCTGACAAGACTAGGAGCAGCTTGTCAGGCCCAGGGATTCCTTGGTAAATAAAAGGGGTTGGGAGCTACCCAACAGAAATGGCCAATGGTGCACAGTCAAGATGCCAGAGACTCAGCACACCTCCAGAGCTCAGTCTCCATGATGGAAATCTGAGTGAGGGACATAAATAGCTGTACCCCAATTGCAGTAAAATGTCAGCTCATAGTAGGCTAGAGACCCATTTTTTCCTTCTTCATTGCAGTTCTCTCACAAGAGAATATCTCCAGAAAGAGAGAAGCACTCATTTCAGATAGAGAACTTTGGGATGTAGTTGTGTGAATCAAAGTTGGTGTAGGGACTTGAACCCTGGTTGTCTGCACCCTATAGCAGTGTCAAATTAGCTCTAAGGTACAATTACTCCCAAAATCAACTTGACTTGGCTTTGGGGATTCGTTTCCCTGTGGATCCTTTTTGGATTTGGTTTCCACAAGGTTCAGTTCAGCAGGTGGACCATAGCCTCCTGGTGGCTCTCAGACTACTGGCCTGTAGGATTTCCTCCAGAGCCAATACCATCATCCTTTTCCCCACTTATTACAGCAGGGAGGAAAAAAAGGCTTGTGGAATTCAGGCTTTGACTTGTGCTTTTGTCACTGGGGAGTCACCGATGCCACCAACAGTGATTATTCTTTGGGCAACCTTGCCTGACAAACGGGAGGGTTCTCATACTGAGACTTTGACACAGGCTTGAGGAAGTCACAGGGTGCAATACAAGAGTCACCTCCCTTAGCTGGTCCCAGTCCCCCACTGCACTCTCTGGTGCCCCAACACTGGTGTAAAATCTCTGTAGCTGGCATTATCATGTCTGTGGAGCAGCTTTAATTCTTTTTTACCCACTCCTCCATTTTGTGTTGTTGATGATTTCCAGCTGCAGCCAAACTCCTCTGAGATCTAAAGGAGACAGCAAATCAGTGACACCCAATCTGCTGGTGCCCATCTGAGACACCCACTGCAAAGTCTTCTGAGGTTTGGGTTGCAATAAGTGGCTTGGTAAAATTTCAATAGTTTTACCAAGCACTGTCGGTCTTCTGTGCAGTATTTTGGCAGCACCAGACAGAGTCATCTGTACTGAAATTCTGAAATTCTGAATTACTTCTAGCATTTCTATAACACCAGGCCCTAGAAAACAAGATTTTCTGTGATCATTCTTGAGGCTAGATCAGCTGTTGGTGCCCAACCTAACACCAGAGTGGTGTATTTTTCAGTCTGATGGCTGAATCACATTATATCTAAAGTACACTTATTAAATTGCATGACTTAAAAAAAAAAAAAAAGAAGTGAGGAGGTTTTTAAGTTGTGCTTGGTAGAACCCAAATATTCTATTTCATCTAAAAGTAAATGCTAAATTCAGTTTTCAATATTTAAACCCCCTTTATTATTAGCTTATTACTCCAAATTTTGTTTTGAAAAGTAATGAGAATAACATTTTTTTCCTTAGTATTCATTTTCTACCTGGAGAAATCACAAGATTCATTAAATTCTAGGAACAGATTCTGTCTTCCTAAAAACCATAATTTTGATGAATAAGATATCTCTCAACAAAATATCTGAATGTTACCTGGTTTGCAGAAAATGTCACAAAGTGCTAAGTTTTTGTCTGCAAAGCTGTTACTTCTTGGTTTAATCAAAAAGACCACTGGGAAAATGGGAACTCTGGATGGACTTCAAGATAAAAGCCTTGTGGGCTAGCTATGGTACACAGCTCTTTTGTTATTAAACACAGTATAATGGAGCTTTAGATAAAAATTGTTCCACGGAGGACAAAACAAGAGCATTGATTGGTGTATTTATGATTCAGAAAACTTTCCATAGGATCAACTGAAAACAACAGAAACAGGAAAATATAAACACATGGAATGTCAAACAAATATAGCACCAAGGGCACATAGCAACTGTTCAGTGTTAAGCAGAGAAAAACCCACATAAAATCTCTGGGAAAGCTGAGATTTCTTTTCTGCATTCAGGTGGATGAGGAGCTCCCAGCAGGAGCTTTGGTGGAGATCACACATGGCTGGTGGAGGACAGCAGCTCAGGTGTCCTGCTGGTGCAGGGAGAGTGGAAATGACATAAGACTGCAGAAACCAGGCCAGGATCATGGGCTGGCTCCATCTCCTGCCAGGTTCAGTGAGTGTTAATCCTGCTGCTGTGCTCAGCACCCAGGACTGGATTCACCTTTCCTTTGTTCATGGCTGAGCCGAGCTCTGGATCCCCCTATTCAAGGACTTTCCCTCTCCACTGTTTCTAGATGGGGCCCTGGTGATTCTTTTCCTAATTGCAGCACTTCAGAAAAAAATTCCTGGTATGGCTCTGAACCCAAACATTAAATTAATAAGATCTGATAACTCAGCATCTCTATTACATCTTCCATTTCTGTGTGTAGTTTGTTTCAGCTGCAAGATCTTTAAAGCAGCATCTGTCTTTCATTACATGATTATATGGCATCAGGGACTGTGGAGTTAGGCATAAAAACACAAATGAGAAATGTATTTAATTTATTTAACTTACATGTAACCTCATTGTGCTGAATGGCGGTAGGGAGGGATGACCTCCAAATAAATAGCCTGCTATTTACTCATGATGATTTTTATTCATGTCTGGTGCACTGTGGCAGTTTCTCTTCAGAGCAAAAGCCAACATTGAAATGAAAATACCAATTGCTGTGTTATTGTGCTGCGCAGTCTCTCCAAAAGCCTCGCTAGCCCCGTTCCTTTTGTCTGGGAGGGCATTTTATGTATTTGTATGTGAATCGTTCCTAAAAAAAAGATGCATTCTCACTCTCAGGCTGTGGACCTGGCACATATTTTCTTCAGAAAACATCAGAGCTGTCTGAATAAAAGCTACTTCAATATTGCCTTGCTGGTGTGCTCAGCTCTGTAGGAAAATGTACAATGGGCTTGTTACTAAAAGTGCCATAAATTATATTTGATTCTGCTTACTGCCTGGAGAGTAATTAAAAAGCCATTTAAATGGAAAATAAATTATGTGTAAAACATAAATTGAATTTTCATGCCACAAGATGGTTCGAGAATATAGCACCACATAAAGTTCATGGTGGAGAGTTGTGCTTTTTTTATTTATTGGACTTCTGAGGCAAATTGTCCCCCAAACTCTAATGAAATGTACACACATACACTTTCTCATTAAAAAAATCCATTTAATGATTTGTCAGATATAGCTATTATTGTATAACATATTCTGGATGCTCTGCTTATGTAAATGCTTTTCTAGTGCTGCTACTTAAAAAACTGAACACAGATACAGTCAAGATCAGCTCTGAAGGTAGCTATGTAAATGATGCCAGAGATTGTGCCTTTTGTTTTGGGTGGGAGGCACATTTCTCATCATCAGCTTTTCAGCACTCTGCTCAGCTACACAAAACCAGGGGTAGTTATTCACAGCAGGACCAGCAGGTCCCTCCCACACACAACAGGCTGAGGCAGGTAATGCCAGCTTCTCAGAAAATATAGAAAACATTGCCACTAATAAGCCTGTTTGCCTCACTCTGTTGTTTGGCTAACAGGAAAAAATGAGGCGTGAGCAGAAGAAGCAGAAATTGGGATCAGAGCATCTTTTGCCTGGAGCTTAGCATAGCACTGGGGTGAAGGCAGATCCCTCAGTATCAGCTAATTGAGAGATTTTGCAATGAATCAGAAACTTGTGGTTCATTCCTATTATCCTAGACATGCCTGCAGGGAAGGCAGCAGTGTGGGGTGAATGAAGGATTTGCTCTTGAGTCAGCCACATCCCTTTGCTTTTCCTTCATTTCCTTGTCTGTGACTCTGACAGTCGTTTGGATCTGTAGGTAAAAATCTCCATTGGGATTGTGCAAAGGTGTGCCAGGGACATCAGTGGTATGCTCCACACCTGTGAGAAGTTCATCCTTAACCAGAGAGCTGGAAGAGATGCTCATAAAAGGCTGAAAGATGGACAGCTGAGGTGGTGAACTGGAGGGACTGGCACAGTTCCCGTCAGGAGACCCAGCTGACACCACAGCTGCATGAAAACACTGAGACATCATTTGCTGATAAGGTTTCATATGGGAATCTGTATTCTTGGGGCAAGGACAGCAGTGTCACCCCTAAGGGGTTCTGCCTGGGACCGGGGGATTACATTGCATCAGAGAATGTCTGGGTTATCAGTGTAAAACCAATTCAAATTCTTCCTTTTGAGCTGGATGTTGGTCCATGATAATGTCATCCCTTTGACAGTGACACGAAGGAAAAGCCACAGACAGCCAGGCGTAAACAAGTGAAACTCAGGACAGTGTCATTTTCTGTCCTCACTAAGTTGTTATGTGAACTCAGCATTACTGTGGCAGCAGCAATACATGGGGAAGAGGCAAGAAACAGTTGCTGCATTTGAAATGTGTTGGACTGTTTCTAATTTTTTTAGGAGAATTCATTTGATAGGCATGGGTTCAAAACAGAATAAGAAATGTTTGAAGTGCTTGAGCACAAGGACTGCACTATTGTGACACACATCCCTCACAGAGCTGCTGAGAGAGAAGCTGGGCAGTCTCATGGCCTCAAAACCTGGAGGCATAAGGACTAGGGATGGCCACTCAGGGAAGAAAAACAGATCCTCTCACTAAAGAAATCCTAAAGAATAAAGGAAGTAAAAAAGCGAACATTTTGCACCAGACGACACAGGAGATGCTTCTGCATAGTAGATGGGGGCTAAATATACCCCAGTGCTTGAGGCAGCAGCAGGGCTCTGGAAGGGGCCCTTGGATAAACATTGCACTGCGCTGTGGCCATGTCACGTTGCCCTGCAAACCCTTTTGCATTCCATTCCTAACCAGAGGTTTTCAGGAGAGAATAGAGCTTGAGAGGAGCTGTGCTCTGTAGCAGAGCATGCCCCTGAGTCCCCAGCATCTCTGGAAACAGCAGTAGTGGCATCTTGTGCGGGCCAGCTCTTAGCAAAGCCTCGGCATTGAACAAGAATTCCAGGGGGAGCAACTCCGTCCTTCACAAAATGTTTGATTTTTGCTCATGAGAAGGCACTGTTAAATGAACCTGGCCATAAATTATTTCTTTCCTCTGGTGAACAGAGCTGATTTTCAGTTTGAAAGCATGAATTTCTAATCAAAAAGAAAGCTTGTGGGGAAAACTACTTCCAGCACACTCTCTGGAGGTTTTGTTGAAAGTGCTGGGGAGTAAAATGCAGAGCTGGGGATTGTTATGAAGTGCTGTGACTTAAAAAAAAAAAGCCATAAACAAGCAAAATCCTGCCACAGTCACTAACAAAACTCACATTGTTATTACCAGAGCAGAAAAAAGATGCTGTATAAAATAACAGAGATTGTTTACACTGCGTTGCTGACACAGCGTGTTCCTAGCTCTTTTCACAAGTGAAGGCCATGTTCTTGGTGGTCTGCTAACAGAATTGGCTGCATAATTTTCAGATTTTCAACAAAGGTATACATGGTTTAGGGATGGAAATAGTTAAGAGAAGGATAGGGATTAATAGAAATATTCTATTAGTTTCACAGGAACACTAATGTCAAAGAAGTTCATCTGGCAAAAATGCAAGATAACCAAGTAAAGGAACAGATATTGCTATCATTGGGCAGAATTTGTTTGTTTGTTTTATTTAGAGAAAAGTGGAATAGGTAGGTTTAACTTGTTTGGAAGAAAGGCCATTAGTCTCAAGATAGAATTACTAACTTTTCTAGTAGTCAGGGTACATGTGAAATAACAATGCTTGATGTCACAGTTTGGTTGGCAAGGATTTTGACATAATATTACAATGGATATATCAACACTCATCTATGATCCTCTGTGACCATTAAGTGAAGAAGGCATCAAAATAATATATCTTGTAAAAATAGCACGGAGTCTGTCTCCAGCCTGTGTTTATCACTGCTACTGGACAAAGCTTCACTAGCAAAGCATGGATTAACACCTCCTGATGCTTAGCTCCCACAGACAAAGATGTGGTTCGTCTTTGAACCTTTGTACACTTAGGCTACTTTTTTCTAAATGGTAGTTCTGCTGTGCAAAACAGCACAGTATAAGCAGGATTGCTGATACATTTTATTCAGACTGGACACCATGGATTCAAATAGCCAAAGACTAAAAATACACAGGCTTGTAAAATGCACTTTGAGAGAATTTCCTCTTCTGTCTGGCTTCCGAAGGAAATGACACTGGTGCAACCACTCCAGTCTGCCTCTGCCCGACTGTTTGAAATTTGAGCCCATTCACAGGTGCCAACAAAATTTGTGAGGGGGCAGAAGTGTCAACAAAATCTGTTTCATGAAAGCCGATGGCTGGGAGGAGGAGGCTCTCAGTCAGTGTAGGAGAAAGGCCATGGCGAAACAGAGGGGAAGGCTGCAGTCAGAGCTTATAAAGCCAGGCCTTTCCACACCTGAGTGAATATACAGAAGCTGGGAAAACACAACACAAAGCCAACATTTGATCAGAACCTGAACCTCGCTAGATGTAAATCAGCCAGAGGACAAAAGTCTACTGGAAACAGATTTTCATAAAACTACCTGAATAATAAATCTGGTTATATTAGGTAGCCCAGCATTAGCTACACCCAGTTTTTTATTCACTTCAAGATTTTATCCAAGATGTTTTGTTGCAAAGAGGTTAGACATTAGCACAAACTATGATAGGATGTGCTCATTTAAGTCATGTAGGAACATGTGTGAGATCTTGGTAGCAGCAAGGTCACAGCTTTTTGTGTTTGTAGCAAGAGGAACCAATTCTCTGGGGACCCAGGCTAACTTCACGAAACTGTATTCAGTTTTGGATTTGAAACAACATGCTAGTTTCCAGTGCTAGCAAGGACTTGGCAAAATTTCCATCTGGATTTTCCAATAAAGACAGTAAAAATAATGTTTCTATATTGTTAGAAGGGAACTGAAAAACCTGAGGAAATGGGGAAGAGCTGATGCCTTATTTCACCACTCTCATCTTTTTCTCAAGTTTTCTGTATACAATGCATGCAGGATGGAGGGCAGGATTTAAGCTTAGGACATGAATAGCTGACAAGAAAATCCGCAAATGAAATGCAGTACTCAGAATCGAGGGATACCAGGAGGTACATTTGCCTTGGACTCCTCTACACTTTTGTCCAGTCAAAAGTTTGAATCCACGGCGAGAGAGGAAACTAGAAATTGCTACATCCAGCTCCTGTTTCTGCTTTTTTCCCTGCCACCAACCCTGGAGAGAACACTGAGGATAGTCTCAATATACGACTGTGCAGTTGCACAACTGAAATTGCACTTGTTGCCTTAAATAAGGCTTACCTCTCAGATTTTAAACATCTGTGGTCCTGGTCATGACTAAATCAGCTGAGGGTAAGTCAGGTAATCAGGTTTTATTTTACATCTGTTTCTCTAAGGCTATTTTTTTGAGGCATTGTCTTATACTATGCTTCGTCCACTTGTTATGAAATGCATCAAATCACACTCTGCTTTGCAGGCCTAGATTGTAAGTTAAGCATTTTCCTTTTCACCACACTCCCAAATATTTTGCCAGCAGTCACTACAAAGTTAAGCTTTTTGACAATAACCAGTCACACCATATTAATGAGAAAAATTTAGCTTGGGCTCCGGAGTTCTACCACCCACAGACATTGTACCACCCGGAGATGTGTTGCTGTAACCTTGTCTTCTTCCCTTTATTTTCCTTCCCCCTTTGAGCTCACACTAAGCCCGCGAGCCCTCCGTGAGCGAGGCTCTCTGCAAGCCCCTCTGCCCTTCAGTCCTGCCCCCTTGCTTTGCCTCACTGGGAGATCAGTGGGAAAGCACTGGGCTGCTTTCTGTGGGAAGCAAGGTACAAAGAGCATGAGTGGGATCAAAATCAAAACCATATTGATCCAGGTCCCAGTCTAAAATTCGGGTGGGATCTGCTAGCTGTGTTCATCTCTACCTGCCAACTGGGAAGTGCATCTGGGGTCTACTGCTTCAAGGTAGTCCAAAATGTCTTCTAGAGCATATTTTAAGATACTCTACAATAAATCTAGTGTTGAAGTATTTAACAGTTTCCTGCTCTCACAATTCAAACTACAATTGCTGTGGTAGATACATATTATTACACACAGCTTTAAATGCCTCCACATGAAAAGTACTCAGACAAGACAGAGAAAATTCTGAAAAGGAAAAAAAGCCCCAAAAAGTAGAGTGAATAGTGAATGGCATGGGTAGAAAACTGCAGAGCACAAAATATGTGTTAACATTACATTTGGTGAAACAATGACAAGGCAAACCCCTGGTAACTGTCCACAGCAATGTAAGATTGTAAAAGGAGAAATGGGAGAGGAAGGAGGGTGTGGGGCAGAAATTATTCAGCCTGGCAGTCAAAAGCCATTTGGAATGGTGGCACCACAAAACCCAAAAACCCCAAAAAACCCCACCCCAAACAAAAAAAAAACCCACCAAAACCGCTGCCAGAGCCCCAGCAGCAGTGTGCACGCTCAGTCACGCAGAAATTGCCTGTGTGGGTCAGAGATCTCCTGTTGTGCAGGGCCAGCTGCTGCCCTAGCACGAGGGACATGCGGGAGCCGCAGGCGCCGAGGCCGGAGCTCCGTTTTTGCCTCCCAGACGGGATTGTGAAAGTGAAGCCCATTGTTCCTGGAGTCTTTAGACATTGCTTTACTGGTCGCCTCATTTCCATAAAGCTCCCTGGCCTCCCAGTAGCCCAAATTGATTTCATGAATACAGTTTTGTGTGTTTTAGGATTCATTATTCCCCATGTCCCACCCTCTCTGTTTTGTACGAGGTAATCTCGGTCCCTGAGCAGAAGGATCCTGCTGGAGCTTTAATTAAAAGCTGTGGGCACAACATAAAAGTGTTCTTCTTTGCTCCTCTGAGTGCCAGCCACATATTTCTGCCTGCTTTCCTGTTTCAGCTGAAAATGAACAGGAAGGAAGGAGACATCACAGCCTGTGGCCCTGGGATAGGCAATAATATGACTTGCAAGAACATGGGAGGAGACTCTTATGTATCTAGAAAACCTGAATCCATGTAAATATAAAATTCAGAGTGGAGAATATAAGAGAGAATGAATGAGTTCTTCCTTCTTCACCCTTCCATCTCCAGTCATGCCTACATTTCTCTGCATTATTATTGCAGCACAAATTCTTGACGCAGAAAGTTTACAGCTTCTCTTCAGAAACTCCTTGTTGCACTTGCTAGATAGTGACCTAGATAGTTTCTGAAGGTTTGAATTCAGCCTTCATTTTGCAGGCTCTTGATAGTCCAGGGAAGGGTGAGGAACCACAGAGATGAGCTACAAAAAATGTATAGTCTCTTCTAAGAACTTTTACATCATTTTGAAGGTTCTTCATGCCTGTATGAAGTAGCCTTGACTGTTATATATCAGAGCAAGGTTGTGGAATTGTAAACGTGTTAGAGCTAGAGGATATCTACAAATATTTGGCAGTTTTCACTGTCTTGCAGTCACAGTCCAGTTCAGACAACAACCTTCCAGTTGTTTTATTTACCCCAAAGACAGGAATTTTCCTTCACCTGGGGACATCTTCATAGACGGTACCTTTAAGAACACTTTTTCTGCCATTAAACTTCTGGGGTTTTTCCTCCTCTTTACCACCTTATTCCTGAACTGGCAGCAGGTTAACAACTCCTTTATCTCTACTGAAGTCTGGCACCACCATCATCATTCATTTGTACTGATGTAGTGTTCCTGAAGAAACCTGTCAGCCTCAATGATGCTGCTTGGTGGGTAGAACATTTGTTCAGCAGTACATCAGATTTAAGAACTCACAGTTTCCTGTATAAATATTTGCAGGTGCTCCGTCAGAGTCAGCAAGACTGATATATTTAGTTCCTTCTAATAAGTCACTTGCTATAGCTCATTAATCATTTTTATTACCCTCTCAATGCATTTGGTGAATGTAGCAATATGGTATTTGAGTACCGGAAATAAGGCAGTGAGGCAGTGAGTAATTGAGGCAGTGCCTAAAACCACTTTTATTTTGCTATTGATTAACAAATCTACAAGTAGATTTTAGTTCAACGGGATCTTTGCAGAATTCACTAGCACTGTAAATATTTGTCTAAATAAGTAATCATATCCAAAATACTATTCTAAATAGGAGGCCATATTTGCACAGAAGTTTTATCTGAATAGTGTGTGGGTTTGTGTCTATTTCATCTGCTTAAGGGATACATGAAATACACTCTAAGGTTATTAACCTTGGTATTTCAACAGAGGCCATATGCAGGAACTATTTTTCCAGTGTGACCTTGACCCTACTTGTGTAAAGTATCCTCAGGCGGATAATTAGCATCACCTATCATCTCAATTTTCCTTTCCTCCCATGGGTTACTTTTGATACTAATGAATCAGAGGTGGAATTGTTAGAATGGCTGAGGGGATCCTTGTAGGATGCTACTGCTCTTTCCATTTTGAAATTCCAATGTCTATTGTATTTTAGTTCAAAGGCACAATACTGCTGATGGGGAGTAGGAGAAAGCGAGTTGTATGGAAAGAGCTCCTCCTCTAAGTCTTTCTTGAGGTCAGTCCCACCAGCCCCACAGCTTTCATCACACCACACTAACCTGAGACCCTAGCGATGCTCCACTTTGTCTTCTGGTGAAATGTTTTGGTAACCTAGGTCCAAATATCTCCACATTGGTCCTGGCTGTACCAGAGAGCCAAACCCAGGATAGTGATGCTTTGTTTCTTTTCCTCCTCACTCACATTGTGTCTGCACCTGCTCTGGATGTATTGTAGAATGTCTTCAGTGAAAGTAGGTATTAGTGTGATGGTTGGCTCAGATCTTTGTAGTGTAACTTTTTTCATTCATCTGTGCTCCTCCAGCCACTATGCCACTGCTGCCTGGGAAATGTTCTGTGACATAAATCTGCTCCTCAATGCATATTGATATCAATGCATCAGCTCTGGTGCCCTGCTAAGGCAATGGAAAGAAAAAATAAGATAAATGACATTGTGGTTAATAAATCACCAAAAGACATGAAAGCTGCAGTGTTAATTTAGGCTTAAAGATCTGAAAGGACTATATCAGCAGTGGCAGCACCTACGTGTGCATGTTCTATGCTCAACAGAGAATCAATAGGGTCATAGAACCATTTAAGTTCATCAGACCTTTCAGATCATTGAGTCCAACTGTGAAGCTTATATTGCCAAGTCCACCTCTAAACCATGTCCCTAAACACATCTACATCTTTTAAATACCTCCACATGTGGTGACTCTTCCCCTTCCCTGTGCAGCCTGTTCACATTCAGAGTACTGCATCCTGCACCTTAGGAGATGTACTTCTGTACCACAGATTATATGGTGCTTTAAATGATTATGGGGAGGAGAAAAAAAACACAGGCTTGGAACACAGAGATGTTTTCTTGCATCCTATGGTACTGTGTGTACAACAGAAAGGAATGCAGTGCTCTGATATCAATGGGCACCATTGGGTAGTAAAGACAAAACGCTACAAAAGTTAACCATGCTTTTGAGGCTCAGGCAGTAAATCCTACTTCCTCCCTCTGTCCTACAGGAACCAGGCATCTGCAATGGTGAGGCAGAATTGCAAAAAAGTGGTTTTGTGTAGGAAAGTGTGTACATAGGCTAAACTGATGCCCAGAGGATGGATCTCCTGCTCTAAATGCCCACTGCCCCTCCTTTCTTCCTCTGTGCTCCGGCAGACAAGAGACAAGACTGCACTACACACATTGCAGGAGCAGCTCACATTGACTAATCCTGGGTTATGATGCAGCCATCAGCCTCTGTAGGAAGGAGAACTGGCCATATAACCATATTCCCTGGTTCCTGGCCAGTTTTACCCAGATTTCTCTGTCAGTGGTGTGTTTTTTTCTGTGGAAATCTCCCATAGTGTCACCTGTTCCTCTAGAACATACTGTGCCATTGGATTGATTTGCTTTAATTTATCTGGACGTGCTAATAGCAGGTATCAAAGTAGAATAACATTAAAGCAGTAGAGACTACTGGAAACCATGTCATTTGTCAAGGAAGAACAAAATTTACCAAACTGGACGTGAAAAATTTCAGGGTTTGTTCTAAAACTTTTTATCCTTATTGCAGGTGTGCTGAGTTGCTTTTTAAAAAGCCATGTGCAGATCGTTTAAAACCACCCCTAACTTGCATTAGTATTTCATTCAAAAAGTTTCTATACCCTAGATGTTATTCCATGGTTACCATAGATACCTTACATGCTTATAGGGAGGAAGTGTTCTCCTAGTTACACTGTGTGTAATTATTAGCAATCACTCATCAGCAACAGGTAATTATTAAATAATTATTAGGAAACAGAAGCAATCAGACCACGCAAAAATGTCTCTGCTGGGGTCACAGCTAGAGAGAGAAAATGCAAAAAAAAGGGTCTTCTTAGAAGCTTAAAAAATTAGGACTTAATTTACATAGAAAAATTATTCAGCATGGCAAACTGAGGCTGCAAATATCCTTGAGGGATGCTGCAGCCCCAGCAGTAAGTTCTGTAACTCACAGAAACAGCAGGTGCAGGAAGGTTATGATTAGCAGGTTTGCACTGTGTACCTTAAGAGCAGCAATCAGTTGGCAAGGACGAAAGCAGGGCCCACCACACACCATCCCAAATCACTGCTGTTTCCATGCAGAGGTAAATGAAAAGCACTGAGGGACACCAGGGCTGGCATCTACTACTCTCTAAAACTGGAGGGAGGGAGCAAGGACACAACCCCAAAATTGCTAACTCTTTTGGAAAGGCCATGTCAATTTTAACTCCTCGTGGCTGAAAAGGTGGACTTTCAATGTGAGGATATCTTACTAAGTAAGTCTATATTCATTCATCCTCAGGGCAGCATAAACAAGGACCTCCTGATTCCGAAACAGCCCCCTGTCACATGCAGAGCAGCTGATGGAACAAAGAACCACATTTGTGCATGCCCAGAGTAACACCCATGGATACACATTGCTGCTGGAGCCTGCTGCTGCTGGAGAGGGATCACTCTGTGTCCACAGAAATCATCCTCTCATCACATCCCATGGTGCATCCAGCCCCAGTGTTGGTATTTTAGTTCAGAAGAGTACAGCAGGCAGGGATGCAAGTGGAAGGAAATATATTGCATGTGAAATTGATGGATTGCTTCATACTTCACTCAACATTGAAAAGCTTACTGCTTTTTTTCATTCTTAAAAGTGAAAGTTCTCTTACTTTACCACTTGTTATTCTATTTTCACCCATGCCAGATCCCATTTCTAACATCCAATCAAGCCTCTCCACTTTGGGATACAGGCAAGACTTGGGGCTGGTTTTCTCTTTATGAAACAGAGAAGTTAACTCTGTGTTGGGACAGCTGGGACATAGCTGTCAGTTCCTTTTCTTTATCAGCAGCACCCAGCTGGATGTCTGGAATTCACAGACACTGGGGGAGACTCATGTTTGCTTGAATTTTAAAAGCAGGTTGCTTGCTGGGAATGAATGAACATCCTGCAACTGTTGCTCAACTTTGCCTCTTGAAAAGTAAAAGCAATCCCAGTGGCAACTAAAAAGCAGAAGAGAAATCAAACTACTCTTCAGTTCAGAGTCTGGTTAGTGCTTAGGAGTTCTGCTTTTGCTGCAAAATAATCTGCACATGAAATATTTTTTAAAAGACCAATATCCATAACAAAACCAAAACTAAGGAGAAACCCCAAACTGCCCTTACTTGAAAATTAATTCCCACTGCCACTACCCTCGTGAGGTAAATAATTTTACAGCTCTAGTAACTTCAGGATTAGCTGGAATTTTGGATCTAGATTGGAGAATCTATTGCTGGGCACTTTACGATCATAAATGGTGTTGTCTTTGCCGTATGTCAAATTAGCAACTTATGCCTTAGTCATAGTCCAAAGGCTGTGATTTGTGCAGTGGCACTGCTTCTTGGAACAAGAAAATTTGCTGAATTTCTCCTAGTGGGGGCTTGCAGCTGGTGTCTAGGACAGGAGTTTAAAGTGTTTCTCTCCCTAATCCAAATTAGCTAATGACTTGGAGGAGTCATTTACTTACTTGCTTCTCAAGTAAACTTCTAATTCTAAACTGAGCTTGTCATCTGTCACAAATGAAGGCAGTTCCTTTATGGGATTTCAGGCTACCCTCCGCAAGGGCCTTCTCTTCATTTTAGCCTTGCTTTTAAACATATCTGGTTTTCCAGGTATATTTTTGCCCACACAAGAACAGTCCATCAGGAATCCCAGTGGAGACCTACTCAGACATCTTTCTTCTTCTATTACTTTAGGTTGGGGGTTTTTGTTTGTTTAGAGTGTTTTTTTTTGGGGGGGGGGGGAATTGTTTGTTTCTTTGTTTCTTGGACCAAAAATAGCTTGGGCTAGCTAGGTCATTTCACTCCATTTATTAGAGGTTTAAGTTATTTTCCATCTAGCTGAAGCTGTGGCCGTGCCTGCTATTGAGTCAGGGCTACATCATATGCATAACACACTCTTCATAATGACTGAAAAATCTCTCCATGTTCTTCCTATAAAATGGTTAATTGAGCTAACAATTACTCAAAGGTACAACCAAACAGCTTAAATAGCCAGTCTGTGCTGGGGAGGAAAGTAGCTTTTTTAAAAAATTATTCACGTGTAAGCCATACTGACCAACAAACCCACAAAATAACTTTTATGTGTAAAATTATATAAGAATCTCATGACAAAATAACTCAGAGTACAAATAGAAGGGATGTAGTGAATGTTAATGGCCAGCCATTCTTCTCACAGTGCAGAGTGTGCAAAATAGGCTCCTTCTAGCTAGCTAGTGCTAAATACAATATATACCATTGGTGTGCAACTGCCTTCCATATAAGTATTCAAAAATCCCAGTGTAATATTTTCTCCTGACATTCTTCACGCTTATGCTGGGTCACCTGGGAGTTATTTGGTACTGCTTAATTCCAGACAACCAGCACCCAGATCACATCCAGCCAATAACTACAAATCTTGCTGGTGGTTTCAAAGCATTAACTCACGGAAACACAGTTGTAGCAAGCTGATACACATGATCAGAAACACATTGGCATTATCACTGTTCAGGATCTTTAGGAAATCCCAGGTGAAGGAAACCCCAAAGTTTAAGCAGATTTTAGCCCCAGCCTGCAATGCCCACTTTAGCCCTTTGTTAATTTTTCTTTTCTGAAGTTTTTATATTGCAGCATGAAAATATTTCCTTTCAGTTATATTACAGAAGACTATAAAGAAATGGAATATCACTTCACCTTGTCCCAAAGGATTCCATGATTCTTTGTGCTCTGCTCCAAACCAAAACTTACTGAGTTTCAGGTTTCTTTAGATATGTGCTTGGCCTACAGAAGGGCTTCTTTTCTTTTTCTAAAAGCAAGGGTCATGGTCTATTAAAAACTCAGGCAGACTGATGATTATATGAATGTCTTCTGGTGTTATTCTCTCTTCAGTGAGGCTTGGCCTCCTGGTGTGTGCACATGTCTATTCACGGCCACAAGTTTAGAGGAAACAATCTTGTGTCTTGAAAATACAAGCCCTCAGTCCACCTTACCCGACCACTGCTATAGGTTCTTGATGTCCAGTGGCCAGAAAGAGGCAGCAATGGGAAAACTGTCATTTTTAGTTAAATTCAGTGCTGAGCATAGCAGAAAATCCAGTTTGCTGGCTCATAGCTGAAAAGTAAAGATATTTTATAAGAATAAGCAGGCCAGTTGTTTTGTTCTGGGGCCTTGACTGACTTTGCCAGGAAAAGTTACAGCTCCCATTTGACTGTGATGAACAATACCAGGAGTCAGGTGTGATTTGGACACAGTCTGGGCAAAATTGGCACTTCTGTTGAATAAGATATGGCTCCCAGCAAGGTGTTTACCTCATTCTTTTAGTTCTCTGTTCATGCTATTCCAGCTGTGAAACAGAAATTGTCAGGGCAGAATCAGAATAGCATGGACAAGCATATACCACAAGGTATAAAGTTTCCTGTGAGAAAGAGATTTTCACAGACATTTAAATCACAAAATAGTTGAGGTTGGAGAGAATATATCAAGGGCATCCCATCCTTATGGAGGTCATCTTCTCCAAAGTAATCTGGTGTTTCTACCAATTTCTACCAGTTCTCTGCACCATGGACCAGCTGGATGGTACTCAGCTCAATGTATGATGAAACTACAGTTTTACTGATAGTTTTAAGAATTCTAATTTTTTTTTCTTTGTTTAAATATGCTTAGGTGACATGGGGCTGGATGAGTCTTGCAAGTTGGTTGAGACACTGTGGCTTTATGACTGCATAAAGGAAGTCCAGGGGCTTGTCTCTCATCGCCAAGCCAAGTCTCATGTTCCACTCCAGAAGAAACTTCTTTTGTTGGAATGGCCCAATTCAGGGTTTGGAGGTGACTTAGCAATGGGATAGGGCAAGTGAGGAGGCTGCAGTGTTGTGTGTCCTCCCTGCTTCGCTGTTACTTAGCACTACCAGAATGCTCATAAATAGCTACTGAATTCCTTGTGGGATTCAAACAGGCAAAGATTGCTTTAAACTACCTTAATAGTTCCAACGGTCCTTGAACATCAGGGCACATATCCTTGTCCAACATAAAACACATTGCCTTAAAATGGTCCACTTCATAATCCCAGAATTTCTCCAATAGCAGCAAATATTCCAGCCATACTTTTTCTTCCCTACACAGGCTTTTATTTGGAATAGGTTCTAAATGCAGAGAAACTTTTCACAGGCCATCTGAGTTCTCCCAATCTGAAGACATTTTTCAAAAAGCAAATAAACCTGAAAAAGACCTTTTGGGATTTCTCATCATGTTTTCTTAAATGTTTTATCAATTATCATATTTCCCATGTGCCAAACCTAGCAAATGGTCTGAAAAGTGCACCTGACTCCAAATCTGAACTTCAGAACTGACCCCAGAAGATGAACCACGACCCTCAATTCACACATCATTTCATAAGTACTCCTGTTTCTAAACATCAAATCTATACAAATTACTTTCTTTGCACCTTCTTTGTATCAAATTACCTACTTACTTGTACAAGAAATACCCTGAAAAAAATAGATTCAAGGTGACACTGAACTTATATTCAGCCTCCAAAAACAGAGACGAGTAGGAGGGACTCAACAAAGAACTGTTCGTACCACCTTCTGTATCACTGTTGAAATCAAGAGGATCACTAAATCCTCTACAACACCTGGCACATAAAATCTTATCTCTCTGAAAATCCTCAGAGATATTAATGGAGCTTACCTGCAGAGCCTGAGAAATTATTAAACCAAGCAGGCTGACTCGGTGTTTTTTTACCTACATGAATTCTGTTCTACTGTGTTGTTCAGAGTGATCCAAAACAAAAGCAGACCTTCTTTTGTTGTGGAGCTAATGCATCTGGGTAGGATCCCCTTTGCATCTGATCATTTTAGAGTGTGTATCAAAGCATTGCAATGAAAATCTGCATGTTGCTTCCTCAATGGGTTTATCCAGGCCTCATCATTTGGCAGCAGCTCATCAGCTTGTCTTATGAATCTGTTTCTGTGGTGCAGTGGCCCTGTGAGGGTGTGTGCTCTGCTGCAGCTGGGGGGACACTTGATGGTGCTTTGGGTGTTCAAGTGACCCTGATTCTTGAAGATACAAACAGGAAATGCTCTTCAAACAGGGAGACACTGACTGAAGAAATACTTCTGCAGCTTCTGGTGGAAGAGCGTGTCCCATGGTAGGTGTCTCATTTTGAAACAAAATTATTTTATTATACCTGTTCAAATTATGAATAGTTACCTTGATCTCATCAGAACCAGCACAGACTGAACGAAACCCAACTTTATTCCAAAGACAGCTGTCCACTCGGTTTTGTAACTACCTCTCAAAAATGAAACACAAGTGCAGGTTAAGTCCTCAGGAAGGACAAGCCTGGACTTTACACAACAGCCTGGCTGTGGGAAAGGCCCCATCTCCAGTGCTCCTCGGGTGCTGAATCAAACCATATGTTCATCACACTCAGGGAGAAGAGGAGCTGATGGTATTCAAGCTTGCTTTTGTGCCTTCCCATCTGGACTAAAGTACAACGGTTCCTGGGATACATAACCAGGAAGACTGTGCTTTGCCTCTTCCTGTCTTGCTTCTCTCATCTCTGACAAGGTGAGCTTTTGTGGCAAAGAGGTGATTCAGACCCTTCTGGTTGACTGACCAATTAACACAATTCACAGAAAACATGAAATCTGTCACCTGTTTTACAAAAGCATGTCATGATATCGGTGAGAAATAATCAGTGGGTACTTATTTCAGTAAATGTTCCCAGGCCAGGTTGGATGGAGCTTTGAGCAACTTGGTCTAGTGAGCAATATCCCTGCTCCTGGAATGGGGATTACAATTAAAGGATTTTTATGGTCCTTTCTAGCCCAAAGCATTCCATGATTATATACTTCTATGACACAGAAAACACATAATGCCTTTGGTGAAGTGCCACTTAAGAAGAAAAAATGAGATTTCCTTTCCTGTATGTATCATGATCAGCAGCTCTGATGTGCAGCCAACTTTCCCTTATATTTGGAAATAAAAGGATACCTTCTTGTGGTAAGTAGTACCAAATGTAGACAGCTCTTATGCTCAATTGTGTCTGTCTGAAGAGGAGTGTTATTATGGTGCCGCACAAAAGATTTATTGCATGGTGGCTTTTTCCTGAAATGAACAGCTGTCTTTTGTTTTAATCATTGTGTATATAAGGAAAAGAAAGTCATATGACATGGAGCACTTCTAGTTCTTAAGGACACTCCGTGTTGCCTAGGAGAAAGCCTAAAGTTTGCATAACAGCAAAAACCAGAGCAGCCTTAATTTTGTAAGTGTGTAGTGATTTTACTGTAGATGAAAACTCCAAAAGGAAGCCTCCATTCATTTCCAGCACAATTCACTTGTTGTTTGTGACTTTTTGGCACACAAATGTCAGGAGATATAATGAGGTACTTTTCAGCTAGCAGGCATCCATTTCCTTCTCTGAAGTAGCAATAATCATTGTTGAAATCTACCTCTAAAAACAGGAAACTTTATCATTTTGATTTTCTAGCAACCTCGCCCTTTCTTGTGAACCTGACCCTTGCTACAAATCATCTGCTTTGATTCAACCATGACTGTTATGAGACTGAAGCACAGGTATTTCCTATTTTGCTCTAAAGCACATACAGTGTGTGCTTAGCGACGTCCCTGCTCAGGGTGATTCATCCAGCCCTGCAGGAGCATTGGTTAATGGAGCTTTACACAGGAGATCCACATGTTTACATCGTGCTTTTGTTTATGTTTTTTCTGTGGAATAGAGGGAATGAAGCAAGACCTCTTGTGCTGGGAAAATATTATCTGAGAGCAAAGCAGAAGGAAAGTGCTGAGGATGAATTTGCAGGGACCACAGCACAGATGATGTTTTTTGACATAGCAGCAGCAAGTAAATTACTCTGCTAGTGGTGCTTAGCAAGAGGGCTCTCCACACAGAAATGTAGCAGACTCACAGCTGCACTGGTGTTGTCAGATACATTTCATCCCTTCTGGAAGGGATCCTTGGCAGTGCATGCAGGGTTGGGCACACATTTGGTGGTGCTGACTAATTGCTCCTGAAGAGAGAAGCAGCCAAGACCACTGCCCTGCCAGCACTGTAGTCACTAAACCCCCATCTCCACTCCGTGTTTTGGCAACATAAACATCCTCTGGGATGCCCCAGGCTCTGGGCTACCCTATGGGAGAAAGCCCCTTCACTCCCCACTGCACAGGAAAGCTGGTGCCCAGCTGAGGAGCCCCTGGGACATTAGCCTGGGAAACTGCTGTCATCACTTTTGTCACAGGCTTTTGTCTTTGGCTGGCTGTGAAGTAATCCTGGGGTGATGATGGTAGAAGAAGGGATACTGGCTTGAATGCAAAACACTGTTAAAACTGCTTTATTCCCAGGAGGATTGGCTGAACACCTCACTAAATCAACCCAGGGAATGGGCATTTAAATGGCTGACAGGAGATCCAGAAAGAAATACTTTGAAAAGGATTGTAAATCAAGTCATTGTAGGTCAGCAGCCATCTCCAGTTCCAGTAGAGGACTATATCTGACATAGCTTCTTGCAGGTCTATTACTGCTTTCCTTAAGCAGGCTGGAGAAATAATGGGAGATGGTCTGGGATCTTAGTTTCCATGTTGCCTTGTATTGTTTGGACAACCCTAAACATTGTTTATCCTGTGATCTTGCCCCTTTGTGTCTCCTACCCACAGAACTGTGGTCATCCAGAGAAGCATTGTGCAGGGATACAAGGGTCCAAGTGCACCAGCTCTATGCAGTTCCATGTATTAACTGAGTTACACTGAGGCCAGTGTACCTAAAGACAAGGAGAAGGAACTTATGGTTTCCCATTCCAGGACATGTACCACCCTCTTTATGGCATTGTCTGCTCTGTGCCATCGTGTCTTTGTGATGTATCTGCTCTATACGGACATTAGCTGAGTTAGCTGCAGAACCAAAAGCCAGGGCTGTGCTGGAAGTAACCGATCAGCCTTGGTCAAAGCTGCTGTTGAAATCACAGTCAGTTCCTGAAAGAGTAGATAAGACATCCTCCAGCAAGCTCCACTCACTGGCATCACTGCTTCTGTCTTTTGATGGCAGCTGTCTGCTCTGTCTCCAGTTCTCAGCACCGCCTTCTCCTCCTGCCACCTGTGGTCCCCAGCCCCTCCCTTGTCTAAACCCCTGGGAAAGTCCACGCAGGATCTCCAGTGAAGGAGCATGTAGGTGCTAACCATCCAGCCTGTTCCTGGTGCCTCCTGAGCACCTCTGCAGAGCGCTGCACAGCGTGGGTTTGTCCCCTACATGCCCCCCAGCACGCCCAGAAGTGACTGGAGAGCTGCTGAGGAAGTGATGAGGGCTGGCTGCAAATACAGATTGAGTCCTGGCTGTGAACTTGACAATCAGGAACTGCAAAATACTTCTGTGGCCTAAAGCAGCATTTTCAGTACTTTTTATTCTCTGGGGTTTCTTTTGCTTTGTTTGCACCAGAGATCACTGATAACAGATGAGAAAGGGGAAGAGGAGGATTTCTCATTTGCAAACATGATGCTCTGCTTCCAGCAGAGGAGATTTTGCAAATCCTTTGTAAGCAGAAGAGCAAAAACTCACCATGGAAATTGCACCACACTTTAC
>JAYDZK010000001.1:96841663-96869184 GCA_034509185.1 Euphonia xanthogaster | reverse complement strand
CGATTACAACATTCAACTAACAAATAACCTTCCTTGGCCAGCAATCTGCTCCCAACTTAACTTGTAACTCTGCAACCTTTTTTTTCTAAAAAAATGAGCAGCTTTTTTGTTCATAACACTTATAGGAAGGACAGGAAGACAACCAGCATTCAGATGTCCTGAATATGCAGATTTATATTTGGAGGCTGTTAGAAATAAAATATTTTAACGCAATCACATTAATCAGGGACTTCTTATGCATTTGCTGCAATGAGACCCATATGAAAAGAATCACGAGTGCACACTGCACGTAAAGGTTAATCAAAGGTAGCTTCTTCTTTTGGCAGCTACTTTCTTCTTCTGGTCTTTGCCAGGAAGCATTTACTCCATTGTTTTTCTTTCTTTTTTTCATTTTTTTCCCCTTTCTTTTAACTATATATGTGCAACTCCTACTCTCAGGTTTTGTAAAAGTTATATCACACCCATTTTATATCCAAGGAGAAGAAAATGGTGAACCTGTAACATTGCAAGTGCTACTTTGACAAATGGTTTTCCAGTAGTTTTGATTGAGACTCTTCTATATCTTTTGTAGAAGGGGCTGACGGATCCTTTTTTGCAGACATTGGAGGTAATCCCTTTAAGAAAACCACCTGAGCTAGCAGAAAACCTCAGAGCAGCCCCTTTGTCAAGCAGCTGTGCAGGCTTGTTGATATAGTTGTTCTGGGGACAATGCCTCTTACACACTTACCAGCTGGGGAGCATTTGGAAACATTTCAAGGATGGATTCAGCATTAAGCGATGGGATTGGCTGCAGACTGCAGTACAAGATCGTAGTATTTCAACAAGCCAATGCCATTTGTAGGTGACATTTACCTGGTAGCACAGATATCACCTGTGCTCTCATTCACACAGGCAAATCACCTCACACAGCTTCAGTCACAGCTAAGCCATCACAGAAGCCCTGGTGGCAGAAGCTGCAAGAGAAGCACTAAATCAAAGCATCACCATTCAGCTGGACAGTGTTCCTGTCTCTCTATGTGCTGCTCCTGCTGGAGGTGGAATGGGTCTGTCGGTGTGGGGCAAGATTGCAGGGCTTCCCTGACCCTCCTGCTGCTGTGAACCAGTGCTAGGACAAATCCAGGTGGGAACGCTTGGTCCTTTGGTCCAGAAACAGGGCTGATGTTGTCCCAGAAACAGGGCTGATGTTGGCTGCACTCTCTGCCATAAGCACCACACTTCCCATAAATCATTAATTTTTAACTTCTTTCAGTCTATGCCAGGAACTGTAAAATAACCCATACTCAATTTGAAAAGGAGACTGAGATAAGCCATGCTATTACCTTTCTTCTTTGAAGAAGTTTTACTCTCCAAGGCCTAGTAGCTACAGTAGGATTGTTTGCACATTTCACCATCTCTGTCCTTTCTTTCTAGCTCCTCACTGGGCTTTTCTCATCACAGAAACTCCCTAATAATTTTCCTCTTCACATTCTGATGCCATTTCTAAAATTTACTCTCTGAACTTTCATCTTGTTTAAATTTCTCTTTCTTTCCTTCTTCCATTACTGGAAAGATATAAAGGCTAAATGAGGTGAATGAGACTTTAACCCTACAGTGTAGTTGTACTTTCCCAGTCAAGCCCTGGTTCTTAGACTCAAAATTCTTACATTAAAGTTTCTCCTTCAAACTTAGAATAGATGCAGCTAACAAGCCCAAAATTTTGAAGGCAGATTACTGAGTTCATTTCAGCCTTCCAGGTAAAAAAATTACTTCTGGCTCTGCTCTCAAGATACATCAAGTGGTCATGTTGTCTCCTTTCAAATCTTCACCAGAAATGAGTTTCCATCTTGATTTCTTATCCACATTTAGACTATTTATTTTAAAATTTCTAGTTCATCTAATAAGTTTGCAAGGAAGGTATAAGTGAGATCAAAAGCCTACTTTGGTTGCTTTTATTTGTCCATGCAAAGCAGTATATTATAATCTCAGTGCTTTTTCCCCTTAGATGCAGTGTCTTTAAAAGCAGTTGATACCATTGCAGCATGTTATCTACACCTGCATTATAAACATCACTTGGGCTGTCCCAAGCACTTGGGGACATTCTGGTGACATTAAGATGGGTACAGCACAGCAGAAGGGAGGTGGGGTGTTCTACACCTGGGCTTAGCCGTGAGACATGGTTGTTGTTCTTGTGCCACACAGCCCTGCCCCTCCAACTAGCTGGGATCCATCCAGAGTCTCTAAGAAGGGATAGAATACTGTTTCAGCTTCAGCATGGAAAATCTCCCTGCTGTGCAAAAATCCATAACTACCCAACCCCTGGCAGGGGCTGGCAATTTTGCTGGAGGTCTTGTTCATGACAGCTTGTCCATCCAGGTCAGGAAAAGGTGGATGGATGGAGTAGCTCTGGTAAACCTGTATGCTGCCAAAAACCCATTCAGTGAATGATTTCCATCTTTCATGCAGTTTCATAAAGATTTTTCACAGCATATAAACTGGAGAAGGTCCGGATTTCTTCTGGCTAAATGATATTGGTAGTCTGTGGAGAAATTTTTCTTCCAAACTGAACAGTTACTACAGAGGAATATACAGAGGAATATTAGTGTAACTTTCATAAGAAAAGGTCTGTCTCATCTAAGGATGGTTTTGTTTTAGTCACGGAACAAAATACACATTTCCTAAAACAAAACAAAAAAAAAAACAAGGTGAAAGAGAATAAGAGAAAACAGAGAGAAGGGAAGGGCTAAGATCTGATAAATGTTGGAGACCGTGACCTATTACTTATGAAATTACTGAGCTGTGAAAATAAAAGTTTGTTCTGTTCTGCTTAGGAATTTAGGTACACAAGACAAACAGCATTTCTCTGTTCAAATACAGCTTTTCAATGGAGCAAATACATTGGTAAACATCACAAGCTGTGTTCTAAAAATTTTTTATTCCACCAAATTCTCCTCAGTTTCTTTGGCCATCTCTTATTATCTTCTTAGTGGAGACTAGCTCACAACTTTTCTATG
This sequence comes from Euphonia xanthogaster, assembly GCA_034509185.1. Taxonomy (NCBI): domain Eukaryota; kingdom Metazoa; phylum Chordata; class Aves; order Passeriformes; family Fringillidae; genus Euphonia; species Euphonia xanthogaster. The sequence goes on along the minus strand of JAYDZK010000001.1, from coordinate 96,866,194 downwards.
TATGCTGTTTGTTTCACTGGTATTGCAGGACAAAGTGCAGCCATGCAAGATATGTCTCCAGTGATAAGATGATTCAAAACTGCTCATATGACTTATGTGCTACCTATCCCTACAGATATTTTATTTTCCTTCACAGCTGCCTTTCCAGATTTTATCTCATTGCCACTTACCAGAGTATTTGTTGTGTGGGTGTATTGCTAGCGAACACAGCCTAGCTAGATTTACTTTAAAATGCTGTGAATTTGAACTGCAGTAAGTTATTATGCCTTATCAAAGTGCAAATATTATGTTCCTACCCACATGCCTCTTGCTAAGCTGCAGGTCTTTAGACTGGAGTCCCTTCCTCCTACCCAGTTAGAGTAAAAGCTTAGACAGAGAGTTAGGTATCTATTTATGTTTGGAAAGTTAAATCAATGAGTCCAAAAGGAATTTAACCAATATTTTGAGTTTGTGTGCACATGTATAGCTGTGGTGTATATCAATAAAAGTTCTTTATGCAAAAAATTCCTTCTTTCTCTTTCCTATCCCTTCCTCACCTCCACTCACCACAGCTCAAGTGCACAGTAAAGGTCACCTATTAGAGGAGTCAGAAACAGGAATACAGTGTATCAAAGTCTGCCTGGTTTGCTCTTGCAGAGCAACCCATGGGGAGATGTCACAACATGATGTCAGTCCCCAGGACGGTTCAGAGCTGCCTTCCCATCAGCAGCCTCCCATCCTGTCCTTGCTTTTCTGGTCTGACAGTGCAGCTCAGAACCTGGCTGTGCAGATGAATTTTAACAAAGCCCTTTGAAAATTAGTGTGGCCATTTCCATTCAGGAACCACATGAGTTTTACTCAGGACCTGCACTGATGTACATGAGCTCTTGGAAATACAAAGCTGGAATTTTTTTTCAGCTGGGGAATTTTGCCTTTTTTTCTTCAGTTCCTATTGCAATTTTTGTCATAACCAAAGAGACTTTAATTCTGGCAGATAGCATGGAGGAACTGGGAATCCCTGTTCCTCATTACAGTTAGACTGAGCTGTTCCCAAGGTGTTATGAAACACTGCAGTGGGGTCGCAACAGGAAGCACAACTATCATCAGCAAGTAAAACACAGGCATTCCTTCCTATTCTAAGACTCCAGAACTTCCTTATCCTCCAGCTCAAAATCCTCTTACAGCTGTTGCATTTATTTAAAGCAATTTTTTTCTTATTGCTTCTTGGGACACACCCTGCTCAGTCCTTCTGCATGCAGAATTTGCATGAGAAACAGGCAGAAAGAAAATAAAAGATGCAGCTTAACTAATCCTTAGTGGAGATCTTTAAAGCTCTGGTCAAAAGTCTGCAGACTGCATTACGTACTCTTCTGGTTCCACCTGAGCTCCTGCCAGAGCTTTGTGTCGTGCTCCTCCAACCTCATTTCTCTTTTTCTAATTATGTAGGGTGTGCCATCAGGATGGAAAGTAATCTCACAGCCTATTTAATATGTACCTGTTGACTCCCACACAACAATTTAATCAGAATTTGATAAGGTTTGCAAAAAACCCATCTGTTTAGAGGCCAAAAAGTACAAGCAGTCTGAGAAACTGCTCTCAAAAACCATAGAAGGGATTATTTCCAACTAGGTGCAATGCCTTGGTCAGATCCTATTAATTTTATTTCTATGAGCAGTCAAACCATGAATGGAGTGACATGACTGCACTAGGTAAGCAGGATCCAATCTATTATATTCAGCTCCCTCAACATGCCTGGTCCTCATCCATCAAGAGTTCCAAGGACATTTTGACACAGTTAGGCAACACAAACAGCAAGTTTAAGCACAGGATTGTCTGAGCAGTTAAATTTAGGCACATGCTTAAGCATTTCCTGAGTTAAAATTCAGAGCAGTTCTTGGGGCTTGGTCTTCCTTGTTCTCATTTGTGGATACAGAGGAAAGTCTTTGTGAAGATGTGGCTGCTTCCAGCCTTCACACAGATTAACATGATACAGTCCAACATTTTTTGCCAGCTGGGGAGTTTACTGTGTGAGAACTCCAGCTGGACAAAGAGAATCAATACCAGTGACCCCCATGGGCTGGATTTCTTTTCCCTCCTTTGAGGCTGACTGTCTGCACAGGCAGAGATGTAAAAGGACTATTGCATAAATCCTGCAGGATGAAAGAGAAAGCTGGTTCCCAGGTATATCTTGGCCAAGTACCACTACTGTTGGCTGCAAAAGGGATGGCTGCAGCTCCTGGCCAGGGCTGTGAGCGAGGAAAGGGAGCCCAGCAGTGCAGGCAGTAGTCACACATGCTGTGAGAGCAGCACGTCTGCCTTCATTCGCCACTGTGTGCTCAGCACCTTCTTTTAGGAGACAGGTACAGCCTGCTCCACCCTTAGGAGAAAAAAGTCAAGGAAAATATCAATCTGAACATTTTTACTTTATCCTTGGTGCTCTGATGTAATTAATACTTGAGCCCACCCACAGACTACTGGCAAGTTGCAGGCAAGCTCCCAGTGCCCATCCTGTATTTCCATAGTGCTCAGCTTTTGTTTCAGGGTCCTGTAGCTGTTCCAGCTGCACCAGACCTCAGGGCCTCCTCCTGCAAAGCAGCCCCTGCAGCTCCAGGGTTATCTGGCTGGCAGGGGCAGGGGCTGTTGACTTTAAGGTTGCCTGGCTTCCAGGCAGGATGCTCGGCACAGTGATACAGGGTAGGTGTACACCACAGCCTCTCAAGGTTAGTCAGCAGCTATTATTAGCCCTGAGCTGTTGATCCAGTGACCCTTTCTTTAACTCTGTAGGTCAGGTACAGACTGCAGAAAAACTTGCAAAGGAGTAAGCAGTGACAGACAAACTTCAGAGGGTAAAAGCACTGTGATCCAGATGGGTCAGCCTCCCTCAGGCTTCTTGACTCATCCATCCATCCTGGATAAACAAACATTAGTGCTGGGTTGCAACGAAATGGTCAGAAAAGGAGGGGCAGCAATACAAATTGTAAATTGTGGCTTTCGTTCAACTCCTGGTATAAAAGTATCTACAGCCTGAGGATTTGATTGACCAAATCAAACCCATTGCATACCCCCTACACCCATTGCCTCAGGTTTTGTAGCCTTTTGCAGAACACACACAAATCTAAGAAGCAACGTTCATTTTGCAAACAGCTGTTCTGACTGAAAATGGAACTGCCTCCCTGCCTCCTGCCCCAAAATGAAGATCACTCCCTAAACTCCACACATACATAGAAAGAGGTCTTGTGTGAGCTTCTCCTCATCCTCTTCAGAAAAAAAAATGCACTAGGTTATTCCACCTTGCCCAGAAGAACGCTGATTTCCAGAGCAGGTGGTGCAGTGAAAATTGGGCTATTTGAAAATATTGCAAATCAGTAATTCAGAGTCTCCAGACACCATTACAAAATGTGAACCTTGAAATCTATCAATCAAAAATTCTCCATACTAGCACTAAATGATTCAGAACATGTTAGTAAAATCTCATTGTGAAGTAAAATGGTGCTGTGCACAGGCGCCCATATTTTCAAATTCACTCTCAGACTCCACTCCAGTTTTGCACATTATCACTGCTCGTGTCTAAAGTTCTGACAGATATCAAGACTTCTTTCTCCTAGCAAATATGAAGGAACAATACCTGAAATAATGAGCCCAGTGACTAAATTTAAGCACATCACTGAAAAACATTAGGTCATCAAGATTCTTATACTTTTCCTTGTTAATATGCTGCTTCTTTGAATGCACTGTTTAAAATAAAGTTAGCAAACTTCACTGAAAATATTAACACTACAAAATACAGCTGGATTGGATTAAAAAGCAATGGATATTTCCTGAGATAAGTGCTTGCCTGCAAAATTTCAATTCTAGAGTAAGTTTTATGGATAAATAAATTTTTTTAGTAGATATAAGTATCTGAAGTAGGAAATTTTAAAAAATAACAGGCACAATGGGCACATCCAGAAGATGGATACACTTATCCACAGAAGTTCAGTTTCAAGAAGTCCAAAATACTATTTCTTCCACATTTTTCTTTTTTTTTTCCTCTTGGCAATTGTGAATTTAATATTCTTATGAGTTTGTCTGCTTGTGAGTGTGATAAAAATATTCTTTTCAATCTAAGCTGAAATAGAACGAATTAAGCCCAAGCCCCATTGATATTGGCATATAAATGATTCTTACAGAAGCCAGTGTGATGTTTATTGTAAAGGGTTGTTGCAATACAGCATGATATTTTGCAGTTTCAAAAAAGACTAAATTTTTAGTGCAAAATACCATTTTTATTACATAGGTATGCATTGTACTGTGGTACTGAGTGCATGCATTTAAAAAATCTATGAAGCATTATTTTTTCCATATTTTTGCAGCCATTTTTGCTTCAATACAAGGATTCATTTTAAAAGGTAGTCTGCAACTGCTCATCACCAATAATTATTCTTAATAATATAGTGCAGTCACCAAACTATTCTGCTAGACATATGTAAGGTAAGACACAGCTCAACAAGGAACGGACTGTGTTTAAAGGTCTTTTTCTTTTTCCTTATTCTTTCTCTTCCTTAAATATCCTGCCTAGGGATACATTGAACTGTTTTTGAACTCCTGAAAGAAGAGGGAGGTAGAGAAGGAGCAAGCAGCATGGTAAACGAGCTGGTTAATAGGGTGATCCAGAGCAACAGCTCAGGTCTCAGCTCTTGAGGTACCTTGGTTTGCAGTTCAGTTCTACAAACATTAGCTCTTCAAGCTGCCAACGACTCTCATCATCCTTTTGTGTTTATAGCAAAAAAAAAAAAAAAATTCTTTCCCAGGCTGTTAGTATAATAAAACCTCTCTCTCCAGTCTGTGTCTGAAGTGTAAATGCCCTGAAAAGGGCTGATGGCTTGAGTGCTTCTCCTACTATTGTGCTCCATTGTATGTAAGTCAGCAATTACCCTGTGTCAGCTCATCTTATCAACTACACAGCATGGGGCCAGTTCAGTTCTTGTGATACCTTTGAGAAAACTCCTGGAGCTCTAGAAAGTGTAAGTCATCGTTTGTCATGGGACTGGCCTCTGTTTGATTGCTTTAATTACTTACAGACCAGCAGGCAGGATGGATCACCAAGGCTGCACCAAGCCCAGCACACCCTCAACCAATTCTTCCTGAGCAACATGAGGGTCCCCAAGCTGCTTCTTTCAAAAAACACAGGCACAAAGTGTTCCAACCATGGTAACTCCTCCAGGGGACCAGGCACCCAGAGCTCAATGGTGTCTGAGGCTGACCAACACCCCATAGTCACAGGCAGTGGGCAGGAAAAGCATTATCCAGCCTGATCATTGCCTTTTCCACAAGGCACAAAGCCTTTTCAGCTTCCCCATTCAAATATAAGCCTACAGCTTTACAGAGAAAGTGAGAAATCAAACTCCAGTTTTACCACTCTGGGTGCTTTGTCAGTGAGTTTATAAAGTGTCAGTTGAGAATTCTCATCTCTATTTCTTCAAAATTTGCATTTTCCTTCTCTCAGAAATCCCTCCTGAACGGATGGGTAAAATTGGTTTATGACCCCAGTTCAGGTCATTAGTCTAACCTTGAGCAAATTAGCAAGGCATGCCAAAGTAGCTGCCAGCAGTGTTCACCCATCTTCTCATCCCTAATGAGTCCAGCCTCTCAGGCTAAAGACAAAGGTAGAAATCCTCTCACACATCTTCCCAAAACTGGTCACTCATTAAGAAGGAAGTTGGCAGGTTATTTTAACAAGTTTAGTTTCTAAATCCAGAACTGATTGTACCATTATTCTTATTCTTTACTTCTCCCCAGCCTTCTTCCTCTTTAGTATAAACTCTTTGAGTAATGTGAAAAGTAATCCTATTCTTTCCTTTCTCTCTGCTTAGCTAAATAAGCCAAGATCCAATAATATCTTCTCATTTGTTACTCTCAGTTTCCTCATCACCTTGGTAGAATTCCTCTGGTCCCATTTCAGTTTAAATTCCCTTTTTCTCCAAATATAAAAAAAGACTCTGATATTCTCCAGGTGTTGATATAGTTGTACTAAAGCTTCCTTCTTTTCTGCTGAACGTGCTTGGATTGATACATCATAGAAGTGGAACAATGAAATGTTGGAAACGGACTGCCTGGGACTACCCCAGACATTCAATCCTTCTCTTCAGAGTCCCCGAGATTGAATCCCAGCAGTATCACACTGGTGGTTCACGGATCTTCAGCCACCAGTCCACATTCCCCCTCTCTGCCCTGCTGCCTCTGACACAGGGACCCTGCTCATGAGTCCATGCTCATGGCTTTGCACTTTCTGCTTCTGCAATTCCCGCTGATTCTGTTGCTCTGATGGGTCCTCTGGTCCTCTCTGATGAATGATGCTCCATCCTTTTCAGCATTAGTGACCCCATGCCTCTTCATATTACTGACAAATCTCTTAAGCTTAGGCCATGTTTTGTACCCACGTGAATAAGGAAAGAATTGCATCGCATTGGTTTCCAAATACATTCCTGAAGAATATCACTGATAACTTTGCTCATTCTGGCTCCCCGTGACACGTTCACCTGCTCCCCACAGTACTTCCTGTGTGAAATTCTCTCCCCTCATTCCGTAAATAGTTGCCATTACATTTCAGCAATGCTCAAGGCACATTAAGTTATTCACAGAAAGCCTAGTAAACAAGTGTTCAGTAAAATATTCTTCTGGCTTTAAAAATGCAGGTTTTTGCTTTTGACGGAAGTAATAATGAAGGCAAGATCTCCTCTTGTATTCTAGGGTGAGGCTGTTGGACAGTTTATTGTTTGAAATCTTTAAAATTAAAAATCAGAAGATGCAAACTTAGGATGTATAAATGTAATTTTTTTTCTTGTTTTCTGGTGCGTTCTAAAATGCTAAAGCTGAGGTCTCTCTACTCAATAACATTAAGAATAATAGTAAGAAAAATGTGTTTCTAAATGCAAAATGGCAAAAGTAAATAATATGCACTTAATGAAAAGAAAAAAACTAGATAATAGTTGAAAATAATAAATGCGGTATATTTTTAAAAAGTTTAACTTTGGCAAAAATATTGTGCTGCTGTTGTGCAGCTACCAAGTGTGACTTGAAAGTTAAATAACACCTTGGAAATTGTACAGCAGATATTTATTGCGACTTCTCCCATCCTCTATTTCTCACCCTCTTTGTAAGTCTTGGAAATATATTGTGTTAGTAAACTGTAAGTGTGAGAATTTTGAAACAGCTAATCTTCACAGGATATTACAGTCATAAATTACCTTTAAAAGTATTGGGGCAGTGATCTTGTTTACAAAACATTATGCAGTTATTGGGAACTACCTCCAGAAGATGTTATTAATGGGAGCAAAAAGCAGTAGTCAACGAGTTTTTCTGATACAGCATTGTTAATACCAAGCCACAGAATTTCTTCAATGAATTAGGAGGGAAAAAAAAAAGAAAGAAGGATATCTGATTCCTGCCAGCCATGATATAAAAAGAAATGTATTTTGGATGCAGAACTATTGTATCTCTGAAAATTGCCACCAAATTGTCACTGGAAACATCAAATCATCTTTTTGTTCCGTTTTGTATTTATTTACCAAACCACTTATGGCGGTCTGAAATCAACAGCCTTTTCTCAAATCATCTGAAAATGCCACCCAGTGAAATTTGCAGACAATTTCCTATTAAAACACAAAAAGGCAGCTTTATAGTTAGAAAGCAATCGATTTATAGTTGAGTATGAAACTTGGCAGCTCTGAATATGAGATAGAAATAGGGAGCTGACTTTTGTGGCTATTCCTTTCCTTGTGCCTAAAGATATCTCTCCGTATCTTTCAGAAACATTGCTTAAGGCTTTTCCCTGACAGACAGGTTGGCTCTGAGCAGAGCCCAGCTGAATACAGGGTCCAAATCAACCGATCCCAGCCTTCCTCTTGTCAAGCAGTCCACAGGTTTCCCTCTACCAGCCTTCTTCTCTTTCAGTTCTTTTTTATTTTCACATTGTGCCACTTCAGACAGTGCTTTGTTAAGCAAAACAAAGCCTACTGCTCCTGATACTTTTTATCCTCCCCTGCTTTTACAGACCTCTCTACTGTCACTAGTAAAAGGTGATGCCTTTGGTGACTTGATGCAGAGAGGGCTTTAACTTCATGTGCTTATATTCAAGGAAACCTGCTCAGTGCTCAGAGACAGCTGGCCTTTATTCAAGCAAACCAAGACTTTAACATAGGTCACTTCTAGATGCAGGACTCCATGGCTGCCTTTGCCAGCTCAGCATCACCTCACCAGGTCTCTGGGTGTGCTTGCAGCCAGGAGCCAGACCCAGAGCCAGACACATCCTCTCTGCAGTGCTTGTGATCTGCTGGGCTCCAAAGCTCTACTAAGGGCAGGTTTCACCAGAAATTGAGTGAATGCAGTGAAAATGGGTGAATGAACAAATTTTCACACCATGCAGTAAAATTATACACTATTCATTTATTTGACAAAAGGGAGAGGCTCCAGCTAACAGATTAGCACAATTGAAGTTACCAATTCGGGTGGCCAAATTCAGAGGCATGAAGCTGAGCAGTGGGAAGCTGGTCACAGGCAGCAGAAGCCATAAATAGGAGAAGGGCACAGACCACAGCAACGAGCCACACTCCTCCTCCCCACACTGCTCCCAGACCTTGGTGAGAAACGCAGCAGGGTGTATTGCAGTGATAATGTGCTGTAATGAGGTTCCCCTGGTGAAATGTTGGTTTGGGGTTGACAGTGCAGCCTCAGTGTAAAGGGTCAGAGCAGCTGCTGAGCCTCAAATGAGAAATGGGGACGGATGTGGTTCTATGTAAGTTTTAGGCTGCATTTCTGTGATCAGGAGTGGAGGGAAAGTTTAGAAGCCAAAAGGGTTTGTCTCCAGCCCCAGGTGTTTGAATCCCTGCCTTGGATTAGGGTGGGCTGGTAAGACCTCTTTGCTTGCTCTGGGCTTATGGATTTGTGGAAATCCTAACCTTGATCTTCCTTTTATTATCACATTTGGGATAAACAAGGAACAATTCAGTGATCTGCATGTATCTTTGAAATAAATCATTTTTAATCACTTCCTCCTTGATTTGATACAAAGACAGTGTCTCTATGCACTGCTGCCTTTCTCTGAATTCAAACTCACAGCAGCAGAGACATGCAGCTTTCTCTCTTCAGCAGCTGAAAAGAGGTATTGGCAAGCGTGTGCTGTGGGGAGCAGAGTCACTTCCTTACCATGTTTGGCCAGAGAAAGAGATTGCACCAAACACGGAAGCACTCATCATTGTGTAGTGCAGGAAAATATTTCAAGCATCTCTTTTGCCTTCCTGCCTTTTTTTTTTTTCTTTTTGGTAAAGGAAGATGCATATGCTTCTATGTTACATTGTCTGAAAATAAAAGGCTGAGCCGACTCAGACTTGTCTCAACAGTTTTATTTGACGAAGTAGCATTCTGCAGATGAACTGAAACTGGCTAAAACACAGTGCAAGCTTCAGCAAACACCTCAGGGCACTCACTGAGCAAAGTGGTGGAAGGACCAAAGCATGTCCCTGCCTAAGCAAAGTTATACCACAATTGATACAAAACCAGCTAGGGTACAAAAGACATTAAGCATGGAGCAGGAAAGCAGGTACCACTGAACAAAAGGAGCGCTTTAAAAAAACTGTTGTTTCAGCACTCTACATGAAAATTAAATTAAAATGCAGCTATTTTCAAGTAAGCTCTGCTGGGATGTGTGCTACTAGCTGTGTATAGATTTTAAGTGCTATCAAAGCTGTTATTTTTATGGCTTTTTTTTTTGTCTGCCTCATAAGAGATCAGTGTCTCAAAGAATTTGTATTAGACTCCCACCTTGGGGGCAGAGTGCTGATGAGTGTCTTTCTTGGTGTAGGCAGTACCCATGAATGTTTATGAACACCCTGGGGTGTGCTGTCACTCACTGCTGAGGCATGGGAACCTAGTGCAAGTACCTACACCACATGTGTCTTTGGGTTTTCCAGTGTGAAACAGCTCAGTGAGTGCACTCAGAGTTGAACACTTGGTCCTCCAGGTTTGGCTGGCACCACTGAGCAAGTGGTGCAAGGCACAACAGGCTTCAGACTGAATTGTAGGGATCTAAGGAGGGATGAAGGGTGCCAAAAGGGCTACCTAGGTAATGTCCCACAGGCTGCTCAGGCGGGAGCAGCTCTGGAGACAGGGATGACTCTCTAATCCTGGATGGGTGCCCATACACCTCCAGTCCCTCATGAATGCCTCCTGCCCCAAAAGCAATGCCTCCAGGAAAACAGAGTGCCAGCATGACTGATTTGCAGGAAATCAGTGGTTTTGCTTTCAACACACCTTACCCCAGCAGAAGGACAAGTTCTGCTGTGGTGAGAATGATCTGACAGCAATGTGCCCAAGGCATACAGCCCTTTTGCTCAGCTGCCTTGTGCTGGGCTGTGAGGTGCCTCCCTTTGCACAGCCCTCCAACTGCAGCAGGAAGTCTGCAGCAGAAGGAAATCCATCACTTTCCCTAGGACAGTGCCCCACATACGTTGTGGCACTTTGTTTTTTTTCCTCTCATGGGATGGAGGCTTCAGAGGGTGTGCATGTTGCATTTCTAATTTCAAAATCCTCAAGAAATTCTCCTCTATAGGACTAGTTATGCCCTTGTCACAGGCTTGTGGTGCTCCCTCCCAGGAACAGGAGCAGTGCTGGTGAGAGCAGCCATGGGAGCAGGATTCTCAGAGAAACATTCTCCCTTGATTACTGTTCAGCAGGGCAGGGACTCAGTGCCTTACACTGACACACCACAGCACAGGAGGTCAGAAAAATCCCCCTCTCTGGGAAAGCAGTTGATCCAGCTTCTACCAGGGAAGCCTTTCAAAGGCAATTGAAATGAATAAAGAGCCATTCTTCATTATTAGTAATAATAGCAACAGCAGACTGCATTCGTCATTCTCTCCCCTGAAAAGCTTTTAGCCTCATCTGCCTTAGTTTTTTAATTAACAGCATCTGGGAAATTAGAGCTTATTGATTCCCTGGGTTTCATCCCATTCCTTGGCATTCAACAGGGGTATGTCATCACTCTGTGGCTGCAGCTGAATTGTAGAGCAAGGTTGGTGGTACTCCACCTCTGCAGATGCTCATGGGCTTCCTTCAGAGGCCACCCGCAGAGCTCCAGAGCCTGCCCCAGCTGTTGCTAGAGACCAAAGATGTGCCTCCAGGAAGAAGGTTTAAGGATTGTCCTCTCCAAGTCCCTGGAATGAGAAACACCAGAGCAAAGATCTTTCTCTGATTACCGTTGATCTTAAATAAGGACAATATTTTCTGGCAACTGTCCTGAGAAAATGTTGAATTCTTCATTTTTCTTAGTAGCAGTCTACAGAGAAATGGTACTCATGTACCAAATCTAGGAGTTTCCAGTCACTTTGGAGCTGGCTCTTTCCTTTATTCTCAGCTGGCTGCTATCCCGCTCTGAAACCCCAAATATTTTCAGAGGATAAAAATAAAGATTCCCACCCTGTCTCCTCACAAACCTCCATGGCACCCTCATGGCACGGAGAAGTACACAGCTGGAAGGGACAGGACAGCCTGAGTGCTGCCTGTAGCTGCTACTCTAGTTAATACTCCTAGTAGTTAATAGTGCTTCTGCCTGTAGTATTAGCCCCTGCATCTTATCTGAGATCATATGCCACCTCACCTTTGCCATTCTGAGGCTCAGTCTGGCCTTCTGCCTCATCCAGTGTAGCCCCAGCCTATGAAATTCATGAGCAGTTTTCGCTCCTTTTCCTGTTTTTCGCACATTTTCTCCTTGCTTCCTGTCACACTTCAGTGCTCCCTGTGCTTGAGAACCAAACTCTTGACAAATGTCACTGACAGTTACCACCACGAGCATTGGACAGCTGTGGTTAACCACCAACCTGTTTGCATGCCACAAGCACCTAAAAGATGAACAGCAGCACTTTGAGGGACAAAATGTTAAAAGCAACGACTTTTCAGTGTCAGTGGCACCTCCCAGTCCTATGAACACCTAGGGGGTGGCTCAAAGCCTGTTCCTGACCACAGCACCCATGGAGGTTTCCCAGTGCAATTAAAGAGTAAGGACATCCAGCAGCACCAGGTACAGCTGTGTGTTATTTGTGTTGTCTTTCACTTTCACTTCATGATATCAAATATTACTCAGTTTATTGCTTGATGAACTGACAGTCACTCTGTGTGGCAGCTGGTGACTCAGTGGCAGCACCCTGTCTGTGACACTGCCATGGTCACCCAAGCCTACACCCACAGGCTCAGGGATCAAACTGACATGGGGGGATGGTGGAAGCGAAAACCTTGCTGGGTAGAAGCTGCGACGTTCACTGAGCACCTACTTCTTAGCCTCTGATTCATCTTGAAAGCAGTGCTGGTGGACCCCACAATGCTCACACAGCTGCTTGCCCAGCCAGATGTCACCCCTTCACCCTCACCCTTGACACAAATGGGGTGAGGTAGAAGTTCTTCCCGACAAGAAAAGCCTGACTCACATCACTAAACACAGCCAATGGGACAAGTTTCTTCCTTATCTGCTTGACACCCATCCAGCAGAAGAGCTCTTGAACCAGCAGCCAGAAGCAGTGTCTGGGTTTAAGGTGTTGCTGAATGATGTGCCTGATGATACTGGCAGAAACTACTCCAGGGTCCCTTAAATTACCCACGACTCAGGCATCTATGAAGCCATGACCCATCCCTGTTTACCTTCTTTTATAATTTTTTTATATCTATTGTTTGATAACGTATCAGCTCTAGTGTTTTATTAGACTTCCAGGTCAAGGGTTGTGAACTTAATTGTCACTGTCTTGTGTAATAAAATAATGTCTTCCAGCTTGACAGCAAAAAATTTTGGTTTTCAGCAAGGATTTCAATATTCTTTGCGACATATGTAGTTCTCCAGATGTCTGAAGGCTTATAGAGTCAATACAGGCTTCCAGCATCTATAACTAACAGATTACATGTGTCTTTCTCCCAGCATGTCCAAAGTTCCCTCTCTGTGGCCTCTGACTCCATTATTTCATGTCCTTCTCATATATGAACTCTTAAACCTAATACTTAAACATTTCCCTGGCTGAGATCGTATTTTAGGTTTATGTTTTATTCTGCATAGCTCTGGAAAACAGGACTGGAAAGAGTTTTGACAGGTCATGGGAGAGAAAAAGAGAGAGAGAGTAAATTCCAGCCAAATTGTCTCTTAAACGACAATCAAATGGTAAGTGACCCTGCAAGCTCACAGCAGTCTGGGTCCTGGGACAAGGGTATCTGCAGAAGGAAATAAGTCAAGGACACTGGCTGATACAGGTACAGGCTTGGGTTTGTCGCCTCAAGCAGGAAAGCTTGAGCTCCTCGGGTATGTGAGGTCTCTGGTGGATCTTCCCTGTTTCAGACATTGGTCAGAAGGAAGTCCCTGCCACTGGCAGTGAATTGATGGTCACCATGGGACTACACAGGGAAAAAAATGATGCTAATACATTGGGTAAGAAGGGTGAAATGCAAATAGTACGTGTGTTTGCCTTAATATTTCACAAGGTTTTAAATGCTGAAAGTTGAAGAAATGCTCGGTTGTTTGAGGCTGGTCTACCTGTAGTCACTGCAGGAGGGTACAGTTTCACATAACAAGATATGAACACAGCTGCAGTTGTTATGTGACTGAGTATTGCCTGCCTGGTGCAAATAATGCCAAAATAGTCACCACATTGCCAATATTAATCTCACTGTTTGGAGAAAAGTAATGACTGACAAGCCACAACCAAGTAATGCATTACAAGAAGCACTGCAGCTCTGATCTGATCTGATGGTGCTAGTCTAGTAACACACCCAGTTAAAGAGCAGGGAAATAGTTCATGCCATGATCATCATAGGATATAAATTATGTATGGCTTCAGCTGCCCTGTGCTCATGCTATCCCCTAGCACACAGCTGCTAGTTCCCTGCCTTCATGCCGTGTGCTGAATTACTATCAAATAATTTCATTTGCAAAGGAGGTCTGCAGGTCACCTGCTCCTACACTTTACCCAAAGCAGAGCCAAGCTTGCATTTGGATGCTCAGAGCCCTTGGAACTTTGAGGATCTCTAGTGATGGATGTTCCTTCTGCTTCCAGTGTTGACTGTCCTGATTGTCGTAAGCTTTTTTCTAATATACAGCAGTTGCAGCTAGTAGGTGGAAAGACTGGTTGTATCCTCTCTATAACATCCCATTAAGGCTGGGTTTGCTCCAAGCTGTACAAAGCCTGATGCTCTTGCAGTCTTTCCTCTTGTATGCTCAAGTCTCTAGTTGCTCTCAACTGGACTTGCTTCCATATGTCAATAAGCTTATTGTACTTAGGAGCCCCCCAAAATATTTTCCCAGCTGTATTTTCTAACCCTCCATTGTTTTCAAACTTGCAAGCTCAAGAATGATTAATCTATTTATTTAAAGGAAATAAAAGAAAAAGTCATATAAGGGCACAATCCCTGGGCTGTCTCTGCATTTAGCATTAGACAGATGGCTCACATTCCACCTGAGTCTCTGGAGGCAGATGCAGCCCAGATCTAAATGGGGAGCTACTCAGCTATGGCCATGTCAAATGCTGACCATATGTCACAATGGCTAGTGTCAAGGGGAAGAGGGGAAAACACAGCTTTATAATCCTGCTCGAGTGTCCTGCAAATCAGCAACAGATTCTCTGGTACTGTCTCCCGTTTGCTGTCGATCTTAGAAAAACAAGTAAATTTTCTGTCATCAGCTGTCAGGCAAATAAGTTCCCTCAAAGGATGAAAGTCACAATACATAACATCTCCTAATGGCTCGTTCTGGAGTATGATCCCCTTCACATGGGACCACAGAAGCAGAAAAGTGTCACGGGCCACTTATAAAGCAGTAAACTTCATTTGGGGGCAAGGATGCAAGCAGTAGCCCGTATGGAGGTGAGTACAGGAGGATGGGAGAGAGGGCAGCAGTTACATACAGCCTGGAGTGATGGAAAAACTCAGACTGGTGTCTGTCTTTTAAAGGAAAATGTTTCTCACTGTTAACTGTAGGGAGAGCCTCAGCTCTGTACTCACTGCTCTGCATAAGTGTTAGTCCTCCGACCTCAGCTAAATTAACTGCTGAAACCTCACCCAGCCATTCAATAGTGTCACTCAAGATGCATCCCAGGGTCCCATTTCTAAAAATGCTACACAGCAAACACAAAATAATACAGTCAGAACATAAAAATGCAAAAAGCATCATCACATCAATATTGATGAGCTCCATATCGCTTTACTACTTGAAAAATACACCAAAAAAAAGTAACTGTTTTCAGACTACACAACTGTAGGCAGCAATGTCTGAAATATAGCCAGGTGTCTAGACAAAAGTATTGGAAGAAAGTACATTTGGAATGTCCCACAGACTCACATGGTTATCTTTGACAGGCAATCTTTGTGGTGCTTATCAAGGTTCAGAGTCCATTAATGTGTTTCAGTTTGGGCACTCAGACTCATACACTCTTACTAGACAATAAGAAAATTTTAAAATGAGCTGAACAAATATCAAAAATAAAAAGCAATGGGTCTAAACACGCTATTTCATACTTCTGCCACAAGTAATGGCCAGCAGTTGTACCGCAGACACGACCGTCATATCAGTGCTGCCCTGGTGGTGGTCCAAAAATAATTGTACCATTGCTAGGCATGACTCAAGAAAAAATAATTACTTTTGTAACTGGAAGGAACCAAGGGGCACCACATCCATCTGCTTGCCTTCTGGCGGGCTCAGTTTGCTGTTTATCGTGAGTGGCGCATTTGAATTCCAGCTCCTGCAGCTCGCACCTCCGCTTTGCCCCTGGCCGGGAGCCGCTGCGGAGCGAGCCGGGGGCTGCGCGCCCCGCCCGGGCGGTCACCGCGTGTCGCCGAGTCCCGCTGCCTGCGTGGGAGGGCGACTCCAGGAGAAGCCGCTTCTCAGAGGGTGCGAATTACATGCTTAGCAGCCCAGAGAAGGAGCAAAGCACACCCCATGGCGCTGTTCTGGAGTCAGCTACGCTCCTTCTCCTAGGCTGCCCCCTCTCCTTCCCTGCGGAGCGGAGCCCTGCATGGCGGGAAGGGAGCGGCGTGGCAAACCTGGGAGGGAACAGTCTAAATGCAAGGAACAAATAGCTGCTGAAACTGGAATTAGTGTCTTGGTGGGAGGTTCAGAATAAATCTATCATACTTAGCCTCTCTTTCAGCTATTGCAGAGCAGGGCATTACATCTAACAATGAACCCAGCAGGTAGCATATAGGAACAATATGGCCTGAGGGACCAGCCACTCTGTTGCTCTTTTAAGTACTCTCTGATGCTTCTTTATATAGTTTAATAATTTTTATTATATATACAAATTTTCTTTATATAGTTTTAAACTTATAGTTATGTATCCTTACATAACTAAACTCATTATTTATGCAAGACTAGAATCCAAGATTCTTCATCTTAACAATAGCCAAAAGAACAAAAATCTTGCTGACTGTTTAGCACCTTCAGAGAACAAAGTAAGGAGGAAAGTGGAAACTCCCATTCAGCTGACACGGAAAGATGCAGCGGCACTGCAGGCGCATCGGCTTCACACTGGGGTTTCCAGCTTCTGCCACTGCTGGAGGGCCCCAGTCCTTCTCACCCTGCTTCCCTTCCACACCTGACAGAATCAATTCCTTGCTATTATGGAGATACCCATCTGTTGCTTCAGCTAATGAGTACAAAACTGATAGGAAAGCTTCATGTAAAAACTCACCAAAAACGGGAATACATGGGCTAGTTTTTGTCAGAAGTAATACAATGTCATAAAATAACGGGGAGTTTTGCTAACTGTGAACAAAGAGGAAAAGTAGAAAGGATCTGAGAATGTCCTATAATAAAAAAATGAGCTGAGAATCTTATGAAGAGACAAAAATTGACCTAGCTATACACTGAAAAAGATGCCTATATTGAATTACCTACTGAAAATGTGAGGTTATATTTATTTCCCAAGCCACCATAATACCTGCAGATCACAGTGCACCTGAAAGACTGTGATAGACTCCATAGGATCTGCTCTTTTAAATTTGTCCTGAGCCCAGTTTTTAAGGGCCCAGTCCTTTAAGGATGACTTTACAGAACAGCTGGAGCTACTACCAAAAGAGGGGGTTTCAATGCATACAGGTGTCCAAGCAAACTGGATGTTTTTGCAGATCTGTCCCCAACTGTGGATACTAACTGATTCCCAAAAGCTGAAATAAATGTAATGTAGAAGATAGTCCAGGTACTTGGGCCAGTTTGTAGCCTAAACAAAAGAAGTGGCAGCAAAATTAAGATTTTTTTTTTTTTCAAGAAATACCAGTTGTTGATGCTGTTAACACTCTGAGCACATTTCTTAATTACAAGATATGCACTACAGTCCCTTCCCTCAGTCTGTTTGCGTGGGTGCTCTGGGATCCTTCACTTCAGCGCTGGAGTCTGTCCTTACAAACTAACACAAAGGAGCAGAGTGTAAAACTCTGTAAATCAGGAAGCATAAGGGAATAAACTCAAGGAGTGAAAGACAAAATAGGAGAAAAACTATATTCATAAAGGCAGTAGAGCTAGGCAAATGTTACATCGGGTATATTAAGCTATATATTACACTCTAAATGCTTCAAATAACTATATATTCCATACTCAGGACTTTTAATACTCTGTGGAGATTACATACATGTGGTCCTAAATACAGCAGTCACTCAACATATGAAATACCCCTGCTAAAACGATTGCACAGGATCTAGGGGGAAAAGACAAATAAAACTATCAGTTAGATCCTTTTGTATGGGACATCAGCCATTCACACATTTTAATGTTCTTTTAAAATACTGGAAGAAAATCTAGACAACAAGATGTTAATGACAGTAACAGACCTCGATATCTGGTCCATTTCATGGGGATTTATGAGAAACATATTTTATAATGTGTTTACTAAGACTGCTTCCCCTAAAGTGGACTAAGCTTCTGTACTTTGACCCTGACCTCCAAAGTCACAATCAACCAGATAATATCCATAAATTGCACTTTTGTAAAGAGGAAACAAGGCACTGCCCTGTCCCAAATTTTATCTTCAAAATGATGGAAAGTCCAGCTAATATTTGCACCTGTGGAAATTATACACAGAAAATAATTCTAATACTGAATAATACTGCATAAGAAAGGCCTGCATTTGTATGGTACAAGCTCCACTATTACACTAAAATGACTGAATATTTACCATTAAGGTAAACTAACCAGAAAACCCAGAGGGTGAGAAATCAGAGGTGAAATTGGAGGCTTTTAAGATAGCACTGAAAAAGGGCAGTTATTAATTTCCAGTCCTGCGAATTTGTTGCTGAAATATGACTTCCTACTGTGAAACAGAATCACTGGCCACAACTGAGAAAGAAATTAAAAATATCATTATGAAACGATTTCATTTAATTTTATTTAATCCTCATATAGTCATGCCTGCTTTCTGAAAGTATGCATATTATTGTCAATTTAGCCACTGTCTGAGTTAAAAGTGTGGGGTTTTTCAAAAAATTGTCATTCTCTTGAGGGATAATGCATGTATGATTGAATTGTCTGAAAATCAAAGAAGGACCATAGTAGGACCTAGAGGAAATAGAAGGTGGCATCTTATGTGTCTGTTGAGTTCCTGACTTTTGTCTAGCACCAGACAAACACTGAAATATAAATTAAATACTTCTCTAAGCAATGATAGTGCAGCCACAGGCTGCCTCCTTATTTTGATGGGTGTGTTTTGGGTTGCTGAGGGATGAGGAAGAAAAAAGGACTGCTCTTGTACAAGGACCAGTTTCCTCAATCTTGAGAGACAGGGATGGAGATGAGGAGTGCAGATGGTGGTTATTCCCACCAAAGGAACATTCTTTTGCTTCTGCTTGTAGAAAAGTGTCTGTGTAGGCACCTTTCTTTTCCTAACCAAATCTAGTAATTTCAGGCAGTAAATGATGTGCCAAGACATGTAAATTAATGGTTCCTCCAAGCTCAATTTGCAGAGCCATCCATGCTCTCAGTCCAGCTGAGTATCTGAAATTGAACCTGCAAAAAAAAAAGAGTGCTCTGTTAGGCTGGTTTGGTGATCTAACTTTTGTACAATTTAAGACCAAAACTAGCAGAAAAGTTCCCTTTTAATGTCAACGGAGATGTCTGAAGTAGCTAGCTGCTTATCTCCTTGTTTGTTGAGATAAAACTGAAGCATATTTTAACATAAAAAAATATTTGTCAGCTTGGTCAAATACATAGTAACTCTTAAAATACTACCAAGAATGTTATATGCAAATTAAGAGACAGTATTTGTCTCCATATGTATATAATTTTTCAAGTGTACATTAATAAATGGGATTCTGCAAACTTTCACTGCAGATATTGAGTGCACTATTGAGTGCTGTAATGTTTGAATGTTCAGAAGGGCAAAAGTATGTTTGACTACCTTGCTGGAAATCCTGTTTTGTGTATTAGGAAGGAAAGTCTGTGTGTGATATGCCCCTTCTAGGCAAGCTATAAACTGTGGATAAATTGTGCTGGATTTGTAATAATGGCCTCACTACTGTCAAATGCAAAAATAGTGGCTGTAGTTAGCAAACAGTCCATTGCCAGATTAAAAATCTATACACTTTATCTATGGAAGAAGCAATCTGTAAGGACCCACTAACATACATTCATATCACAAAGGATAATTGGATAATTTCTCAGACTTCATTACATCTGTTGAAAGAATTTAGTATATGTGGCTGAGATTCAACATGGTGTTATAAATAATTCACATTGGCAAAGACCAAAGCACAGGCCTTGATCACAAAATTAATTGATTTATCTGCACAGAGAACTGCCAAATCTTTGTTCATTGGTGTGGTGTTTCCTCCTGTGATTAGTCCATCTGGTTACTGCCACCCTTTCTCAGCCTGCAGCATGCTCATCCCATAAAAAATCCTCCACACAGGAGTGGACAAGAGTGTAAACTGCTAGTGATTTCTTCATAATCATAAGCTTGTATTTGTTCTCTCTGGTGGCCCATTTTCTTTTAAGAACAGTAACATTTTAGAAAGATACCATGCCTGAAGACACCTGTGATTAAGGTGCCCATAATACAGCAGTGATCTAAGCTATATTACTTCTGTAAAAATATCAATTAAAAGGAATTTTAAAACATGCTAACTACTGCAGGGTACTCCAGTTTCCTATCTGCCTTTAATTCCACATGCATATTTGAATACTGTTCTGTGTGAAGGATGATGAGTGAGATGTTCTTTCCAGGAGAACCAGTGCTCTGGGTAGACCCATCCTTGCTGTCTCTGGGCCAGCAGCAAGTAACAAAAATAACAAACTTTTCAAGATCACTTACCAGAGCTGGGCTTGAGAGGATGACCCTCTCCCCCTGCCCTCTTCTAAAGCACTGCACAGAAGAAAGTTGCCAAGGGCCAGGCTCTAGCTGAGGCTTGCTGCTATCCTGGACATAATCAACTGAAGTCATGGCTGCCCTTCCCAAGATCTGAGGCTCCATTTTGTCACCTGCACTGGGGTGGACTCTCACAAAATCCTGCAGAAACACCAGTGGTCTTGGCTGCTGAGTAAAACCGTGATCAGGGCAGGAAGGTCTTGAGGAAACAATAAAGACTTTTTCTCTCAGCATTTGGAAACACACTCCACTTGGAAATTTCATTTGTTTCTGTGTGTTTGTGTGCACTATAAACAAAAGGTTCTCACATTCATTCAGGCCAGTTTTGCATCAAGCTGAATCCTGACCAAGAGCAAAGCTGTCTCCTCTCCCTGCTGACTCTAAAGAGAAGCAGCAATGACTCACTGGTCTTCACATGGAGATTTCACAGGTTTGCCTTAGCATATATGCCAGTTCCACTACATACAGCCTGTTTAGCTTCAGCACTGCTGACTAGAAGGATGTACAGCACCTCCACATCCCTGCTGTGCAAGATAAGCATACGGTACTGATATGAAATGTAATTGATTTTACTGGCACAGCCTGTCCTGCAGCTCACAGGCAACAATCTCAAATAATTTAAAGGAATCAGTAATCTGCTATTAAATTGCAACTATTAATATGTGATATTGTTTTTCAAACACCCCAGTGAACTATTTGCAATGGCTTCCTTTCTTTCTTTGTAACTTCAGCCTCCTTCTTTCTTTCCCCTTCCATTTATATCCTTCAAATATACTTATGTGAGCACTCCTGAAGGATGACATGTAGAAAAAAAGCTATACCAAGACATAATTACACTGGCACAGCTAACAGAAAAGACCTAGATGTTTCAAATGTCAGTAGATCTGAAGATGTGTGGGCAGGATTTACAACACCGGTATGTTGCCACTGGTAACTGACTGCATTTTTAACCTTCCCACTGCTGGCTAGCAGTGCGAAAAAGGATCAGTCCAGGAATTTAGCACTAGAAGTAAACAAGCTCAGTACAAACCCTCTAAAATTTATTGTTTTGAAGCTGAGACAAACAAGAGCAAGGATTGTATAAGGGCTAGAGAGGAGCTCTTTCCTCCTGACAGGCAGCCTACACAGCACCAAACCCTTCCAGTTTGCTGGCATGCAGCTGTTTCCTCTGCTGGATCAGCCGCGAGGACCAGTTTTGGTCACTCCATATAGATGGGAAAGGAAAGAGTGAAGCTTTTGCTGGCAATATTTTAAAGGCACAGCCATCTCAGGCAAAAGATACTTGATAGAGTTCCACTGTCAAAAAGTTGGCAGAAGTCTCCTGCTGGGAGTGAGCAATTTGGAGACACCAAGCAATCTGACAGACTATTAGACCATATAGTGGAGTCAGACACATGATCTAAAGCAGGGAGCAGTTACTGACGGGGGTGTTACACCCACAGCTTGGGTTTGATGAGTGAGGACCAAGAAGACCAAACTTCTTGGGCACATAATGATGATATTATTAGGGTCCTTATCTAGATGGAGGAGGACAAATTTAGGGCAGGATTCCATGAAAAATTAGAACATGTGAAAGGAGGGAGAAGAGAAAGTCTTGATATATGTGATTGCACTTCATATGTTGTGCAAAGAGGAGGGGATACTCCCATTCCTTCTGAGAAGTGCTCATTGCAACAGAGTCCAGGCCAGGACGCCCCATACAAGCTAATATCATAAACTGGGGAGAGTTGCATGGGACTAAAACAATGTTATTGCCCTTAATTAGACACTCAAATGAAAAACAGCTTCATATCTAGAAAATTCACTGCAATGAAGGCAACCACACCTGCTCAGCACCTTGGCATTTCTTAGGGATTTCACTTCAGCAAGGAGGGAAATTTCACTGGAAGGTGTGAGCATTCAACTGCTCCATTACTGTTAACCCTAAATGTGCATTTAGAAGTCTCTTAGGCAACCAAATTAAAAACTGTGTGAAACCATGCCTTGTCTCAAAACACTACTTGCTGGTTTTTTATGATCTTGGAAAGAGCAAACTGTAGATGTCACAGCATTGCCTTTGCTAAAAACAAGCTCTGTGCCTATCAGCTCACAAATTCCAGCTGAGAATGATATAGAAGAGACAGCTCTACTCGTGCTGCAGTGCATGTGATTTAACAGCTCTTCCATTTAAAGACCTTTAGGAAAATGCCAGTCTGTTCCTAGTTTTAACCTTTAAAATGCAGCAAGGACTTCAAGAGCGACTTTGGCATTTCTCAGCGTAACCCACACCTCCCACATGCATCAGGGATGACTTTACAAGCACAGCACCAGGGAAGCAGACATGTATGAATATGTACAGTCTATGGACCCCTGTAAAGGGATGCATATCTCCCAGAATTTCACCTCTATTACTCTTGGCATCATTCTAACTCCTCATGCTGAGAAGTGGTGTCATTTTTAGCCTCATTAATTTTCAGGGCTTCCCCTTCCCCCCTCCACTTAATGCTGGCAAGTCAGCTACCACAAGTAAAGCAGGCAGCAGATTTTTCTGTGTCTCTCAGTATGGTAATTAAAGTTGCTAAAAAATAATTTAAAAAATTAAAGAAATGTGAAGTTCTTCCCAGGAGCAATGTTCTCTGCGTGATCCAAGCATCAGCTGCTTTTGTAGTTACGAGCTGTTGAGATGAGATTGTCTGGGATCCATCTGTCCTGCCCCAACATGTCAGAGTCATGGGGTATAGCTCAGCTGCTAGGAGATTTCTTATTTCAATGCATTTTGAAACAATACTGTGGGAGCAAAATCATTGATGCCTTCACCAACTCAATTTCTTGGTTTTTTCCTATTGCTAGGGAATAGGAATTTTTGTATAAAGCTCATTCATCTTTTATTGCTTTCGCATGAAAGTCATTTTTTTATGCCCTCCATGATGACTTTTCATGGGACTTTCCAGCATTTGGTGTAATGTAAGGACAAGATTGAAGAGGTAGGCATCAGGCCCCCCATCAGCCAAGGCCTTCATGCTGGTTGCAGTATCCTTAGTCTAGTAATCAATTTCTTTAAGTAATGGATTTGAGCTGTTTGCCCTGTTCTTTGGGTGCAAAGCCACCACCGGGCCAGGACCAAAAGGTTTATGGCTGGTCTGCATTCCAGCCTAGTACAAGTAGGGCTCAAGCATTTTGTGTTACTGCTCTGTGTGGCTGAAACTTTGTGGCTGAAGTGAGGGGAAAGCTGAATTGAAATGTTAGAATAAAAAAGTCCCTGCTGCCCTGGGGAGTGTCCTGGGGCTGCCCCTGGGGCCCACCCTGTGATACTGCCAGCAATGCACACCACAGGGTGACACTGTGGGTGACCTGCCAACAGGTCCCCCTTCACAAGACCCCAAAATGGTGTGAGTAAACCTGCTGTGAGCCTGGAGGGTGCTCAGCCTGCTGAAGATGATTTCCACTTTGGCAGTGTGGATGCCTGGGGCCATGTCCACTTTTCTGTCTGATGATGTCACTCTACAATGGCCTCTTTTTCACCACTACTGGTTCTCACATTAAACATCAAGAAAAATGTGCCGTGCAAAGAATGGACTATTTTATTCACGCTGCACAAGGGGTCAGTGGCATTTCTCACAGGCAGTGTCTTGTTTAGGTAGAAGGATAAAGAATGTCTTTCTGTTGTCTCAATTTCTTGTACAGACCACATGGTATAGAGCAGGTGAGGTGAACTAATATGCATGAAAAATTAATCCAGCAAATTATTTTTCCGATTATTATGTGGCTCCACAATTCTCTACATTATCTGATATCAAAACTAGCTGAGCAGGAGGCTTTAAATTCAAAAAGTTCAAGTGATGGTTGAAGAAGTATTTATCTATTTCAAAACATTTAAAATGCTATACCTGACTAATATAAACCATATTATACACAGTTATACATCAGATGGAAAGGAAGCACCATTATAAAAAATAAAGCATAAAGCAATATCTATGGAAATGTGCAAAATACATTAGGTAAGATTTGAGCCATCTGAGAATCTGAATTTCATACTTTTGGTCTGTAGAGTAGATTTCATTGAGTTCATTTGACTTGTTTTAGAGACCAGAACGTTACTGCAGTAGTTTCACACCACTGGAAGATACTAGGAATAACTAAATTGCTCATGGCAGATATTATAGAACACACAAATGCATTCCTCTTCTTGGTTTGGTGTTTGTTGAGGGAAGTTGTTTTG
>JAYDZK010000001.1:96830117-96841650 GCA_034509185.1 Euphonia xanthogaster | reverse complement strand
TTCTTTCCATTTTCAAACATATCTCTAAGTGTAATACGTGTACTCAATATTTGACAAAAACATGCAAATAAAGAGCACTGCAGGTGTCTGTTCATGGAATCTGCAGTGTCTGAAAATCATATGAGATTTTTTCCAGGCCCAAATTTCAAGCCCATGACCACATGCCAAAGATAAAATGATGAGAATGACAATAGTGGGGAAAATAATTTTCTTCATCACTGAGAAGTCTTTGGTCAATATAATGATTTTTTTTTTTAAGACAATGTTTTGATGGGAAACATGGTGAATATTTGGGGACTATTCAAATGCTGGAAATGTTTTTAAGTTGGAGTAAATCCACTCACTCAATTCCAAAATATTGCTGAAAGGAAAATCTGTGTTAGGCAAAAAATAAATCTAGAGCTATCAGAAAACCTGAGGTCACAGGAATTGGAAATAAAAAAAATCCCATATTTAGTCATCTCACTGTGCCATTCTTTGCATATTATTATGGCCTGAAACTAAGGCTATACGGCTATATTTGACTCTGCTTAGCCATCAATATCCACTTACTGTGAGGGAGCAGTGGCTGCAGAACCTCCAAGTTGCCAATTCCCATAACATTGCATGAATCTTGTTGTGCCTGACAGTTTTCATAAATCCCAAGCTCCATGAGACTGAAAAATCTCCTGAGAACTCCAGTTTTTGATTACAAGGAGAAAAAGTGATGTTGTAATCCTCATGACTGTAGAAACAGGAGAAAAAATTATCTTTGCTTTGCTCCCAATATGCTAAAAGCTCATTAACCCAGAGGCAAATTAAGCATCTCTGAGAACCCAACATGTTTGATTTTTTTTTTTCTTTCTAAACAGGAAGAAGAGGAAGTCAGAGAGGGTTCTGGTATTTTTAAAACCTGGTAAAAGCAATACTCGAATTCAGGTCATTAACTTTAGCTGAAAACAGAGAGAAAAATAGACTCCTGTCATTAAGCCACAAAATTTTGAAACAGGTGTATGGTAAAGTGCAGAGTGTTTTGTTTTGTTTTTTTTTTTTTTAAATCACTATATCACAGGGACACCGGCAAATGAAACTGCCAGACTGCATACAAATAATGAATAAATGTTGTCTGCAATTCCTTTTCTCTGAATTAACAAAATAGCCTGTTTTTATAGAATTTGATTGCCTTGCCTGTTTGAATTGAAAATGCACAAAGCTGGTGCATCAGAGGATCTCACAAAGGGACAAGCCTGACATGGGTTGCTTTGCATAGTCGTCCTACTGTATATCAACAAATAAGCAAGAGCTGCATTTTTTATTTCTTCACACCCATTTTAGTATCAGCCCAGTGGAACTATTGCACTGAACACTGTATCATGTGCTCATTGCGTTTTATATGATGCTTGGAGTAGAGTTCCTTATTAATAAAATTCTGCTGCGCAGCAGACGTATGTGGCAGCCATATATGCTCACAATACACAATAGGAACTGCTCATTTCTACACTGTTTCTAGGGAAGTAAAGGGTTACTAGGGGAAGTGGTGTTTTATCATACATTCAACATTGCACAAAAATAGCCTAGAAGACCAAAATGCTTACATTGAAGTCTCCACATTTCTGTAATTAATACCACTATGATCTATTTTGGATACAGTTAGCATATGCTTTCTGTCCAATATATGTATAGTTAATGATATCTGGGGAGGTGCATGAAAGGGAGAGAAAATCTTCTGAGAAATACTGAGAAAGGAAGAATTTGCTTCAGTACTGGAGGGCAGAGCTTCTCACCACATCACCTCGGCAGAGCTGCCTCTCAGCTGGGGGTGGGGAGGCAGCAACACCAGACACCGTAAGTCTCATAGGGCTGGCAGACTGTGCCTGCACTGAGTGTGAGATCAAAACCCATTTGTTTCTCTTTCTAATGACCCTTTTTCATAACCAGGTTTTGGGCTGTATTTTTTTTTTCTAGTTAATTTGTGGATGATGAAAGTTTGTAGACTGACTGCTGAAGAGACTGATTTTATTAACAACACCCAACACAGTCCTGAGTATTACAATCGATTCCAAGTCTTGATGTTTCACATCATCAATTGCATTGCTGTGCAATAGGTGTCAGATGTGACCACCTCAGTACTGCCTATGCAAAGCATGGCAAAGACCTGCCACATTTTTCTTTGAATGTATGAAAAGAGCTGAACAAGGAGCAAAGCAGGGGATGATTGACTCCAGACAGTAATCCCTGAATTTGACCTGGAAGGGTTTCTTCAGAGCTGATTTTGTAATTTTGTCCAGTCCTTGATGGCAGAAACAGAGCTATAACAGTAGTAGTGGCTTAGTGCCTTATCTCGTGAAAAGAGATCTGAGCTTCACCACCTCGAGCTGCAGTTGGTGGTACCCTTTGACCAGCACTGATCACTTTGGATGTGCAGTTCTGAAGCCATAGGCCTCATTACACATTACATTTTTGCTGAACTATACTGTATTACAGCATGCACTTCCATTGACTTACGCAGAGCTGTGTATACCTCATGCTTTGCCTCCCTCAAAAACCTGGCTGTATTTTTCCCAAGCGCTTGCTTCTACTCCTCTGCGCACATGCAGCTCATGCTGTACACTTCTGCACCAAGTCATGTCACATCCCATGCTACCTGATTAAGATCAGTAGCTGGGAGTTGATTAATTGCCTTTTCAGAAACTCAGCTTGTAAGTTTCCCATCTTTCCCATTATGCATGGGGAATAAAATCACAGCTTAAACAAGCACAAGAAATGGTTCATTTCCTTCCTGAACTCATCACCTTAAATTACTGTGAAGGTCCTTATATGACACCAGGACTTCCCAAATTTTCCCATGGACTGCATCAAAAAATCTCAAGCCTGAACCGAGATTCTTATCAAACATTCAATTCTGCAGGTTTTCCACTGCTGGGGGGCTGGGGACTGTGCCCACAAGCATGTGGCACCCCTCTGGCTCCCATCTTCTCCAGAAGCAGAGACATCCACCAAATCTCCAAGGAGAGGAGCCCCACTGCCCTCAGTGGTGCAAAACCAAGGACAGCTTATTGTTGCAGTCAGATGCTTTTAGGAAGCAGCGATAGGATGAAACCCCAAGTCTACGTGACCCCACCAAGTCAGCAGCCTCAGCAAAACTCAAGCTTCCCCAGAGGGACTAATTTTGCTTTATAGGAACTGGTTGAAATTAATGCAGCCTCAAATCCATAAGATAAAACTAAGGCACTGCAGAAGCATGCTCACCACCCTCCTACAGGTTATCTGACAGCATTTTTGTTTCCCAGAATGATCATTACTCACTCCATTTTGATGAAATTCATGACTACTAAAGACAACTCCTACTGATCTCCCTGGATCACAGGTTTTACCCGCAGTCATTTGAAAAAAAAATAACCAAAAAACCATCCCAGGCCTGAAAGAGTTGCCATAAACCAGCAATGGCGTGTGGCTATTTGCATGCCAGATTTATTATGATCTTTATTTTCTAAGTTACCACAAATGTTTTTGTCCCCAAATGGTCCATTTTGAATTTTTAAGAAGGCTGTAGCTCTATAAATTTTGAAACCAGTTCCTAGGATCAAGGAGACTGTTACAAGATGTTGTTCAAAACATGAGCAACATAGTAGCAAAATTATTTTTATTTCCATGGAACACCAACCACCAAATGCTTTATGAAATGAAAAAGCTTATGTTCAACGTTGGACTTAAAATTAAGTTACAGCTTCCTTTAAATACCGTATCAAAATAACAAGCCTTAATTAATTAACAAACTAATCAGGGGTTTATACAATTGAGGCTGAATCTCTGCAACAGTACAGAATGGTTCTTAATAAAAGAGCTATGCTATGGGTGGGGCAAAGCAATAAATGCTTCCTGATTTTTTTGCCTTTATCAATCTCTACATACAAGAAATACTTAAAGGAATATACTCACATGGTGACAAATTATAAGATATGCAATTTTTTACTGAAATCTGTCTAAAAACTAGCTTCGAGGACCACAAGTTTATGTATTGGTGAGCACACATATTGAAAAAACTGAGAATGGTGACCGATGTTTGAGGCATCTCCAAAGGTGTTATAGTATCCTGTGTCTCAGGCTCTTATGCTTCTTATCCATTGATATAGTTCTCCAAATAGAGGACATAAATACCATCCAGGTTTTAAAACATTTTATTTGCATATTAAAAAAATTGTGCATTCCAATAATTAAAATCATTTGAACAAAAAAAAAAAAAAAAAATGGCACTCGATTAACTGCATTTTACAGCTCGCAGGACCTCGGTACAGCTTTGCATTTATTCGTGTGTTACTCTAGTTTACTGTAGTCCCACCCAAGTTCTTCTTTCATCAACATGCAAGCTCTTTCATGCCACCAGGACCAAAGCCAGACAGGCAGAGGGAAAGGCAGCGCCTTCATTCAGTGTCAGTAGTTCTCTCTATTCTTTTGATGTGAAAGGGGCAGTACAGTCATTTTAAACTTTATCCAACCTCTTTGCATCTTACAAAGTTAAACAGCTAAAAGAAGTAAAATAAGAAGGCAATGCTTGTGGAATGTACAGTGCATAATTTGGAAGGGCAGATTTCATTACGATTCACCCGCTTGCTTCTCCTGTTCAATTGCTAAAACGGGGGAAAAAACAGAAAAGTAGAAAACAAAATGAAGATCGAGAACCTGATATACATTCACATAACAATCGCTATAAACTGCTAAAATAAATGTATATTTTTAGCTACAGATCAAAACAGGGTGTAGATAATTGTAAATTAAGCACTGCTAGGCGGTGGGATCAGGTTTTTGCTGTCTAGGACAGACGTAGCTGTGTATCCTGCCTCCACTCGCCGCACCCCGGCTCCCGCCTGCCGCCCCTCTTTGTCTCCTCCCGCCTTCCCCCCTTCATCCTTTCCTCCCTCCCTCCCTCCCCGTCTCCCTCCTTCCCTGCCTGACTCCCTCCCTCCGCGCCTGCTCCTCCCTGCCGCCTGCCCTCACTCACTTTCTTTTGAAGGCAGCGGATTTTTCTCTTGCGTCTCTGTCTTCTTCAATTTGGACTTGTCAAATTTCTCGATCTCAGCCATGTCTGGTTTGTCGGACATGTTGGCAGGTGTCTCTGCGCACGGAGGGGAAGAGCCGGTTACCCCCGGCCAGGGCTGCCCGGCGCCCCCGCGGGGCCGCGCCCGCCGCACCCAACGCGGAGACCCGCGGGAGCAGCACGCTCAAGCTCGCTGCAAGTTAAACGCTTCACCCCCGACATATTTAAAAATAATACTAATTTTTGGGAAGTGTCTGCATAATCCAGCATCCCAAGCGTTGCGGTTCGCCGCCAGCCTCCACCGGGGGCAGGTCCCACTATTCTGCGTGCTGCGGAGTACAATAGGGGGGACGCACCCGGCGCTGACCGCGTTTTTAACTCGCTAAAGGAAAAGTAATTTAAAAATATAGCCCCGTGACGGCAACAAAGCCGCCTTGCTCCTCGCACGCCACAGCCCTGCAGCAGCGCGCCCTTAGACAATACCCCCACGCGGACAATAGCCCCCCTCCCTTCCTCCTCGCCTCCCTCCCACCCCCCCGCCGGACAAAAGCCCCCGCGCCCTGCCCTGCCCGTAGTCCCCCCCCCCCGGCAGGGGTGCCGGGTTCATGGTGCCTGTGCCGAGGGACCCGGGGGGATGGCTGGGGGTGCGGCGGGACCCACCGGTGTCGCCGCGCGGTGATGCTCAGTCCCGCCGCTCGCTGCTGCCGCCGCTCCGCACGCCAGTATAAAGGGCGCTCGCTGGCGGGGCGGTTTTATCCCCGCGCCTATGCAAATGAGGTGATGTCATTTTTGCCGCTTTCCGCGTTTTTCTCTCTCTCTTTTCTTCTTTCCCCCCTTGCTTCCTCGCCCTCCCTTCTTCGCCCAGCCCTCCTGCTCTCCGCGCACACGCGTACACGCACACAAAGCTACACACACACAGAGGCAAACACACGCGCGCACACACACACACACTCACACACACTCACTCAGAGACACAAGCACAGCTTTCAGCTCAGCTCGGAGCCCAGCATCGCCCCAGTCTCCGAGCATCGTCCCAGTCTCCTCGGTTCCTGCCCCGGCCCACGGGAGACAGCCCGAGGACGGGCCGGGGGAGCGGCCACTGCCCCTGGCTCCCGGGGCCCCGTCCCGGGGCTGCTGCCGTGTTGTGTCCGGGGCGGGCCGGGGGCTGAGACCAGGACAGAGGCAGGGACCGGGGCCAGGGCAGGGGCAGCCGCCGGC
The DNA here is from genome assembly GCA_034509185.1 of Euphonia xanthogaster. NCBI lineage: Eukaryota > Metazoa > Chordata > Aves > Passeriformes > Fringillidae > Euphonia > Euphonia xanthogaster. Next base: position 96,835,418 of record JAYDZK010000001.1, on the reverse strand, counting down.
CGCCTCCCGCGGCGGCGGAGGGCTGTGCTTGGCTGGAGCCGGGCGATGGCTGTGCTCCACGTCCCTGCTGACGCTCTCCTGGTTGAGCAATATCATCTCCCTGATAACGTTACTCAAATGTCGGCATTTAGAAGGAAAAGCCGAAATCCCCCTCCCTTCAGGGCTCCGGGAGCTGTCGCCGGCGCGCCCCGCAACCCCCCGCTGCCTTTGCATCCCGATGCAGGGACAGCAAAATCCCATTGCTGATGTCGCTGCACCCCTGCTGCAGTGGAAGGAGGGAATCAACCCCACAACGCCCCCAGGCCAGGCTTTGGTGCCGGGCCAGCAGACAATGGCTCTGGCCAGATGCCGCCGGGCCCTGCCTCCCAGCCCCGCTCCCGAGCAGCGGGGCGGCCCCGGCCTGGCACCGCCCGCCCGGCCCAGTCTGCCTGTGTCCGGAGGGAAAGAGGGCTGGGACCAGGGCTGGGGCCGAGGACGGGGCTGTGGGGGCCCTCCGCTGTGCCTGTCCCCGCTGCGGTGTTCCAGATGTGCTCTGCGGCTCCCTCGGCTCGGGGGATTCAGACAGGCAGCCCCGAGCAGCAATCGCTCCCAGCCGCAGCATCATCTGTCGTGGTGGGCAGCGGCTCTGGGGGAGGGAGCAGAAGCGAGGAGTGGATGCGACGCGTGATTCCTGTTTCTGCAAATACGGCATTGGGAAATAACTGAAGTATTCACGTGAAAGAGCCGAGAGACGCCGGGGGGAGCATGTGTGCGTGTGCGTGTGGCTGACTGACACGGAGACGGGGAAATCTCTGCGCCTTTGTCTGGCAGCAGCCCTGCAAGGGAGCAAAGGCACGCTCGCTTTCCAGGTCTGAGGGGGTTCAGGAGCAGGCATGTGAGAATTCATTTAATTTCTGCTCCTTCTGGTGTACCTGAATGGAAACCACGGAGCGTATTGCTCCCTGCTCCTTGCCCTCCTTTGATGTCTTATGACATCAAATACCCCTCCAGCAGGGTATTTGATGCAAGTGTGATTGATGTTGAATTAAAAGCCCTGAGTCACAAACAGTATTAATACATGCAAGGAGAGCTGTCAATACATTTCAGTAAAATCCCTGGGGATGCTGCTTTCTCTGTTTCATGGTTGTCCTCTCCCCCTTGGCTGGCTATTTTTCATTTCCAGAGCTGTGTTTTTCAGGAGGTAAAATCATGTCCCTATGGCAATCACAACAATACTTCCTATAGTAAACCAGGATTTCCAATCAGCCCACAGTCTTCCTAAAGTCGAGCTCCATTGCATTTGGAGATGTGGTGTATAAAGTCTAGTTTCCTCCTGCAGTGCATAAGCACCTCCAAAACTGAGATGAACATGGTGTGAGTCAGGAAATGTGCAAGACCGAAGGCCAAAGGAACCTCTCAGGAATGCAAGGACCAGGAATAGATCATATAAATTGGAGATATTTACATATTTTCATAATAATGGCATTAAAAATGTTCCCAAGGCTGCTAGCTTTTGAGCAAATTCTGTAAAACGAGGTTATGGCTGTTTACTGCTTTGATGCTTCAGGACATTGGACCTCGTGACTAGGAATCATGAAATTTCCCTGATGATCAGTTCATAAGCATCCCCAATGATGTTACAGACCCAGACTTTCCAGTTTTGCCAAAGATTTTCCTGATTTTTTAAGTGAGAGTAAATGTAATATAAATATTCTTTAGAACTGTTCTCATCTATGGATTCTCAAACTTCTCACAGATTTGTCTAAGCAAGTCAGTATTCCCCTGACTTCACTGCAGGAAATGTTCTCCTGAAATTAAAGAAGAGGGAATGTTTGTATGACTGGGGTCTGGCTTTTTTTTCAGAAACTGCTTGTCCAGTAGCAACATTGCCTTCTTTTCTTCTACTCATTTTGGGACGGCACCATGGATGCCCTAAATCAGTGTAAACCACAGCCTTAGATGGAGCTTTGCTGCTATGTACAAACCAGACTCCACTGCTGAGCTTAGATCCAATTATAGCTCTGAGATACAGTGACAAAAGTTTTACACTGTTGCTGTTTCTCTGCCGTCCTATACCTTTTTTCTGGGGGAGTAGTACCGGGGTAGTCACAGTACCTTAGTATTGTTACATGTACTTTCCATACGAAGGCAGGAAAGATCTGGTGAAGCAAAATGAGTGTTGCTGCATTTTGGTGGCAAGAGGTCAGCTAATTTCTGTAGAATTAAGTCCTGTCCATAATGGTTTGCATTAGTGGTGTAGCTAGAGAAATTGCACACCTCCTTGTCCTTTTATGTTTGCTTATGTTCGTTATTATTTGGAGAATGCATGGAAAATATGTGTTCATGCAAAACTGTCACGTGTTAAGTAACTTCTGAGGACGACAAAGCACACTTAGATGGGACAGAGCTGACATCCTCAAGAAATGTCCGAGGCCATGATTTGTAAAGGATAACTAGCTTAGGAACTCTTAGTTTGGATATTAATGAGCTGATAATTTTGGGGGATTTTTTTTAGTGCTTTATTGAGTTTTGTGTCAGCAGTTTCTTCCTGTGATTACTTAAAAAAAAAAAATTCAAATCAGTTGAAAAATCAACTAATATTTGGTGTTGTAGTACCCTGCTAGACACGTCCCCTATCAGTCATTTGCATGTTAAACGAAAGCACTTTTCAGCACATTGGTGATGCCATTTGCAAGGAGGAAATTGGACCCTTGCTAGCAGTTTTCCGCTAACACCTTCAAGGGATGAACTAGAACAAGGCAGCAAGCTCTTTCTTGCCTTCTATGAAATTCACATTGCAGGAAAGGTAGTAACTGCTAAACCATAGTTCTTGCATCTCATTTGTATGTTCAAATTTGAAGCCTTTATAAAAAACATGAACATTTCTTCAGGTAAGTACTTACGGATCCTCTTTGCTTAAATGTGATATGAGACTCGCTCAAGGCCATGGAACAGGGGCTTAATCTGATATTAGCAGCTGTCTGTGGAAATGTCTGTATCTCAAACTCACTTCAGTGGACTTTTCCTTGAACTCTATCTGAAGAATGTTTTGAAACATGATCAGGAGCACAAATCTTCTAACCTTATGCTTATTCTGCCATAGAGTTTACATATTTATTTAAAAAAAAGAAAAAAGTGAAGGACCATGCAACACCTGTGCATGGTGTGATAAAGCTTCCAAGGTTAATTCCCATCTCAACTTACTATTCAAAATGGGATTCTAGGCACATAAAATGACTAGTAAGCTAAAAATAAACTCTCTATGAAAATTTCTCCATCATATGGGAAATAAATTAAAGAAAGGGAAGCCAAGTGATTGTTTTCCAGGTCTCAGTTTCACATGTGAAATCTTCTTTTCACATGCCTGACTCTCTGAGAGAGGATGCTTTCTCTCACTCCATATACTGCTAGAGGAAACAGGAGCTGGCAGTGAGCCCGAGAGTGTAAGTAAAGAGACAATCCCTTCGGGCAGTCGCTTTCTGCACTGCCTCCCTGCCAACAGCAGCAGGGTGTTGACAGTGACATCAGGGCTTGGATGTTCAGTTGTTCAAACACCAGAGCACAATATTTGTGGTGTGCCACATTCCACAAATTGCTACCGACAATTACAATTAAAAAAGGATAATTGATTCATGGAGCAACGTTTTTAAAAGGAGAACCTTCCCATCCCCCCACCACTCGATTTCAGAAGAGGGATTACAAAATGCTTGTCATAGCTGGACAGGTTCTGGTGCTAATTGGCTTTACAAAAAGTGGCATTTCCTTTTTTACAGTGCTTGACAAAAGGGGAACTTTGCAACAGGTCATGACTTTCAGAAAGCAGCGGAAGAAAAGAGAAGCCAGGCTGGGAAGCTCAGATTGCTGCACAGGAAGCTCAATACCCTCCAGTAGCAGATGCTCCTCTCCCACACCAATCTGCCTGACTCTGTTTTCCCTGCCTTGCTATATCGGTAAACAATAAATGAAGAGTGCTGAGCCTTTATTCAATGCACACGGAAAGCTGTGGCAATGCAACAGTTTGGAAGCCAGGCTATTCAAATACTGCAAGTGGAAGGCTGCCTGCATACCATCAATAACAAAGCAAACAAGATGAGGGGGCCTTCAGCTGTCATTTCTGGCTTTTCAGGGATGCTAAGAATTTATTGCCATCATACTCTGAAATTTCTAATACATGGAGAAGAAGCAAGAGATGTATATCTCAAAGTTTCATAAGGATATCTAAGTTTGCAGGGAACCACCAGACTTCCAGTTACTTGTTTTGTGTTTTTCACACATGGCAGGGAGGTACATGGTTTAGCAGTAGAATTGGCAGTGCTGGGTTAATGATTGGATTTCACAATCTTACAGGTCTTTTCCTACCTCAGTTATTGTATGATTCTTTATGTAAACACTATGTTTGAAAGCTGTCTCTAGAAACAGTGATTGAGTTGCAAAGTACGTGAATGAACTGAAAACAATACCTTAGCATATCTCCTGCCTGAAGAAAAGCATCTCTGTGCCAAAGTTTCACAAGTGCTTGCCATCACTTTCTGAATTTTGCAGCAACTTTCCTCTCATTTATGAGTAAAAACAATAATTTTGAAAGCGTGTAAATGACAATATCAGCATTATGCATCACAAAAGCATGATGAATCATTTCTCCTAGTGCAGCTCAGCAACCCCTTGTTCCCTGCAATGCTAGGTCTCTCCTAAGCAAAAGTGCTGATTTTAGGGCATGTGTATGGCTGTCAATAGAGATTACAAACAGAAATCTCAGGCAAATGAAAAGACTGTATTTTTATGCCATCATTGAATATGACTTTCTTTCAATGCAAAGGTAAAGCTAAATAGGCATTCGAAATACTGTGGTGTCCATTCAACATACAAAAGACAAGGCAGCTATTCTTATCAGCTTTCCATTGAAAAAGGAATGACCGAAGTAAACACTCAGAACGAAACAATGACTAATAGCATCAAATTGCCTAGGCTATTGTATGGGCTTTGGCAGTCCCCTTGAGGATTGCCAGTCCACTTGCTCTTAAGAAACAGCACAGAAATAAGGAAATACCTGTCAGAGACCATCCCTAGGATACCTACATTGCATACTGTACTCTTGGATGAGTTTCAGAGTGATAAAATGTACCCAGCATCATTAATTAGGTGAATTACGTCAGTCCAAAGTGGGGCTCCCTCCCTCCCTCCCTCCACAACCAACGTTCTTATGACAAGTTGGCATGACACAGAGGAACAGTGTAAGTCACTCTGCATGAGCATATGGAAGGACTTGTTTATTTAGCTAGGAAAACAGCACTAGCCGTGAGGCCACTCCTGTGCTATGTGCTC
>JAYDZK010000001.1:96785925-96830017 GCA_034509185.1 Euphonia xanthogaster | reverse complement strand
AGGTGAATTACGTCAGTCCAAATTGGGGCTCCCTCCCTCCCTCCCTCCACAACCAACGTTCTTATGACAAGTTGGCATGACACAGAGGAATAGTGTAAGTCATTCTGCATGAGCATATGGAAGGACTTATTTATTTAGCTAGGAAAACAGCACTAGCCGTGAGGCCACTCCTGTGCTATGTGCTCTGTGTATAGTTATCTCTGAGCTGGCTTTAAACTAGTGGCAGCTTGGAACTCACCCCAGGTTTATTGCTTTATGTTGATTTTCTTGGGTGGATTTTACTGCTTGTGCTGAATGCTGCTAGCCATATCTGAGGCATTTTCTTTAAAACCATCTTAAGCATATTCAGCTATCAAGCTTCTTTTTGTTTTTAGCTTTCCAAATCCATACAAGTGCAACAACCTTTTGTCTCTTGTAAGGTTGCAGGCAGGTGAGGTTTTTCAAAGTGCACATGTGAGTTTATCTATCTAATCTATTATTTTTCAACACTACTCCCTTCTTAAATTAATTTTAGGAGAAAAGAAAGGGGAAAAAAAAGAAAATAGAAGAAACAAAGTTTGCCACCCAACAAGATATAGAAATAGCTAAGAGGTCTGCTCAAAACCCATCTCACATCCTTGTGACACCAGTGTAAGGAGTGAGGGATGAAGCTCTTGAGGTAAAGCACATCCAGTCATTTAAACTTTCTTGATGTGATGCTTTCTTTATAGTGCCAGTTTGTAAAAAGCAAGGGAGAAGAAGTGCTTCTTGTAACTGCCATAATCCTGGATTTTAATTGTCTCTGGTGTATTCCACCAGTATCATGGACTAGGCATGTGTGTGTGTGTGTGTGTGTGTGTGTGTGTGTGTGTGTGTCTGTGTCTGTGTGTCTGTGCGTGTGTGTTGCAGGTTAACCTTCTTAAAGATGAAACACACAGCTCTCACAGCATCTCTCATCTCACAGCTCTCTTATCACCTAACAAACGTGTCCTTGGCCCCCACGCAGTTCCTGAAACTTGCAGGTCTTTTTCTCTCACATTTTTCTTTTAAATTGGAGGGGAATTACAATGTCTAAGTGTAAACAGAGGTGTGGACTGGCAGGGACATCTGTTACAGTGTAGTCACACATGCAGGTTGTGTGGGTTGAAAAGGACCCTGTGCTTGGTAGGTAAATAGAATTTTCTCAGGCTGTATCACTGTCTCACTTTTTCAAATAATCTCACCTGGACTAGTTTTGCTCTTGAGGCCATTAAGGCCAAGTGGCAGGGGGCTCAGGAATGCACCACTTTGCCCATAGGAGAGTGTTCAGGTTATTCCACACAGAAAGGTATGGACCAGTGCTAGAGATTAAAAATTGATAAAGCTTGTGATTTTTGGTTTTAAAGTGTCAGGCTTAGATACATACACCCACAGACATGGTTGATGGCAGAAAAAGTAGTGGTGGGAACAGATGGAGCAGTGTCCATTTTCCCTTGCAAGAAGAGGAACCTTCAGCTTTACTCACAGCTTCTGGTGATAACAGGGTCTGTGGCATCTCAAGTTTCACCTCATGCTCATTATCTTAGATACAAGTTTGCTTATGTCTAACAGAAACAAAAGCATGGCATGTTTTAAGGTCGGTAGGAAATTACTACACACATGAAAAACAACAACAGTAACACTAATACATATTGACATAGAGGATTATTGCCAAAATATGTCACTGCAGGCAGAGCTCGTTTATGCAGAAAGGTGTACATCTACCTTGAACCTTAATGCAAGCTATCACACAGGAGAAAGAGTAAAAATATGTAGGTTGCAATTTTTTGAGTCCATGGTCGTTTGCTATTGATATTAATAAGGGTCCAACTTCCATCTCTCACAGTTACTCATTGTGGTTACTCATTGTGCCTTATACAGAACAGATGTGAAACTGGGGATGGTAACAAATGTTCCGAAGGGAGTACATCTCAAGTCATAGCCGCGTGGTATTTGTACGATTGTCTCACTCACTTTTAATTTAAGTTTTATTTCACAGAAGTGGTCTGCATGAAATGCACATTCTGGGACAGGAAAGAGGAGCGTCCCTGTAGACCGAGCTAGGAGTGAGAGTTGGCTGTCTCTGCCCACAAATGACGTGTTTGCCAGCAGACCCCCTGCCGCTCAAGCAGCGTTTGTCCACTCTCGACGAACTGCTGCCACCAGTGGGCTGTGGTTTGTATCGACACACACTTTTAATGTTACACGTCTGCAATGCTTGTCATAATAGCCAAAATATTCCAAGAATCCAGGTCTAAAATCAAACCATGCCTGAACAGGACAGCTGGAGGGAGACACGTACTAGATGGAAAGTTTCATTTCTCTCTCAGCAATACACACTCAGCATAGATGTTAATTCTGTTCATTTAGACACACCCTCAAGTCCCTTAAGGGATCATTTTCCCACAATAAACTTTACACTGCATCTGCTAGAGTTAGTCCTGCCACTGCTTAGTCCTAACATTGGTTATTTGGAGGGAATGCAATTATATATGTATAAACTGTGGGGTTCAAATTTTTCTGGGGATTGCCATGGATTTGCACAGATTGAACATCGGTTTTGAAGAAAACGCAAGCTTTAGACACTGAAGGTCAGCTTCAGCAGTCCTGAAGCAGGCACATAAGCTACTTTGAGTCCCCAGTGCTTTGCTCTTGACTAAATTTATCAAAGATCTAGAAATTACATCACTCCAGAATTCCTTAATGTTTGATCAGACCATGACTAACACACACCAGAGCCCTGACTCCTCTAAACTATGTTTATTTTCACCATTTCTGTGAGAATGTAGCCAGAGATTGTGGTGATCATAATCCTTATGTATATGTACCTACAGCATATATATATATATATATGTGTGTATCTCTATATATATTTATAATATATAATATGTATAGCACAAAATACAATATATCATACATATTCTATATACATACTGTAATACAGAACACAGAATATGGAATATGTAATTCATATACAACATAAAATGCAGCATAATATAGAGTACATTTTTAATGTAATATGATAATGTAGTATACCTACAATATTAGATTACATTATGCTGTGTTGACTCAATGTTTAATTATGTTTCTTAGCCTGAGGGTCATTTGCATGAACATTTTTTACCTTGCTGGAAAATATCCTACCCAGGCAGTAAGGGTTAATGTTGCACATCCAGTTCACACACCACTAAAATGAAAGCAAAGCAGCAAGGCAATAGAGAATCTTTCCTATTTGGATGTGCTACTGGCATGGGCAAAATTATTTAAGAGGAAAAAATTCAGGGTTCTCAGCCTGAATGGATTTCCTGAAAAGCTTCATCATTGTGGAACATCCCACCCTTCCTTAGCATTGGGGGTAGCAGTATGCACTGCACAGCCCACAGTTTGCTCAGCTCTCTCATCTGGATCCCAGGAGCATTCACTGAGGCACACATTTGCACCCATTAAAAGATACTGAATTGAAACATAGCTCTGCAGTGGGTTCATGCACAAAATTGTTGTTCACACACAGCTTACAACTATCACCATCTTTGTTATGAAGTTGAAAAATCTCAGATTTGCTTCAAATTCTTCAAAGGGGCAAGGGACTAGGACTTTGTACATGTGGGCTGATTTCATTGCTAAGTGAGTAATGAATTACAGTGGTCTAATGAGATTTTCTCCTGCTGATCCTGGGGCAGAGTTATAGCAAGAACTTCATTTATCACTTGCTGGTGAGAAAATGCTGTTCCACTTCTGCAGTGAGTCTAAACCCATATTTTTGTTCTGTATTTGCACCTCCAACACATTGCCATGAGGAAGGCTCTGACCATTAGGGAAATACTAATAATTAGGTAGTCTGCTTTTTTTTTTTTTCTAAAATTCATTAATATGAGGAATCTAAAATTATATCTCCTCTCCCAGAGTAATGCGAAGTTATCAGAAAAATAGGAACGCCACTCTTTGATAGAAGGAGGGTGGTACTTAGTTGTCTGTCTCAATTAATCCATAGAATACTTCAACAAGAAATGAAAGAGTCTGTTGGTTTTTGTTCAAACCACTGGGCACAATTGCTTCAGCATCCCTATCCATCTACAGCATATGGGATTCCAACTCCATGGTCATGTGCTCCATAAATAACTTGCCTTGGATTTGCTGACTTTGCCAATAGGTGCTGTTTACACTGTATTTGGAAAATAAGACAATTTATTTTGAAGACCAGTTTTGTCCATTTTTAAAAGTGAAAATCAACAGAGGCAAAGATGAAACCCTACAATTTATGCTGTTTTTCCTTCCTTAGGGAAGAGAGGATGAGCAAGAAGTATGAAGGGAGTTAGTCAAGAGGAAATGCTGAGACTTTTCAGTTTCCTGTTCTTGGTAGAGAACGAGGGACCCAGTGATAAACAACCTGCAGTCAGAGAGATGAGCACTCACTTGTTTTCAATTTAATTTTCAATATTCTAAGTCGGTAAGTCACCCCAAAATCTTTGAAGAAGCAGAACTGATAGGAATCCATATAATCTCATTACAGTCAACTGCTGGGCAAGTACTTTGGTGGGTAGACTGCACTGCACATGTTTTATCTAATTGAACATTTGTATGGCTTCATTAACTGAACTGTAATTGGAGTTCTAACATATGCTCAGAAAATATTCTGCGTTTATATTGCTTCTGGAAAATATTAAGATGATGCTGCCTAAGATATTAGAATGCAAGGCCTAGTAGAGCAGCGATTAAAAAAGAATAGGTAACTGCTTTATAAAACAAACAAACAAACAAAAAAACTTACAGGAAACATTTTATGGGGACTCTGAACTCAGATAGTGAGGAAAAAATAGTGCCATAGATTAGAAAGAGCTGGAGGTAAAAATTGAGGTCTGAGTACAGTAAGTGATCAATATGGCAAAGTTGCAAGGGCCCATGCAAAGACTGAGATATGGATGCTTCTGCATTATTAATGTGAGAAGCCCATTGTGAATTGGAGTGAGGCATGAGGCTTTATACGCCTTCAGGAGAGCAGACCACATCTGAGCATTTGTTTCATAGCACTTTTCATGAGCTTTACCAAACTCTTCTCCTTGATACCTAGTGGGAATTCACAGAGTTAATTTTTAGTTACATGAGAAATCTTTTTACCAAGAGCAGATGCATGGTGTTCCACTCTTACTGAGATCTGCTTTTGCTATGAGAGCATGCAATAAACAGATATCTCCAGTTGTTCTCTATGTGTCATTCATTACCATTATTAAATCTTCATCAGGATGCTTTTTTTTGTCTTCTTTTGAGAGTAACCAGTGCAGCCCAACCAGGTTCCACTGAGGTGGATATTTGTCATGGCTTTTGAGACTGCCTCTCTTGTTTTCTAGGAAGAGAACTGAGCAAAGCATGGTGACCATGGTTCAGTCACACCAGTGGTGCCACCTTGCTTGTCTAGCCAGAGTGATATTATTGCTATTGAATGCTTAGACAGTTGTCCCAGATGAGAGCAAACTAGTCATTCATTTAATGGCTTGATGAAGTTTTCAGACTTATTGATTACTTTTGTATTACTCATTGGCTCCTGTGTATTCTTTCCCTTTGTAGAGCTTCTGAATGAGTTGGAGAAAGACCAGCAAGTGGTCTTTATTGCAATTCAAACCAGTCCTCCTTCCTTATGTGCATCTGCATCTGCTTTTCACCAGCTGTACAGTCATGCTTTTAATAGTAATGCCTAGCAAACAAAACACAGTTAGGGAGAAAATAAATAATACCGTGAAACAGAGAGTTGGTGTTTGCAGGGGATACTGTTTTGCTGAGGTAAGGCCAAGTGGAGCTGGGCATGAGTTATATTAATGCATTTATAAATGGATTACTCAAAATGAGCTATCCTATTACACTTTGGGCAATTTTTTGAAGCTCAGCAGCTTGATCATCCTTTGCCTTTAATAACTGAAACTAGACACAGACAAAGAAGTCACATATGGGACTGCTTTGTTTATTTCAGCCATTGAATCTTTCAAATATCCAAAGTCCCTTTTGATCTGGGGAAGATAACACAAGAAGCCAGCCAGCAGAAAAAGTAATTTATGCTTATTAAACTGGGTAGCTGCCCATCTGCCCCCAGCATCCATAGGAACTCACCTTGAATTTAAAACCTTAGAAGAGTCCATCATTTCTTTCGCAGCAGCTAAGATATGCTATGGATATTATCTAAATTAGTATGCCATTAGCATTTGTCTTTGCCCTGTGGTTTGGTGCCAAAATAGGTCAACTTGGTGGCCACCCCCTACTATCCCCAGACTATAAGGAGGGCTGAGGGTGTGCAATATCAGCTGAGATGGGGACATCAGAGATTTACTTTTGATACTTCTAGTCAAAACGGTCTCAGGGAGAGAAAACTACTGTTTTCAATTAATGGACAAAGGAAAGGAATGAAAGATTAAGGAGGGATTTGGTAATTGAGAAAGAATGAAGTAAAGAGTGAGACTAATCAGTCTACCTCAGAGAACTGACTAATTATTTTCTGACACAAAGTTTTGACCCAAGATTTTTTTTGGGCAAGATTTCAAGAGACATTGTAAAATGACTTTATATATATAAGTGAGTATTTGGGATAATTTTTCTTTCAGCAATACTTTATATAAATCTGCCACTTTTCAAATGATGTATTAAAGTACTCATGTGGTTGCATAATATCAGTGCTCCTCTGAGATTTTACAAATACATCATCAGCATCAGATGGATGAAATCCAGCTGCCATAATCCAGATGCCAAACATAGGCAATGCTTCACTGAACATTTCAGTATGCAGCCTGGAGAGCAGGGGAAAGAGCCAAATTTGCCTTAATGTTGCTACTGTACTTGTCCTGAAGCCTACAATGGGAGCTCAGGAAGCTGCAGGGGAAGATGCAGTCTGCTTGTAATTGTGTTTCCTGGATTAGACTAGGGAGGGACCAGAGGCATCTCCCACAGGTGGTGCCTTCCACGGGTGTTCAGGGGGACACCAAACCCCTCTGTCCTCCCCTTGTGATGTCACCTGGCCCTTTGCAGAGCAGAGGTGCAGCACGTGCTATTGCCTGCTTGTTGTACTTCGGCATCCAAGATGGGGCAACCTCCAGGTAGATGGAGCTACTTAGACCCCGTGGGGTTAAAATTTTAACATACTAACATACTAGGAGAGCATCTTGAGCCTCATCTCTCATTCAGACCATGGGCTGAAAACGTTGCACAAGCATGAGTGAAAGGGGCATGGCTTGAAACCACTTGGGACAAGGGGCAAGAAGGGGCATGGCTTGAAATCACAGGATCACTCATTCCCCAGACAATTGCTGTATCTCCTAGGATTAGTCTCAGAAGGTCTTATTACCTACCACTCCCTCACCTAGTTGGTGATGTCCATCTGCCTTAACATGGGGTGATGCATACAGGTATCCACAATCATGAAATAAAAATTTCTGAGCAAATGAGTGGCTAAAACTTAAACCTCCCTATGACATTTTAAGGAACATGAGAAAATATCTTACGCCTTTGGGTGCCAAAAGGCAAACTCTGTAAGGACTTAATCACACTAGTTCAGACAGATGAAGACAGGAGGGAGCTGTCTCTTGTCTCTTCCCAACCTAAAAGAAGATTGAGTTAGGCAGTGAGGTTGAAATAAATGTATTCAAGCTGAATAATTCTGATGAAATTTGACAAGACATTTATGGAGCAAATAAAAGTAATAACTTAGTGGGTTCTTCAAAGAATGTGGAAGAGACAAGAGAGATCTCTGAAAAGCTGTAAAGGTCAACATCTACACTCATTTTTAAATGGTGGGATACAAAAACAAAGCATCCTAATATACTTAACAGCCTAACTTCAAGCCTCAGAAAAAAAAATATTGAATACCTAAAGATAACATCATGATAAAGAACTGCCAACAAGGATCAAGCCAATCCCATTTCTTTCTTTGGATAATGGGAAAACAATAAGTGTAAAATATCCTGCCTCCCTTAGGGCCCATGAGACAACTCCTTTTCTTGTAACCAAACTGAGGAAATGCAGCCAGGATGGGAAACCCCTACAAAACGTGTCCACTAAAAGTAAGAATCAGCAATCAGTCCTTTATCAAGGTGAGAGGTGTTTTATGAGGGGCACTTTTATTAGCAGCCTGACAGACAGTCTTATTTTTAAAAAAATGGAAGTGACTTGGAAAACTTAGTCTCACTTACAGAAAAAATGGACACTCCCTGATTCCCCCAGCTGCTGCTGAAAGCATCGTGGAGGATGCGAGTCATCCTGCCTAAAGTCCATCTGCAGCTGTAGCCCAGGCTCTTCCCACAACCAGGGCAACAGTCTTAGATGATTCAGCCAATCCAAGGATAGAGGTTGAGGAAATGAATCACTCCCCAGTTTCCTCTCACTGCCATCCCAATGACTGTAGGAGAGTGTAGAAGGAGTACTTCACAACAGGCACTTAACTTTTAGATAGCTAATATCAGGGGAGACCCTTAGTCCTTTAGCAGTAACCAGTGAACCACCCAGACTCTCAGAGATACTTGGATATACTTAATTCTCTTTAAAGTCAACATTAAGTAGATCTGATAACTTAACCTGGGATCTGTTGACTGAGTGAGGAGATTCCCACAAGAAACAAGTTTTATGGGGATCTTAAGACTCTAGCCTGTTCCTGCATTTTCCAGGCAAATCATCACTAAGCACTCCTAAACTTAGGGTGTAAGCCTAGGCCACACTCCATGCCATATTACTGAGGGAAAAGGAATGCAATTTGCACAAAGAAATCAATGGAGCTAATGCTGATCCCTGCCTGAGTATCCTCTTCCCACACTGGTCACAATGATGTTAGTGGAAAACTCTCTTGTGAAATAAAGACCTAAAAATTGTATCTTAATGTAAAGAAACCTTGGATGGAAATACTTCTCTATGTTTTATACTTGGCCCTTTGCAGACATTCTGGAGGGATAGTGGCTTCCAAAATATTGATAATTCTGCTCTTGAAGACTTATAAGGATGATTCTCCTTTTGGCATGAAAAAGTGGATGAACAGAAGAACTTTGTGCATTGAGAGCCAGGAGAGACACCTCTGCTACTCCACAGGATTTTCCACGCAGCCTTTCAACTCTGTGTTACATTTTGGAAGTTTTTCTTTTTAAAACAAACAAACAAACAAACCCCCAGACAAAACAAACAAACCCGCCAAAAAAACCTTCTGTCACATCTCATCTCTGAGCCCAGTGAAGCCTAAGACCACAGCACACACAGAAGTAGAGTCCAGGTTGCTAAGGTCTGGAATTAATCATGCCTTTTGGCCCTTCACTACAAGACATTGAGATACCAGAACATGTCCAGAGAAGAGCAGCAGAGCTGGTAAAGGGTTTGGAGCACAGGTCTTATGAAGAGCAGCTGAGGGAGTTGGGCTTGTTTAGCCTGGAGAAAAAGGCAGCTGAGGAGGTACCTTATCACCCTCTGCAACCACCTGAAAGGAGGCAGCAGCCAGGTGGGGGTTGGTTTCTTCTCCCAAGTCACAAACAACAAATTGCGCTATGGGAGGTTTAGACTGGATAATAAAAAAAAACTTCCTCACCCAAATGGGTAATCAGGCATTGTAATGGGCTGCCCAGGGAAGCGGTTGAGTCATGATTCCTGGTGATACTGAAAGGGTGTGAGATATTGAAAGGATGTGTAGATGCAGCCCTTAAGGAACACAGTTTGATGGCTTTGATTGTACTGGGTTAATGGCTGGACTGGATGATCCTAGAGGTCTTTTGCAATGTGAATCTTCAATTCCATGATTCCTGCTGGTTGGCAGCACATCTGAACCCAGTGCACAGTCATACCCGCCCCCCACTCTGTGAGCTCTTACAGCTCCGTGACCACAGCCCCTGGTCACTTCTCACTCCACTCACAGCAGCAGCTGCATCAAGGTGGTTGTGTCCCACTGCACCGTCACCCTGACCCCACCAAGATCTTCAGTGAAGACAGAGGACAAGTCAGTGTTGGTGCAATGACCATGATTTTAGGCACAAGCAGCTTTCTGAATTGGGTTAAAGGACTGGCTTCTCCTCTCTGTTTGAATGGAGACTGAAATCGCAGCATGGGCGAGGAGCACTGAGACCAGGAGTGCCATTGCACAGCTGACGTCCAAAGGTCAGGTCAAGTTCCATCCCTCTTTTTTTGAGGAAAGGCTTTCTGTGGTGTCTGTCCTGGCCCAAAATACTCCAGTACATAAACCTGTTTGCTTCATAATATAATTATCATATAATTTTCATACGGTTGAAGGAACAATTAGAAACTTACATCTTATTAACAGATGCCAATAATTAACCAAGGCAGATGCTTACATGTTTTATTCCCTAATCCATATTTTAAAGCTTTCACACAGCCTCTCATAGGACAATGCACTTTCTCCTGTGTATTTGGCAGCAGTGTTTGAAACAATGAGGAAATTAGTTGTTCCATTACAAAATACTTAAACCCTATGTCCTGATAGAATATGAAGGCAAATGTCTAAACATATTCCTGTATTTTTTTCAATCCAGCTGTAAGGGGAAATTAGGCAGACAGCCTGCTGCTGCTGAGATCCTTGAAAGGCTCCACATCCTGAGGGAAGTTGCTTTTAAAATTAGCACACCTGCCTCGTGTGTCATCCAGGCAGATCCTGTTGCAGGAAAAAAATTAGATTAATAGATTGGAAAACAGTAGTTAAATCTTTAATTTTGTCTTGTGAAGGCGGAAAGTGATTTCCAGGGCAGGATATGGAGTGCATCATTTTGACAAAGTCCACTCATACCAGTTTGAATATTGGCTGATGCTTTATAAGGTGCTGTGAACTTTAGGATTTTTTTTTTTTTAAAGCATGTTGTTTTGTTCTTTAACATTTTGTATAAATATTGCAGGATCAATGGATATCTACTTTTATTGCAAGGAGTTTCTTTATATCTTGCAGTTCCATGAGGAAAAAAACCCAGTGAATCCTAGTTTACTTTAGAGGTCACAAAGGTCATGAAAAGCCAAAAGTTTCAATATAATAAACCAATACTATATACCATGCAGTTTCATAAATGGATATATGCACATTCTTGTGCATATGCTTGTGTCTTTTAGTGCAAAATAACAAAAAACAATGCACAGCTTATCTTTTCTCATGGATGCCACTCTTTGCTTGATTCCTGTTCTTCTCCAAGCCTTCTCTCACATTCTTAACTGTTTTGTTTTCTTTTTCTTTGCATACCTGCCAGATTCTTCCCCTGCCTACAGAAAAATTTCTAGCATGTCTGTCACTGCTTATATAGTTTCCAGCACAACTGTTCTTGCTTGCTTAGTTTTCTGACAATAATAATAGATCAGATTTGAAAGTACAGTGATGCTTAAAAATAATGATAAACTAAAAAATACCAAGGTATGACATACAAAGCACATATACTTTTATTTCTTTCAATTTCTATGCAAAAAATCTTGCTTCTCTTTATTTTCCCTGCGTGCATAAACTCCTTCAGAATTGCAGCAGCCAGCAGTACTCTGCTGAATTCATTGTACATTCATTTGCCACCTCTGCATGACCTTGTCACACTGAGCTTTGAGCCACGCTGGCTGAGCTGACATTTAATGGCTCCCCACATCCGTTTTGAGAAAGAAACTGAAAGGGAAGTATAGAGTGCAAAAGAACATTTTTTTTTCTTTCATTCTCTTCTCTCCTTGGCCTCCACTCTTGCCTTTTAGGAATGTCATGCATACTAAGTCACGTAGTTCCTGGGGGGGTGGGGGGGGGAGGGGTGAAGTGCCCTTAAAGATATGGTTGGGGTTTATTTTCTTTAAGCCAGCTGTTTAAATAGTTAGTCATCCAAAGTTAGTCACTCCAGGCTCCCTGTGCAGCCACAGGGGGAAATATGCACCTCCAAAGGCCCTAAGACTAAGGTAAGTGTCTACTGCACTCAGATAAATCCTCAGTGGAAGTATCTGTTTCTCATTGTTGACTATAACTTGAGCCAAACTTACTCATTAAAGAGAAGGGAAGTGCACCCCCAACTCAATACACGAGGGAGAAATGCAGTCCTGCTCTGAAATGGGTAAAGGGCTTCCAGAAATAAGATGGTTGATCTTTTGGTGAGTGCAGCTGATATTATTCATGTCTTAAGTGGGGTGCTTATATGTGCTTTAGCAAGGTGCAAAAGTAGATATTTGGTCCAAGCAGTAGTCTAACTAAGTTACAGCATGACAGGTTAAGTGGATGTGGAATGCATTGCTGTAGTTGAGGATGACTGTGCTTTTCTTCCATTTCCTTGACTGTATTTACTCAGTCCATTTGCCTGAATGATTGCTCCAGAGGTTTTTGGCTGCTGATTTGAACTATATAGTATGTTTGTTGGACAAACATTGTAATTAATGGGTAATATTTTTTGAAAATCTTTAGCTATTTTCCTTCTCTAATGTTTCTTTAAAAAAGGAAAAGGATTAATCTTGACACAATTTTTCTGGGAAAACTAGAGTGGCAATATGATGATGCTCTGGATAAACAAGAGAAAACAAACTCCTCTAGGGAAATAAGTGCATGTTTCAAAATAGTTAGAATTTAAAAAAAAAATCAATTTTTTTTAAAAGGAAAGTCAACCTAGCAATAATTTGCATATTAAGTATGATGTGATCTACAAAAGAACTTAGTAATTTGCTTGACTTTAAGCACATGGTTGGTCTCACTGTCTATTCACATGCTAAATGTAACACTTATGCACTTCATTAAACATAGACTTGCTGCCAGAAAGTGTCACTGTAATTAGATTGTTACAGCTGTGCATATTTGAACCTTACAGCATAATTTTCCTGATTAGCATGATAATTATTAAGGGCACCTTCTTTCAGAAAATGCAATTTTTTTTCAAGTTGTCTTTAGTAAAAAACAGCTTTTGCACAGAGTGGGAGTACCTTTTACGATGTTGATAACTCATGCTGCCATATTTCTAGAGAAACACCGCACTCTGCTGGTGAAAACTCTTCTGCTATCTTGTGGCGCTCCGGAAAGGCATTGGGAAAGAAACACAGATTCTGGTGAGCTGTTAATACTTTGTAACCAATGACGTGCGTTGTCTGCAGCATGCTTATAAATGGATAAATGGGAACAGGTCTTTTTTTCCCCTCTCTACTTCTTAGTCTCTAAAGAATAGCCAAAAGTATGTAGATATTCTGCAACATTTCCTGCCGTAAAGAACATGTGACTAATGATGACAGCTTGGCTGTCCATGCTATTCCCAGGGCTCAATAGAAAGTTCAGTGTCAGATCTAAACATATTTTGCCATTCCCTGATGCGAATCCCACAAATTGAATTTCTGATCAGAAATAGGAGCAGTCAGTAGGGCTCAGCCCCAAACCTGCACTCCTGAAGTGAATTCCTCTTCGTTACTTGTATAATCTCTCCCTCATCTCTATTTTCTGACTCCTGCCCATTAGATGGCGAGCGTGACTATCATCTGCTTCCCGCGTTCACGTCCTCTGCTGGCCAAACTGCTTGTGTGCCCTCCCTCCTAAGAGAACCTCTTCTTGTCCCTCTCTGCCTTTCTCATCTGTAGCAGCAGTAGTTTTGCAGGGTCTGGTTGTTAAGCCTGGCAGTGGTTTACAGGGAAGAAGGGAATTGTTTGTGTTCAGAGGGACATTGTTGTCTTGGCACAAGAAATGTGCCCTCCAGCTGGAAGCAGCAGCATTCCATTAACTCTACCAGGAGCTCTCCTCTGTACAGTTTTCTTTCCAGTTTCTCACAATTGCTCCAAGTGGCAAGATTCCAGTTAAAGCTGATATATATTGCTAAGTCTTTTAGTTGAGAATCTCTGTCGCCACTCTCCCTTTTGGCAGGGATTTGAAGCTTGTCAGATGAGTCACTCTGAGGCCAGTTGTGGCCACTTTCTCCATATTATAGTCCTTAAAGAAGTGTCCTGTTCCAGCAGAGATGGGGTTATCTTTAGCCACAGCCTTTTCTGCCCCTTCCCTGGCTACAGAGCTGCCATGAGACCACAGAGGTTCCTTCTGCAGGAGGTGTCCACCAGCATCTCCACTAAGGTGTGGCCACACCTGGTCAGCTGCAGGAGCCCATGCCCACAAACATCCTGCTCAGGATCAGTAACTGGGTGCAAAGCTGCAGGCTTTGAGCAGCCCCTGGATCCATGCTGGAGGCATTTGTGCTTACCTGCCTCTCCAAAATGTACCTTTTCTCCTCCTCATGAAAGGCCAGAGCTGCAGAGTGTGACCTGCCCACCAAAGATGTGCAGGTCAGGTGAGGCTGGAGGTGAGAAAGGACCCTGCACCCAGGGGATGTGCTGGAGTTTGGTTAAAGGGGTGGTTGAGCCTGGGAGGTGAGGAAGAGAAGCTGCCTGATACAACGAGAAAAAGCTGAAACTGTAAAGCCATTTCTAAATCTGGCATTTTCAAAATCTTGAAGGCTGAACCTCTGCCTTGTAATTTGGTTCCCTTATACTATCTCCAGCTGTGGACTTCTAGGCCCATGATGTGAAGCAATTAGTCAGCTGTTATGCCATTTTTAGGGGGAATTTCCCCTGACTAACTTTATGATTTGTTCTGATGGGTGTTTGTCACATTAAAACATAACTAATGCTATCAGTTGCTAATACATTTAAGGGAAATTATTTTAATAAAGTTTTGATTTGTTTTACACACTTTTGCCATTGATAAAGGGTTTATGTTGTGATCTTAAACCCTGGAAGTCTATGCAGCTGTGGAGTATTTCTGGTCTTTGATGCCCTTAAATATAACACCTTTTTGCTCCTCTGAGTGGCTGAGGGAGTGATGGGGAATTTCAAAGAGGGTGAAACTCTGCTTCTGGGGCAAGTAAAACAGAAGGAAGGCAAGTCAGAAGTAGTTATATTTGTTAAATTGGTATTCTGAGGGTTTTTTACATGTGAAAATTATAAGTTGTCAGGACCAAAAATTATGTCCTTGTAAATCTCACTGTCTTTAATAGTATGGTAAAACAGTAATTTCAACATAGGAAGAGAGCCTTTACCTGGAAATAGAAATATATTATCACTGTGAATCAGAAATCACAAACACACAGTTCTACATGAAAACACCTTCTGCTGGTTTAAAATCTTAACTTTTCCCAAAGTTCATAAAAAGGCTGTTAAAAAGAAAATTCAAAAGACTTTTTGGCATTTTAGCAGAAAAGGTTATAAGAAAACTTCAAGTTATGGCACAGTACCAGTAGAATATGTAGCACAATTATGGTTTTTGAGGCTGACATGACAGTACAGGTGTGTCCAGAAAGTGGCTTTATCTGCCTAGATCTTTCATTACCTGTTTCATTACTTGGTTGCTATCAGCAATGGTTACAGAAATAGATTTTACATTTTTTAGTGTCACAAGATGACATTCGGTAACATGCATTATTGAACTGTCCTATAACCATAATTAAAAATAAGAAATTAAAAGAATCAGTCACGACAAGAACTTTCTGCCAATCACAGGAGCATGGATTTTGTGAAATGTCTTGCTCCAGAAAGTCTGTCAGAAGGACAACAACCCCACTGGAAAGGGGACAAAATACTTTGAGACAAACATATTACTGATGCTTAGCCTAATGACATCATGGAAGAAATCCTGTTCAAGGACCCCCAGTCTGGTCCATTTTGATCAACAGTTCAACGAAGACACACGGTCATGTTAGCTTCAACTCATTTTACTCTAAACATCAACACTGAAAAAAACTGAACATGAGATTTCTTTGCAGATTGCAAATGCGCCTGTAACTGCTGGGGAACTTTCTCTTACGCCTCCAGTTGCCAGTAGTGACACCTCTCAGCAAACATTAGTCAGAAAGTTTCTGATTTTGCAAGCTTTCATTGAGTGTCACCAGAATTAAATATAGAAAGAGTATGCAAATAGTAATACTTAGCCTATTTTTGCCACCTCTTTACCAGCAAGGAAATGAAAATAAAAGATGAAACTACTTGTAGAAACTTCCCAAATCTGGAAAAGTTATTTTTTTCATTGAAATAGGCTTTTTGTTAAAATTTAAATGGACAGTGAAAATAGATAGTGAAAATACTGCAGTTTTGATAAGTCCTTTTACTGGCAATGTTTAGAAAAAGCCTTGATGTTGTACATGTGATACATCTGAAATTTTCAGAACTAGATTATTTCACATTCTGATATCAAACAGAAATTTTATTTTAAAATCAATCTTTTTTTTTTAATTTTTTTTTACTAGACGGTTTGTAAAAAATGATTTAAACTAAGTTAAATGAT
This sequence comes from Euphonia xanthogaster, assembly GCA_034509185.1. Classification (NCBI taxonomy): domain Eukaryota; kingdom Metazoa; phylum Chordata; class Aves; order Passeriformes; family Fringillidae; genus Euphonia; species Euphonia xanthogaster. Next base: position 96,813,816 of record JAYDZK010000001.1, on the reverse strand, counting down.
AAATTAGTTACTGTTTTACACCAGATTCAGCATTTTACAATTCTCCATTTTTGGAGGAGTAATTATTTAATATTTCAGATTTTTTGGGGGTTTTTGCAAGATAGAAGGCTGATTTTGCACTGTTTAAACTATAAGGAATAAAATAGCAGGGAAAGCACATTATTATTCTCTGGGAATTTTTAAACGATTTTATAAATTCTTCAATTCCATTTGCTTTCTACTCATGTGAAAAATATTGAAAAAGTGGATTTAGTGCCGTATTTCATCACTCAGAAATCATTCAAAATTTCTTTCCCATCCTAATTTAATTTTCTCTGTGTGGGCTGCTTTACATTTTTTGAGGAAGCCTTTGGAAAGTGGGAAACTGAAAATCTCTTTCTTTATGCCTAGTTTGGGAATGAACCACAGATGATGGAGACGAAAGGACAGTGCCACAGATAATTCAAGGACCTGAAGGAAGCATTGTGGTGGCAGCAGGAATATTCACTCCCTGGTTTTAAATCAAGGGCAGCTGCCCAGATTCAGTGGAGATGGTCATGCTCCCAAACACAAGGTCCAGAGCTTTTAGGAAACTTGTCTCTGACTGTAAAGGAGCCAGCATAGCCAACAGTAGCCTTTACAATGCCACAAGAGAACATTTGCTGCTTCTGAAAAAGAGATTGATGAGCTAATTATTCTAATTAGCACAAAACTAAAGCCCCCCTGGAAGTTTAGCAGTTTAGCAGCAGCCTATGTTATATGCATTATATAAGCACATACCCATGAATGTGTCCCAGCTATTCTACTTGTGCCATTGCAATTGCAGGCAGATTTTCCACTAGGTTCAAGGAAGACAAGCACAAAAAAAAAAGCTGATTTCATAAGGAAAAGGGTTTTTTTTTTATTTCTTAAATTAATCTCAGTCCATAAGACTCTCATCAAGAAAGGAAAAAAAAAGGCAAAGATTATTTTTATGAATACTAATATCATTGAGGAAGACAGAATGTCTCCCTTAAGAGAAAATTTGTATTCCTCTAACACAATTAATATTCTAAGGAGCAAACTCATATCTGTTGAGGAAGCCCTAAGTGCCTCCTTGTGTGCTTCCTCCGTGTTTCTTTTCTATTATTAAATAGCTAAATTTGAATCACTTTAAATAAATTATATTTAGCTGGTGATATGAGCCATGAAAACTCTGGACTTCCACCACTGCTTTTGTGCCTTTGGGGAATTAAATAAGAGAAAGTATAAATCCAGTTTCCATAAGACAGGAGTATGTACTGAAAGATGAGCAAGTGGTTGAGTGCTTTGGGGGACAATGAATGATTTGAACTGTAAATTATTTTAAAATGAACAATGAAATAGTAAGAATAAGTTATTTGAAAGCTAGCAAAGACAAAAAGCACTTAGCAATTCCCCTGGCAAGTGAGATCATAACTATTTAAGCTGTTTAAATCCATAACATTTTTCCCAAAAAAAAATCATCAGTATAACATTTTTGAATGGAAATTCCAAGTTATATAACACTATCACACTTCTCATAAAATCAGGCCAAAGCTTTATAGACTCTGACTCTTCCAAACTTCTGTAGTCTTTGCAGAACAATTTCCCAGTGAAATTACAGTCACCTTCACTATTCAGGTGATTTCTCCACACTGATCAAACAGTTTCTAAGGCAAAGGTTGATTTTTCTGTTCCATCATTCAGTGAAGTCTGTATAAAATCTGTATAAAATCTCTACTAGCTTTGGTTTTCTGTGCACCCTGCTGTTCCTAGACTGCCAGAAAAGACCTTTAGCCTTTCCCACTTCCCAGGCTCTTTCTTCTAGGCATGGCTGGACCCACTTTCCTCCAGGCCAAATTGAAGCTTGGTGCTTTCCCAGTAAGTCAGTCTTGGCTCTTGGGTGTCCTACACAATTTGTGTGTTGTAGGGAGTGGGTTTTGTGGCCATGGATGCAGAGCCAGGGAATTTGTCAGGCAGTCAAAATAATAAAAGAGAAGATATTGTAGCAGTCAAAATAATAAAAAAGAAGAAGCTACACAGTGCTGAAATCCCATTTGTGCAAATAGGTCTGTGTTCAATGTGCTCTAAGCTGCCTCATGTTCTGGAATTGCATAGATGAGATTAGTTTCCAGTCACGGGATGTTTACATTAACATTTTTATCCCTATAGAAAAATCAAGAATTGCACAGTAACAAGGATTCCCTTTATAGCCCAGTTGCATTAAGTAATTTTACCTGTTAAAGAGAAAGGTTGTTTGCTTTATGTGATGAAAGTGGTTGTAAAAACAGCAATTAGTCATGCCTCACAAAAAAGGTCTATCAGAAAGCTGGGATAACTTCTTACATTGAAGTAAAAATACCTGAAAGATAGAAATACTGTCATCAAGATGATTGCACATATTTTAGTAATAGAAACTATGATCTATACTATCATTATATGACATTTGTTTTTTATTATACCTAAATTTTTTTTTAGTTTATTTGAGGGTTTAAGTCTGTGTTTTCAAATCAAAAAACACAGTAATTTATTGTTTATAAATAGTTTGGATAAATGCTGTGGACAATCAAGAAATTTCTGGTGAGTAATATTATGAAGTTCTTTGTGGCATATATCAAAATACACCAAAATACAAAGATCTCTTAATTGATCAACATAACTTTTATCTCCACCTTTCCATAAGTAGGTGAGGTGGTTTCCATCAAACTAGCTTTTGTAGAGAGCTGTGGACTATAATAGTCTCTGTGAGTGTAAAATACCAGGGAGTCTGATGAGTAGCTGAGGCTGGAAGGAACCACTGAGGTCATGGAGTAAATCCCATTTGTTCAAAACAATATCAGCTAAGGCAGGTTGCTCAGGGTTGTGTCCAGTTAGGTTCTGAATATCTCCAAGGATGCAGACTCTTGGTAAACCATTTCACCCTTGGATTTTTCTTTTGAAGACAAGGGCTGCAGCCCTGCTTTTTGCAGGATACTCCACTCAGGATCCTGATCTTCATCATCTCATGGTCATGGCAACCAAGGCTGCCCCTGACCTTCACATCCTTGACCGGTTCTTCCTTTTTTGTAAGTGCTAGGGACATTACTGTATAGCACTTCAGAGACATATCCACTCTTGATTTCCAAGAAGAATGTGAGAGCTTCCACCATAATTTTGTTCTTTAGGCACCTCCTTATTCGTGTGCATACAGCTGACATAGATCTTCCTAAATCTTAAATCCTGTTTCGTTTTTTTACCAAGGTTTTAAATAAAGAGAGATATAGAAAACTCAACCTGTGTATCTCCCTGTCACAATAAAGTCCTGCTTTTTTTTCACTAAGGTTGAATGCCCCTAAAGTAGGTGATTCATGAAAAACATGATGACACTAAGTCCACTATATGACTGTAGAAATAGTTCAGATTAGGCTGGAAGATAAAACTGATATCATTCAGAGCCTAGTTAATGCTATCAAAGACAAATTCAAACACAATATCCTTTAAAAACCTTCAAATCTCTGTCAGTGAAAAAAAAAAAGAAGCACTGTTTGAACTCTGAAGGGTTTATCAATGTTGCAATGATTTTTTAGCAAATATATATCATTGCTTGACTTTTCTTCTGGCAAGGGCATACTATTTACTCCAGGCCTGTGTCAGGTTTTGACTGATTCCCTACTAATAGGATTGTTGTCATAACCCTGAAATAAAGGTGATATTCTGCTTCCAGACAAAGAAATTTTGCTTAACTTAGTGAAAGATTGAGATTAATTTGTGTGATAAATAAGACTCCAAAACTGCAGTTAGGAAGATTTTTCAGATTTCTGAAAGGCTTAAGGTGTTCATCATAAAGTCCTTGAACATCAAACCTCTTCACTACAGTTCCTGGAGGGAAGCAGGCTGCAGGAAGAGTTACACATGTTTATGCTCCTGAGTGTGCATTTCTCTTCTGTGATTAAAAGATGAGTCAAGAAGCTATAAATAAGACAGAATAGAAGCTCACCCTCGGCCATTATCTTTTGTTGAGTAGCTAAATTCCACAACAGCAGGTTTTAGATGTAAAGCCAGCTGGTAGCTGTAGTTAGAGGGAGGCTTCCATGTCAGCTGTGCCCTGGGTGTCAGCAAGGTTTGGGCAGCAGCACCCTCACCCTGACCCCCACACTGCCCAGGGGGTGGCTGGTCCTGAGGCTGTAAGGTGTGGAAGGAGCAATGCTTTGTGAGGAAAGGCTTGTGAGGGATTTTAGAGGGTTTTGTTTGTTTGGGGGGACATTGACGCTTTTGGCTCCTTTTGTTCAGGGATTATTGTAAAGCTGATTCTCCTTCAAATACTTCTGCAGTTGTGTAAGTACTGAAAGAAATGTTGCTGATGGAAAACATGCAATTATTTCTCAAATACAGAGTAGCTGAAGGAAATGGAAGCCCAGCTGGTACTTTACATAAATTGTTTTCATCAGCCAGCAATTCCCTAGGATTTGCAAAGCTAGCAAAAGATTTGTCTTCGGTTTCCAAAATTTTATTGCATAAATCATGAGGCATTTCAATTGCCTTTGTTTAGTGATTCCTGTGTAGATTCATTTTCATCAGCTTGTTCAAGCCCTGAAAACAATCTTCTGTTCTTGCAGTTTTCTGAGAGTTTCAGTTCAATTGCATCTCCATGTGTTCTCCTTTCAGGTGATGTATACTACAGCCAAGAATGACAGAGGAATTGTTCATTACAATGGTAAGTGGCAGCATTTGGATACTTGGATTCAGGCAGAATTTGGAAATATCAAAATACAATTAATAAAAGACTTGTGACTGAGGCATTCAGATTTTCTTTAAAAAAATAGACTTTAAAATTTCTTTTAGCAGGTACTTACAACTGGTTTTTAAAAACTCAATTTTGGTCTGACCAGAGAAAACACTGTTCTCTACAATTAAAATGCATTAAAACTTGTTTTTTTTAAACACCAAACACAAGGAAACATATAAATATATTTAATAAAATATTAATATAATATATTAAAATAGTCTAGAACAAAGAGAAAAAATACCCAGAAAACAGGATTACTAGTAGCCCTTAGTATTTCATTAAAATGACTGGTTGTCCAAACAAATACATTTTAAGAAGCATTGAAAAATTCTTATTTTTCATCACTACAGGATTACCCAGGAGACTTCATAAGGCAATCCCAGCTTGTACAATACTAAGGAGCATACCTTTTTAAACAGCATTTTTTTCTAGAAGAACAATGATTTTCCAGTCAGAACCTGTGAGATTGATTCCAGTGACACATACACAAAGATATCCTGAATAGTAATCTGTGTTAAGAAAGAGCAAACTCAGCCTCTGATTTCTGAAATCCTTGGCAGCATTTTTGTGTTTTAAAAAATGAAATTACTCATTCTCTTTATCTCTCTGGCACAAAAGGTAATCTATGTGTAGTAATGGCAAAACTGAAAGCTGTCATCTACTGATGAACTGACACAGAGGGGCCAGCATGTAAACAGAAGTGATCTGTGCTTTTCTAGCATCTTCTCTGGACTAACTGGAAGTCACAATGATTTTAATAGAGTAATTTCTAGACTTATCTGGGGTAGGAATGTAAGTTCTAATGACAAAAGATGACCAAGAGGGACAGAGCCACACGATGAGTTGTTATGCCAGAAAAGATCACAAAGCTGGTGACCTATTCTGACCTATTCTATACTTTTCAGGAGGAAAAGTACAAAGGAGAGGAAATTATCTGAGCATGGTGCCCACATAACTCCTTGCTTTCTGCATAGTAGCTTAAATATTTATATATGTATTTATGGCACAATAAACTCTAGTCCCAAGCTTTTATCATGTATGGGAGCTTTTATGTCTATTGCTCTCATAGATCTTAAAAATAGACTTCACAATGGACACCCCTAGAAACTTTACTGATTGTTTAAAATATTATTCTCCAGGGCAATGCTGACAATAAGATAATAAATAAGATAATAAATAAGACAAACATGACCTTGAAATAGATGCATTTTATTTATGTGCAATTCTTGTAGCATTGTTAATAATTACTGCTGCATAGTTTATTCTTTCTAGCCTCAGAGAGGCTTACCAGCTCCTTTTCTTTATCTTCCCCTGGACAAGCCATTTAGAGAAAGTAAGTGGTCAGATGCTTAGATGGCTGAAATTTGTTCCAGTTTCAATTTTGGTGGCATTTGGGAAATGATATTGCTTATGATTATGTTAGATGTTATGAAGTTATTTTCACAGCACTCACTCTCAGAATGGCTGAATCATTAGTGAGTCCATCAGCAAGGATGCACCTCACTCTGATGTTTGTAAAACATCTTATAAAAGATACAGAGATACAACTGTCCAGCCTCTAGGTATTTAAATACCTCACATCCAAAACCTGTATGTAATACACTGGGACCACTCTGACAGTAGGGTGTGTGCAATTGTGCCTATTTGTTTCCTTCCCTCCCTGATAATCAGGGCAATAATTTGTTCCTCTGTGAGGCAAGCTGCACTCAGATTTCAGCATGAATTTGAATAAAACCTCAGTGTCTCTGCTACTCTGCTAGACACAACTGGTAACTTAAGGACATTTCCACAAGTCATAGGATTTGCAACAGGTTCTTAGGAGAGAAGAGAGACCAAGGATGAAATATGAAAAAAACCAAACCCAACAACAACAAAACAAAACAAAAAATAAAAACAAAACCAAAAACTCTGAAGTGACTAACTGCAATTCAATAACCATAATCCAACCCTCTAACCAAACAAGAAGAAAATTAAACAATTTTCATTGTTTTTTGCCACTGACATTGAGAAGAAGGATCAATTCTATCGTATTCAGCTCAGTGGACATAAACACCCCAACCTCTGCTCAGATTAGTGGTTAGATGCATAAATGGCAGGAGGTGGACAGGATTGCAGCTTGCCTGTCTCACAAGCTACATCTCCTACTGCTTGGCATGAGGATGCCTCCTCTCAGTGTGCTGCCTGAGCTGAACTCCACCTCAAGTTGCCATTCTCTGTCCTATGCCCAGTAAGAGAAACCTGGATGAAGACTGTGAATTAACTCCCAAAGGTAGATATTTATGTAAATGTATATATTTGCAAAATAAGGCCTTAGAGATCATTGTATTTTGGTGCTTAAATGCCCAGGTGCCTTGGAGGATTCCCCTCAGGTGGGATGGAAGCAATTAGCTATTTTTGTGCCTGGGTATCAGTAAGTCAACATCTATGATAGTTTCACTAAGGGAAGAGAGACAAACAAAAGCTGATCTGGCTGAATACCAAAGCCTGCAGGGAGAGAAAATCTGGGAAAATGCTCCCTATAATTGCTTGCAGCCACTGTGAGAAAGCTGTAATCACCTGAAATGTTCAATAGCAATATCTCACTTGCTTGAATATTAACTGGGCACTGTTCTGGGAGATCCTGGCAGATCTCCTCTTTGCAAGATGAGGCTCCCTGTGTCCTTCATCTCATTATCTCAAAGCACTTTACAGATGCAAAATGATTTGCAGAGCAATTCTCATTATCTACATTGCCCAAATGATTAAGGCAACGCAGAGACCTCACTAGTACTCCTGTATCACTTGGAAAGAGACAAAAAATGTCCTGCACATTAGCAGTAAACACTCCTAAAAGCAGAAATCTCTTTGAAGCTTAAGGATATGCCCTTCTCTGCATATCTTGTAAGCAGCATCTGTCTGTGCTGTCCCAAACACGCCGGCAAGAATTGCTTTTCTTTTGCCTGGACATGCTGTACCCAGCTGCTGGCCAGCTGCACCTGGGCCCCAGGACCTTCCCTCTGGGCACAGCAGGACTCACTTCTTCCCCTTCCCTCCTGGCCAGATTCCAGATGGGTGGAGCTTGGTGCCTTCTGGTCAGTCAGTGCTGCCTCTTGGGGGTCCAGCACAATACCTGTGTCATCAGGAGTATTTTCTGTGGCCATGGCCACTCAGCCAGGCCTTTTGCTGGGCAGGAGCAGTAAGGATTGAGGGCATCCCAGAAAATGGTTTGTGATTTCTGTCAAAATAATGCTAATAACAGTAAGTAGGAAATCCTATGAATCTGTGTAGACCAGATCAGATAGTTTCTGTTTGGTATTAGGAGATGCTGGTTGTTTTTTGAGCCTAGAAAGAAAGGCAAAAGCGCTATCAGGAAAGTTAACCATTAATATCCCACAAAAGGGATAGCAATTCATCTTATGCTCCCTCTGATGCTGGGAACCCCCAATGATACAATGTGAGATAGACCTCTGCCATGCCACGGCACCCTACTCAGACTTCCCATCTGTGGTGAGCTCCACCAGCAGTCATCTTCAGAATTTTTATAGGATTTCCTTAGAAGCAAAGCAACTCTGTCATATTTACTGTGGAAAAAAAAAGAGAATGTAGGAAAACATGCTGCTTCACTTCAAGATAAAGTCAGGAACATTCTGTTGTTATGATATTTTCTGAAACATCTTTTTGTTAGGATTTTTCTCTTGAGAAGCTGAGAAGCTTCAGAAGAAAAGAAAAACAATAATTATTTGCTACTGTGTAATGTAACAGGTGCATCTTTGATTGGTTTATGTTGACTGTTTTTAATAAATAGCTAATCACAGTCAGCTGGCTCGGACTCAGAGTCACAAGCTTTTATTATATTTTTTTTCCTATTTTTTGTTAGCCTTCTGATGAATTTTTTTTCTATTTTTTAGTATAGTGTTAATATACTATTTTCTTTTAATATAATATATATAATAAAATAATAAATCAGCCTTCTAAATATGGAGTCAAGATTCTCATCTATTTCATCGTCCTAGAACTCCTGCAAACACCACCACATTTGGTGGCCCCGAGTGAAGAAAAAGTCCACAACATTCGGCCAGCATCATGGCTGGTGACGAACAGGTGCTGCCCATAGACTCTTTGGTTGACAGGTTGGCTGCATTTATTGTATGCTAGGGCACGAGGCACAGCCCCAAAGCCAAGTCATGCGTAGTACAGCAGGGCTCAGCACAACTGCACGTGGATCATGTTCTCCTCCAAGAGCAATAGCCTGCCCTGTAGGGCCCCCAGGGCTGTTCAGGCGGTTGTTGTTGCCTGTGGTATAAAGGGGGTAGCAGGCTGTGTACATCTGATGAAGTCATAATTTTGTCCCTTTGCCTTTTCACTGAATGTTTTTTAAAGCCCTGCAGGTTGACCGGCTCTCTCAGCATGCCAAAAATCAGCTCAAGGTACAAAGGGCATCCTGTTTCAACAGCACATCCTGCATCAGTCTCTGAAATCCTGCCAAGCCTTATCAGTGAAGTGAGCCAAGAATCTCCAGAAGCATCAGCAGCCATGATAAGGCCAAAATTCTGCTCATTTGGCTTCACACGAGTTAGTGAACTGAAGGGTGTTAAGGCAAATGCTTTCACTTTGTTGGTGCTCACACCTAGCATAGCAAGTCTGCTTCAGTGGGGATTGTTTCCTGTTTAATGTGGGATATGCCAAGATGTGTTAGGTTGTGGATATTCTTTAAAAATGCATGTCTTTCCCATATCTATCTGTTGATCCATAAAACTTTAAAGCAGTTTCCTTAGAACACTGACACTTTGGGAGGATTATTGCTTAGATGGTTGTCTCTACGTGTACAAAATGCATTCCAACACAAGCTAGAAACCTTCAGGAAAGGGATCTTTTCAGTAAATGGCAACTGAGATGCGAGTCCTGCCCATTGTAGCTCACTTGAGTAGTTCCAGATTTTTAATTTTTTTGTACTGCAAAACTAAATGTAAAATCCAATATACTGTTTGATAGATAGATTTAAATATTTGAAATCGCACAGATGGAATTAGTTGCCATTCACAACCTGACTGCTGTAATTCACAGAGAAATTCAATCAGGTATTTTCCCCAAAGCTTTTTAATTGCTCTGAGTTAATGAATGTGAAGGCTTTTGAAGCTCAGATCCAGTGTTTTTCTAGGTCAGGGTCTGAGTTCACTTAAAATAAATAGTCCATGATTTGTCCTAGCTGAAAGGGTACCTGAAGGGGTACCTGAAAGGGTCAAATAGTCATGTTTTCACCAAGGCAGTCAGAGAAGTCTTATCTTGTCCTCAATGTGACACCTTGAAAATTAATTTCTGTGACATTATTAACATTTTGAAAAATAACAAAGTTTTGAAAAATAATGAAAGTTGTTTTATAAAGTTTGTGCCAGGAAAAAAAAAGCTGACTATTTTAGGGAAACTGTTTTTGAGATATTTTCAGATAGGTCTTCAAATATACTATGGGAGACTTAGTCATTTTGAAATACTAGAGCAGAAAAAGACTGTGCGAGGTTTAGATACCATCAGCTTAATTTTTTTCCTCAAAATATAAAGATAACTATGCAGAAATATCAAACTTCGTTTCTTTCCTGAAATAATTAAATGTAAGTTGTAAAACAGTTCACTGGGGCAAGCTATGAATCCAGATGGCAGAAACAACAGTTGGGGAAGGGCTGGTAATAATTCAAGTGTTTAATTTGTTAAAGGTTTTGCAAATCTACAGAGTGTTTGGATGGAGGTGTTACCCATACATACAAAATGAGCATTATACCACCTCAGATAATGCCTGCTTGAATGAAGAGATTCTGTATGAAAAAGTATATTTAAATCCCATCCATGACTGATCTTTATATAGTTAAGCAAAGGTAACATTCGGTTCCTGAGGAGAGCAGATGGAGAGATGCTCTGGTAAAACTGCTGAAGAAGAAAGAGTGGTTCCAGTCAGTGAGACCTGCAAAAGCCCCATCTCCTGAATCAAATTTCTTTCCATGAGGATTGCCTTAGTAGCAGTTTTTGCTCATACAGTTCTGTAAGAGCAATAAATAGAACTATCAGAGCAAACTCCTGGTAGTGGGAAGCACTGTTAACATTTAGTCCGAGTGCTGCCATGAAAGATGAAAACCCCTGGTACTTTGTGGAGCTTGTTACTGAGATATCATTTCCTTAATCCTCTTAAGATGAAGAAAAGAAAAGACGAATGAGATAGGAATGACTTGACACATTATGTTCTTTAGGATTTGTGATCTTCTGAAAGATGTCATCAGACACTGCTTTTGTATGAATATAGGCAAACATCAAAGTGACTGCATTATCATTTATTTCCACTTATTGTTAAAACCTTCAAGCTTCAGTGAAAGACTATGACAAAACTGATGATTTCTGCTTCTAAAGTACATGGTAGTTTTCTGGGGTAATAAAAGATTTCTGGTCCATGAGTATCATGAAGAGCAAGCAGAACAGATAGGCTTGGATGCAGACATTTTATTTCAAGGCAAAACCAGATTTTATCAAGAGAGAACAGCTAGATGAATGGTCCATTAATAAAACCTGTAATATGATAATTTTGTTCTATAGGGCTAATAATCACATTCTAGATAATTTTTAATTATACAAAGCATGCACTTATGAAAAGGTCACAAGAAAAATTTAGCTACTTTATAAATACAATGGATTCTAGTTGTTTATGGGTTTAATAAGCTTTTCTCTCCCAAGGTTAAAGAAATGGCATTAAAGGAACTAATATTATCCTGGGATGGTTTTGAGGCCAGTATTTAACATTGCTTACACTGACTGATCAGTGACATTGGCACAGTCTGATACAAGAAAAATTATGTGCTTTTCAGAGTAATTTACTTCACAGAGATGTCATAATCTGGTCCTTAGACTGAATGAATGGGCGTTAGCTGTGCTGCTGCATATTGTCTTCCAGCTTTGTTTCAGCTAAGAGGAAACCAGAGGATGTGTTTCATGACCATTCCACATGATGAACCAAAGCACAGCCAGTCAGAGGAGGGGGAGAGTTGCTTTCAATTTTAGTTGCTCTACATCTAAAGAAATAGGCTGTTGCCGATATAACCTGTGACAAGAAATGGGCATATTAGGGGCTTTTTGCCCTAAAAATGTCCAGCTGCACATAGCATGTCTAATCTGAGCACTGATGTCTATCTGCTGGACATAAATTGCTAAGGCAGAGCAGTAATTAAGGTATTGTCCCCAGTGGAATATTTTAAGCTTTACCTTATTCCTTTGTTTTCAAGGACATGGCATTTTATTTAGCTGAACTGGACATCAGTCACTAATAGGACTTGCTCCAAATGTTTAAGAAAGTGCAAAACCTTCTGGAACTGTAGCTACCAAGGGACTTCCACATCATGTTACTTGCTTTGATGGAAACAGAGTGAAATTATTCTCTGATAGTTGTTCACACTATGATTAGAAACACCTGAAATACTGGCATACATTCTGAGTCCTTGGGTTTGTCCACCTTGAAATCAGAAGTTTAAAAATCTGAGAGAGAGACTTCATCAGATCACACCCCATATTCAGCGTAATAAACATAAAAAATTCAAATATTTAAATTTTGTTAAAGAGATAGAGAATGCAACTTTGTGTAGAAAGTTTTGTAACATAAATTGTAGCTCTTTCTATTGCCAGATAGAACCGAGTACTATTTCAAACAATTTTAAAATTTCTAATATTTTCATAGATCAGCGGAACCTGAGATGATTTAAAGGATCACTATTTGGACTTGAATACTTGCAAGTATTTTCAAGGTACATAAATTTACTTTTCAGAGGGAGCAGCATAATGAGTGGGCATTTAAACTGCAGATGTAATGTTAGCACCAAATTCAGCAAAGAGACCCAAATTACAAATGCACTTCTGGCATCTCAGGTTTTGAAGGAAAGACATCTTGTCTTCCTTCAGGGATGCATATTTCTTCAGCTGACAGACCATCTCTGTGATGAACTCCTCTCCAAGGCTATCAGGGAGCAAGAATCTCTGCAGTGTCATGTTTTTGTCCCTTTGCTTCTATGCACTTGCTGCACTCTGACTGCATTTTAGAAAAGTAGTGTGATGGTAGAATTTTCTTTTTTTTTTTTTTTTTTTTTTTCCCCTGGCTACAGCATCCTTCCCACCTGACAGTCACAGAGCTGTCTTAAGGAGGAAGAGTTGTTCTGTGCTAATCCCTCCTGGGGTGGTTTGTCACACTCAGCTACTCAAGCTCCATGCGGAATGCAAAGAAGGAGTTGTGCTGTTCTTTCTGGGATGGTACACTTTTATTTTTCCTAAAAGAAGAATGACAGTTGCCTAAAAGAAATCATTTACATACAAGAAGTTATGCAAATTTTCACGCAGAAGGGCAGACTTAACTCTTTGAGCAGTTGATTTTTTCACCAAAAAGGCATTCTGGCTGATTCAAACTTGCTGCTTAACAGAGGTAGGAAAAGATGCACTTCCCCTTATTTCAGTCCAGGCTCAGCATTTGAAGTAAGTAACAGAGCTGATGAGAGAGTTGAGTTGTGGGGACAGGAATGTAGTTCCCGCCTCTGCACATGGATATGACAACACTCAGCTCTCAGAAGAGAAGGGTACAGAATATTCTGAATTTTTCCTGAGCAGCTACTTCTTCTCTCCTCTGTACTGAGTAATCCAATATGACATATTTACTGGATCAGTAACAGCAGTGGGAGTTGTTTACTTTCCCATTCTGTACAAACATTTTCAAAATGAAAAATTAAAATGTTTAATTTCAAAATTGCCACAACAAAATGTTTTCACTCATTCAATTTCTATCTTCAGCATCTTCTAGCTTACTGAACAAGGTTCATTAACCTGATGTGAAGTTAGACATTCTGAATATTTAACCAAATACTCAGCTGCTATAGTAACCAGGCTCACTCCCATACATTTTCAGTTCAGAAAACATTAGGGAAGTCACACTGAAACAGAATCTCAAAGCACTTCCACTGTATTTGCACTCTGAGGGAGGAGTCTTAGCCCTTACCTGCTTTCCATGGGCACAGGAGAGTTTTTTCATAGTATTAAAAAATATTCTGGGTTGCTGATGTAATCAGACAGGTTTGAACATGAGCTACAGTTGGATGAGAATGGGTTTAAGGATTGCCTTATGTGAGGGGCATGTTTATGGCAACAGGAGTGTCACAGCAGCAGTGCTTTAAGCCGAAAATAAAAAGGAATGTAGGAGATTTTTATCTTGAGCTGACTTCTGCATTTTTCTGGGTCTGAGGTTAGCATTGCAAATTCTGCTACAAAATAGGATGTCATTAAATAATATTTCTGAGCTTGTCTTCTCTTCCCTATTTTGACAAGTACTCATCATATGGATTGGGAAAAGTATATGCAAGGCTAAAGCAGGAAATGCCTCATGTGACCCATACATCTGCAATTTACAAGTGATCCTGGGTTTCATGGACGTGAGCTATGAGATGAAACTAGAAATGATAGCCCAAACAGTGCACACATTGCATGCCCTTAAATATGGCAGGTTTTAAATAAAGAAAGAAAAAAACTGACAGCGGATTTAAAATCCAGAAATTGTGGAGCTTAGTTCAATTAGAGGCAGATTTCAAACAGTGTTTAGAGCCTTAAATTTATCTGGGCTTATGGAAGCATTTGACAGATGCCTGTGCAATTCACTTTGGAACATCTTGAAGGTCTATTGCATGCCAACAAAAATCATGAACCTCATCAAAGTTTTATGCCAAGGTTCTGCTTGAACAGTTAAAATAAATGGGAACTTGCATAAATGAGCTAATGAAACTCTCCTGTCAACCATACACTCATGCAAAACCCCACTGTCAGACACTGACATTATTACAATAAAAAAAGGAATTAAAATTATATGAAACAAGTATGGAAAGCCAGAAAACACTGTACCAGAATACTAAAAGGATACTGTCAGCTCTAGCCTTCCAAATTACTAGACAAAAGCTTTGAGGACCGTCCCTCCCTACAAAAAAGGACAAAGATACTGCCAATATAATATCCTCCAAAAACAGACCTGCTGAGCAACTGCTCCCACTGTACCACAGTAGGAGACCATGACATCTGGACAATGGCATCTCACTAACTCACAGGAGGATGCCAAGCAAGGGCAGACACCTGAAGCAAAGAAAATCATCAAGTACCAAAGCAGTACCTGGCCTTCAGCATCTTAAACAAATTTGCATCACCAATAGCTGAGACCATATGTGTCCCAGGTTGTCCCTACAGCCAGGAAGAGGTGTGCTTCATAATGTATCATGTACTTTTCTCTTCCAGCTCTGGTGACAAGCTGGAGGGCACCAACCATCTCTGTCTGCAGTTCTAGAAGTCCTCACAGTGGGAACTCAGTGGTGTGCAGATGTAGTGGGCACCCAAATCTTTACTCCTCCTAATGCATTCAGGATATGGTTGTGGAGTTGCTGTGAAGAGAAGACCATACTACAGACCAAAGTGTGGCTCTCAGAACATGCCTCCATGTCCTCTGTTCAAATGCAGATGCTGGGAACACAATGAAGGCAGAAGCAAGTGTCTAAATGACCTTGAAAGCAAATGCTTCAGCAAAGATCTAGGAATTGGACAGATTAACTGTACAAAGAACACCAAGACTAAAAGGAAATAGCAATAAGCGACTCAGAAAAAAAGAAGTGTACTGTAACCGTATCACAGATAAAGACACAGCAGCTTCTAGAAAAGGAATGGATGGGACAAATAGACATTACATTGGCACACTGCATGCAATTCTTAATCCAAACAGCCAGCCAGAGATTAAAGTTTTGTCGATTACTCCAGATAACTAGAGAACCTGAGACTTGAGTCCAGCATTTTTCTTACTCCGCTTGCTCTGCAAGCTTCTGTTCATAAGAATGGACAAGTTATTCTTTTCTTGTCCACAACAAAGGTTGCCTCAGTCACAGTAAATATTTTTATTTTCTCAGTACAAGGAGAGAAGGAGTTCCTGGCCAAGGAGTTCTCTTGGCCAGGAACTGCAAAGACTCTTGCTGTCTCTTTTCCCATCCCACAGTGCTGCCCTTGCTGCTTTTGTAGGCTTCTCCTACAAGCTTTCTCACACCACCCAGCTCTCCCTCCCCCCAGCATCTCCCACTCACACATTCAGAGCCACCTGCCTGTCTAGGACCATGCTCAGCAAAATTTCTGTTTCCAAGTGCTTTGAAATGCCTGACTTGCCTTTGCCTTTCATGTAAAAATAGTGTTGGGTAGTTAAAGAGTGCTATTTGCCTTCTGACTTTCAGGGAAGAATTTAATGGCTTCTCATAATCACTTTATATAAAGTGGTGCCCAACAGCTTCAGAAATCTGTAACGCAGACTGCAATAGCAGATAGAGTTGACCTTGTCTGACATACAAGGATATCTGATAGTGCAGAATTTCACTACATTCATCTGTCCAAACATGCAGATAGGTATCAGGTGGGATGTACAAAAATGCTGGCACCTACATTACTTTACAAAGCTACCCCTGAGGACCTGATTCAAAGCCATTGTAGTCACAGAGAAATTACTATTGACTTTATTAGGACTCAGTTGAGATTAATGTTGCACACTTCTTTGCTGCCCTTTGCTGTCTCTGTTCCTGTGGCTTGAATGTTTCCCTCAAGGCATTGCAAAAAAAGTGATGGAAATGTTAGCAGCAATGCATGGGAAGTCGAATACTTGTCCTTCTCCTTTTGACAGTATCTGTTTAATACAAAAAGAAAAATACTGTTTTAAAACTTAGAATTGTTCTTTTCATACCTTTTAAATGCTGTTACATCTTTTAAAAAATATCTAAACCAATAGTGAAATATTCCAACTTGCTGGAAAAAGGAATAAACATGTATGCCACTTACTTGCAGCCTCAATAACTGGAGTAAGGTAACTGAAAATCTATTCCATGTTCCTGCAGCAAATATCATGTCCATGGAAATCATGTGCAAGTATTTGATCTCCTCAACGCGGTAGAATATATAAAACCTGCCTTCAGTAAATATGTCCCAATATATCAAAATGCCTGATGACAAGGAGTTTATGTCAGAATCTCCTTTTCTAGCTGTCCTAGGCACCAAACCAAATACATTTATTAAAATCTAACTGTATCAAGCCACCTGAATAAATAAGGGGACAAGATTTTTTTTGGGTGGGCTTTTGGTTTTGTATTGTAATTTTATTTTTGATTGTTTTTTGGTTGGGTTTTTTTAAGGGTATGTGACTGAAAAATGTCTGAATTGGGTAGAAAAAAAAGATTAAGAGGAAGGTGTTATCAAAACCCAAGAAACAGGAGCCAGTTACTTTATAATTTTGTAGTGTTAGAGAGAGAAGGATGATAAATTGAAAGCAAGTGTAGAGGTGCATGATTGGTCTGCAAAGGAGAAGACATAATGCTGTATTTAAAAAGCTTAAACCTGTGATGGTTAAAGAGGAATACTGTGTACAGAACTGCCCTGTATCAGACCTAATGTCTGCCCCAAGCTCATTGCTATGAAATCTTACCCACAATGCCACTAATGTGATTAAAGACCTATTTCCAGCATCATCTCTGCTAGCAGAGGAGAACTGACTGCAGAAACTCTGATCAGAACATGTTAGTGATGTTGTGATACTTGGTTTTCTGCTTTCAGCTGGAGTGGTAATCTGTCGAGTTGCCTTTCCTCATATATTTAAGAAAAAAACACGGTTTCCTTTGTGCAAATGTCTAATTTTCTTTCAGTGATAGACCTATGAGGTTAGTAAATTACTCAAAACCAGACATGTCAGCTTTTCTAAAGCTTGCACCTTTATTAAGAACATTTAGCATTCACTCCTAAGAGTGAACAGAAGTTTTTACATTCTTTGGTTTGCTCCTTGACAAATGTTATAACAAAATGATGACTTCTTCTATATACAATGATTTTAGGGATTGTAATTGTTGAGAATGGTTTCAATACCATGACTGGATTTGCCTCTGGTAATTGAAAAATAAATCCTGCTCTTCCGCAGCAGATGAACTCTGTACAACCTCTTCAGAGGCTATGACCTGCTTGAGGAAATCAGATGCAGAAGGGATTCACTCATAGCTCTGGCAGTTTTGGAAAGCATACAGCAGGCATTTTGTGTAGTCAGAATTAAAGTCTTCTGTTTTAAGGATGTAGTTGAATATGAGATTTTCCAGAGCAAAGTTCAAGTGGAGAAGTGCAATTGAGGCACTTAGGTCAAGGTGCTGGAGAGATAAAGGGAGGATCGCACCCAGGCCAGGTTACTGGGAGACAGTAACAGCATGGTCAGGCTGGTGAGAGCAGGACTGCCCTAAGTTCTGCAGGAAGATATTTTCCATAGGGCTCACTAAAGTCCCAGTTCCAACCGCCAGCAGCTTCCTTCAAGACTGAGAAGGTGTTGTAATGGAAAAGATGCTGACGGGCATGAGACCTAATCAGGTAAAGTAGGTGGAAGGCCTCTAGGTACTGTCTCCATTAATCATTGCCATTAAGCTGTAATTCCTTCAACTTTTTCAAACTTGAGAAAATTACATTTAATCTATACATAGGCTGAAGACATCTACTGGTGACATTCTTTTCATTTAATGTGCCAATTTCAGTCCAGTATCAAAATCTAAAGTTTCTCAAAACTGCTAAAATCATTCAAAAAAATCATGCTTTTAAGATCACTCTTGCTTTAGTCCTCCCATGGCCTGACTTGAAGTCAAAGTTTGTTGATTCTACTTTTCACATACTAAAATAAGGTATTAATCCTGTAGTACAGATCAAGCAGTGTGCTCATAGTCTGTACTAAAGTGACTAAGGTGAAATTAGATTGCACTCTGGTCATTTTCTTCAGGGCAAACACCTTCACATAAATAGAACATGTAGAAAGTGTTGGTATTAGCTGTTAAAAACCTTCAAATCCTCTCCAGTAGGTTAAAAATTGGCCTGAAGGAGAAGCTTAAATGATGAAAATGTTATCAATTTCTCCACACTGATAATTCAAAATTTATTTACACTAACAGCTGGATCACGTGCAGCAACAAACCTGAAACATAATGCAATTCTCTAGCATAGATATTCCTACACAACACTGTGACACATAACCATGCAAACGAAAAATTACTCAAACCACTTACATAGTTAAGAAAAAAAAATTAAATATGAATTTGCACTGAAGGAGATAACTGTTTACTTGTAGAAACGAGAAAGAAACCCTGGCAGCTAATGCAGTGGTTTTACTGGAGTTGGATGAAGAAATGTGTCTGAATATGCAATACAGGTGTGTGTCATCAGCATCACTGCAGACTGACATGAAGTGTTTCCTGGATGTGCTTCTATTTAATGCATATGCACACAAAATACCTCATACTGGATAGCTAGCATGAGCTATTTTGTCATCTAAAATGAGAACAAAACATAATGACTAAAGAGAATATTGACATTTGAGATCAATGTTGAGTCAGCTTGTTAGCTCTGCAGAAAAAGTTCCCTCATAAAATACAAGATGAAAGTGAAATAAGGGAGGAGAACAACAAAATGTGTTAGGAAAAATAAGAAGTAAAATTGTTATGACCAACTGACGGGTGGGCAGGTGTGTGGTGATGAGCAGACAGGAATGTGAAGATTCAGGAAGAACTAACTGTCTCAACAATACTCTTCCTCAAGAACTTAATGCAGCAAACTCAGATTCCAGTCTTCCAATCATAGAATAGAATGGCTTGAGTTGGAAGGGGCCTGATAGATAAAATAGCTCCAACCCCCTGCCATGGGCAAGGACACCTTCTCCTAGACCAAATTCCTCAGGGCCTCATCCAATCTGGCTTTGAACATTTCCAGGGATGGGGCATCCACAACTTCTCTGGGTAACCTGTTCCAGTGTCTCAGCACCCTCACATAAAGGATTTATTCCTATTATCTTATCTGAACCCTCCTTCAGTTTGAAGACACTCTCCCTTGTCCTGTCACTACACACCCTTATAAAAAGTTCCTCTTCATCTTTCTTGTAGGCTCCCTTCAGGTCCTCCAAGGTCACAATTAGGTCACCCCAAAGCCTTCTCTTCTCCAGGCTGAAAAATCCCAGTTCTTTCGCTGATTCCTCATAGGAGAGGAGCTTCATCCCTCTGATCATCTTGGACTTGCTCTAACAGGTCCATGTCCTTCCTGTGCTGGGGATCCCAGAGCCGGATGCAGTGCTCTGGGTGGGGTCTCACCAGAGTGGAGCAGAAGGGCAGAATCCCCTCCCTCACCCTGCTGGCCACCTGCTTTGGATACAGCACAGGATGTGTTTGGTTTCCTGGGCTGAAAGTTTGGAACATCAGCCTGGGGAGTAGTGGGTTGGAGACAAAGAGACCAGGAACCCCAGTGTTCACGTGGCAACAGAGACAGTTTGTTCTCAAGCCCTTCCTTATAAAGGGCGTTTGAAAAGCCCGGTCTGGATATTTTCATTGGTTTGATATCTACACCCCTTCAGGTTCTGGCCAGTGAAATGTCTACAGCCTTGGGAGAGATGTGATTGGGCAAAGCCCCTGTCAGTCAGCCCGGGGATGGTTAGTTTTCCAAGCACAAGCCAGCTTGTACTATATGTGGCAGCACCCCCACATCCTTCTTGGCAGGGCTGCTCTCCATCTGTTTATCCCCCAACCTGTGTTGGTACTGAGGGTTGCCCTGACCCGATGCGGCACCTTGCACTTGGTCTTACTAAACATCAAGATATTCCCATGGGCCCATTTCTTGAGCCTGCCCAGGTCCTTCTGGATGAATCCTGTTTTCAGGAGCACCAACTGCACCACTCGGGCTGCTGACATCTGAAAATTTGCCAAGGGTGCAATGCCTTCATCTCATGCTCCAATTTGTAATGTTTCATTTGGCCAACATGCATTTTCCATTCATTTACACTACAAGAAATTTTCAAATTCTGAAAAACATTCGCATTGTATGACTACAATGCAACAGCTACTGTGCTCTGCTGTAGGCATGACAACATATTGCCATGGAGAGACAAGACACAGAGGGAGAGGGACAGAAGGAGACAGAAGTTATAAATTATTTTAGTTATCAGGAATTTACGAAACAGGAGTTAATACTATTTTAGACTATTTTTCCCCTGAACAATATTCAGTATATAACAAATCACAAAAGATCAGAGCTAAGGATATGTAGAGGTAGACTCAGAAATTAGAGAGAAAAAAACCTAAAAAAATCACAAGGCAATAGGTATTAAGTTCTCTTTGTGTGCTAATCCTGATTAGTTTAGCTTTCACTTAAGTGATCTTTGGGTCTGGAGAAGATTGTCCTTCAATCACTGTCTCTGGTCATCCTTCTCAAGCTTACACTTAGTGAAATGTCTACTCTACCTCCAGACCAAGAGGACTAGTTAGGAGGATTGCCAATGAGGCTTAGGCTCTGTTATGCCAAGTTTGCCTTTAAACTCTTGTCTGAACCCTCTGCCCTGTAGCAGAATCAGAAAAAAAAAGAAGTGTAGATAGGTGTGAGAACATGATTGAGCCTGGAGGCCAAAGTTGTGAGCTTTATTTTTCCCAAGGAAACAATATTAGAGAGCATTTGTGAGTCTGCATCAGGTTGTCTCATGAAAGGACAGTCTAAACTGGAGAGCTGGACAAGGTGGTGGTATCGACACAATTTTTTCTAGCACCCAGCCCTCAATGCAGGATCATACTAAAGGAAGGGCATCTCCCCTGGAACTCCCTGAGCCTGGCTCCTCCCAGTTAAGGGGGAGCTGCTTGTGGCAGGATTTGGGTTTTGACACGCTGAGCTTCTCTTTCTCAATTTTGACTTGCAGGCCAGCTGCCCACAGAGTGGGCAATTGGAGCATCTGCTCTTCTCCCTTGCTGGTCCTCCAGTCCTGTTATCACCCACCCTAGTTTGAAGTGCCTTTCCATGAGACACTAGAAAAGGAGAGTTTTTATTTTTCTTTTTGAAAAGAAGAACAGGCCTATCCAAGAGAATTAAATATTTTTTCATTACACATTAGTAATCACTCATTGTGTGTGAAATTACTAATACAAGAAAATTTTTAAGAACAGTGCCAGACTGGAATTGTCAATTAGCTTTTTTTGTTCCTAACAATAGAATGTCTTTGTGAAATTACGTTTCTTTTGTGCTCTTAGGTTCCTCTTTCTTTGGAGCTAGTTGCCAACCTTTACAAAACTTTGAGTTATCCTTCAAAGTTCAGTGTGTCCCTCTCCCAGAAATCACTGGGCTGAGTCAACATGCCAACTTACAATCCATGCCAGCATCCTCACTCTTTCCTCTCTCTTTTCAGATCCAGCTGAGGTACACATCAAAACCAAAACCCAAGATGCTCACCCTCATGAGGGGCTTCTTCTTTTCTCATGCCAGATGCTAGAATGGGTTTTGTGTGGAATTGCAAATGATATTCAGGCTAAAACAACAGAAAAGGTGGTTTCTTGATATTAGAGGGATGGAAGCTAAAGCTACTAGCTTCTGCTCCCTTTTTCATCACCTCTTTGACACACTGGTGTATATCTTTGTGGCTTTAGGTGCAGGCTATACATCACTTCTCCTTCTGCTTCTTGCAGCAGCCCAAATTTCTGGTTGATTTTCAAAGACAAATAGTCATGCTCTGGGATTTTGATGAGCTGATGCCAGTGCTGCCTGAGGTGGGATTTAGGACACTGAAGCACACTCTGTCACATTGATGCTGAGGAACTTCTGGCAGGAACATGCAAGGTGTGAAGCTACAGGGAAGTATGGAAGGACTTTGACATTTTTTTTCCAAAGGAGCAAGGGTCAATAAAATTCTTTCTTTGGAAGTTCTTTCTTTTGCATCATGAACAGAAGTTCGGGATAGACAAACAAGAACATGGATCAGTGATTGTTCTTCCTGAGTTAATACTAGAACTAAAAGTAAGTCTTAGACCAAGGTAATTAGGTTAAGAAATTTTATTATGTACAAAATGCAGGATTCAGTTGCAGTGTTTAAGAGCATAATCTTGTGTGAATATAATCCTTCCATATGGACTCCTGGACCTCAAATATTGTGGGTAAATTATGGCAAAGAATCATTTGGAAGCCAGCCAATAAAAATATAAGGTAAAACTTTTCTTGTTCTATGTTTCAGGAAATTTTCATGTGTTCTTCTACACTGAAAACAATTTGTCACTGTGGGAGATCAGCTGGAAAATAGATTTCAATTATTTCTTCAGTTAGCAAAGCAAAACCATAAAACATTATGTCAGGAAAAGAAGGCATATTCACAAAGGACTTATTTACAGCTTTGCTCTTTAGTTGAAAACTACTCTGTTTGTTGGAAAATACAAGACTGGGCATGTGTGTTTCTAGGCAAGACATACTTTCAGACCTTCTCACTCTTGTGGAATCTTAATAAAATACTGATAAGATATATGATACCAGAGTTGCAGATATTACTGTGGGGAGTATGACACAGATAAACCACATAGCTAAGACAGTGTGACTATAACTTAGCTTGTAAAATGAAAGAAAATATTCAGAAAAATAATTAGAAACTGAAAGTGGAAACCTTCCATTTTACAGTTTGCCAACTTTTCCAGAATTATGTCAATCCATTATCTCTCTTTAAATCATGTCATTGCTAGAAAAAGACTGAAACTTTATTTCTTCATATGTTTCTGAATTCTCATCTGCAAAGATGGTTTTGATTTTTTGGGAGTTTCTCTTTAAAAAAAGCTCAAGTTACCTAGAGATGGTTTTGCTCAAAATGTTGCCCTTAGCAGTATGCAGAAAAAATAAAGGAAAGAAAACAATGAGAGATAAGGCCATGGATTTTGATCTGTGCCTATTCTGGTACACTACTTTAGTTCAGGACTGAATGTCTTGAACAAAGATACTGTCCCACCAAAGAAAACCACCCTAACAACCTTAGTTTTCAGAACTTAGTAGGACTTCCTACTGTCTCATACTTTACACACCCAAATTAAAAATTTCTCACCAGATACACATTTGATTCTCGATTTTGGCTATTCTTCTAATTAAATAATCCCATGTATAATACCTCTAATTGCTCATAAACTAAGGAATGCACACAGGTTGCTTTTAGAAATTGGATATCCAGATTCCCTTTTTAATTTCAGCAGCAGCATATGGATTTAGTAGAAACGATTTGACTTCTCTGTGCTTTATTTTTATCACTTATACTTCTAGAGATAATGATGGATTAATGTGTATGTCTTTTGTATTTGGACACAAAATCTGTCTTCCCAAATTATGAGAATAACTTCCATAGACATTCAGTGAAGTTGAGTTCATCCAGAGGCAACTGAGAGTAATTATAACCAAAATGATCTGAATATCTTCTTCGTAGTTAATGGAGAAATTTGGCCTGTGGCTGATTTTTTTTTTTTCAAATGAACAACTTATCATAGAGTTAATTTCTGCAGGCAGATACTTTCAGAACAAGATTGAGGAAATGAAAAGGCAGGGTTAGTCAGAAGACAAAAAGCAGGTTCACAGTTCTAGAGGGCCTATTGACCCCCAGTGTGATCTAGTACACAGTGTGTTTTTAAAGATGCTGTTATAAAGTTCCTTTATGGAATATCATGTTTGCTATATAGCACCCCAATTTTATTGCAGAACAAGAGACTAAACAAGCTATGTTGAAATCTGACTTGCTTTGATTTCAGAAGTCACTTCAAATATAAACTTTTCTCACAGGGGAGGCACCTACAAGTTCCTCATATGTCAGTTCTTAAAATCAGAGGGATCAAAGAGATCAGAGAGGATTTTACAGTCATATAAACCTGTGCTGTAAGTATAGTTGCTTCTTACCAACTTTCAGTGATTACTATTTTTGTGTCACACTAAGAACAATAATGTAAATAGCACATTTTTTTCTGCCAATTACAAAAGAATGGTAAAAATTCAATTAATTCACTGATATTCTTCTTCCTTTATCCTCTTTCTGTTTCTTCTCTTACATGTGTGGTCTTTCCAGGCAAAATACCATATAGGCAAAATACCAAATCTAGCCATGGCCTGTTGCAATTTCTGTAAGGAAGTAGCAATTGATGCAGAACATTCTTTGGTCATCACAGTGGGTGTTTATCGTATATTAGAATCTTTGATGTTCATGTGACACGGCTGTTCAAGACCAACTTGCTGCACATGTAAGCCTGGAGCAGCTGCCCCCTTGCCTTGCTGAACGTCTTCTCAATGCAGACACCTACAGAGTTAATGGAGAAAAATCCAACTTTTGGGTTGCAATTAAAATAATTGCATCTTGCATCCCCCTTAAACTCCTTCATTAGGATGAGATATTCAAAAAATCTCCCTGTGATCTCACCTCTGAAGGGAGAATGACACATAGACTTGTTAATGCAGCTGTAGAAGTCCGCATTTAAATTGGCCAAAAATCCATAGTTCCTCCTCCTAACTGACCTCACACCAAATCACAAGCTATATCATCACAACACCCTCATGTACAGAAACCTCAGAACTCTTCAGTAGTTTGTGATTTGGACACAGCTATACCAACCAGGCAAGCAAGTTCTAAGCTCTGCCAGAGAGAAGTGCCCAAGTGAGGGGGCACAGCTGTGACAGCTGACCTGAACTGGCCAAAGGGATATCTTGTGCCATAGAATTTCATGCCTAGTATATAAACTGGTGGAGTAACACAGAAAGGGATCTGATTGTAGTTTGGAGATGGGTTGTGCATCAGTAAGCAGGTGGTGAGCTATTAACTGTGCATCACTTGTCATTCATGGGTTTTCTTTCTCCCCCTCTGTCTCTGTCTCTTCCTTTTTTCTTACTATTTTTGTTGCAGTATTATATTTTATTCATTTCAACTACTAAACTGTCCTTATATCAACCAGCAAGTGCTACATTTCTTTTCTGATTCATCTTCCCCATCCCACCAGGGTGGGGAGAAGTGAGGGAGTGATTGTGTAGTGCTTAGTTGCCAGTTGGGGTTAAACCACAACATCCTCCCAAGTCACCCAGCCCTGCTTTCTCTGGCCATACACTTTCTTTTATCTGCCTTAGCTCCAGAGAAAGATCCCTGGTCAGCCAAGCCAGTCTTCTGCCTCACCAGTTTGACTTCCAGCATTTTGGAATTACATGCTCCCGTGCTCCGAGAAGGTGGTGTTTAAATTTTGACCACATTGGTAGATCCCAGCATCTTCAAAACCATTTTCTCAAGGGGCCTTACAAACTACTTCTCTGAGCAGCCTGAAGTCTAGTCTTCCCACATTCAGGATTTTGCTGGCTATTTTCCTCCTGTCACTAGATATTTTAAATTCAGCTGCTTCATGGTCCAAAATATCCCCCAATCACCAATTCACTCATGAGACCTTTTTGTTAGCAAACAAGAAATCAAGTAGGATACCTTTCCTAGTCACCTCCCTTAGTACCTGCATCAATTTATACTCATTGTTACTCATCTCATACCCATCCTGTGCATGCTTCTCAATGGAAGAGAAAAAATACCTCTCCTGTCGAACTCAGAAAAGCTGTGACCTGGCGTTCCTGCCCTTGTCAGTGAGGCTGAGAAAGAGGATCTGCTCCAAACAGATATTTTGTGGGGAGGTAGAGGGAGATGGTGTGGGAGTAACTGTGGGATAGAGGTTCCTGTTTTGAGTATTACCTTATGGAGAGAGTCACATTACAGTTCACGTTATATTTAGACATACAGATTGTTTAGGCTTACGAACAAAACCACCAGAAATACACATTATTAGAATAGAACTCTAAAATTCACAGCTTTTAAAGAGGCCCTCATCTTTTTCCTATTTCTGTATTCAATCAATAAAAGTGTTTTGAAAAATTGAGAAAGAAAACCCCTTCTTAACTGTTAAATTATTATATAAAGTTTCTTTTCTTGTGTTTCTTTGTTTTTCTGTCATGTTGACAAAAGAAAGGATCAGCCAGAACACTTAGGTGAGGAAATGCAAGTGGCATCTGAAATAAACAGTTTAAAGCAGTTAACAATGACAACAACAGCCAGAGATGTCACCAAGACTAGTTGCCAGAAAAGAAAAAAGGGCTTTGAACAAGAGGGGAGAAGCTGCCCAGACTGCTGCAGACAGAAGCACCCAGCAAGGTGAAAATGTGCTGCTTCTCCCAAAACAGACATCATCACATCAAGCAGAGAACCTGCTTAAGTCATACTCAGAGGTTTAGGCTGCCATTACAAAAGGTTTCACTTGAAATACTCTCATGTGTTCAATGAGTCTGTACTGTGAAACAGAGTGGGGAGGAAACACAGGTGGTTTTTTTTCTTCACTTCTTCAGGATGTCCTTAAAGTCAGGTCCATTCCTATCTCCAGTGTTTAGTAGTGCCCCATCAGCTGCTGTGGGACAGGGACCTGCCTGGGGAACAAGGAGATGGAGAGCTTAAGGCTTCTCTGGAGAACCACAGCACAGCTAAAGAAACAGTGGGAAGAATACTTTCCTTGTGTGACCTGATCTTATGTGCTTTTCACTTCCAAATTCTGTCTAATTTTTTTTTCTGGGGACAGGTGATATTCCTCAAGCTCCAGCCCTGGCTAGAGCAGCTAACACCCAAGACACAGAAAAAGTGGTCACTCCGGGCTTGGGTGGAAAAGGTCCTCAAACTGATACTACAACATTAGAGAGAAGCCCTAAGGTCTTCAGGGAGGAGCCAGCACAGCCAAAAGCCCAGCAGGCAGATGAAAGGCAAAATGAGAAATATATTTGGAAATTAGCAGTACATGCATCTGAACTACTGCTACGCTCTAGTATAGCTGCATGTTCTTCCTTTCTTATCAACTTTTCCACTTTCTCTTTTTTTCTTTTCCCTTCCTGTCTAGGTCTTTCCACCTGCCATGTGCCTATTCCTCTGCCTCTCTGCTCTCCTGCTCCCCCTCCTTTTTTTCACAAAGCAGCCTGCAAGCCCCACAGAACCTGATCTCATATACCTTCCCATTTTAGCACCTTCCCTTCCTGTGCGGAGATCAGTGCAAAGCAAGGTGAATGTCAACTAAATATCTGATCTGGCAACACTTTCTATTTGAATTGGAATTACTGAATATCGAAGTAATTGTGCCTTTCAACTTGGGGTATAATATCAAAGAGTTATAACATCTAGGCTTTGACAGTTTCCGCAAATGAAGCTCAGGATCTTTTGTTTAGGATCCTGTGCATCATAACAACATTGACAGGGAGAGTAGAGCTAAACAGTTTCTTGGAGAAGCTTGTTGTAAGCCAGAGAATTGCTCGTAGCTATGGCA
>JAYDZK010000001.1:96750890-96780647 GCA_034509185.1 Euphonia xanthogaster | reverse complement strand
TATGCATAAAGTCTTAATGATTTAGGGTGTTCTTTAAATATTCAGCAACAGTACAGCTATGTGTTTCTGAAGGAAGGCTTTCTGCTGGGGTTCCATATATTTGTTCATAGGGGAGAGGCTAGAGGAACACCTCAGAAGTTACAGCAAGTAGAAAATATATTACGCTCATTCTGAAGTACAGGAATACAGATAAATCCATTGCTTTCATAATTCTCTGCAGCTTCTAACCATAACAGTAAATGGAATCATTTGGAAAACAGAGAAGCAGAATATTTTTCTTGAAAATCTCCCACAACAGTTCCAGTCAAAAATGCCTAAGAGCAAATTTAAAATAAAAGTTTAACATACCATGTTCTTTGCGCTTCCAGATCTGACAGATTAGATTCTGGGAGAAACCATAAACTGGAGCAGAAGAGAACAGCAACAAAGTGGTTTCCAGCGGTTCATCTGAGGTGTAGGGAGGAATGTAACATGACATAACCCACTCAAGACAACAGTAATCTACACTGTATCTTCTTTCTCTTCATCTGAACACCAAAGGACACAACTGCAAAATGCTTAATGAGAGAGTATGAGATAATCAGCTAGGAGACAAAGGCATCAGGAAAGGGTAATACTCATGTGATCAACAAAGTTTGCAGAAGCTCAAGTTCCTTTTTTGTTTTTCCTTTTTTAAATGTAAGCTGCATGAAGGGAGACAAAAATTGTTAATTGTCATGGAAGTTTAGTAATTTTTATAATTATTATTTTGTATTTATTTCTGCAGTTACTAGCTTCAAGGATTCAGATCTTTCTAAGGATCACTTGTGCGTTAATATGAGCAGACAAATTTCTTAAGCAGAATACTTTATGTAGAAGTCTGGAAGAAATGTCTGTTAAGTGAAAGGAAATTGGGGAAGCGAACCAAAACCACGACAAAAAGGATAAGGACATAGGTAGCTTAACACAAAGAAGTGAAAACTATGTGGAAGAGTGTGCACAAGTTGGATTGTGAATGACTTCTTCAAGTAACCAGCCACATCCCTGGTACATGTCACTGGGATAGGAGATGTTTAGTGTCCACTTTGCTTGCATGAAGATTTTCTAAAACACAACATCCAGTCACCCAACCTTGTAATTTTTGACAGGTGCTCCCTCGTAGTCTATGACTACAAACTGTGGAAATTTTAGTAGCTGTACCAACACTTAGCAGTTTTGTTTGCTCTCAAGTTGATCTTTTTTTTGTCTGTTTTAATATTAGGAACTTGTTGTCAACCATCTAAGAGCTCAAGGAGTTTCAATTCTATGTAAAATGAAACTGCAGCTTTAGCTGAGTGCTAGTAAAATGCAAAGCCCTTCTTATCTTTATTTAGTTTTTACCTATGAAATGTGGTAAGGAAAATACAGCAATAATTCACTTCAGAGATCGAGGCAGGGTAAATGGAGGGGAGTTTTCAGATGTCCAGGACTTCTGAACTATAACTTGAGTTTTAGAGGCACAGGGAGTTACTGGTTTACTGATTTTAAAAGTTCAGTTTCCCTCAGAAGTTGCACAAAATCTCTTGCCTCCTCTGAAACACCAAGTAACTGAAAGCAGAAAAGTGCTTCCTACTGCATCACGTGTTGGGGGAGGATCTACTGGTAAGAGCAAATGTATATTACGGCTGCTGTGAGTGAGGAAAATAATTTAAAATAAAGCAGGAGTCCTTAATTGTCTTAATCCAACATCTATAAATTTGGTTGACAGCTGTCTTGTAATCAGATTGGTGAACTCACATTTCTTTTTTTCTTTCCCTTTGTCTACAGGAGGTTGCTTTACCTCATTTGTCAAAATCAAGATTCCACTGTGTTTATTTTAAATCTTAATAAGTTTACTTACAGTCCTAAAGTCTTGCTGCAATGTGTTTTCTCTAAAGTGCTGACCCTCATTTCAAGAATAAGGCTACAACTCCATCTATTCATGGTTAATACAGCGTTCAGCATTACATGGCATAATTTTCCCACAAAATTATTCAAGAAAGCCAGTTATCTTGCTCAGTTTTTGAAATACATAAGTTGAATTTTCAAACTGAAGTTGCTGATAGGTGTTGCAGAAATGTGTTTGCGGGCACTAAAAATAACCAAAAAAATAAATAGAAGACAGCACGTGAGGAGATTGGCCTACAACAAGGGCAGAGGAAGCACTCAGGGAAGGCCTGGTGAGGGAGGACACGCTGACAGATCTGTGTTAAGAGCCTACCCAAAGTGCCCAGGGTGCTGAGATACGGCTGAGGGAGCCACTAATACCACAGAAACAGACACTGCCTTTTCTGAAAGCTCAGGCTGCCCCACGCTACCTCATTACCAGGACTGACTGTTTGGTTTACAACAGGTTAAAACTGTTTGCTCAAAGCAAAGGTGCCCAGCACTCTTGTTTTTGAAACTTGAGTCACCTTCAAGGGAGACAGAAGGCATCCTGGAATAGCTGAAATAAGATGGAGCTATTTTCCAAGTTCTCCAGGATCAGCACCGCAACTGTGTCCCTTCTGCTTGCCCCTTCCTCATGGGCAGGTAAGAAAGAGTAGCCACAGACATGATTCCTTCTTTTCTCTGAGGGATGATGAGGAGAAGTGCCAAGGCAGTAATGCTGGAAGTCATGGTGCACGGCAATGGAGAAAGTGGTGGCAAATCATAAAACTGGCAGGTTCAGAGGAAGTTTGGCACCTGTAAGTGGGATATCCTCAAATCCTGCTTCTTACTGATGACATTGCTAGCCTTTTTTCAGATTTCATGTTGGTAATCCTGCCATGGTTTATGAAATCATCTTCAGGCAAGAGCACTGAGGGAGCACTGGAGCAGCCCCTGAAGGACAATGTGGAACTCAGACACTGCTGGACCCAAACAAACCACACAGCAGGAGAGCAGCTCCATATGAAATAAAGGCTTAAGATTGTGGCAGGCAAGCTACTGTAACACAGCCCGCATTAGACATGCATGCATGTCGATTTATGGAGTTTTAAAGACTATGAGACATAATTTTTTCCTTTATTTTAGACCTTGATACTGCCTTTTTGACAACTGTGCATGACATTTCTATCTGTGAGGGCTACTATTCAATAGAGATTATTTTGATTTTAATGTCATGAACTGCACTTGAGATGGATTGATTTCTTGTCTCCCTCTATGTATGTATATTTATACATGCAAAACACCTATTGCAATAGGAATGTATTTTGTATAGTGTATATATTGCATATTATCCATATAGTTGCAGATAGACCACAGCACAAATGTTCTTGCTTGTTTAACCAAGTCCAGAGCCCTGCCATTTACAGTGGTGCAGGCTTCCACTCCCAGCCTTGTGACCTTCCTCCCTGGTTGCTCTAGAGCCTGTCCTGGAGGCAGATTTTCCCTTTGCTTTCACACCACTGTTCTCTGAACCCTACTCCTGCAAGCCTTGGTGGGACCAGGGTTCTCCTCAGAGCTGAGTGGCAGTGGCACATGCCTCATTCCTGCCTTCCCTGAAAAGTCACTCTAGAAGTGAAGTGTTGATGTGTGCCACTGCCACCAGTACACCCTGCTTCAACCCCTGCTCATGGATTTAGTTAATGCCAGTTCATGAGGCAAGCAGCCATCCCCTGTCACCGAGTGATCACATCTTCATTACCCTTCACCTCATTCTCAGGCCCTGAAGGTTCTGTGAACCCAGACGAAAACCCAGACAAACGATTTTTTCTCCTCCCTCCCAACCTCAAGGTACCTGGGCACGAGGTGACTGCTCCCCTCCTTACTGTCCTGGAGGGTCCCAGGCCCCTGGCCCACCAGGCCCCCATGGAAGAGGGAGGTGAAGTGCAGATACCCACAGTTTAGAGATCCAACCAGTTATGAGGCATAAGGGGGGGACCTGACTGAGAACTGCTGCTGGACAGACAGTGAAACCCATCAATCTCCAGTAGCAGGGATGCCTCCACCATTGTTTGCATCCTCTGAGGATGGAGTGACTTATTCTTTTATATGTTTTGAGAGTCTAATTATAGTTGCTATATTGACAGAGCAAAGCATGGACTAGGATTTGACTTGATCTGCACAGGGTTCAAGTCACTAAATTTGTTATAAATTCTGTATTACACTACTTACAGCTTGTACTATGTTAATTTATTTTGTAGAAATCCTGTGGCATTTTAATAATAATAATTGATGTGCTATATTAATCACAATATCCTATCAAAAATGCTTTCATTGTAACTACAATATAGCACCATCATCATTTTGCCAAAGGCTAGCTCTTCCCTTAGGGTCAGATGAAAGCCATCCACTATGAATCCGGCTAATAAGAACAGATATCTATGTATATGCACATGCATGGGGGCACAACACCTAATCTGAGCAGGGATTTCCACAAGTCTCTATGATTTGCCTATTCTGTGCAATTTCTTTTAATTTTTCCCTTCTTTTACATTTTCTTACAAGTATAGCCCAACACAGGCCTGGAAATGACAGCCATGAGTGTCCACAATCAATGACAAACCTTGTTTGTCACAACAACCATACTGGGTCTGGCTGGGATGGGGCCCATTTTCTCCATAGCAGCCCTGTGGTACCCTGGTACAGATTGGTGACCAAAGCAGTGTGGGTTACACACCAGCGTGATGCCTGTGGGGGAGCTTGCAGAGCCTCATGGCCTTCTCCACTCCTCACACTGGTGAGCAGGCTGTGGCTGAGTCAGAGTCTGGGAGGGGGCACAGCCACAATTATGGAGCTCAGCTGACTAAAGGTATAACTCATGCCATTAAGGTTTTATGCACAGCAATAAAACTGGGGAGGGGTTGCAGGATGTGGATTCAGCTAAAGCAGCCATCACTCAGAGGCTAGCTGGGCACTGGTCTGCTGCCAGGAGGTGGTGAGTGATCACTTTTGCATCACTTGCCTTTTTCTTTTTCCCTTAACTTATTAGCCTGGCTTTGTCTCTCGCCAGGAGCTTTATCTCCAACCAAGAGCTGCTCTGAAGCTGCCCTCCCGATCCTCCCCCCAGGCCGGATGGGTGGGCCTTGGCTGCCAGACACGCTCAGCTGCCACTCAGTGCAGGAGAGACCACAGAGCACCAGCACTGAAAACAGACACCTGACAAATGAATGAGAGAGGGACTTGTACAGTGAAACACGCTCAGATTTCACTCCCCGTTGTCACTCCCTCAGAAACAGCCTCTGAGTGTTTGACATTTAAAACCCCTGGAGTCTATGGCAAGAGCTTCCAACAAAGCTGCAAACATCAAATACTCTTACCAAGAAAGTCAAAAATGTGTGCTTGCACTAGGGCAGTGGAATGATTAAAAGTAAGGTCTACAGACTAAATGAGCTAAATCCTCCAATTTCTGCTATGCAATGGAGTATATTTTCAGTTATCTCAAAAGAATGCTGCAGAGAGAGGAATGTTTCCCACCAGGCTGAACGGACAGATCTTCAGACCAGAATCCAGGCGTGGACCAGGGAGCATAGAGAATTAAACACCAAACCCCTCACCATTTTCTGATCCCATGGCTTTAAGTTCTGTCAAAACAGAGGCAGTTTCACAGACCTGTTGGAAGTCACTTGTAACTCTTCAGAAGTATTTTGGGCACACAAGCTGCAGCATATTCAGTAAGATTAGTTGTAGAATTTTCCTTCTGCTCTTTCGCCGTCTCATCCTGTTAAATGCAGTTGAGTGGGTTTGCTTCCAACAATCTGATGCATTGAGCAAGTGAATTGATACAGTGCATTAATTGTATTGAATGCCTTTTGTGTAGTGTTCTAGTGAAAAGCTGGTATAATTACATGTCCCCAGACTTGGGGTCTAACAACATAGTTGCAAAATAATGTGATTACGTGATATTACATTTAAGAAATTTCTTTACCAAATACTGTAAATTAATTTCCACTCTGGTAACATAATTCTCAAAATCCAACTCTAATGAGGAACTTCTCTGAGAATAAGCAGTTGAACTGAATTCTCACCACAAGTTTATATACTCTGTTTCTGTATTCATCACTGAAAGCAGTACAGGTAAAATTCTGCTTTACTTATTTTCATGTAGAAGAAAAGAATTTCACATGAAAATTACTGGGGAAAAAAAATAAAGACCAATTAGATTTATTCTCAGAGAAAAAAAAATCCTTTCTGAAGCCTGTCTTAATTGGAATAGAAAAATTCACTTTATAATACATCATTGTATTATTATAAATATATCCCCAAATAAGCAAGATTGGATGAAATAAGGTGTTTTTTTTAATGCAGCACTATAGCAAGGAAGTACCTCTCAAGTATGGCAATGCTTTGGTAATTAAAAACTGCAATTTCAGGTAGGAAACTTGAGTTCCTGTGATCTAGGTGCAGGGATAGTATTTTAATACACATTATGCTACTAACAGAAAGACTGAAAACAGTTCATAATAGGATTCAAAGACCTAATTACTAAATTACAATTTTGAGTCCCAACCCCCCCACCCTAATTCATTACTGACTGCATTACCCATATTTAACCATAAACTGTCCCATAATACAACACTAAAAATTGTTTTCATAATGATTTTAATTCTCTAATGTTAAAGCATTCAAGATTAGTTACTGTACCCTAGTTCACTCACTGCACAGTCAAGTATTGTGGCATTTTGTAACAGGAATTTGGAGAAGATCCATTGACTGTGCAGTTTGAAAACCCCTGAATTTTCAGATACTTTTCAACCATGGTACAGACCAGTCTGTGTAAGTGTTTCATTTTCTGTTTGGACTTGGCACAATAAATCTTTACAATATAAATAGGAAAGCTTTTATAATTTTTTTGGATCATCACAATCAGGGAATGTCTAAAACTACAGAGAAAAAATGAAATTTACACCAAACTTCTCATGATTGGTCATTGTTTAGACATGATGTTAATAATACTGGGAATAACAGCATCAATCTTACAAGATAGCAACTTTACAGAATAGATGTTAAGCACAAAATTTAATGCGATGAGAGCTTTACAAAAGAAAACAGCAGCCCCAAATATCCTGTGGGGAAAAAAGTGAACATTTAGTGTACCAAACAGGTCATACTATGCATATGTCAACAGTTCCTCAAAATTAACTTGACCTTTACATATTGTTAGGGCTTACAAAATACTGCTCATGGTACTTAAACAAAAAACCCCAGCTGTTTGCCCAACAGATTAATAGATACAAGAGACTCAGGTCTGTAGCATTTAGCTTAACACAGAGAATGATCTTACACATGTACATCCCGTTACCTTCTGTGAGCAGTTTGTAGTTTTGTATAAGAAAATGGATCTGACAGCAGTTACCAAATGTGAGAACAGGCACAACGAACTTGCACAACAAATAAGACTTCCAGACTCTCAAGAGAATTCTTAAGGTTTCTGCAAGATGGAGATTTATTGCCCACTTACAAAGAACAAATGGTAATTATGGGACAAATACGATAATTAAACATACAAGCTCTCAAATTGTACAAAGATAATAATTTCTCATGGTTGATGTGCATAGTTAAAAACAGTGCTAGCTTAAGAGACCTTGGCAAAGATGCAGTGTAATCCCCTGCAGTTACAAGGGGACGTGACTGAACAGGTAAGACACTGATTCACCATTGTGTGTTCTTCGAATTGCCTCTGCCAGGATCATGGAAATGTCAATAAACTGAAAGAAAATTGAGAAGAAAAATTTGATGGCATACCAAGAGCAATAAACTATGCAGTTTAGAACCATTTAAACAAACATTCCATCTACCTTTGTAGTTTTTATTTCAAGAAAGTAATAAAACATTAAAGCTTAGGCATTGAATATATACATAAGAACTGCAATAGTACCAAATAAGAACTCAAAAATTGAGTAAGAATGCATTGACTAGGATCACTGAAGAGTCATATTGTTGAGTACTTCTGACAAAGGGCATGTTGTCAAAAAGCCCCACTATTCTTGCCATCAGATGGCAGTGTCTGCTTGACGTAAACACAATTTAAAGGAAGCACACCTTTTTAAGTGCTTGCCCTGTTTCAATAAATACCAAATGTTAAGCTTTTAAAAAATCCAGTACCAAATATTTTGAAGTGCCCTATTATATTACCTGAATTCCCTTAAACAGTTCTGAAGCATGTTTTAGCAAAATGTTTTGCAAACAATGTATTTAAGAATATTAATTTTGTCTCAAGGCACAAATTCTACCACCAGTGAGCAGTAAAATACAAATACTGAGTCTAAATAAATGTTATAACACCACCGTACCTGTATTTTTGGGCAATGTTTCATTTTCTCCTCTTGGGGGATTGTGTTGGTTACCACAACAGCCTCAAACGATGCATTATTAATCCGAGAGAGGGCAGGACCAGAAAAGATGCCATGAGTCAGAATGGCATAAACTTTAGTAGCTCCAGCAGACATTAACCTGCAGAACACACAAAAATAGCATGCTGTGATGCATGTGTACATACATGGCTATAGATGAAGCCAGATACGAATCTCTAAAATAACATTTTACTTATAAAGGAAGCACCTTTATAAAGAAATATAAAATATCTACAAAATAATTCCAATATTTG
Source organism: Euphonia xanthogaster (assembly GCA_034509185.1). NCBI lineage: Eukaryota > Metazoa > Chordata > Aves > Passeriformes > Fringillidae > Euphonia > Euphonia xanthogaster. Next base: position 96,772,120 of record JAYDZK010000001.1, on the reverse strand, counting down.
TATAACCTGAAGAAGTTTGAATTGCCTCAGAAAAATCCCCGACAAAAATTATAATTAAATAAAAAAGTTCTTATTTGCAGCAGTGATACTAATCTACAATGCTGCACTTTTGACATATCAGCACAACATAAAAATGAAGTCCAGTACAAGCTTTCTATATTAACCAGGCAAAAAATTAAATAGGTTGGATGGCAGTATTCACAACTCAATTGTGCCTCCATTATTGTCCACCTTTATTTTCATTTGAAATTCAAACAGTTCTGCTTGGAAGGAGTTTCTGAGGAAGAAGAAATGTTAATGATTAAAACCCTAGCTTACTGCAAGGTTGTGGGAAGACATGCTGCTGATCCAAGCACTCAGTGAAGTGATGCATGAGGAGGAAAAAAAGCATAAATCAAAGAACTAGAACACCTTGTGAATGAGTCAAAATATCCTAATTTAGTTTCTAATGGCCACAATGCCTCTAGATGCTCAGCTATGTCCTACTTGCTTCTCTAGCCTTAGAAACAGAGGCCCTGAGGAATGGCATTCTATCAGATCATCACAAAGGCACAGGAGGAAGCATAAGAGAGAAAAAAAAAGACAAAACCACAGAAACATCATCTCATTTTGAATGATTTAATAGAATTTAAGTTTTCTAGTCATTTTCAGTATTACATTTAGTACTTGCAGCCTAGAAGGTGTATCCATTACAACAGGGTGAGTGTGTACCAAGTGTGTGTACTTGAGTTTGTACTTAAGCAAGTTGATTTTTTGTATCTCAAAATATGTTCCTTAGTTCATCTGCTTGATATGCATCTAGGTTGCATGGACAAAAAGAGTTCTAGGGAGTATTTTGGTGCACGAGTCTTATCCACAAAGTGCATCCCACCTGGATTTGACATTAATGAAAAGCACTAGTTCATGCCAAGGACACAACACAAGGCAGCATCACTGAAGCAAAAGCATCTTTCTTAGTGAACTCTGCAGATACATTGAAGGCAATTGACAGTTTTAGAATTTGGTTTATTTCGTCTCTAGAAACGTACTGTAGGTAAATAAAGAGGGCTTCTTTCAAAACAGGAAAGAAATAAAGGTTTTTGACGGGAATTAACTTCCTCTATTCCCAAGAGTATTAAAAAATGCTAGCTAGCCAATTTCTGATTTTGATCTGCAAAGGGCACAGCCTAAAAGAACACTTTGAGGTATGATGTAGATTAGAATGCAGATAGCAAACAACTACACATCTCCACAAAATTTCATCAAATTTCCATGAAAATTGTAAGAAACACAAGACTATATGTGAATTTTTGACATCCTTTATGTAGGTACAAACAGCAAGTCTGCAACTAAAGACTGTAAACTCATGAGATTAACTTTACTTCAAACCACCAATAACAATGTCTAACTCACTTGTTGCTTTCATACCATTTCCCACAGCATTCCCCCATGGAAATTTGCATTGTGCAGCTTGGACAGGTATACTTTTCACTGGGTAAAAAACTGGTTGGATGGCTGGGCCCAGAAAGTGGTAGTGGATGGAGTTATATCCAGCTGGCAGCCAGTCACCAGTGGGATTCCCCTAGGGCCAAACCCATTTGACATCTTCATCAGAGATCTGGAGAAGCAGAGTGGGGGCACCCTCAGTTAGGTTTGTAGGTAACACCAAGTTGGGTGGGAGTGCTGATCTGCCCGAGGGCAGGAAGGCTCTGCAGAAGGATCTGGGCAGGCTGGACCAATGGTCTGAGGCCATTTGTATGAGGTTCAATAAGGCCAAGTCCTAGGTCTGCACTTGGGTCACAACAACCCCATGAAGTGCTACAGGCTCAGGGAAGAGAGGCTGAAAAGCTGTCTGGTGGAAAAGGACCTGGGGGTGCTGGTTGAGAACCAGATGAACATGAGCCAGCCTTACTGCTAACCTGAAAAGAATCGGCATAAAGGCACCTGGAAAACCATAAATAATCCTTTCTACTTAGCTAGAGCCTTAGTTCTACTGCTAGAGCCTTAGTTAGGATAGTGGGTCTACATTCACAAGCTCCTCTTCAAGAAGCAGAACAGCTGGAAGGAATCCAGAAGGCGTCATAATTGAGCAGAAGTCTACAAAATTTGTGGAAAGACTGAAAAAACTCAAGTTACTCAAGTCAAGAGGGAAATGGGAACTCTTCAACCTACTTTCAGACAGAAGACAGGAAAACTTATGCTCACATCCCCAGATGAAAAGGACAAGTAGTTTTATGCTTAAGATGTACAGTGAAAAGTAATATTACATTTGCATTGGACACTATGGTGAAAACACTTTACAGTGTTAAATCCAGTAAAGCTTTGTTAAAGATTGCCTAAGGAGAGTGGAAAGGATCCATGATGAGGTTCAGGGAGGGAATGATTTTTGAGCTGTTGCTCCTGCCTTGGAACTGCAAAGTGCACTAGATGGCCCAAGCCCTTTCCGAGTTATGACATTTTATTTATTCTGCACTCTTCCTAGGTACAGATCATATATTTCTGTAAATATTTTCTCAATTTCATGTATAAAGAAGGACACAGCTGAATCACAGAACTGTGACCTATTCAAGGGTCAGAATGACTTCATACTACAGAGGTCAGGTTGGGTTACAGGTTTGAGGACAACTGTATTCATCAGCTGTGCAGTGAGTGAGAACACTAGAGTGAGACAGACCATAATAACACTTACTTGTCTGCTGCATGACATATTGTGCCACATGTGTCAGCCATATCATCAACAAGAATTGCCACTCTGTCTTTCACATCACCAACCAAGACCATTCTGTCCACTTCATTTGCCTTCTTTCTTTCCTTATGAATGAGAGCAAATTCCACATTCAGTCTGTCAGCAATTGAAGTAACCCTAAGTTACAGGAAGAAATACACCACGCTTAGAGAACCATTTTAAAAGCAAATAAGTCGTACAAATGTTTTTGTCACAAAGCACAGTTTTTGTCTTCTGGCTTTCAAATTACCACAGCAAAACCTTTTGCAAGAAATGAGACAGGTAGAAGTAATCTTAATTCATTGCTAATTACGAACCAGAGTGTCTTAAGCTATACCCCAAAAATAGTTTTTTTTTTAATTGAGTTGACTTTGGTTTTCTGTCATTAAGTGCCTGAGTTTGAAAACATTTCAGCTATTCACAAGCTTTTATTAAGCTGCTGCAATACCAGTCACACTAGGTAATTTAAAGTAGGGGGAAGTAAATTCTAAGCCTACGGGAATGTGCACTTTAACACTCTAACTGGAAAATACCATTGCAGCGTTTGAAACCAAGCCAAAGGGAGAAAAAAACCCAAACAATTTAATAGTGATTAATAATTCTTTTCACAGTACTTGACTAGTAATCAAGTAGCCTACTTCATTAATAATTCCCTTAGCATACATCTGTTTGACAAAGGTCTTTTAAAACTCTTCAGGGTGACCTCTAGTGGCCAAACAAACTCCTAATAATAAACTTCATTTGTTACAGACTTCTGATTGCTTTTTTCCAGTTTGTTTAAAATAATAGAGCTCTTAGGTATAAAGAGACAGGAATAAACAATTCCATCTTTTTTTCTTAAATGCTGATGCAACCTTTTAGCCTGCCTTTTTAGACTATGTCTAGAATGTTGTTTACAAGGTTATTAACATGCATGGTTAATAGAGAATACAGTTTTGTTTCTTTACCACTTAAATGTGGAAGTTTTAGTTACTGTATTTCAACAAAAAGACAAAAAAAATCCAAAAATTTTGGCATTTTTTATGGATAGCGTAATTTCATAGCAAGTCTCAATACCTCAGAGGCATTAAGATATCAATAGAATTTCTATGCCTTATTTCAGTTACAACATCTAATAAGCTGGGTGCAGTAATCCGTTTGGTTTCTGAGCCTTATATTATTCCGACCCAGCTTGCTCTGGACTCTAGGCCAGACGGACTTGCATGGACGAAGTAAAAGACGAGAAGCGCTCTTTGCCACGTGGGGACGAGTGTCCCTTTATTAGCTTGAGACAGGACACTTCTGGTGGCAGCGACCACCCAGGCAGCAAAGAGAGGGCATTCCCCACCTGCAGCGGGGTTTTCTTCCCCAGGTGAGGGGGGTGGGGAAGGAGGACCACAGCCAATGGGGTAACACTGGGGAGGGACGAGGGGAGGGACCACCCGTGGGACAGACCACCAGAGCATACAGAAACCAGGGGGTTATGTGAGGGAATATGTGACCCAATAACATTTTTTCCAACACCCAGTGCTAACAACTAAATAACTATTTAGTGCAACACAACACCTGGGGAAAAACCAAGCCAGTAGTAAGAAACAAAAGAGAATTCAAGTATTTTAAATGAGTGCAAGAAAATGGATTTATTTTAAATTAATACTTACAGATTTAAATTTTAAGACAATTCATGTTAAATTTTCACATTCTATTAATTTTTTGTTTTATTTTGAAGTTCTGCATATTTTAAATGGAAAGGCCAAACAATTTCCTTTACATTTTATTCCAGGAGGTGAAGGAGAAGCTATGAATTTATTGAAAACAACATCTATCCCTACTTCACTAGAAACTGGTTGGTTGCATTACAACAGAAAGATACTAAAGATAGACTGTGCTATCTATATTAAATACAGTGAGAGTGATGTTTGAAAAATAAACTTGTATCATTAATTTGATAATGCATAAATATTTGGTAGGGGAAAAATGCTGTCTTCTGATTTGAATTCTAAGCAAAAATTGTATTTTGCTTTAAAAACAAAACCAACATAAAAACGAAATGCAAAAAAACAGTATCCTGATAGGAACAAACAAAGAAATTTAACTGACTGAGTGATCTTTTAGAATGCTTTTTTTATGTTCTTCACATCCTTAACTTGATTAATCTAAAAAAAAAAAACTAGGAGTTACACTCAGTCTTATTTCCCTAAAAATCATAACAACATGAACACTCTCAACAGACTCAAGGACTTCAATTAAAATCAAATGGTGACACTCTTTCACACTTTTCCCCATACTACTACATTTCAGACATTTAAATTGCTATGGGCTTACAAGAGTCTTACTTCATTTGTCTTTGTTCCCTCTGCAGCAGCAGCATGAGCAATAAAACCTGTGAATTAGCATTTTGCCTCAATGGCATGCTTTATGACCTCACCAGCCAGTCTGCTTCTGAGCTTTGGCATTGGTTTATGCTCAATCAATACCAAATAAAACAGAGTGTGCTAGATGAGTAACACATGCTGTGAATGAAGAAAGCCTCCAATGAACTAATTTTTCTATTTTTACCCTTTGCCACTCAAACTTTCATTCCTTTTTTCTAGTATTTATAGTGCAAAACTTGGGGTCAGCAGGTTTACATCTGGAACTCAATAATGTAAAGAAAAAAGAAATGAGTCAAGCAAGCTCTTACCTAAATGCCAGCAGGTACAGTGGGAATAGGCCATATGCTTTGAGAGAGAAGGGAAGCTTAGGCAATTCCAGAGTGAAGCAGGAAGAGGTGCAGCAACTTGACTAAAGAAGCAAGCAGCAGGGAAAATCTCTTCCCTCTGGTGGAGGGATTCAGCTAATGAGGCCATATCCAGGGAGAGAGAAAAATATTTTCTTTAGAAAGCTCCTGAATTTTTTTAGCATGGACAGCATTGGAAGTAGTTGTTCTGTTTCTACAATGCAGTTGGATTCACCAGTCATGTACCCTTTATTTTGCACAATTCATAGAGGAATATAGAAGACTAGACAAACTAGAACATTAACCACTAATTATATGTAAATCTAATTGGTTTAGGCTTGTATAGTACCTTTTTGCACCACCTGCATCAGGTGAGACTATGATACAGTTTCTCCACTCAGGAATGTTCTCTTTAATCCACTGCAGGACTGCAGGTTCTGCATACAGGTTATCTACTGGAATGTCAAAGAAACCCTAGTCCAAAAGAGAAAGAGTTTCATAAATATGTGTTTGTATCTTACCTGGAACGAAGACAAAGGGAAAGAATCAAGCCTTTGCCTTTCACGAATGGCAGAACTTCATTAGTATTTTACACTGGTCTAATTCTGCTTTTGAAACTACTGTCAAATGCTGCTGATGTCAAATAAACAGTAAGGTCTCGAAAAATATCACCCAAGAGTAGTGAAAAAGGAAACAGTTGTTCACAATTGATATAAAAATCAGAAAAGATGATTACCTCCAGGCACTCAAGTAAATTCATGCTAGTGAAAAGCTCTCAAAACATCCAGTGAATAATACTCTACTTCCATAAATTTCAACTGCTTGACATTAACAGCGGTATTTCAACATGGGGAGGACTCAAACTAAAATGGAATCTTGGTACAGGTTGTAAAAACAAGAAATCTGGTTTAGACCTTTTTATTTATGTGACAGCCATCTAGCATAATAAGAAATTCTGATTAAATGGAGCGCCAGAACTGAAAGATATGGTGTTTTCTGTAAAAAATAAGTTATCTTAAAACAAGGTACACATGAAAATGACAAATTGTGTCTGCTCTGTGTCTGAGGCAAAAGTTTTGTGATTTGTTGGATTCAGCAGTAAGCCAGATAAGGGTTCCAGGCTCCATCTTCACTTCTTACACCTTTGGCTGTAACAACAAAACTCTACCTAGGGCAACACTATAATCTCTGACAAGGCTAAGATTAAGAGAACTTGCCCCAAGCCAGCATATTTTATATTCTGGAAGCTCTTACATTAGACTTGGCAAATTCTACCAAAGACTCCAACACACAAATATTTGAAGTAACTGCAAAATCACCCCATTAAATCGAGACTGGTCTCTTTCTAAAATGGTGTTTCATTAGAAACAGGTGGCAAGACTTCCTCTGAACCCTCACAATTCTGTACATAGCTTTCAAAATAACCACCAAAGCCAGAGAGAATTACTATCAGGCTGTCACATTAATTCAGTAGAGTTTCTAGGACAGCAGGTAGGAACCAACAGTTACCTGGATCTGAGAAGCATGCAGGTCCATGGTGATGATGTGGTCAGCCCCTGCAACTGAGAGCATGTTGGCAACAAGTTTTGCAGAGATTGGTGCACGGCTCTGAGAAATAAAGCATAAACATTTACATTTAAAAAATATTTTGACTAGAGGCAAGGAATCAGATTAGCTATTTTTCTTGGTTTTTTTCCTTTACAATATTTGGAATCTAGATATGAAAAGCTTCAGAAGTTCAGTCAAACCAGCCTGTCAATCTTGTTACTAGGGTTTTGAAACTCAGTAAAGCATTTAGGAATATCTAAATCAGTTTGCACAGTCTGCCTAATAATACTTTGAATTAAAGAGATAAAATTTGGGATATAGTTTTCCAATTCTTCTACTTAAAAGTTTCAGCTAACTTCACTTCTCTACTCCACAGAAACACTCAATTCTATCTTGTTCTAAGAAACATTGCAAAACCCGAAGATGGAAGGCAAAATGAACCCAACTTTTGAGAACACTGCTTTAAAACAATGTTAGTATCAAGCATTTCTTCAAAACACAGTAAAGCTTGTAGCAGATCCTTGTTGGCATGGGTCTTTTACCCTGACTTTTTTTTTAAAATTTATGTTTAATTCCTGGATGCAATTAGGAGTCTAGAACTCCCCAAAGGTACAGGGGAGGATGAAGAAATCTTAAGTAGAAAGAATGAAAGAAGAATAAAAATCTTATCAGCAAAGTTAATGCCAATGTCAAGAGGTTTTTAAAAGCATCAAGGGTGCAGAACAAACAAACAAGTAAAAAAAAGGAAACTCTGACTGGAGGATACCTCAGTCTTTTTAGTTACTCCAAAGTTTTTTCATTTTTTTAAGCTCTGTAAAAACCTGTGTTTCCCAAGACAGTTTTCTCTACACTAAACAAAACTTCCTGCTTTCTTTTGCTCATCTTTAAATAAGGCTAATAGCTGGCAATAACATTAGCATGAAGGCGGAACTGCAAGTCAGTTTCCATCTCAATATCAGACTGCTTTCTGCTGGCACAGTATTCTCTCCTGCTACATCTCTTTTTCAAACAGCCTCATTTCACCTCCCAGGAACTTCCTCTCCTTCCAGCCCATACATACAATTACAGAGTACCTCTGCTTTCCTTCCACTGATGCTCAAGGACATAAGTGACAATGAGCTGAATCACTGACAATTTAGCCTGGATGGTTTTCCATCTGTGTCCTATCAAGAAGCCAATATTTTCATCAAAACTGCTCCTAGTTTAGGTGGACACTGGTCATTTCTCTGTTTTAACCTGCAGATTGACAACACACTTCCAAAATAGAACGGAGATAGTGCAGTCTTGTTTTATGGCCAGATCAAGTTTATCACCATCATTTCTGAAATTCTTCATTTTGGCAATCATCCCTTTTGGGTGTTGTCTTTCATCAGCACCATTTTGTCTGTGTAAGACACACAGAAAGCAGATGCAACAGCCAACACTTCCCTAGATCTCTGCAATTCAGATGCATATCACTTCCATAAGAGTTCATCATCATTACTGCTTCAGCACAGTTGATTTTCCACTTACTGAGAACAACACTGCTCTTCATTTGAGTTCAGTTCTGTAGGTTGTCCAAAGATTTCTGGATATTTCTATTAGTAGCAAATTTTTGTTCATGCCATTTGAATTCCTGATCACTTCATCTCATTTTAGCACCTGACATTTATAAGCTGGACTTCAAAATACTCCCAAATCTCTGTCAACATCTAATAAAAAAAAAATTAGTATCTACTCTTTTCATTCTGTTGCAGTGTTCTCTTACCAGCTCTTTCCAAAGCTCTAGTTTAAAGCTGGACTAACAGGTAAATCTGAAATGAGAGGATTCCTCTGCTGCTTGTACTATCCTATCTTTCCAGGCTAGACACTTCCCTTCATGGGAACCTCATTTAACCTGACCTCATTCTTCAGAAACTTGGATGACAAAGGTGAATCAGAACTCATGATTTTCCTTATAATGTTGTTTGTAAGATGCCCTTCTGATGAGAGAGGTAAGAGCACAGATTCACAGTATTCATTGTTCAATTCTTTGATGTAATTTTAGATTAGTTTCAAAATTAATAGTGTGAAATGCAGCATTAGATTATGTACAGAAGCGAAATTGTTAAAAAAATCACTTGAATTACCAGTAGCAGGGGGAATCCACAAAGCTAATATAAACAACATCACAAGAATAACTGTGCAAAGGACACATGGCTGAAAGTAAAAGTTGTCCATTAAGATCAAAGCTCTGTTGCCTTTATAAATCTTAGTACATTGTTTTGTTCAATATTCATCACATGCACACTGAATAGAAAAAAAAAAGAAAAAAAAAAAAAGAAAGGAAATCAAAGAAAGCCCAAAGATTTATAACTGGAACTGAACTTTCACTTCCAAGAAAGCCAGTTGTGAAGTGTATAGATGCTGAATGTTGACTAATGCATTACCCAAATTTATAATTTCAAAAATGAGATTTGCTTTGAAGCCTCAGAAATTGACAGCCATTATCTTGAATATCCAAATAATTTTTTAACTAGAATCTAGGGTTTTTTTGTAGCAATTATTCCACAGGATTACTGTCATGGCCTAGGTGAAACACAACTGAAATCAAGAAGTGAAACTGAAAATGTTCCTAGTTATACATAATGTAGCCCAGTAAGTTTCACCCTTTAAGGCCATATTAATGGAAATGCGTAGTGTTAGATTAAAAAAAAAAAAAAATTATACCTACCCAACGCTCCATGGACCCCTTCTACAAATCAAAAAAACAAAGTTACATGAGCTGTAGAACACCAAACTCATCTGTCACTGTACTTCTAACTTATCTCAAAGGCATCTCTGTAGCATCCTACATAAATGTTTCCTGCCCACAGCTTGGAAGGTTGGCATAATAAGAGGATGCATAAGTGCAGTTATAGTCAAAACACAGAAACATCTGAGCTATTTTTAAGTTTAGCTAGCTTGTGCATAAGAAATATCCTAGTTTAGGGCAGCACTTGACTGAATCTAAATTAATTTACTTTTTATCATTCGCAATAAGCCTTTGTTGTTTTTTAAAATCTGTTTCTCATTTAAAGATAGTTCAGATTTAGTGCTAAAATTTTCAGAGTAGATTAGATTGCTCAGACTAAGATTTTTACTACAAACCCCTTTCCTTACATGACTAAATGAAGAGCACTTTCATTGTTCTCAGAAATCATAACTGCACCAGAGGTTTCACAAATACATGGTTATTTTAAGCAGTAAGGACTCTGTCTATTTAGTTCATAAGGAATTAAAGCCACTAACTTAAATTCAAACTAGAAAACAACATCCATGTACTGAAGATTATACTACTTCAGTTTAAAGTCAAGCAAGCTACAGCAACCTCTTCCACCATAGAAGAAAATCTGTGTGTGATCATAGGAAGAAAATGGCTGGCACTTTACTGACACTTCAGGCAGCACACAAAGCCTGTGCACTCATGATGGGTCAAAGACCAAGTGATCTGATGCAAGCAGGAGGGAAGATGTCTCTGTCAATAAGCTGCCCAATGATGACAGCTGTATTATAGCTTATTTTGCAACATAGACGTCAACTACCAAGGTTAATTTCCAAAGATGGCAAACATTTTCTCAATTGCAAAACAGAGGGGGAAAAACCCCTCCCAAACGACAATAGCAACAAAAAATATATGCCTACAATTGTGGAACTCAGTGACACACAGAGAACAGTCTGGAAAAAAAAAAATCTCAGAATCTCTATTAATCAAAATCACTTTCCACGGCCTTTCTGAAATACAAAAGGCTCCTGGATGGCATGCATTGTGCCACCACTCTGTGGGGTTAAAATGAGTCTGGAAGTCTGCCACATGAAATTTGGGTACCCTTGACACAAAAATTTAGATGCATGGAAATTTTGGCATATACTCATCCTTTTCCCTCACCAAGAACTTAGAGGATGGTACAACAGAACTTCCCAATATGAAGTGGGAAATCAAAACATAGTGAGATGCTTTCCCTTCTTATCAACAAAATGCTTATTTGTACCATTTGAAGGTCTTTTGATATAAAGTATTTCAGCCCTTCTGATCAAGGGAAAGCATCATCCAGCACAAAAAAACAGCAAAAAATTAAGTACCAAGAGATGTAGGCATAGAATAGGGTCTTACATTTTAATTTCTTAATTCCATTTTTGGAAGTATAGCAAGTAGACTTTCATTGCAGTAGTTTGGTATTACAGACCCTGCACTTAAAGAACTAATGTACCAGAAAATAAGTTTTATAATGTTTTGTTCTTAGATATCACAGGTTGACTATTACATATTTTGTAATGACTGCTATTATTTTTAGCTTCTCCGTTACTTCATTCCTGTTAGGTTTTTTATTTAAAAATATAAAAGCCAACAGAAGGCTTGCAGAATGGTTTGTTGATGCCCAAAGTGAAAGAGAGGGGGCAGTCCATTTACAAGAAGTAAAGGAGAGAGACAATTTTCCAAAAATACAATAATTGCAATCCAATCTTTAAAGTCAAATTCACATTTCTTATTACTTCTTTCCAAGTGAGCTTAGGTAAAAGTACCATTCATATAACCTCTCAAAGGTTTATTTTTTTTTTTTTTAGTATATATAGTAGAGATAAAGTCTGTTTTCTCTTTTTTAAAATCAGTCTCACTTCCCACAGAGGGTTTGTTATTGTGTTACCAATTTGGCTGAACTGATATATTCATCAGTTATGACAGACCAAATTCAGGAAAAGGGCAATAAAATCAGCAGAGCATTTATGGGGTTTCCATACAATTTCTTGCCTTCGTAAATTAAAAAAAAAAAATATTACAGATATAATTATTTTTAAATCTGTCTGGCAGCATAAAATAATGTTTTTGTTAATTTCTGTTATGTATTGTGGATTTTATCAGTTCCTTCCATTTTGCTCTGTTTAACCATCTAGGAAAAAAACTACCTACATAATTGTTACAGCACTTTGAACTCAGTATTTAATTCCATGCAATTAAAATGCTTAAAAAGGTGTTCTCTCCACATTAATAGTTTTTAAAAACAAAAAAAAAACTTTGAAAAAGCAGGATAAACAATCCCATAAAATGCAGTTTGCTAGCAAAGTACTCTGCAATAGACCGCACACATAGAATGTACCTACTTTTGCAAACTGAAAGCATGTCAATTATCAAAACATAAGCAAAAAAACTAATTTATTGTCTTGCTCCATTCCTTGTGGATAATTGAACATTTTACCAAGAGAAAAAGATGGGGGGGAATGAAATCTTTCAAATCACTTAAAGGTTTATGAAAGTTGTTAATCTCCAAAAATTTCAAGTGAGCAAAGTGAATAGAAGCCTTCCAAAATGACAATTCTTACCTACCTTGTCTTTCTTATCTTGCCTGGCATATGGAAAACATGGAATTACAGCAGTCACTCTGGAGGATGATGCAATCTTGCAAGCATTGATCATGATGAGCAGTTCCATTAAGTTGTCATTTATTTCTCCACAGCCACTCTGGATAATATACACATCTTCCCCTCTCACACTTTCACCAATCTCTACACTGAAAGAGAAGGAGATGATCATTTCAACACTTAAATTACTGGAAAAGCATTACTAAAAAATAATAATAATAAAAAAAAAGCAGTTGGGTTTTAGCAAAGTACCATAGGTCTTCTGTAAACTTCCCATTTAGAGTAGGATTATTTTTACAGCAATTTCCATAAGAGCCCCCTTGACAATTTCAATATAAGCCAGTATGGTCTTCATCAGGTCAGCACCAACCAACAGCTATACAATCTACACCATGATGTTCAAGCAAAGTGCTTTTAAAAGACAAAATCTTGCAGAAAAGCTAAGAAGGCCGCCAATCAACAGCTTACCACAGCTCAGTTCTCATTTTGTGTCAGTTGTTCTATTTCCTCTAACTGTGCTTACATGCTTTGGTTCCTTATGTGAGTATCTAAGTTTTTTTGTTCTTCCACAGATTTCAAGACAAATTCCGGGATCAATCACTGCTCACACCACAGAATTCAAAAATTAAATTGAACTTCAAAACAAACAGGAAAAATAAAACAAAACTGTTGAATGCGTAATTCTCAATTCTAGATCCAAGCAGAAGACAATCTACTGCTGAACCACACTAACTTTTCACACCTGTTACTCCAAAACCTACACATAAATATAACAGAAAAACCTTAGTTTTTCCCTAAATCCATGTACAATGTACACAAAACATACAGACTTCCTAAATAATTAAGTGATGAGAGCTTGTAAATCCATGCTCTGCTATGTTAGTCTCAGTTACTAAATTCTAGAATATATTGAACCCTTATTTAAAAGGTTGTATCTTTAACCAAAACACAAATAGGCTGAAGTTTCTGATTGAAAACCATCCAAATGGCTCAGATGTGGGTAGAATAATTTCTTTAATGGGTCCTTCAATGCTGAGGCTTGCTTTAGTCAAACACAGTCCTAACAACTTTCGTTTATCAGCTCTCAGGGTGCTATGTAAGACTCGTGAGCTTTCTACAAAAAGGAATTTAAATATCTTAATGATAAGCACACATTTGATTTAGCACTATTAAGATAGTTGAGTACATGCTCTCAGCTGCCCTATTTGAGCTCTCTGCAGCCTCAAACAAACTATATAAAGATCCTGTATCAGTTTTTCTCCTTAACTGAATACATTTTTTTGCCTAAGAAGACTACTAACAGGATTCCTTAAGGTCAAAAAAAAAGCAAATCATCAAACATCAGGTCTCTGGAAGGACAGAGGTTGTCAGGGACAGCATCATCTGCAGATATGTCAGGAAACCTTCTGGAAGCTTTCATCATTCCACAAAGACACAATTTTTTAGTCACAAAATTGTTATTTCCCTCTCTAAGTTTTTGATCAGTGGAATGAGGCCATTCAGAGACTCCTGGTTAGACTGAAATATTTTCTTAGTTTGTTTCCCTTTTTGAAGCTTTACAAGTTTTGGTCAACATAACATTTTTTCAGCAAGATTCTAAGTGTGATACATGATTGGAAAAAACTAGCCAGGCTTAAGTAGGAGCCCTTCTGAACACAAACCCTGCTCCATGTGAGGAATCTACTCACAAGCTTACAGATGTGGCTGCAGTCATTATTATAGCTTTGTGGTTATTGTGAGGGCATTAAAGAGTTCTAATTGCACCCTGACTCAGCAGTTACACAGACCTGCTTTATAATGAGTGTTGTCTCATACCACACCTTTGGAATATGCCCAAAGAAAAATGATTTTATTTCTTAAGAAAAAAAAAAAGGAATGGCTAATTTAACAGTCTAACATTACATACTAGGAAAAAAATTGGCTGACTGATGAAAGTATATAATCTTAATGTTCACTATGTACTGAAAGAACACTTGGAGTTGTTTTACTCTTTTTAAAACCTATCCCTTCTATGCACATCATTAAAAAATAACAATTTTCAGAAGGTCAAGGAATATATTTTCAGATAAATATAGGTCTGGTTAATACCATGTTATTTTTCCATTGTCACTTAGAGCATTTTTTTCTTATGATCTTGGGCTACCAATAAACACCAACTTGTAAACAACTTAGAAAACAAACACGCTACTTCTTTCTCTCTTAGTGCATTTGAAAAAGAAGTGTAGCTATGTTTTTAAGGCTGGAATGACATACATACTTGTCACATAGAAATGTGAGTAGTCACATTTCCCAGTCAACAAGACAGAGCTGTACAACAGATCAGTATCTCTTATTATCTACTTTCTCAAAGATTGAGAGGTATTGTGTGGACTCAACCAACAGATACACACACAGCTGCCTATTTCACCTTCCCCAAGCCAGAGAGTAAAAGATAACCAGTCATTGTGTTGCAAGTGCTCCATCAGATACAGCCTGTACTAACCACACTGGTGGGGGTTTGGGTAGTGGTTTTTTGTTTTGTTGGGTTTTTTGTTTTGTTTGTTTTGTTGTTGTTGTTGTTGTTGTTGTTGTTGTTTTCTGGAGGGAGGGCAGGGAATTAGCAGTTAGGGTTTGTTTTGGTTTGTGGTTTTTTTGCCCCATCCCTTTCTTTTTTTTTTCATATTCAGGCAACCAATAAAAGACTACAAACTATAGAATCAGGTATTTGAATGCTGCATGTCAAATATCTATTAGACAACACTAAGCTAACTGCAGTCAAACTCTGTGACTGTTATCTTATTAACATTGCTACTAAATTCCCCCATCTATATCATGACCTTATTAACTGTTATTAGGTTATTTAAACAATTTCACATAGTCAGGACACAGAGGAAGGACAAAAACAAACTCTTGCCTCAAGATTACAAGCTCTGTTTGTTTTATGCAATTTAATCAAATTCACCTATTTGGTAACAGTTTAAATAAATTTCTGTTCAAGAAGACTCAACAGAACCTGTACATTAAAAGCCCTGACACCACACAATTGTGTTTAAAAGGGAAATTTACAAAAATCAATAGCAAACAAAAGTAATTAACTCTGAGCCAGATGCTTGGCATCCAGAAGCACAAGGCTCTAGCTGGGAAAGATACACGTAAGACAGGACATGATGAATACCAAGCTTAAGTGTTGGTATCTGCCTTCAACTTGCAAAGGCTGATTTGAGTGTTCCATTTAACAAGTAGAAACTTGGACAGACTAACAACCAAGAATTAAGGATACAGCATAAAATCCACTTAGGTTACAAACACATTTCAATGGCTGAAGCATCCATTAAGCAAAAATCAGAATCAGGAGTAATCACAGATTGAGGTCCTCTTGAGCTAGATTTAGAGTGCAGTCCCAACTGAACTTAGTGATGGGAATTACAAATTAGTATGTTCTAACTAAAAACCAAGCAGCTGTGGGGAAACAGGGGATTAAGTATGTAGAGCCAGACTACAAAGGTAAATAATGTAAATACATAGCTAGGATGCTCAAGTTACACGCTTAAAAGGGCTCTATCTATTTTAAAAAATAATTACAGCAGTTTAAGTTTCTAGCCATGCTTATAAAAAGTAAGATTTCTCAAAAAAATTAGATGCTAAAAAAAGTAGATGTCTACTTCAGGCCTTTCCAACACCCAGAGAAGAGGCCAAAAATGAAGGTCTAGAGTCCTTATACAAATGAAGTCCTTATACAAATGAAGGTCTAGAGTCCTTGTGCAAATGAATCGATACCTCAAAAGTGATCAAACAAATCCACATGCTGAGTTTGCAACTGATTTGCCAATGGCAAGCACTGAGCAGCAGGGTGTGTTTGACCTCTTACCTTTGGGAACACATTTCCCAAAGTAAAGTCTTTCAACCCAAGAGTTTCAACTTACTGGACAAATATTTCATCTGATGTGATGTTACATCATAAAGTGAATACCAGCAAAGCTCAAAGCAACAAAGAAACAATAAAAATGCCAGAGTTGGTTTTAAGGCTACAGGGATCCCATATCTCCTGGCACCCATGGTGTCCCCTCAACTCTAGGCTTTTCCACTTTGACTAACAGTTCCAAGACAACCCCCTGCTATATCTCCATTAACAACTGCCCAGCTCTGATGCAGAGCACTGGTATGGTAAACACCAGAAGACAGGAAATATCTTGTTACCCTCCAGTCTGGCATACAGCCTGCTACCACAAGAGGAAAACACCTTTTCTTGAGCAAGTTCTGGGTTTAACAACGTGCAGCCTCAAAAATTTGGAAACAAATGTCTAACAAGCCTGAACGTGTGTAAAATCTCTTCAAAGGCGGAGTACCAAACTCTGCAGTATGAAGAAACACTTCACATCCCTACATGTCCCTAGTCCCTACTGTCTTCAGCTGTTCTAACACCAGTTTGTGACCTGAGTTTGCTCATTCCATGGTTAGGGATCTGCAAACACCAAAGCATCTCCTCAAGGAGGGTGATACAGCTCATGGCTCCACACCAGCTGAACCCAAAGGAGCCAGGTTACACGAGATGCAAAGGAGTTATGGCTCATCTGAGACAACTGCAGTACAAGGATGCTGATGGGGGATTAAGAAGGAAGTCTTAAAGCCAGGTGACAAATTGTAAATCTCTAGGACATAAGTTTCCAGGTTTGCTCTTGACTTTTTCCAGTTACTTTCTTCATGGAACAAAGTGATTTTATTTTGACACTTTGTGTGAAATATAGACTCAAACCCATCCTGGATTCTCCAGGGAAACATCAGCTGCTTGTTCCTAACTTCCAAGATCAAATATCAGCCCATGAAATCAAGTTTAATTTACTCACAAAATAATGGCTCTCATATCAACAGCACAGTTTTTCCCATAAAGCAGACAATGACCCTTTGTAGTCATTCCATATTTCCTTCTGCAAAAGCTAAATGACATTCACTTTAATTTGATGTTTCTGAAACAGTCCAATTTCGGCAGTTGAATAAGGCTGTGGGTAGGAAGCCTTCAAATTCACATGTGCCAGGCAGGGTTTCAATTCTTTTCCTCTTGGATCAAGAAAATCCACAAGACTCACTTCAGCCAGTGAATCTGACAGCAAGAAGCCAGGAATCTCACAGGAATGGCTGGCAGCACTAACGATCTTTCACCAGGAAAAATGTGTGCAAAAGAATGCCATCTGAGAGTACTTTCTCCATTTTGAGACTAACAAGTATATCAAGGGCAGAGTTAAAAGAAATAGCCTTCAGAGAAGAAAGAATACCCTACCTTATAAGAAAATAAAATTATTTACAAAGTAATAAATGTAATCATATTTTTTTCAATTGACTCACCAAAAATATCTTCACTAGGGTTTAACTGTACAGCAACTCTAATTAAATGCCACCTCAGTTTATTTGAAGACAATTTTGCTAAAAGCTTCAGAGTGTTTAATATCTGTATGCATCTGTTAAATGTCAGTCAAATAGTACCATGATGCTGAGGCTGCAACAGCCATCCCTTTTTAAGGACTTGTTTCTTCTTCCTCCACCTCAAAACTGCTGATGACAGTTGGTTTGTGGGGTTTGAAGAAGATAAACTCTCTAAGCCCCCACTGCAGTCCTTATCATTTTGCCAGATAAATAAGGTGGTGCCACCCAAGCTCCTACCGTGTCACTGTGGCTGGCACTTAACTGACACACAGGCTACGCAGACTAACAGAGTTATCATCCACAACCAGAGTTTATTGAGGAGCTCTGGTGCTGCATTTGGTAGGGCTGCCTGACTTTAGTAGCCAGCTGAAGGAAAGCATTTCCATACAGTTTAAAGGGAAGGAGGAAAAAAATGGGGCAGTGATTGAGTCTGGCAGCAACTTTCCCCACTTCCCTCAGCACAGGCTTTGCATTTACCAGCTGCAGAACCTGAAAGAATATTGATTGCTTAAATCAGAAAATGACTGTGATACTGTTGCTAGATACACCAGTCTCTGTACAGATAAAAATGAGAAGCCTTTCCCATTTTAAATGTTCTGGAGCTGTAAACATACAGGCTCCGGCTATTTAAACACAGCGCTTGTCAGTGGTGGTCCTATCCCTGGCTAACCTCAGCATCAGTTTCTCAAACCCACTTACAGCTGCTGAGAACTGGGACTGAAACATAAAGCCTGTTTGACTTAAAATATAATGCAAAATATTTAATAACTCTTCCCTCCACTCTATTCTGCAGGCCAGACTAATTACAACTCTCAAGTGAAAGGCTTCCAGCTAGGACCTCTTGCACAGATTTAAGCCTGGGGCTGCACACAGTTGTCAATTACACATCATTTATATTTAAGAGAATGCAGCAAGTAGCAAAACAGAGTTTTGAACAAAAAGTAAATCTTTGCATCTTGCTAACTTAACAGATCTGACAAAACAAGAGTTTGACCCTCAGGCCCAGGCTTATCTGTTTGCATGGGGGATTCCTGGAGTGCCACTGAAGGTTTAGGGTTCTTTGAGCTTTTTAACTATCAGGTTTTAGTATTCTGCAATACTGCAAGCATATTTCATAATGCCAATACACTTGTTTATAAATTGAAAAATGTAATAAACATTTTAAAAAGTACTGTGCTGGAGTCTTTGTATATAGGAAGAAGTAATTTTTTGCTTACATACACACACAATTTAACAGTATAGAAAGACTGAAAATCCAGATGTCTCAGGAAAGAACCCCTCTGCATAAGTATCAACTTTACCTTTAGTTTAATTTGAAATACCTTGTTGAGGAATTCTCTTACTATTATTGCTGGGGATTTTTTTATTAAGAACATTAGTCTAGAAAACTGGAAAGTCAGCATCCTGAGGTAAGTTGCTAGGAATATTGAAAAAATTACTTGAAATATTATATAGTGGATACAACTTTACTTGCTGAAGGGGAAACAGGAAATTCAGATTAGACTCTCAAAAGAAGGAAGTTGTAAAACAAAACAAAACAACAAATAAAACCCACACACTTAAAGGTTTAAAATATTAAGTAATTTTAGTTCAGGGAATAAAATAAATAAAAAAGATAATGCCAGCCTTGCCATGTTGCAACAGAAGCAACCAGAAATAATGTCTCTAATAAAGACATTCTGCATATGTGTACATCGCTACTTGCCAAAAAAAAATAAACTGGCACTTCTAGATTAGCAAAACCACTGAGATACTGCTGTCACCACTACCTTCTTTTTACTGGTAGAGAGAATATTCCATACCTGGAAAAATAGAATATTCCATACCTGGAAAAATAGGTGTATCCCGAAGCCCAGAATTTAATTAACTTATCTTATAAAATAAATATGCAAATTGGGGAGATAAATTTCTACCTTGGATAAAATCTAAATCAATTTAGTTCTGCTGTTTGATATGTTTCAAGCACAGATTAGGATAAGCGTCTCTGGAGAAGAAACATTAAAAAAAATAGACAAGTTAGCAAGGAAGTCATGCAACCAAATACACAAGTTAAGTTTTATCATGCAGAAAGGAGATCAAAGAGCAATAAAGTGAGTATGGGGCTGGAAAGAATTGAGAGAAGATTTAAGCTTTCATTTAATCAGGAATGAATAGAAGAGTTAGAGTGTGCAAACATTAGATTGCATAAACACCAATGGAAGAGGGTTTATAGTAATGCCAGTGAGCATAACTAGAACAAGAGCAACTGCACTGAGAATGCAAAAATGTAGACAGAAAAGGACAAGCTTTGAGAGAGCAATTTTAGAACACATCATGTTAATCTTTCAAAGAAAGCAATGAAAACATGCTTTTTCAGGAGATTCAGAACAAGAACAGATGAAAATAAACACACAAGAACCTCAGAGACTAGCCAGCTATTTACAGCAGGAACTTGTGTCTCAGAATCAGCTGGCAGCCTAGACTCACATACCTATACAGAGAAGCAGTTGCAGTCTTACCACTCATCGGGTGAACATACCACTGTCACCTCAATTTAAAATTCTTCATTAAAACTGAGCAAATTAAATAGGTGGGTCAAAAAGCTAAGATGACACGCTAGTAAAGAGAGGCAATATCGATAGAAAAAACACTGGCAAGCACATTCCCAGACTCCAGGTGAGCAAGCTGTCCTCATGGTTTCACACAGGATTTTTTATACTGTTACCAGTTACTTTCAGTGTTTGGCTGGCTAGGAATGTGGTATGACTGCACTTCCAGGAGTAAGCCAAGGCCA
Organism: Euphonia xanthogaster; assembly: GCA_034509185.1. Classification (NCBI taxonomy): domain Eukaryota; kingdom Metazoa; phylum Chordata; class Aves; order Passeriformes; family Fringillidae; genus Euphonia; species Euphonia xanthogaster. Next base: position 96,751,645 of record JAYDZK010000001.1, on the reverse strand, counting down.
TCACGACCTGTATCACTCTCATGCATGACCATCAGTCTTGGACTAAGAAGTGGAGACCTACAGGAGCTGTAATGGGTCCACCACACACACACCTGTCTGCTAATGCAAAATAAAGACCAGTTGCAACAAAATCTGCAAGTGTAATTTTATCTAGACGCTTTTAAAATCTAATCCAGCATCACCATCCTGTTTTTATATCTGCCTGTATGCAGACCTACTTAAAAAACTGCATGACATACTGTAGTTCATAAGACTTTTTTTTATCTTTAGGTAGATAAAGTTGATCAACTACACAGTTAAATATCTGCGAGGAGCAGGATGCACCTGACGTTGCAGACGGGTTGCCTGTGCAAACCCCATTCCCACTACACAGGAGATAGGATGCTTTTCACCCGGCCAGGGCTGTGCCAGCCCTCCTCCGGCCAAGGAGCTCCCGACGGGAGCGCTGCCGAGCTGGACGGGCACAAGCCAGCAGGGACACCGGCGGTGCGGTGCTCGTGCTACGCAGGCGGGGGACGGGAGGGGGCACAACCAGGAACGAGTGCCGGACGGGACACACGGCACCACGCCGGGCAGGACACACGGCACCACGCCGGGCTCCCGCGGCTGCGCCTGCACCGAGCCATCCGTACGCGGGTCCCGCACCGGTTCAGCCACCCTGGCAGGACCCGCCGCCAGCCCCGGGTCACAGAGGAGCGGGACCCGCCGCCAGCCCCGGGTGACAGCGGGGCGGGTGACACCGGAGCGGGACCCGC
>JAYDZK010000001.1:96737970-96750230 GCA_034509185.1 Euphonia xanthogaster | reverse complement strand
CGGGACACAGGTGTGGCCCTTCGCGGCCGCGGGGTGGCGGTCGGGGGGCTGGTTGCCACCGCCTCCTTCTCCTTCTCCCCGTCCGAGCCCGGTGCTGTCCGTGCCCCAAAGCCGCTTTCGGCCGGGCCGCTTCTCAGGCAGGCAAGGCTCTGCCCGCGCGTCGCTGCCGCACCTGGAGAGAGGTACGAAAGGAAGATGCTCACGGGGGCTCGGCTGCCTATGGGATATGTGGTTCAGGTGACACCGGTACCTAAAAAAAGGTGAATACAGCTATATCTAGGTTGATGTGGGGTTAGAGATCTTACTAGTTTTACTTAGCAGAGCTGTCCTTAAATAACCCGTGACCGATTCTGTGTAAACGCCACACATTTTCCATTAGCTTGGTTTTGTCGATTGTTGCTTAGAAATATGCTCATAAGCAAAGTGCTGTCTGAAAACTGACAAAGATAAAAAGGTGTTAGCTTTCAGGAAGAGTTGTTTTAACTTGTATTATACAAATAAATAGATTGCATTGGATAGGTGACTTCAGAACCACCTCAGTTTTCCTGTCATGCATTTTCTTCAAAGAGGAGGGTCTGGAACACACAGTTATTTATGCTCTGTCCGTAGGATAATTCATGACTAAATAAACTCCTTTGTTGATTAGTAAAATTTTCAACTGAACCTGAAGTCTGGTAAGTAACTTCCTCAAAAAAACAAAAAAACAAAAAAACCCACCCCAAACTGAATTGAATGTTTTAGTCAACAACTCGGTAATAAATGTTTTGGGTTGGGAAGCTGAGGGTTAATAGGTTGGGTTGCTGTCATTCCCTTTTTTCAGTGGTCCAGATGCTTGCACAAATTGTAGACACTTCTTGCTAAGTCTCTCATCATTGTAGAGGGAATAAAAATAAGGGATTCAGCTTATAGACAAGAATGGAAAATATAAGTATTTTGACTTACCACAGCATAACTCTAGAATCTGTTCTGGTTTTTGATACATTGCCAATACCTCCAATACCTCAGCATACAAAGACCAGTTTTTGGCCCACTCACCCACTTGCCCTTGTTGTATTTTCTTTTTACACAATGAAAAACAAATGTGTTTAACTGTCAGCACCATAGGCTCATAAAGCATCTCAAAGTCAAATTTGTGATTCTTCCAGTTCATGCATCTTCTTCCAAGACTAATTTTGTAGGCTACATTTTATGGAGTTTCTTGCAATTCCAGATTTCGCCCACTGTCCTGATTTTGTTGTCATCTTTAGTACTGATTAATCTAAAATCTTTAGACTTTGTGACAGGACATCACAGCTGCCAATAAGACTGCAAGTTTCAAATATGTGAAAAAGGAAATTTGTTAATATGACCTCAGGTTTATCAGAACTAAAAACATTGCTAGACAGAAAAGGGCAATTTAACTTCAAAATTATATAATAAAGGAAAACCATACTTCACTGTCCACTCAGTAGCACCATAAATTTTAAAATGGTCTGCAGGACCAGAAAGAAGACAAAAAAACCATCTTGGACTGCCCACAGTTTTCTTAATATATATTTGCCAGTACTGAACCTTACAATGAAATTGGTGATTGTCTTGATCCACCCTTTTTTCCCTAATGCATCCAGTTAAAACTCTTGTCCTCATAATTATTATGTATTCCTTTATTCACTGGCTTAGCAGGATATCCAGACTTTTCTTTTTGGCCCATTAAGACTTTTGTGCCCAACAGCTAATTAGTGTTTATCCAGTAGCTACAATATAGAAACTACATATTAAAAGTAGTCATGGAGACTGTCATGCAAAAGAAATAATGGTGATTGACATGCTAAGTGTGATTGTCTTTCCCTTGGTGGTCATAGACTAAAATAGCAGACCAGAATTCAAAAGTTAGCTCCATCCCCACTTGAAGCTTTGTACTTTGCTAAAGAAAATAAAAAACCACTCTTGATAAATGAAAACCATAAAGGAGGTACCTGCCAAACAAGAGACATTAAAACTCTCAACTAGAAATTGCTTTCTTCCTTTTGTCATCTCACTGTGGTTAGACTGTTTCTAACCTGATGTACAGGCTGTAATAATCAGCAAAGAACAAGAAGATGCTCTTTTCTGGTAGCTAGTTGTATCAAAGTATTGGTCAGTTCAGCCAGGACCAAGACTGAAACAGCTACGGGTCAGCTAGACCTGAGAAAACATGTGTGAATCAGCTCCTGCAACAGGAAACACTTCCAGCAAAGGTGTGAGAGACAAGGAACAATAAGAGACTTCTAAATATCAGAAGCAGAAATCAGAAATTCTCTGATTTACATAAAACTGAAAAATTTTTGCCCATCTTGATTTCTTTGCACTGCAGTTTTGCAGCTCGCTTTATGATTCTCCTTACAGTTCCCGTACTAAAAAATGTTACACCCTGAAAAAAGTCAAAGTAACTCAGGGCTCGAGTAGTTTTTGTATCACAATGCTTTCTGACTGTTTGGTGAGGGGTTTTTGTTTGTTTGATTTTTTCCCTTCCAATTACAAAATATGTTTATGGGAGAATATCTGTTGGAGAAAAAAACCCCAGACTTAAAAGAACTGACAAAAATCCCTGTTGGATCTCCGGAAATACAATCTGAATATCAAGCTACTTTTACTGTCATAATTTGCGAGAGTCCATTGACCAATTTCTGCCCTCAGTTACATCATTTAGTTATCAAATGCTAGCAAATCATGGCTTTGGTCTTGAAACAGTTAGCTGTGAAAAATCTGAGATTCAAAATAAATAATTGCTGGCTATTTTTAACTGTTAGTGTACTTTTTGGTCATGATTTCAAGATCTCAGACTCTCCCTTAAAAACTAAAAAAGCAGCTAATATTGTTTCTAATCACTTGTCTTCACAGGCTTTGGCTTGAAGAATATAAAGCAAATATTAAAGGCCTTGATACGGAATAGCAGCAGCTGACAACATTACAGTCACATCTGTCCAAACCTATTATCTCTGCATTTTGAGACCTGTGATTCTATTGTTTTCAAATGCTGATCTGGTTCTTCCAAAGCTTGTTCTATCCTGCAAGTATAAAAACATAAAAAGTTGTTAAACGAATAACCCTACTGAGAAAGCATAAAGTTTTGTCATAAAAACCCTAGAGTTGTTCCTACCACTCCATAATTTAGCATTTTTTTCATGATCTTGACCACCCACAATTTCCAAATTCCCTTCAGTGCTCCTAACTTCCTCATAACCCAGTAATCTCCCTCCCAGCTTCCAAATTCCCAATGCTTCCTGGCTTTGCTCTATGGCTTCCCATGATCATTTCAAACATTACCTCTGGATATTTTCTGAATACTGAATATTTCAGTTGCTGCTTCTATTTCAGATCCACAGCTCTGTGATATCCTATTCAGCTGCTCTTTGATCATTTAGCTCCACTTTTCTTTGTCAGCAGATATGACTCCTACTGTCTCACCAACTTTATTCTGGAAAACAGCTCATTGCCCTTCTTGCATTTATTCTGAAGGAAGATGCTAAGCCAAACTCTCTTCATAAATTTCTCCTAATGTGCATCATAACACACTTTTCTTGACTCTAATCATCATCTAACAAGTGCATCTTGTATAATGGAGTGCATCATGAGCAATGGAGAGAAAAAAAAGGATTTTGAAACTGCAAGTTACGTAAATTTAACTGTTCACTTCGTGCTTTGCTATCTGGACATTTTCACATAAATGTTCTAGACTGTTCTTAGCCCCCTACGTATCACAGGGCTGCTTTCTGCTTCTCTACCTGATTTTCTCTTAACCTGCCTTTACTTGAGCAACACATAATTGTCTTTTGGTGTTGAGAAACCCAGAAAACTCATCATTATTTCTCCAGTCTGATCTTTGGTGGATGTGTTTCAACTGCAATAAGCAATCACTCATTATTCTTGTAGCTAGGACAAGTTACAAAACTTATGTATATACATCACCTCATAATGCTGCAGTTTTCCCAGACAGGCTACAAAGCATCTTTCAGGCTTATTTCTAAAGAGGTACTATCTGGAATCTGTAGTTTGTCCTGAGCATAACTTCTTTGCCACATAACCATAACTAAAATGGTCAGCTGTAGGTAGTGTGAGTATTGTTATTGTTTTGTCCTAGTGGTTTAGACCAGGATTATTGTAGTAGCAGTCCCCGCTGGAGAATGATGAGTATTGATTTTATGATTGTAGAAGGTTGATTCATTGCTTTATTTTTACTATACTATACTATATTATATTATACTATACTGTACTATACTATACTGTACTATACTGTACTATACTATACTATACTATACTGTTTTATATGAAAAACTTATTGCTTTTGCTAGATAGTCTGATACAGTTTTGACTTAATCGGTTAATTAATCAAAACACTATTACTAGAGTTTAATTAAGAAACTACATTTTGGTAAACAATCTCCATAACATTTACATGTGCACAACAACAGGTGTAGTAAGTGGAGCTAGGAAATGTTTTCTCTGAGCTTTCTCACAGCTTCTCATATCTTCCCAGGAAAATCCTGGGAGAGAATTATGTCTCTCTCTGTTCAGAGGATATGTGATTACCACACAGAATCCTTCCATTAGGGTTTCCTGGTGAATCATGAAACATTTTAATTTTTTCAGAGATTTAGTCTCTACTACTGGATCATTTCTCAACTTTTTCTATGCTGGTTTTTTTCCCAAGAGTTTACTCCCAGTTTCTGCAACACCTCTTTCTTAGGTCCCTTTTCACTGTTGTTTTTTTTTTTTTTTTTATTTTTTTTATTGTTGTTGGTTTTTTTGTTGTTGTTGTTGTTGTTTTTTATTTGTTTGTTTCTTACATGATTTGGCCTGCTTGAACTACAATGTAGGTCATAATCTTCATCCTTGAATGATGCGTCTCTAACCTAGTACCAGGGCTTTTACCTCTGCTTGCCCCAGTTAGTCACCCACCAGTCGTCAACATCTTTGTTACCACATGCCTGAGTAAATAAAGGCAAGACAGCAGACTGATCTTGGAATTAAATATTTCTTTGTAAGTCTATATATAAACAGATTGAAGTTGATTTGCAGAACACAAGCTCAGGGGGTCCGTTACTGGAGAAAGGATCATATCAGTGCCAAGGTAAGGTAGAAGGACAGAGCAAATTGTTACATATCATCCATTCAGGTATCAGAGGCAAAAGACCAAGACTCTTCAGAAGACTTTTCTACCCCTTTAAAAATACCCTTGTTCAAGATAAAGGATCAAAGATTTCCATTTCTTTTGTAAGGCTGAATCTTGTGCATTCTGCTTCAGGGTAATTTAGAAAATTTTAGCTTGTCCTTTATGCATCTTGATTCTAAGTCTAGACAGCCACAGGACTCCAGCTTAGTCTGCAGGCCTGACTGCTTACTCTTTAATCTTCTACTAAACGAACACATCACCATACTGTGTCTCTGTGCTGTCAAATCACATTTTCCAAAGGAAAACCACTCTGCAGGGACATTTTTGACTGGAAAAAGATAAGGGAAGAGAAGCAAACAAAAGAAGCAAGGAGATCACAATCTGAGACTGCACTCTTTCAAATCATTCTTGTACAACCACAGGCACCTGTTTTTGACTCCATTCAGAGGCAGAATGTCAGGTATCTCTCTCAGGTATGTTCTGAGCTGGTGCAGCCTTTCTGGTGTTTTATACCTGTGTTCTGACAGCATAAAGTGCCAAGCCAAAATAAGAAAAGTCTCCATGAAAGTAGACAGCCCTTAGTCTATTTTTTAAGTCACAGGGTAATCTTTTGTGATGTCTGTGATGCTCATTCTCCAGTTTTGAGTAAAACCTGCCTTGGGAAGTTCGTAGGAATTGTCTTGTGGTATCTTTGGCTGTGGTTGTGCAGTGAGACCCAAGAAGACTTCCTTGCTTCCACGTTTGGGTGAATATCCCATAGGATATTCAGGATACTCAGTCAGGATAAGATATGCAAGTGGTCAATTATTTACCAACTACCTCTTGATTACAAAAACCAAGCACACTGAAAGGAAGAGATCTGAAGTACAACTATAGAAACAAAGTAGGACTGAAAAAGAGTCAGGTATTACTGAGTCAAAACTTCTCTTGCCCTTCATGTTCCCATACTATAATTAAATGGTGCTAGTTACTTTAGAAATTAGCTATTAAATGGTGCTAGTTACTTTAGAAATTAGCATAGAAACTTCATATAGCAATAGAAAAAAATATAAGAATATTAACAAAGTAAAATGAATTTCCTGAATCTGAAATTAGGTCTCCCTACAACATTGCAACAAACACAAGGATAATAGATACACCCAACTCATAATAAGCAAAATTTTTTGATATTTAAAGAAGTCCTTCATTGAAGAATTTTTAAAGCTTATAAAAATATTTTTGGTGAAAGAAAACTGTAGAAAATACTTTTTGCCTATCTATATATTTTTTCTAATTGATATTTGGAATTATTATTGAATTGAACTAAGGATTTGGCAAAGACTGGAGAAATATTTTCCCATAAATATTCTGAATAAGGTTTAATCAACTCCACTGTAGTGTTATTATATGAGTCAGCTCTATAAGTTGTGGGTTTTATCCAAATCTGGTATGAGAAATATTTTCTTCACTAGAAGTGACAGGCATGCAAATCAAGTTTCACTAACACCAGCATAACAAGTACCAAGAAATAAAAATTTGATGAAATATAACAAGACTCGATATCTCTAGTTCATCATAAGTCACTCCATCTTCAAAATGCTTCTTCATATTTGCTGCCTTTTTATATCAATCAGACCAAATGCCTTACAGTCAAAACCAATTCTCAATCACCAATGTAATGCAAAGATTTTAGATAATTTAACATATAAAAAAAATCTGCAGCCTTTACCAGAAAAAAAGAGAAAATGTGTGTTACAAATGGGTGAAAAAAGTATGTGCACAAACCTGCTTCAAACTAGCCACATATTAATGTTCACTTCTATTATGAAGCTAAGAAGAGAGGAATAAATATTGAAGAATTAAGACAGTGGCTAATACCTTCTGAAATAATTTTTAAATAGCACTAAGTCCTCATTGACTTTGTATCAACATCCTAACAGATCCTAAAAATGCTACATGGGTTTGATTTCTGATCTTGTCATGTATTCTAACTTTAAATTACTCAAGAAGTCCTGCCCTGATATTCTGTGTAGCATATCAGTGACTACAATTGCTCATAAATAAAATACATAATAATGCATCCATTGAGGAACTTCATGATTTGGATGAAGATGTCTTTGTATGTGCGTATACTTGTTGCCTTGAGTTCAAGAACCATTTTCATCAAATCATTCTGCACGATCCTTGTAGTATTTATATCAAAACAGGACTCTGCATTTTAAAATCTTCTTTGAAATATTTAGATCCTTAAAAATCTTTACATATTCTAATTTTTCCTTCTTCAAGTCCTATAAGCTTTTTCCTGTTTCCTGCTCATTTTTATGGAGCTATCTTATAAAGGAAAAGGAAAATAAGGTGCATATGTTTTTAAAAAGAAATATATGAAAAACCTCAAGCCAATTCTTGCCTTTGAGACAATCACAATTAAAAAAAACTCACTTGCTGTGAAAGACACTGGGAGTCAGTTCTCTACTAATGGTGGTTATAGCTAAAAGGTCCTTTTGCCTGGGAAAGGCATAGATGCATCCTGTTCACTGAGCAGCAGAAATGCAAGTCAGTGGAAATAGAGTTAAGGTTCATGCCAAGAAGGTATATAGTCTTTGTGAAGCTCAAGAGATGAGATCCAGGTTTGTTTAACCACAAAAATTAACCAGGAGGAGGAGGATTTTTTCTTTCAAATTTACAGCTGGAGCCTACAAAAGACAGAATCTAATGATAGATGGAGTCATCAAATCTGTTGGAAAAGCAGATGTACAAAGTACAGCAATCTTACATACCAGTGAATAAAACATATCTAAGAATTTTCCTGTGCACTGAGGCAAAGTAGTATGCAGTTAGATAAAATCTCTTAGCCCCAAATCAGTGTCTGTGTGCAACCTACCTATTGGTAATGACCCCCAGAATGATGATGAGCTGAACTGCCCCCAAGAAGTATTTGGGGAAAGCACTAGCTAGGAAGGGCCAAGCTCACATCAGGGCACAGTTTAATGGTTTGTTAGCAAAAGGATTATCATCTAAAGGTCCAGCAGTACCCTCAGACATGCTGAAATCTCCTAGCAAAGGCACAGTTATTCCAGGAAATTTTTCTGGTAATGATTTCTCCATTGGCCTGTCCCCCTTCTAACCCTCTTTTTTCCCAGCCATGCAAATTAGAAGCTACTGGTGAAGTGGCTGTTCTCAATTTAATTGGCACTAGAAAACTTCTGCAAACATAAAGGTGGGAAGCAAGCCTGGTGAAACTGAATGAGAAGAATTCATTATCATAAGGAGAGGAAGGAGTCAAGGGATTAGAAGAAATAACAAACTGTAGCACACTCAAGGACCTGGCAGATGGAGTCTTCTGGAAACTTCATTTAAATGACAGAAGACTGCCAGGAAGATAGCATTAACTGAAGAGGTTTATAAATGGAGAGAGAACAGCAAACATCTCTGATGTTAGACAGAAAGCAGAGGTAAGAAATTACTTATGGCTGTACCAAGAGTTTTAAAACAACGTGAGAATTAAGGAAAAATCAGGCAAGGAACAAGGACATCTCTTCATATGTATGAAGAAAACAATACTAGGGATTAGCAAGGGGATGAAAATAAAAGAGTTAACAGGGATTTAAATTAAATAATTAAAAAGATATTTTCTTACCAGAAAATAATTCTTGGAGTTAATTCCTCTCTTGGCAAACTGATTTTCCTCTGGAAGTGCCTATATCCACTAACTCTCAGGGCAAGCAAAGGCAAAAAGGCATATATGTTCAGTGGCAGGACTGGTAGTTCATTTTAATGGTTAAAATCTATTGCTGTACACAGAAAGAGTAGACTAGAGCGCAGAGCAGGAAATTCAAATAAGCAAATGTAAACATTCCTAGAAAGTGAAATGCTTTTGATAGTCTGCTACAGTATCCTATAACCAAGATGTGCTACAGAGGTGGATGATAAGGTGGGTGAAATATTGGCTTGCTCATCAGGCTCAAAGGGTTGTCATCAACTGTACAAAGTTCAGCTGGCAGCTGGTTACCTGCTGCATGCCTGAGGGGTTGATACTGGAGCTAATACTGTTTATTTTATTTATTAACAACCTCAGCAATGGGGCAGAGGCGCACACTCAGGAAGTTTGAACTGGGGTGAGTGGTTTGTAGGCTGGAGGGCAGGGGTGCTATTCAGACAAACTTCAACAGGCTGTAAAATATGCCATCAGGAACCTCATGAAAGCCTCAACAAGGTAAATGGCCTGAACTGAGAGAGCAAAAATCCCAGGAACCAGTATGTGCTGGGGACAGACCAGCTACAACACAGCTTTACAGAAGAGGACCTGGGGCTCCTGGTGGACAACACACTGAGCATAAACCAGGAATGCGCCTGTGGCAAAGGCAGCCTGGGCAACCTGGGCTGCTCTAGCAAGGGTGTGACCAGAAAGCTAAGGCAAGTGTTTCCCTTTTGCTCTGCTCACCCCATGCAGAGCTTTGAGCTCCCCAGTACAAGAAAGACACTGGTAGCCTGGAGTCCTGCTATGAGTGACCCACCAGGATGATCAGAGGGACAGCATCATGAAGGAAGAGGAGAGGGCAGGAGAACTGGGCTGGCTCAGCCTGAAGAAAAGACAGGAATATTGGTGCTGTCTCCAGGGGTTATAGAGATAGTGGAGCCAGACTCTTTTCAAAGGGACACAGTGGAAGAAGAAGAAGAAGAAGCAATGGATGCAGGCAGGTCCAAGGGAATTCTGATTAGAAACAGGAAATCCCATTTATCCATGGGGTGGTCTGACACTGAAACAGGTTGCCCAGAGAGGCTATGAAATATTTATCCTTGGAGACATTCAAAATTCAGCTAGGCCCTGAGCAGCTCAGTCTAATTTGATCTACTTTGAAAAGTCTTTAAAAGTCCCTTAAAGTGGACTTAAAATGTCCCTTAAAATGTGTATGATTCCATAATTACAAAAAAGTGCTGATTGATTTTGAAGGCAATCAAGAGTTGGAACTGCTACATATCTGAGAGGAGCGATGCCTTTCCTTTCTCAGAAAATGTTTCCTCACACAACTATTAACTTGCCTGCAGTAGAAACCTGTATTTTTCCCCGAGGTTTGAAACAGATGTCACATCAAATCATAACATAAAAATATCTGCTTCAAGGTGGTAAAACCTTGATATTCTTCTCCTGACTCGTCCATACCTGTCAAAACATAATGGAAACAAGAGTGAAGCCATGAAAAGCCTAATATGTCCGAGGAGGCAAAATAACCTTTTCCAGCAGCCTGAAAATTAGAGGTCTTCACTGTCACCACTTGAAATAAATCTTAGTCTAAAACCAACCAGAGGAGTTTCTCTGCTTAGACAGAAACCTTTGTGCTGCTGTTTTACACTTCATTAGAAATCTTTTACCCATTTCCAATAGTTCTAATCACCTATACAACATGGTGATTGGACCACAGTCTCTGTGCTGAGGACTCAGAATTGGACCATTAATTTAGATTTTCTAATTAAAGAATTAATGTTCTGCATATAAGTACTTTGTCAGTGACTGGTGCTTCAGAATTATATTAGTAAGGGCAGAGCAAAACTGCTGCTAGGGTGGCTCTGTTTTCTGTAGGTAAAAAAATTCAGAATTTCTGCCAATGCTCACAATCTCACAGTAAAACTATAGATAAAAAGACTGTTTTTTCTCTCTAGACCTCAGTCTAAGTACTTGTGTGCAACAGAATTTCAATTTCTGTTGTCAGGTCTTACACAGTTTCCAAACATAGTTCTAAGTTGTCATTCTTTGTCCTGTTTTTAATGATCAGAACAAAAATAAACTACATATGGTTTTCTTCCACATAAGTTGACTTTATGCTTTTCAGCCCTAGTACTCTTATTGTTTGGCTCACTCATTCCTCTAAAAGAGAGAACCTGACCTCCAAATGGAATTTAAGAGTAAACATATCGTTATTCCATGAAGAACACCCCTGTAGAGGAGTAGGCTGGAAATAGGCACAAATAGAACTGAGCAACAGTAGACTCAGGCTTTCATTACCTTGAGAAGGTGGGGACATTCTAATGGTTGCTCTAAAGATTTTATATGTCCATATATTCCCAACTATATTTCACTTTCACACAATGTGTGGCTTTTTCTCCATTTTTCTTATTTCCCCTTTATGTAGCCTGGTGCTCTGTATTCTCCTCCGGGTCTGATCTCAATTGCATCCATATTCCGTTTCAGTAGCGCTCCATAAGAGAGACAGACAAGCAAGGCATATTTTTTTTCTATTAAATAAAATACCACCTGATGTAATGCACTGGCAACATGCCCATTTTTCACCATTTCAGAGCTAAATCTTTGACTGCAAGACCTATGGGGAGAGGCTACTGTTTCCACCTTATTTATAATACAGAAGTGTATATTGTGGACATCATATAAGACACAGCTATCATGACCTGAATGTCATTATTTTCTTCTAGAGGAGCTATGGGATTTCATACAAAAGGTTATCATAGTCAGTCTTCTCATAGTCCCCATTCTCCTGGAAAGACAATCACATGGAACACTTCCACAAATGGATATGGACAGAACAATTATCTCATTAGGGAGAGGCCACTGTGTTCTCAGGAGGAGGAAAAGTGCCTGTTTTCTCAGTATTTCATCTGAGCTTGGTATGTGCCTTGCCTCTCCATAGGAGGAATTGGTCCCAGCTTTCTGTACATCCTGAGGAAGGTGACTACTATTACATAGCTTTATACACCTGTGACCTTTTATTTAATTTTATTTCCTTGAAATATGCAGAATAATCCTTAGGGTGCTGAAGCAGAATAAAACACTACATTATTTTTCCCAGTCTCCTTAAAAGAAGGGGAAGATGATGCATCCCTTCCCTCCCTGCTTCTGTACAAGCTGATGACTTTGCCTTCAGTCACCAGACCCACTCAGACAAAAGGCACTGGGCAAAAAGTACATAGAGATATTGCCACTTGTCTCACTTATGTAGAAATGAAGCAAAGAGAGAACTGTGAGATGTGAGAGAGGATCTATCAAAAAAGAAAGATAACTTCAACTTTTACCCTTTGCAAAAGACGTTCTAATATTAATAAATGACTTAGGCATTCAAAAGCCTCTGGAATACATAAAACCAAAATATTGTTGCTTTTTTTTTTTTTTTTTTTTTTTTTTTTTTTTTTTTTTTTTTTT
>JAYDZK010000001.1:96634193-96727406 GCA_034509185.1 Euphonia xanthogaster | reverse complement strand
TAAAATGAACAGATAAACTGAAGGTTTAATCTCACTGTCTGTTACAGCTTGATGATGTAGTTCCAGATAATGATAATAGAAATGTCTTACCTAGACCTCAACATGAACTTGTAGCTTTAAGAATAAACAGAAGAAACACTCTATTACTGCTGTACCTGTAGTTTCTTTTATCTTGGGGATCCGATGACATCCTTCCCTCAAAGTGCCGAAAAGTGGTTCAGCATTGATTGCTGAATGCACAACAGGCACCGTCATTCTGTGACACACGGCTTCAGGCTGCTGGTGCAGGTCCTTGTATGTTGTTCCATGGTTTGGAAGAATGGCAGCTCTTTCATCTGCTGGAACATAGGCAATGCCCTTCATTGATGGATCAGAGATGATGTGTTTACCATCAGAGGTACAAAGAGGGGATTCAACGGGGGTAGCACACGTGCTACTGCCTGTGCTGCATCCTGCATCCACTGAAGAGCACTGAGAGCTCTGCAGCGAGAAATGGCCTTCACTTTGCAGAGATGACATGCGCTTAGCCAAGTGATACTCACAAAGTCTAGCCACACTCTGCTCAGCTTCTGGAAGCTTTGAAGGATGATCATCTGCAGATAAATCAGTATCTTCTGCATCGTTTAGGTCTTTGGCTGAAGACACAGGAGCCATATCTGACAGGAAGTTTTCACCTTGGCTAAGCCCTGAGGTGTCATCCTGATCCACCTCAGGATCCACTTCATCCTTACAGTCAGTTTCTGTTTTACCAAGGACAGGAACTCTTGGAAAAGTCTTCCCATTAACTGTTTCTGGGCTTGGCTTATCTGCTGCCCCATCATCGGCAGCGTACCATCTTTGGCGAAAGGCAGTTCTCTCCACATTAAAAGTGCTTAAGCGCTGGCTGTCTCTTGCTGAAAGAGTTCCAAATTTAGCTTTTAGATCTTCATCAGACTCTGCTTTTTTATTTCCCTGTTGCTTTTTCACAGTAGCATTGCCATCAGAGGATGCTTTTACTTCGTTATCTGTCATCTTATTTTTCCTTTTACTAGTGCAAGAATATACCAAGGATCCCATGTGCAATTTGCTAAAATAATCAGTGACAGATTTTGTTTCCATGGTCTCTGGCTCCATTTCCATGTTATCGGAATGAAGAATCTGCTTTGAAGGCACAACTTTTGACTGTAGCTCTGCAGCCTGACCACCAGCCAAAGGCTGTGAGGGCTTCATACCTGGCCCTCCAGCCTGATTCTTAGCAATGGGAAATTCAGTCTGCTCTTCCACAAGCGGTTGGTAGCCTTCACTTGTGGTCAAAAACATACGTGCAGTGTTTTCCGACTGTTTCTGTGCTGTGGCTAGCTCAGAGCTTTCAGTCATTTCAGAGGAATTTGTTTCATTGCCAGAATCTGAAGATGACTCAGGGCTATATGCTCGCAGGATAGCTACACCTGCAAGCCACAAAAAATAAGAGTCAATTAAATGACAGCAGCTGAGGCACCTGGATAAGCGACAAGCAAAAGGGGGTGTATTAGAGACAAAAATATTCTTTGTAAGAATACTCTGACTTTATTGCACAGTTCCCGAGACAGGTAGTTTAATAACAGTGGTGGCTCCATTTAATATGAAATATGATGTATGCAAAATGATGGCAAAAAAATGAAAGGAAAACTAAAAAAAAAAAACAAAACCAAACCAACCCTCATGAAATGGAGTACTTCCAAAGCTAAATGGATGAGATGGAATGATTCTCAATGAATAAATGTAACTATGGTGAAAGAACCTGAATTGTCATTCGTCTGCTGTTCCTCTGAAGCAGCCAAAGCTTCTAGTGCTTGAAGAGTAGAGACCACAGCATCATCTAGCCCCTTCTCACACTTCCCCTCTGTATTAGTAGGGACAGCATCGATAAGCGACACTGGAATGTCATCATTGCCTAGATTACTGTCTTGCTCCTTGCTGTCTCTAGGCTGTGTCGCTTGATTCTGAGAGTCTTCCTCATCAGAACTGTCCCTGAAACCAGGTGGAGGAGCAGCAATGGCCATGTTTAAGGTATGCAAAAGGAAATCATCTTCATTGTCATCACCTTCAGGAGGTGGAAGGGAAGTCAAATCAATAATGTCATCACTAGAACCAGAAAGGCTGAGAAGAGCAGGCCTATTGATTTCTCCTACCATAATATCTTCTTCACAGCTTACTTCATCTTCATCTTCGGCATCATCTGTGTTTTCTGCATAACAGATATCATGCAGCAAAGGCTCCTCTATCCCTTCTGCAGCTCCAAATATTTTACCATCGCTTATAGTTGCATAAACAGAGTTTGTAGCAAACTGAATGCTTTCAGCATCTGGTGACAATTCCAGGCCTTTAATATCGTTGGCATTACTAAGATAAATGGCTCTTTGTTTTTCTAATACTTCTGGACTTTCATCCAAAAGCCTTTCATAGCCAAGAGTCTGGGGACTGATACCATCAAAGTTGGGATCTCCAAATATAAAGGAAACTTTTGCTCCTCTGGGAGAATCCTGTGCTTTCTTGCTAGGTTCCAAACCTGAGAGTGACAGCAGTGAAGGCTGGTTAAAATTTCTGCTTTCTTCTGTTTCAGCAGGGTCACTTTGCTTGGCCAGATGCTGATCAAATCCACCTGAATTATAAGTATTTTCTATGTACAGATGTCTGTGGTCTTTTTGACATAACAGACTTTCGGAAACATCTATAGTCTTCTGCTTTGGATCAGCAAAGGACATTTGAGCCTCCTGATCTCCTTCGGCCAGGAAAGTGGTAGTTTTTGGTATACAATTCCACTCAGACGCAAGGATATTGTGCTTCCCTCTATTTTCAGGTCCTATAGCATGGTGAAATAAAATCAACATTGTGAAATCAAAGAACAAAGTCAAGTAATTTGTAAACAATAATTTGTTGATGCTAAGTATTAACCACTCTGAATAGGATAGCTGAGCCATCAAATACTTCAGAAAAGTGTTTTCAAATTTACCTCTGTTCTAAGTTAAATACCTGTTGACTTAATGACCTAAAGTTTAACTGGTCCTCCTGTACTCTAAAACAAATCTAAACCTCAACTAGGTACAAATGCTGTTCCAGGCATAATAACACAAAAGCAGCTGGTTTCTACAAAACCATATGTATTCTGACAAAAGATATATTCATATAAAATAATAACACTCACAGGAAGCATGCATCTGTCGACTAGAGTATGAAGGATATTCGACACATGGTTTATTTTACCATGGAAATGCTATCATAAGCTGGGTATTGGAACACTATAAAGCTGAATTGAATACTGTGGTGCTAGGTCTGAGCCAGCAATCAGATGTCATTTGACACAGCTTTCTATTTATCTGGAAGTGCTCTGGCTTAAGCTGACTTCTGCTTTATACACTGGACCATGGCTAACATACTGTGAGATAAATACCTGTTTCTCGGCTCCCTGCATTTTTCTTGTTGGCCATGTTAAATATTGAACGCCTTGAGTCAACCAGCAGTCTGTAGTATCCAGCTGTTAGGCAAGCAAGATTCATTGCATCTGATGACTCCATCAGAAGAGTAATAGGCTAAGAAGAATACAATCAAGTTAAGGCTGTTCCTCCTCAGTTTGTTTGCCTGTTGACAATACTATTACACTGGAGCAAAAGGAGTTACATCACAAACACCACATTGAAAAATACACGTGAGAATTTATTTTCCTCACTACCAATATCAAACAGTATAAAAAGTTTAGTCAAGATTGGAGTTGTAGTAAGGTAGAAGTCCAGCTAGACATCTTAACAACTGATTGCTTTCTGAATGAGGCTAACTATTTTAAGATTCTTGCTCCATCTTTTTCTTGCATAGATATCTTACTCTGGCAAAAGCATTATTTAATGTTACTCTGAATATGCCAGAGGTGAAGAAGCTGGTACATTAGGTGCTGGAGTCTTGCCGTTGTATGGAAAGCTGCTGCTTCCCTGAAAATGTGGTGCACTAAGAATGTGCAGAGAAGCATGACAGGGGAAGCAAACAGTCATGGAAAGCTGAGGTTCATAAAATATAGCAGTCAGGCTAAAGCTATCATTGCACTGTAAGACAGGGACAGGCTAAAAGATTTCAGTACTTGTGGCCTGGTGTTACTGAAATGACAAGTGGTGAAAAAATAAGCAGATAAGCAGAGACAAAGAGAAAGATCACCAGAAGAGTGACCAGCAAAGAAAACAAACACAAAACACTAAAAAGAAAGACAGTCCTAACAAAAAGTGAGATCTCAGAGCTTTGAAAAACTGTGGCTGATGGATAGCAAGCATCGAACCCAAGACATCCATGTGAAACTTACTTTAATCAATTTTTCTTTAATTTATTTTCTTTTAATTCAATTTTAATTTTCTTTCACTTTTCTTTATGTAAACATTTTCCTGCCTAAAATTTTTTTCATCTCTATAGCTTTTAATACTAAAAGCTGTTCTCCTCAAATGTAATTTATGAAGGTGGTTAGCCTCTACAACTCCTAGACAGGAAATAAAAATGAAGCCCTTACCATGATGCCTAGATAGAAATTAGACCACAGACAACCCATCTTATCACTCACAGTTTGTAGTGACTCATAGTATGTGGACATTTGTGACAATTTATCATAATTTAGCATGCAGAGCCCACTGTCACAAGACAGATGCAAGGACCTATATCATTCATTCCAGGAGGAATGTCATAGGCAACAAGGATGGCTCTCCAACCTACTCAACCCCTTACTAGTAAAAAGACAACTGATCCTGATGGAAGCTGTGGCCAAAACATAACTGATCACAGCTTACTACCAAACCCACAATAGGTCTGATGAGTTCTTAAAAGCCTGTGCTACAGCACCTTAGGCCACAATGTTCTAAGTACCCTGAATGTTGTATAAACTGTTTTCAGCAACTTGGAAAAATATATGAAGGTTTTTTTCTTTAACCTATTTTTGCTACAGCTTGAGCTTCTATTCAATACATGCTTCTTTCAAGGTATTCAGCTATAGCTATTATAGTTACTATAAATTATTAAACCTACAGTGGATTAATTAATCTCTTCTTTTGAGCAACTACTAAAAACTGAAATGCTACATTCATCTCAAATTTTCTGCAGTGATTGGCAGAAATTGATGAACTCTGCAGAACTCTCAGATTGCTGAAAACAATTCTGTGAAGTACTGCTAATCTGCTGAAAAGTCCTGTGACAGCTAAATTTTTGTTGCCTGCTTCTGCCAAGTGAAACATGCTTGAGAACATATTCAAAGAAACAAGAATAAAATAAAAATCTGAACTGTCTGTTTGTTAAGAAAATAATATCATATATATTGGTACATTCAGAAGCTGGATACATGAATCTGCTACTTGAGGGTAAATGAAAGGATTAACACGATTAAGAAGACCTACCAGTGTGTGCCTGCATCTCCTTTACAGGACATGGTCACAACCCCTACTTGTGCTCCACAAGAGAGGCAACTTTTTGTCAAATTCCACCCAGAGCCTCCTAGATTTTTATTTTTTAGTCAGTCTCTCTGGGTTTAAGATCACATGTGTAAGTGCAAGGAGGTGGGGATATGCACAATTAGCAATAAGACAGTAACTGTATTATAGTATACAACAACATAATACCATGGTAATACATAACACTATGGCATACTGTGCTGCATATTACATATGGGAAGATGGGAAGGATTTAATTTCTATATTATTTTCCCCATCTGTAAAAAGGTGATAATAGCTTTTTTATAAGAGGGCTATGAGTTTAGCACAGTAATGCAGGCAAAGCAGCCTGAGATCCTCAGGTGTTGCCATTGCTAAGTAAGGTGAAAGAGATGCTGTGTTCACCAACCTGTATATTTGTCTTAAATTGCTGTCAAAGAGCATCTAAATTACTTTACAACAAATTTTTTTTCATTACCCTTAATACAGAGAAACACTTCCAGGTCAATACACCTAAAGATTTCAAAGAAAAAGCCTAGTAAAATATTCCTCATGTGTGCTTTTTGTGCATAGCTTGGTAAGCAAAAAGAATTGTTATGTTCTATTTATTTTAATAAAATATTTAAGTTTCAAATACAATGAGAACTCTACCTTCAATCTCTGTTATTCAGATTAATGCCCTAGAAAGTCTATGAAGCCTTTCACATCAAAGCCAAATAGAAACCACACTAAAAACAACCAGGACAGTATAACATACAAAACTCCACTCATTTTGCCACTAGATGCCACACAGATGCAGAGTGTTAAGTGACACTTAAATAAAATTAAATTACTATAGGTAGATGATGAGCATCTGTGAATACCAAACTGGAATTGTAAAGGTTAAGGAAAAAAACCCCATTTGTTCTTACAGTTTTATTAACTGGGAACTGTTATGTGGTTACTTGCAGTAAGCTTTGTGGATGTAACAGTGGATTACAGGGGACACTGGTCCAATGCAGCTGGCAATTCTTTACTGGTAACGATACTGTATATTACACTAGAAGGAGCTTCAAAAGAAGGTCAGTTTCACCATCACCTCTTCTTACCGTGAAAATCCATGAAAACAATAACAAAGCAAGCTGCTGGGGGTCAGCTGAGAGAAAATCAAAGTAGAATGCAGCTGCTGGAAAACACCAGCCTAGTACACTGTAGGCCCAACCTGTAGTATAAATGTACTGTGACCAAAAAAAGAGCTGAAAATGTACTCTGAGAGTACTACTGGCATGAAAATGCTCAGAACAGCATAGCTTACTATAACACTCAAAGAGAAAAGCATTATTAAAAGATCCTATACAATACAAATCAATAACAAACTTACTTTTACATCTAAGACGTGCAGCTCAACTCTAACACTGCTTTCATCTTCTGTAAACATCTCAATTCTGTTCACGTGGCTGAAGTCTGCCAGGAGAGCCACAAGATTTGTTTTGGTGTTTATCACATGGCTGATTCCGTACCGTGGCCCTACTAACAGAGTCACTTCTGAACGCTTTTCTCCCTGCTTTAGCAGAAAAAAAGAAAGAAAACACAAGTAAAAAACATGATAGGTACTGCATTGTGACAGAAATCACCACTCCCTTCTTTCAGTTACACAGAGTTACATTTGCATGGCATTTCTACATTAAAGATTATTATGTCTTTACTAGATAGATACAATACACAAGAGCATACTTGATTCATAATTTTAAAAAAAGTAAAGGAATTTCTTGCTGTATGTTGATTGCACTCTAGATTTTAGGTGGATAGTTACATGGACAGACGATGGATGGACTCTGCTTCTGTTAAAAGAAAAACTTGGTCATTAAGATTTTTCCAGACTAACAATTTTAGCATTCAATAGATAATTGGATGGTGTTATTTTCTAAGAAAGTACTATCTATCTCCAAAGTCCCAATACAAATTTTATTATGAAAGATATGCTATTTTCAAGATTAAAAGAAGCAAAAAGTGATTTGGTTAAATGAAAAATTATTTTTAAGCATATGAATATAACCTAAACTTCTAAAGAAAATTATATGATCCAGCTCTTGAAAAAAAAAAGGCATTAGATAAAAAAATCAAGAGAAGAGACTATTTTAAGAGAAATGTTACCACTAGTGTTGCCTTGAAGACACGCCCTCCATATAATCGTAGATCACTGAGGAACTTTAGATAATGCACCTTGGCTTGCAGAGCAGAGAGCTGAGAAAGGATAAACAGGCATAAGAGGTAGTTGTGGAAATCATCACATTATAAAATTCTGAAAGAAAATGTATTTGTGTAATACAAAGAGAATGGTCTGCAATAACAACTCTGGAGCCTGAAACTAAATCTTGAGATGCTTGAGCTTCAGGGGAGGGGAAACAGTTTCATTCTTAAAATTAATATCTTGCTTGTTTAGTTAAAATGCACTGAGGACTTGGGAATGGGCAGATCAGAGCACTTCAAGAACATCCCAACTGCTTTAATGAAGGGAAAATGTTAAAGTACTCAGATTAAACATCTGTTCACTGAGGGATTTCAAGGCTAAGACAGCAGCTTTCCATTCAAAAACTCCATCAGCTCTTAAACGTTTATGTACCTATACAGAGAAAGAGAACAGAGAATTTGCATTTGTCAGCTACGTATTTTACATTTTGCTAGGTACTTGTGGTGTTGGGCATATTATTCCACCTTGTTACCACATTTCCTACTTTCTAAAATAACACTCTTCCACTACATTTACTAGGTAATAAATCAGAAAGCTAAATACAGTACATGAATACATATGTATTTATATATTTTATTTATATATTATTTATGTTATATAATAGATGTCAGAATTTGTCTCCTCTTTTTTCCCTCTGAGCTTAAACTACCTACTTAAAAAAGAAAACTTGGAAATATTTTATGAGACAGAAGGGAAACAAGAAACAGTTCATTTCAGAAGTCTGAATCCAAACCTTACACTTCCCTACTGTAAATCCTTGCATCTGGACATTTAGAAGATAATATAAAACAGTCTCATATAATTTTCTAGTTTCATTCCAGTCACTGGATTTCTAATTCAAAATCTTATTTAATCTTGAACAGCATTTTAAGGGCCCCTATCCTAAATTTTTCCTAGACAACAAGGAGGAAATGGATCCAAAGCAGAGCAACTAGTGGTAATGCTTTGCCCTTTGCTGCACCAGGTGTTCACTTGGTGCAGAAATACACAAGGGTTATAAAAAACCAGGAGAATCCTGAGAATGACGAGCTTCCCTTCATGTGAAGGAAGAGAAGACCTCAGTTAGCTCCTGTGGTGGTACCTACAAGTGAGACAGGAGGGGATGAAGAGCTCAGATGCTTTCTTTCTCAGACCTACCTGCTGAGAAAGCAGGTTGGCAAACACGCATTTCCAAAGCTCAGATCAAAAAGAATGAAGCAAACCCAACAAAGTCTGCTTGCTGCAGGAAGGGACTGTTCCAGTACCTCTTCTAACGAAGAACTGATACTGGTATGCCACTGTAAGGCATATATCACACCAGTAAGGCCTGCAGTAGTGATGGCTTCCAAAATAAATCCAAATTTATACTACCAAGATAAATAATAAGCAACTGGCATAATTTAGCTTTAGTTTCAGAAGTATAGGAGACATGCACTGCTTCAGCCTTTCTTCCTGAGGTCAGACACGTAGAGCAATATTCACAGTCACGATGTGTTCTGAAACCTCCAAGCAGGATTTCTGCTGATGACAATAAGCCTTAGCTCAGGCACCAGCTGTTTTGAGTTTTTTTTAGTTCATAAACAAAGTGTCATGAAGCAGGATTCAGCTTACTTTATGTCTCAACTAGTCACTCTCAGGTTCTTTTTATAGTCCATGAAGAGACATAAGCATTTCTAGGGCACAAGCAATCTGACCTATTTCTGGTCCCGAATGTGGGATGGGATGAATCGCTCCCTGGAAGTGCCTATTTCTCTCCACTGACTACACATGAGAAGATGAGCTGTGCTAAGAAACCACATTATGGTGTCTAAAAGCAGTCTCAGCTGCATGCATGTAACAAAGGCATTTCTCAGAGACATTGTCTTATCTGTGTTTTTTCCAGCTGAAGTGAAAGCTTAGTGCTAAGAAAAGTATTTTACAACAGCAAGGAGGGTCATTTACTGCAAGGACCATCATCTATCCAGTTAGATCTTGGCCAGCGAAAAGTCTTTCTCTACAGTGTAACAGAAAACAATCTGAAAAACAGCATTTATGTCAGATGAGAGCATCAGAGAGAGAACAAAAACTTTCCTAGCAAATCTGCCATTCATAGAAAGCTCTAAGTTAATGAAAAAATATATATATGGTTATCATATATGAGGTATTAATAACCAGTTCTCTGTCATTCTCAAGATAAGAAGATAGTTTAGCTGGGACATAATTAATTGTTTTTAATAGTCTTTGGCTATGTTGCACCAGCACCCAAAGTTAAATCTGAAAATAAAGCAGCTAGGTGTTTCTCCAAAAGATTAGCTTTAAATGTGTCCCATGCATGCCACACTTTTGTTCTTTAAAACAAATTTTCCATTAAGATGCAAATGTAATACCTTTTTGCCTGGAGGAACTAGGTTTTGATTTGCTTTGACAAGGTGGGAAAGTGCTTTCTTTATGTTCTTTTCTTTCATGCTTTGCAGCACAGCAGATGGAAGAAAAGTCTCTAATCCCCATTCTTTTCTGCAATAAAAGGCATATATTTAATTTCACATTCCTGTGGTGATTATTTATCTAAAGACTGGTGACTATGATGCCCAGTGAATGGTTACCTGAAAACAGAAGGAGAATTGATCAAGTCCAGAGTTTTGCAATAACATGGTTATTTCTCAAATTTAAACATTTTATTTCTGATGAGAAAGGTATTTTAAAATGATAAATAATCTCTCTTCTACCCCTTCCATCTCTTCATTCATGCCATTCAGAAAAGAATATTTAAGTTTGATATCTAAAGTCTATGTTAGACACCACTTAATTACATTGACAAGTATGATTACAGAATTAAAATAGCAGATAATTTAACAATGCAATGTCAGGTTTAAATTTATTTTATTGGTTTCTTTTAGAACATGGTAACAGAGCCATTTTCTTGTCACATTTATGTTTAGGGGTTGGGGGGGAGAGCTGGTTCCTCCTCAAATGAAACCAGTTTGCCTCCATTTACCAAATTATTTTTCTGCTTGAAGCACCCCTTTTGACAGAAGATTGACTCTTCACTTGTCACTATTTTTGCAGATTCATTAATAGGATAGAATATAACATTGCCTTTAACATGATGGATAAACTCTTCAAGATTGAGTGTGTAACAGTTATTCTGCAAGCAAACTAAGAAACAGCAACAAAAGTTTTAGGGCTTGGAGTTTTTATTTTGTTGTGGTTTTTTTTTTCCAATCTAAACTAATATACACACATTTGCACTTCCCAATGTTTATTTTTCATTTTAGTTGTATGCATGTATATATGCATATGCAAGTTTATCTATATATAGAGTCTAACATAGGAGAGGTGCCTACTGGAGTACATCTGCATTTAAGAAATATTACAAACCCTAATCTATGACCTACTGTCCTCTGAACCAACCAATAATCTGAATCTTACTATAATAATCTTTACTAAAACCATAGGATTCAGATTATATAAACTTAGATCTTAAATCACTGAAAGCAAATGAGCTAATCATATTTACATTTATAGTTTATTTCACATGCCCAAACAGATGATCAGAAGGTAAACAAACCCAAAGGACAAAATGTACCGTTCTTAACACACCTGAACTAATTTCAGTTATAAAGATTAAATCTAAACTGGTGCCTGAATGCAATCATACTAAAGAAACAACCTTAAATAATCTACAAGTTACTCCTAACATTTCACTTTTAAAGAACATACAGCATTCTCAACTTACTCTATGTATTTGAGGGAGATTTTCTGAGTTTGCTTGGTGGTCACAGTTGCAATGTACATTTGTAATGCAGCCAGCCGAAGGGCAATGTCATATTTCAGTTCTGGTCCAAATCTTTCCTGGACCACATCATTACAGCTCTGCCAAAGAACCAGTAGAGGGAGCATCATGTTAAAAAATCTTGCACTAAAAATAAATTAGTGTTGATTTCTTTGATTTTGCCCCCCCACCCCGCCAACTTTTTTTTTCAATTAACACTTCATGAAAAGTAACCCCTGACTCAGAAGCAGGACTCTGTTCTTGCTTTCAGAGGTGTCAGATATTCATGATATGGGCACTAATAAAGAACGCCAGTACTTCTGCCAAAGAGCAAAAGGCATGATTATCTTCACCTAGGCTGTCTTCAGCCTTCCTGGAGACAAGACTAACCCTCCATCACAAAGAGTGCTTGGAGGGTATCAGTATATCTGGATTCAGGATAGCAGGATTCCACCTGGTGAGATACTCAGGAGAACCACCTTGCTTGTACATCAGTTGTCCCATCCCCTTTACTGGAAGCGTCTTTTCAGACATCATTTCTGTCTGATATTACAGTACCATAAATAAGTATTAACAATTAATTCAGCTTCACTCTTCTCTAAAGCCAAATATATTTTGGAAAGATATCAAAGCATTACTACTTGGAGAGACTTATGAAGAAAGAGGCCGTTGCAGATGATAGAGATTTGCACATTCCCCAAGTGCATTCATTGGCTTTCTGCAGCAGTAATAAAAGCCAGAATTCACTGCAACCATGCTTTTCTATGTGAAGATGTAAATTTATATAGAGAGTAAGTGTATCGTTTTTATTCTCCTTTACACTAGCAATGGCTGTGCTTTCACTTACCTGTACATAGAGATATTCAAAAGCAACTGGATCTCTTCTTAAAAGATCAATGGGATCCTTTGGAACAAAGCTAATCCTGAAAAGACATCTCATCTTATGCGAGCTTGGCCTTTGGGTCACCTAGGACAGTGCAATAATAATATTAGAGCTTGGCAACCCTGGTAGAGCAACAGGGTCTACAACCTTGGGCAATGTTACCCTGCTCCAGAGCCCTGTGGTAGCAGGAAAAATAATCCTGCCAAAAAAAAAAAAAAAGAGCTTTGCCATGGGCAACTTATTAAGTTCTTCACCTAAGAACATCGTATATAGAATCTTGTGGAAGGACTTTTAGACTCATACAGGCATGACTGCCTGATACAACTCATCCTCAAAGCAACAGAATTCACTCAAAACCAGGGTAAAACAGATAAAACAGATCTTAACAAAACCCATCCCAATGAAATACAAACTGAATTCAGCTTCAGCAGGACTAAAACAGATTAAAGAGAAGAGTTAGGTGTTTGGGGAGAGGTCACATTTTATTTCTTAGGTTGTCTGAGAACACAGGTGAGGCCTAACTTGGAACAATTACTCTCACTTTCTCTTGCTCGTTTTAATCCATTAGGCAAATTGAGAGAAATTAGGTCTTTTTCCTGGATTGTTCTGGATTAAGAGATCTACTTGATAACTTCTGCCTGAGATCCAATACATAAAAAAATTAAAAAGTCTACTTTGTGTGTTGGTCAGCAAAACTTTTTTAAGCATCTAACTCTGTAATCTGAGTATATTCACAGGAGACCACTGCCTAGCAAAGGAATAATTGGATAACAATCCAAACCCACCACTGCAAGACATGGTCAGCAGCAACATTATAATGGCAAATTAAAATATTGCTGATTTTACAGGAACTTCAAAGAAGAGACTCTCAGAATTAATGTAGTTTATGTAATTTATTCATTAGGCTAATGCAGTTAGAGAGTTAGGGTACTTTAAATTCAACATATTTACTTGACAAAACTGTGCTTTTAAAAATCTCCAATAGAAGTCTCTGTCTTGCTCAAACAATTTTCAGAAGTTCTATTTATTGCACATTGTCTCACCTCTTTCCTAAGTATATAGACATACTCTGTACATATTAATAAAAGCTCAGATGGGATTTTTGAAAGCCCACTAACTTGGATTATTCTGATCTTTCTGATTTTAGTGAGAATTTTACCAATAACTTCAAGGAGATAGCTGGGCTAGGAGGACAAGTACTGAGTATTTCTGGATATTGTTCAATCACTGGGTAGCTTATACCCACAAGAAAAGAATGTTAACATGGCAAAACAAGTGCTTAAAGGTTAGAAAATGCTAGAAAGACTGTTATCTGGTAAACTAAGCTCCTTCACACCATTACACAGACTAATTATAAATTAAGTATTTTTCCACATTTAACAATCAATTTCTCCTTTTTTATTCTTTTTCCAATTTATCTGAAATTAAAAAAAAAATATACTAATGTTCTTCTGAAACACAGAAACATAATAGAAAATTTCAGGCTAAACAATTTGGCAAAATGATAAGCAGATAAAATCAGAGTACTCTGCCGGTAACTGTGAAGAAACTTTAACTTTAGTCACACTTCCCTGATCTAAGGAAGAAAGTCACACCAACATGTTCTGTGTCACATTTCATCATCAATGAAGTGACATAACATGCCTCTGTGTAAACAAGCCAAACTTGACTTCACCAGAAAGAGGACTATTCCCTGTCACACAGATACAGATCTGTGTAATCAAATTGGAACAAAATATCATAAAAAGGCTTTTAAATAAATTTGGCCATACTGTGCTTCTCAGAATTGTTCCAATGGATTTGCCAGCTGGGCCTCAGGTGACATGAAAATGTTAGGTGAGTATTTATCAGATTTCAGTCTGATTTTTAAATTATTTATATTTTTGAAAGGCCCAATAAAGCAATGAAATATGATGATTTTATAACAGAAAATTCCTGTGAGAACCTTATTCTTACAATCACATCTAAATATCATAGCTATTTGATAGACTGTATCAAACTAAAAAGCTTGCAGCTAACTCATCTGAGTAATGAAAAAGATGGAAAAATTACTGATTAAGCCATCTCTTTAATATCTGTTTTCATATACCATTACACAAACCTGAGTTAGAGTCTCTTGTTCATGTAGCAAAAGGAGTTTCGTTCCAGATCCTTCAACTCTCTGCTCCAGCATTAGGGAGAAGTGTTCAATACACTTGATGGAAAGTTTTTCTTGGAGTGTTAAGATGACATCCTAATTAACAAAGGATTTATTAAAAGTTCTTAAATTAATGAAATGCTTGGGATCCAGTTCTTCACTGCAACATACCTGTATGTACCCAGCACAGGGCAGAAGCCCAGAGTTTATGCCTGTTTTCCACAAGTTTCCAGGACATCACAACAATTCCTCAAATATCCCCAAGATGGTAACAGATATGAACATGAGAAATACATAAATGAGATTGCCAGGAATGGACAACATTCTGTTGTGATTTAACATGTAAATTATATTGGTGTGGCCCTTAAACCATATCTGTCTCCCTGGAAATAAAACCCATCAGCAAAGGAGAGATGGTCTTATCATTGTTCTCTTCCCTTTATCGGGGCCATGCCATCAAGCAGAAAAACCAAATTTATAAGTTCAACAAAAAAAATTAGATGAATGGCCTTTATTTGTTCTTATGGTAAAGATTTTTTAGATTTCACTTCTTGAGTTTTAAATGCTGACAGAAAAGTCAATGAGGATGACTGTGCAGAACAATAGCTCTAAACTGATGGACCATACCAATTTTTAGAGACTCCTGATTAGCTTTTTTTACACTGAATTATGACTAAGGATTGTTAATTTGGGAATGAGTGTATCTAAAATAACAGCCAAACAAACCTCTTCACAAAATCATTCAACTAATCCCTACCTTACTTTCATATAACTTTTTGGAAATGTATGCAGATTATTAATATAATTTGTCAAGGTAACTTTTACTTTAGTGAATACTGTAGGAAAAAGAAATACATTATAACCCATCATTTAGAAATAGTTTCACAGTATGTTGGTGACAAGATTAAAACATTTCCTTCCATCTGAAAGATTTTCAGATATATGTAAGTATCCAGATGGATAGGATTCACTAAGGAGATCATGACAAATTGTAATCCAAGTGTTTTAACATAATTTAGGAAGATTAATTGATCAATTACAGTGTGTTTATAGAAAATCAAGACCAAACTGGTGGAAGGATGAAAAAAATGTGTGTGGGAAGATGGGGACAGCTCTCTACAATGTAGAGAATATAAGAAAGCATTAATGAATTGCTAGCTATCACTCTAAATAATGAAGGCTAATATACTATTCTGACCAATGGGGAATTTATTACTTACACATTAAATCTTTTATTTCTACTTCTAAACTATGCTAAAAGCCTATGAGCATAACAGTAACATGAAGCAGCATAAAACTAAATATAAGCTTTTAAGAGAGGGTAGTAATAGCACTGCTTTCCAACACTAGCTCTGGGCCTTTTAAAATATGAGGCTAAGGCACACAGCCTCTGAATTACTGCACTAAAGTTTTTGCTTTTCCTCTCATCTGATAATTTCAGAGTCAGCCCAGGTGCCATGACACAACAGTATGGAAAGTGAAGACTGCAGGTTAGGTGCTGCTTGTACCCTCCTTTTTAAGTGGTGAACTATTGGACTGCTAGAGGTGAAAAAACCTGCATTTACCTTGACTCACCTGGGTGATGTCACCCCAGTTAAGCAAAGAAGAGACAATCCACACCCACCCATCCACACTGGGAAATATACACACACATGCAAGAATATGTCATTTATAGCTGTGAAGGTCTCAGAATATATAATTGCCAGAATTAGATGCAAAGGAAATTATTCCTACCAATAGTCAAAATGACTAAGTTCAAAGCAGGCTTACAAAATCAATACAGCTAGGTAACTGAGTCCACATGGGTATCTGTGCCAATGACTTCAGATTTGACATTTGGTCTGATAGTACATGACATATCCATGACAGAACTACTGAAAACTAATGTAATGTGATGGCCAAAGACTGGTCTTCAGGGGCAAAACATCCCGGAATAGGTTGGTTGTTTATATGCTCATAATAGAAAATACTAGAAAGTTGACTTGCGCACCTTAGAAGGGTATGGAGACTTCACTAGCTATGTGAGTAATGTCTCCTATTTCTTCACCAGCCAAATATTCAAATTAACTCAAGGAATTTAGTATCCCATGGATGTACCCCATGGATGGAATGCTTGTATCCATACCTGCATGCAACTTATGCTTGAGGCATATATGCTACATTTATTAACAAATGTTGTGTGCCATTTTTAAGTGCTACTCTAGCATCTGTTTTGCCGTCAGTCTGGAGTAAATTTCTTGTCTGCCTTAGTAAATAACTCTCTTGGCTGCTCTAACTGATTGAGCATGCCGCTGTATCACAGTGAGCACAAAGGCAGCCTTTCTTCAAATATGCCTGGTTTTACAATCCCTTAAAACTAGCTAAAGCTGGCATCCCCGGCCTTCATCGATCATCCCACCCATGCCCCTCTCATGTCTTAGTGTAGATTTGGTAACCAAACTCTAGATTTGGTAACCAACCTGTGTTGAAACTAGCTTCCCCAAACTAATGCTAGCCCTGCTGCTTATCACACTGCTCCAAGGCTCTCACAGACACTGATGATTCCTCTAATTTAGGAACCCACATGGAACAGTGTCACAGACATTCCCTGGCAGACTCAGTTTTGTGCCAGGGCTTTACCTTTTTATTTCTGCATGTGAAGTGTGCTATGGAAAGTGTAGAGAGCACTGCACTGAAGCAAGTAATTTATCACCGACATAATCCTACAATATTCCATCCTAAATTCACTGAATGATAAGCTGGATGATATTCAATCAGTAACCAACATCTTAATCTTCTTAGCTCCTGACTTTTGCTGACAAGTCATGCTAATGTTTGGCAGCATATCAAAATGATACAAGCACACAATTTTCATTGTGCTCCAAGCACATTAAAGTCATCACTTCTTCTTCACTGACAATAAAATACATTTTCAGGAGCAGAAAAATGGACCACATCCTCATTATTTGTGCACTAAGAGTCCAGCTCAAACTGAACACATCAGTAATTTTGTTTTTAAAGCATTCCAAGTAAATGATAATTACTGAAGGTCTCATACCAAGGAATAGCTAGTTTACCTTTATTGAAGTGCTGCAGTCAAAACGGAAAGATTTGGTTTGTCCATTTTCAAGATACACCTTTAGAACATTTGGCATGAAAAGAAGTGAGTTGTCCTTAACTGTTTCCTGTCAAGCAAATTAGTGAATCAGATTACAACATACAACAAGAGAAATATAAACACTGTTCTATCAAGAAGTACATCATTCAGACAGAAAAGCAAAAACTGAGAAGGTGTTGGCCCAAACTGAAAGCAGAAATATCTGTGCCATGCAAGGATATAGCCAGGCTCAATATACAGCTGCCCTCTATAGGTTTCTGTCCTGGAAAAATATAACTGTTCACATACATTTTATGTCTGGCTTGGAGTACTCTCTTTCCCTAAATACTATCTGTCTGACGATAAATATTGCCTCTGAAGTTGAAACATTTTCACTAAAATAGAAAAATGGATTATGTTTCTCTGAATATAGTGAGCTATTTAGTATTTTTAATCTAAAAAATTGAAACTACAGTTTGTTAGTAAGGATTACAATCAAGGTAATTAACATGTTCTTTATAGGGGGCTATTAAATACTGATATTTCTTTCATGATTTAAGAAGAACAACATATAACATTGCTACCTAATTTGATGATTCGTAACCGGTATAGCAAAAGAAAGAGGGAGGAGGAAAGGAAACAAATCTTTGGAGATTTTGTTTGCTTCTTTTTATTTTAAAAAGCAGAAATTCCTTTAGAAAAAATGAAGTATCAATTTAGGTTTGGAAGAGAGTTGGCTAAAGACATCAGTGTGGAATGATGCTCTGGCAAATCATGAAAATGAGCTGGGAGTTCATGTGTGAGGAGGAGCTCAGTACCTCTCAAAGGGAGGCTGACGTTGCCTGAGGTCTGGAAACAATAAAGTCAAGGAGATAAAACGAATTTTAAAGTGGTCTGTGAGGTTAATCGGTTTTTAAATTAAAATCTTAATCAGTTTTTCTGACATGGTACCTCTCTCGAGCTTATGGGTTTTATGAAAACAAAGTTGATCTGAAGAAATCAACAGAGAAACTATCAAAACTATAAAGACAAACGTGTTATCACCACAAAATTCATTCACTAGTATCTTAATTTTATTTTAAGGGACAAATTTTTCATAAAATTATGGGCCTAGTCAACTTGAAAAAAGATCTTTGGAAAACTTCAGAAACAGAAAAACCCTTCTCTTTGCAAGCCTGTCACTGCTTTTCCTGCCATGCAATTACCTCCCTTTCCAGGCTTGAGCTGTACCTTTGGATGAAATGCACAATCCTTTCTGAGGTTAAATAGCTGCATACTCACCGACACCTGCCCATTGATAATTACTTCCTCAGAGAAGCGCACTTTGACAGGATTGGACTTCAATCTTGCCTTTTTTGCAGCACTAATAAAAGCTGATTTAGGAGACTGGAAGAAAAGATGATGACAAGATATATCACATAACTTAAAATTAGAACCTTTCTTTTCTTTTTTCAGTTATTCCCCCTGTTTCTTATATGCTGGGTACTCCATGCATACAGCAACATTTTGCATACAGAAGAATGGAAATACAGTCAAATCATTATGCATCCTAAGGTAATCTCTATGTACCTACACATAAGGAAACACCAGTACATACTGAACATACTGGAAATTATCCCACTGGAGCAATGATAAGAGTTTTCAGTGCACACACAAATTCCTGTAGCATTCCCACAATCACTGCAGTCATCCAACCTTGTCTGCATGAAGGGACACTGACCAGCGACTCTTTCTTTACAGACTGAATGGAAAATCTTTGCATAATCTGTGATCTACTGGATAGAAATACACACAACTTTTGCAAAAAAAGTGTCTGTGAGGTCTCCAAATGCAGTGGCATCTCACTGTATTTGTGCACTTCAGAGCACAGGTGCAAACCACGAAGAGGCGCCTGCAGGCCATCAGGCTTCCCCTGAAGGCATCCCCTAAACACACCCTGTGCCATCAATATTGACATGTTGTAGGGCTTCATGGATTAGAAGTGTAGAAGCATTCTGAATTTTCTTCTGGGCCCTACTTGACTTCTACCTACTACATTATGCAATGGGTTCACCTGCTTCCAGCCCCAGGGAAAAAAATCTCCTCACTTGAGAAATATGACTAACAGCTACTTTTTAGTAACAAATTAAATATTCACAGTCAATGGGATTTCCATTTTCAGCAACAGAAGTGAGGTTGGTTTATTCTTAGGTCAGTTGCAAACACAGTGCTTCTGGCATTGCCCCACTTCATGACCCTGACGATGGGCAATGGAAAACTTTCTCACTTAGGCTGAAAGTCACTGGGCTCTTTTGGCCAGGTTTTGATCCAATTGTTTTGTGAAAATATGAATTAAGAATTTCAGAATCTTACTCTAAGTCCTAAGTGGCCTTACTAGTTTTGAATAAAGACTTAGGTCATGTTGGTTTTCCTGTGAGAAAAAAGTGGAGGCACAAGTGGTGATGATCAATGTGGCATGAGAGCTGTCCTTGTAAACATGGGAAGTCTCATTTCTATCACTCAAATTCTGACTCAACTAACAATCTGCAGTAGTAATGGAGTAGTCCAAGGCAGAAACAACCTCTATTTCTGTCTCTGATGTCTGCTGAAACTGCTTGAAAATTTATTTTCTTGTGATGCAGAAGCCTTGCTTTTAGTAACTAGCAGGAACAAGTCTAGCTCATGACTGCATGCCTCAAATCTATCATCGCATTGAAAACATGATAACTGTTACCATAGGTTCAGTATCAACCAGTGAACCAGGAATGAACACTGCCACATTCTCCCAGGAAATATCAGAGACATCCAGTAATTCCTGAGGCACAAAATAGAATCAAGAAATAAAAATAAATGCTTCTTTGCTTTCACAGTTCATTCTTTCCTACCTCTCTAGCACATATGACCACACAATAATCAATAACTGTAAATAATAGAAAATTCAACCCCATGAACAAACCAAGTCGAGCCTCCAGAGTCAGTGCTGAAAAAAGTGAAAGGTCCCCAGAAGTTTTGAAACAACCACCAAAAAAAAAAAAAAAAAGGAATAGTGGGGGAAAAAAAAAAAAAGCAGGTGTGGGATCTTATTGACTTCTTCACCAAGAGAGGACAACATGGAAATGCTGAAGCAGTTTAGACACTGTCCTCTGGAGATTAATTCCTAGAAAGATACAGTATAAAACAGTACCATGATTAATATAATAACTCTGGAGATGCCGTCTCAATTTCCATCCTCTCCATGTAGTCCCCCTCTGCAATGTGTAAGGGAATAGTCTATTTGGCATGCAAGTAATAGACTGCAAACTGTTGATTCCACTGCCACAGGGCAGCACAGCAGCAGGATTAGGCTACTGGCTTTCCCTTGCAAGAACATGGGGAAAACAGTGGCTTTCTCTTACTATTCTTGCTGAAAAAATCTCTGTGCTGTTGCTTGCTTTTATCACAGATGAGTCACCAGTCTGGCCTCTCTTAACAGGCAGACTGCCAAATTTTTTCTGGATTCTGGCAAGGTTATTTCCCATACAGCAAATCTGGCAAACCACTATGTGTCCCTATTGCTCTCTACAACCTCTTTCTTTTTCTCTCTACAGCCTCAAAAGTCACTTGCAGGAGGCATAAACACTTAAATAATGTTATTGCAAAAATGCAATCAACAACAAAAGTTCTGAACGTACGTGGGCTCCCAAGAACCCCTCTGGGATGTGGGGTTTAACGTACCCATTGCACTGCCAGGAGAGCACACCATGGTCTACCATAAAACGCAGTGCTTCCTTTCATTTCCACTTTTGCTGTGGTGACATGCAAAGGACTCTGGCCCTTTGCCAGGCACTCTGGGTTAGCCTGGAGCAGACTGTTTTCCAAAAAGCACTAAACTATAAACTAGGGGCATAATAAAATGAAACAGCTGTGCCAGGTATTTGGGAGAACATTCTCTTCTGGTTAAAGGTTTGAGTAATAGCATAGCTTTTGTGTTTAATTGCACAATGTCATTGTTTCTACCTCTGCATCGACTTGACACCTGACATTTTCTCATTGGGAATAGAAGTGTTTCCAAAGGATGCGCAAATACCTGGGAAAACAGTTGGGTTTGATTGTCAGAACTCGCCTGTCTAACAAAACCTCAGCAAGATGATGTGCAGCTCTATTGTATTTTAATGTCTTTACATTTGTAGAAGAATGCTATCACTTAATGATTCTCATAGTGCCAGATAATTCATTTATTTCTGAAGCTCTGTGTTTTAGCCAAATGGATGCCATTATTCACAGTTAATGACCTTAAGCAGGAGGTGTTTACACTAATGCAGGACATCTATCACTGCAAGTAAAGTATTTGCATTGTCACAGATGAAAACAGCTTAATTAGAGTGACTTTTACAAAATGAGGGCACACATTTTAACAAGGAGTCAAAATAACTCAAAACCCTCCAAACTTTACTCTGTGTGACCTAAGCCCTGTTTCCTATTAAAAGCTCAAATTTATTAAGATTTTAAATAATTTTTACTTGTTTACATAGAATTCAAAGGAAAATATCACCTGATCATTTCAACACTACCTAAAGAAACTGCTAACAAGAAAAATGAAGCATTGCACACAGATATACTTGGAGGAAGTAACAGTGAAGACCTAGACCCTACTTTGAACCCTGCTTACAGTGACTGCAATCAATGGGCTTCCCATCAGAAGGGTCAAAACACAAAAGATTGCAGAGCAGACTTTCAGAAAAATGTTACTTTCTCATTTTCTAGACTTCTCAAAATTAGATCCTATATCTGTCTGCAGCATTAGAGTGGTTCATTTATTGACAGATTTTAGAAAAAATATCCTACATTATGAGGGAAACTGTTTTGATAGAAGTAAAAATGCCTAGTGCTTCATGCACTTTTGCAGGTAAACTATAATTTGGGGGAGATTGCGAAGGAAGTGGGTTTTATTTGCTGAAAAAGCCCCTTTGAGTGCTCTTGCCAGTAGAGGTGCTGCAAGAGCAAAAAACCCTTTACTCATACTCAAGAAAAAAAAAAAGAATTTAGGAGCTAGAAGAGCACAGTGTAGTACTGAGATATCATAAAGAAACAGAATGATAGCAGTATAGGACAATCACAAGGTGAAAAGAAAACCTGCTCTGTGACAGTAAGCGTCAAAAATTAGAAATACTACATTTAAAACTACAGAAACACTGTAGTTTTTAAATAGTCACAGAGTGTATATATGCAATAAATTTTAAGCTTGTTATTTAAAAATAGTCATTAGTTTAATATAAAATACTTAGTTCCCTAGAAAATAAGGAAAAAATTGCATAAGTGCAAAAAAATGTTGACTTTTTGGTTCACAGATAACAGCAATTACAAGCACCAGTATTTAACAAGCAAATAAAAGGTGAGTAAGAGGAAGAATTACATTTATTAAGTGGAACAGGACATAATGCCCAAAGGCAAACTAAATATGGTAATTCATAGCTGCGAACAAGGCTGAAAAGACTACACTGGCTCACAAGAGCATTGTAGAAGAGCACGTAGGGACATGGAAGAAATAATGAGGAGAAGTTTTACCACACAGTAATTTGTGAAAACCACATGGCACTGACAGAGGATCATCAGGAGTATTTCCTTGTTAAACTCTTGGCACAAATACAATTGTTGGAATAGAGGTCAGATCTGGATTCTCTCCTAATAATTTGGCAATCTATCATAGACAATGATTATTATTTGAATTATTTATATTTAATTATTTGCATTATTTATATTTTACCATTTTTAGATGGTACAGTCTGATCATTAGTCCCACAAACTCTCAATAAGATTGTTGCCACAACCATTATGATCCATAAATGTTATTTACTGTAATTTTTCTGCCACTGTTGTGTCTCAGAAGTATAACCATGATAAAACAAGAAGCATCTCTTTCAAAACAGAAGATCCTATCTTTTTCCCATTGCAAAACTTAATGCACAGCAAAATTGCCATAGATCTCAGCCAGGCCTGGACTTCATCCAAAGAGCTTAAGAGATTAATCATGAAAGCAACCTATCAAATGATCTCTGCACATAAAATCTGAAAGGATATCAAACAGGCAAATTATTTGATTTAACTAATGCTTAAAACTTAATAGGACAGCAATCAGAATGATAGTTCATTTACAGAATAAAACAGTCAGAAATTATAATCAAATGCCATACTTCCAGAAATCAAAACTCTGAACTGCTTTAACTGCTTGAGCTGCTTGGTGACCTCCTTAGGAGCACTGGTGATAAGAACCTAACAGAGATTTGTAGATTGATGGAAAGAAAAAGATAGCCTAATGCTTTGGCTTGGTCATAATTAAAATGAAATTTTCATGTGTTTTAGTGTGTTTAAGCATTAAACAAAAGTTAATGCATTTAAGAAAAATTATCTGCAAAAGCTTTCAAAGAGTACTAAGTGAACTACAGAGTACTATAAATCTAGATTACATCTACTTTCACCTGCAATCATAAAGGATGGTTACTTAAATGCAAAATCAAACCACATTCTGAATAGCACAAATAAAACCAATTAAGAAATAGCACTTTTGTAATCCATCTTGGCAGATATTTTTCATGTAATGGTAGAAGGAAAATCACCATCAAGAAGAGAGATTGATGAAATGTTTGTAGAGATGTATTTCTGTCAAGAACAGGGAATAAATTCAGTCTTTATTTAAAAGCTCTTATTTTCCTTTGTCTGGTTTCTACTTCATTATCCCAGTTTTATTATCAAAATAGTAAAAGGAAACATAGAGGAGGCAAAATTAAACAAATGTGCATAATTTGTTTAATAATAATAATAATTCATAATAATAATAATAATAATAATTCATAACTTTTGAAGGCATAAATATTATTTCCAAACTGTAAAGCAAATTGTGTTTGTCAGAGGATTCCCTGCACAGAAGACCAGGACAAGTACACAGCTGGAGTCAGCAACACCCAGGGTTGCAAGGCTGAAAAAGATGCCAACAGGCTCAGGCATTACTGACAGCAATGGTGTGGCAGTACGAGGGCCAGCATGGACCAGATGTACAAAGTGACTCAGGAGTACCCAGGCAACCTTGCAGCCCAAGGTTTACATAAACTGAGGGGTCTTGCACTGCTTCAGGGCCAAAACTTGGCTGCACTAACTGGCATCATCCCAACTGTTCCATATCCCTACAGATGCATCCCTTGCTTCCACTGCAGAAAAAATTGAAGCTGAAAGCAGTAAGGGGAGGATGCTATGAATCAATAAAAGCCTGGTCTGGACAGGTAGGGAGGTACAATAATACTGCACAGACGAGATCTGCCAGGTGCAAGAGCCCTGCAGTCAAGGCCCTCCCAACCAGCTCATTTCACTAAGCATCCCAACTTTGGGGTAAAAATCAGTCAATTAAAGCTAGCACCAACATGCAGGCATTAATCTCATCTTCTAACTGCTCTGTGCACATCCTTGGGGAGACTATCTTCATGCCTACATGAGCTTAAATGTCCATCACCCCCCAAAACCACAAGTGCTTTGATTGCTGAGGTAGAGCTGGGGGACTCTGATAGACATACCAGAGTGGGGCAATGGAAATTCATACAAAATGGGCACATCAGTCCAAATGGCTGACAGAAAAGTGTTTCAGTAGCATCCTCAGCTCAGTGACATCTAGAGGTATTTCAGCTATTGATTAGATTTTGCTGCTACTTAATGAGAGGAGCAGATTCTGCCTTGTCAGGCCTAACAAAGAGCTTGAACAAATAGCTGTGAATCACAGACACAACTAAAGAATGAAAGGTACCTCAAAGATCATCCAGTTCCAAGCCCTCTGCCATGGACAGGGATACCTTCTAATATACAAGGTTGCTCAGAGCTCCATCCAACCTGGCCTTGAACACTTCCAGGGATGGGGCATAGCAACTTCTCTGGGCACCTTATTCCAGCGCTTCACCACCCTCAGAGTAAGGAATTTCCTCCTAATGTCTAGTCTAAACCTACTCTCTTTAAGTTCAAAGCTACTACCCCTTGTCCTGTCACTACATGCAACACCTCACACTTGGTCATGTTAAACCTCAGGAGATTCCCATGGGTTCATTTCTTGAGCCTGTCCAAGTCGCTCTGGTCCTTCAGGTGTGTCAACCAAATCACGTGACTTGGTGTCACTTACCAATGTGCTGAGGATGCACCTAATCCCTTTGTCTATGTCAATAGCAAAGATATTTAATAACACTGGTCCCATTACAGACCCCTGAGAGACACCATTTATCACTGATGTCCAGCTGATGATGGGGATTCTGAGATGTTGACCACAACCCTCTGGATGTGAGCATCCAACAAAGTCTTCATCCACCTAAGAGTGCCCCTAACAAATTCATCTCTCTCCAATGTAGAGAGAAGGATGTTGCGGAGGACTGTGTCAAAGGCTTTACAGAGGCCCCGATAAAAGGTATCTGCAGCCTGTCCCTTGTCCACTGATGCAGTCACTCCATAGAAAGCCACTACATTGGTCAGGCAAGACTTGCTGTTGGTAAAGACACCAGGCCATGACTTTCTTTTTTTTCCAGGTTAAAGGCTGGAGAAGGACTGTACCTGTGCTGTAAGGTCTTCCACTGAACATGGAGCACACAATTTATTTCGGTTTCACCTTCCCTTACATTCAGTTCATACAGGGCTTGCTCTCAGACCAGCAGCATAATAAGAGGTCACAGCACCTCACAGACGTAGTACCACACTCTGCTGTCCAAGGACTACACATGGGTGCACTAAAGCAAATGCCCTTTCTTCACCTGACATTTATAGACAAGAATTAAGTCTGTCAATGGATGAAACCTGTATAAAAAAGAAAAGTGTGTGAGGATTTCTTTTCCCCCATTATATATATTCACTGTGACCTAAACCACTGGCTGTAAACCAGCAAGCTTTAAAGGCAGATAGGTTCTCGATTTAGACAGACCAGGCCTCATTTTCATTTAAGGTGACTGATATTGGTCTGATTCCAGATCACCTTCCTGATAGAGGTCTTACTGCAGGGTGGCAGCCCTTGCCCATTTTTGCTGTGGAATGCATGCTTTTCCCCCACGAATTAGGTGCAGTGCAGACTGGCTTCTAGAAAGGTGCAGGACAAGTAAAGCTGCATGGCTACCTCAAAACTAACCAGAAAAGCTGATGACTAGTACAAAGACACACAGTTTTCAAGATGTACATTTTGGCAGCTTCATCAGATAAACTTGTTTTCAAGTCTTTGTGTCAAATCCACCTCATCTCTTATTCTTGCATGAAAAGGATGCAATTATCCTTTGTTCATGAAAACTGCTGTGTATCAGGCTAAACAACAGGAAGCCAAATGGACCTGCTGAATCTGAATTACTCCTGATGCATGGCTGAGGCCCCTCAGCAGCCTGCAATGTTCACATGGCTGTGCACGGACAGATGAGTTTCCTCCCCTGGCTTGCCTTCTCCCCTTTTTTCATGGGAGATGGGTTTGAGCTGACAGGTCATGAGCCCACTCCCACAAACCACTGAGTGAGTTGCAAAGTCACATTGCATCAACCAGCTCTGAATGGGCTGCAGTTTCTCCCAGTCCATGCAAGGCAACCTCACATGGTTGTCTGTGTGTCTCTGCTCTCCCTTCACCTCCACAAGCTGGAGATACAGACAGAGTGCTCCCTCAGATAAGGTACAGCTGCTTTGCTGCAGCACTGTAACTCTGTGGGACCAGAGCAGAACCAAGAAAAGCCCAGGAGCTGCAACAAACAAGAAACTGAAGCTGAACTCAGAACTCTGCTCTATCACTATGAGTTTAAAGACTGTTATTTTTTAATTTACTAATGTAGCCTTTGAATAGTGGACACAGTAATGCCATCTTAAACACCACCTTTAATAGACACAGCCTTTATTGCACTTACTTCTTTTTTTTGCACAGATAATGTAAGGACACAAGCAGAATATGGGCAGAAAAAGAAGCTGCTATGTTGCTAGGAAACTAATTCAGAAAACATTAACAATACTTACAGGGTAAGGTTGAACAACAGTAAGGAGGATCGATTCTTTGCAGCTTCTATAAAAAGAAAAACAAAGTAAAATCAAGTAAAGAGCCATACTTTTATTCACTATTGATAACCAGCTTTTCTTTTTAATGGAAAAAACTGCAGTAATATGGAAGAATGTTTATTACAATGACATAGTAGAGTAGTGCAGAGATTAATAATATGCCAAAATAACGATAGGCATTAAGAAATAAGATTCTTCCAATCTAATAGGTTGAATTGACCTAACTTTGCAGTTTATGCTACAAAATTTTTGCTTCATCAGAGAAACCTGCATGCTGCAATAATGGCTGTCTCTAGCAAGAATGAAATAACCTTCGACTAACTGTATTAGTTCAGCATCTGTAGTCCACGAATTTCTTTCTACTTTACAAATGGAAGTCAATTTTTTATGATCTAGCTCTTGTACACTTCAAGCCAAATCTGTTTGAAACAGCAGCATTCCTTTTCAAAACAAAAATGAGGACAAAATTTAACTCCCATTCCTTCTCTAGATAATCTTTTTAAATGGGTGGGAAAAGACTAATATTTGGTGAATTGTCCCATTAGAATTTATAAGTTTTTACAGGATTGCTAAGGAAAGGTTTTTCTTTCAATTTAAACAGGTCTTCATGATG
The DNA here is from genome assembly GCA_034509185.1 of Euphonia xanthogaster. Taxonomy (NCBI): domain Eukaryota; kingdom Metazoa; phylum Chordata; class Aves; order Passeriformes; family Fringillidae; genus Euphonia; species Euphonia xanthogaster. Next base: position 96,699,330 of record JAYDZK010000001.1, on the reverse strand, counting down.
ATGAAACTAGTAAATGCAAAACATATGAAAATCTCTAAAAATCCACAACTGATTTATAGGATAAAGAGAAGAAATTATGACGAATCTTGATGTGACCAGGTGGCCTAGGCAAATAATACATATATTTTAACTCTTGATGGGTAGATGGGGGTGGTGGGTAACTGTGGAAAGGTAAAGTGGAAGAAAGGAAGAAAAGACAATCACAGTTGATATCTCTTGTATTACCTTTTGATCAGATGGTTGCAGTGGGTGATATTAAGATAAGAAAAGGTCAGTTGCCATTTTGTTGAGACAGAATTAAATTTCTCTTGGTTTTACTACTTTAAAACATAAATTGTTTATTTATGTGACTTACCACCTGGCTAAATTGACATGGAACTGATTTTGCATGCCTGACCTCTTGAACAGAACTAACTAAAAAAATCATACTGCATTGGTTGTATACAGGGTCACCTTATAGGCAAAATGACAACTCTGATATACAACTTAAAAAGCCAAAAAGTAAAAAAAAATGGAGGAGAGAATGAAGGCCTAGTAAGAAAACTGCTCTGGAAAGTCAGTCTATACTTGATGAAGCAAACACATTACTAAATGCCAACAGGAATAACAAGTTCTACTTTTGCCAAAGCCATCAGTCATGTAAGGAGCAAAGCATAATCTAATATCATGTAACTAAAAAAAAAAATAATAGCTAGAGCTTCAATTTTTTACTTATTTTATTAGGTATTTGTATCATGACCACATTTTTTTGGGAATCTACAAATGCATGTTAAGAAAGGCAATTTATTTCAAGAATCTCATCATCTCTATGCTATCCCCATCTATCCAATTATGATTGCTATATTAACCTAGGAAGGTTAGTAGACAGAAAGGCTCTCAGTTGTAAGTTTGGAATAAACTGCAGCACTGGGATAACTGCACCATGACCAACTGATCCTTCAAATTACTTTGAACTCACTACTTTATGTTTCTCACGCTGTGTATGATTACCACTACCACCTCTGCCTCCTGCAGTCCAGTTATGCTAGAGAGTTGTCTTTAAAAATTAAAATCAGCTTCTCCTGAAATTGTTTTTCAGCTATTCATTATTCTTGGATTAAACCTGTCCAGGTGTCAGGCTAGGCAAGATTCATGCTAGATTAGCAAGTGGGGTTTTTTTAAACGAAAAGATCAAAAGATAAATTTGGTGGACAAGACTTTCTTGCACAATAAACACTTGCATTGGAAGGATGCTAGACTCTGGACCATACATTCAACATTTGAGTCTATAAAAAGACCCTTTGGAGTATCTGGACACAATCATGTTACACATTCAAGAAGTTGGTATCAAGCACTACACACAAATCCCTCATCACCGCAGTAAACATTTCCTATAAATCTTGTGCTACATTCAAAACACAGCACAGTTACAAAAAAAAGGATTTAATCATCAGCTTTTTTGATCTGCAGTAATGTCATAACTCCATTGCTCATTTGAAAACTTCCTCAACTAATGATGACAAAACTCTGCAGGACAGCTAATCTTTTTCAATTCTGGCATGGCTAGCATATCCTGTGGATCTACATGATAAACCCTGTACAGCACTGGAGAATGCCAATTGTACCATTTATTGCATATGTCACAAGAATGCAGAAACAATGGAATCACTGACTGTGATCTCTGTGTTTTGTAGCTTAAATGTATGTGGACAAACTTATGTCCTTGTGTGACAGTAGAACATGCAGAGAGGTAAGTTTACAGAAACAAGGTACATCATCACACTGAAATGTGAGCTGTCTTTTAAACAATACCTGGAACACAGTTGCAAAGGCTAAAAAAACCCAATTGCAGCCTTATTTTCACCCAGAAATGTCTTTCCTCATTTAGAATGTACCTAAATTTAAAAAAAAAGGCCTATATTACAGTTATTTTATTACCTTTCATACTCACTTTTCAACTAACTTATTACTTCTGTGCTCTTTTAGAGTCACTCAAGACCAAACATCTGCAACACCAGCTTAGAAAACAAGCTGCTGACTTTTTGAGTGCTCCTCCATCTGACTTGCTAACACCAACATCACAACAAAATATCTTCATGTTTCTTTCATTTCCTGACATTAGAATCAAATAGTGATAACAAGGCTAAAATCTGAAAAATCTGATGGGAATTTGTGATTCATCTCTCTGTCCTTCTCTGTGTCCTGCATGGTGATTATATTTGTCTGTCCTCACTACTCCTCACAGCTACTTGGGCTGCAACAAGAAGAGAATATAGATGGTTTGAGAATCAAATTATGTCTATTATAAAGGTTAAAGCTGCATTACTAAGTATCAGGCATCTCAAGCTGCATGAGGCATTAACATTCAGCTACAATGCCAGCCTCTGTGAACTTGAGGCTGGAAATCACTGCCTCTCTTCTGCTTCTTGCTAGCTGGAAGAGAGGAAGGCCAAAGGCAGGTGAGGCACATGGGGGAATCCCAGGATCTGAGCCAAATAGAATAAGTGGGTCTGTGATTCATATGCATCCTACAGCAAATATAGCATATAAGTAGAATAAATATAAATGTTGCTCTTAAGAAGGAAGAATGAAAAATTGCTTATGCTAATTTTAGAGCTTTTAGCAGTTTTACATGCTAGAGGAATACTTGGTTTCTTTCACACTGAGGATAAACAAATAAAGAATTGATTAAAGCTATAATAAATAATGTAATTTTCAGGGAATACAATTCAGAAAAATCTTCTAACCATAACTTAGCTGTTTCATTCACAATGAACAATAAATTCTGAAACTCTTTTTCTGAAACACTTTTTCTCTGCTATTTTAAAATCATCTGTTTCAATTTGGGTCTCACTATTGATGAGAAAGGTCTGAATTCCACAATTGTGGATTTTGATGCCATGATCTGCAGTATGTTTACACTACATTTTTGAAGTAAGGAAATGGAAATCAATGGGTCAAAAGCTAACTAAAAAATGTAACAATTACCTCAAATGCCCTATTCAAAGCTAAGGAAAGTGGAAATTTTCTTTCAGTATTATGAATATTAACACAGTATTAATGAGCAAAGGGTTTGCAAAGTCACTCTATTGTGGTACACTTTAAATTATTTCATAGAATGAATCACAGGGTTGGCAGGGACCTTAAAATAATTTAGTTACAACTAAGGATCATTTTTATTTGAGTTGTATATACATTTTTAGGTAAAACCTGTTTTGCAGTACTTATATTCACCTAGGGAAGTTACAAATTTCACTTCCCCAGGGTTTTATCATGAGCAACAGTTCCTGTGGAAGAGTTTTCCCCAGAGATCCAGGTGTATTTATTTCCAGGGATGGTGACATCTTCTGGAAGGACCTGGGTCGGACAGAGTAGACCCCATTTAGGGCAGTTTCCTCATTCTCAGTTGTTACTACACAGCACAGACACACAGAGTGAGCCTTGAGGTCCTGTGATGATGCCAACCTGCCTGAGTTGACCTGGGCACCTTGATAAACTATCAGACAAACTCAGTACTCATGGACACCCATGAAACAATGTGGAGGGATGCAGGGAGAAAGGCTTTAAGAAGGTTGTGCTGGGCTGTTTCTGTCACAGGAGAAGCAGCACTGTACAAACAAAAACACCCAGGCTAAAGCCCTTGGCACCAGACAATCCTCCAGCAAGAGCCATGGCATATGGGGCTCTTCCCTTTCCATTTCCAAAGGTAACCCCACAGAACACAAACTACAGGCAATAGTTTCATGACTCTAATTGACAAGTACAACAGATTACACCAAGCTGGAAGCCATGCTACTGTGGGTAGATACCTTTTGGTCTTTTAATTACATCTACCCATAGATAATCACTGTTTTAGCAGCAGGTGAAGAACCAGACCTCTCCAAGCCTAGGAAGATGTTTTCCAGAAATTTTTCTAGGTGAACACAGAAAATTATATTTTCTCTAGAGGTTGCCCATACCTGGCAAAACCAACTGCTGGAATAATGGTAACAGTATTTCAGTCTCTGCCTGTTCAGCTAACTGCTGGGAACTGTCTCTGAAGATCCTGTACACAGTGAGAGATGGGCATTCCTGCCATCATACCATGCAGGTAAGGCATGGGTACACCACACGTGGCATTACATCCCCAAATCCATCTCAGAAGACAGTTGCAGGAAGCATAGCAGGAGGCTCATGATATAAGGTACCTCACCACGGAGGTGAGGTCTGGGGTCCCAATTTAGGGAGGACAGGTTACACTGCATGAAATATAGTCAGAGAAGAAGACGTATGAGGAAGTCACAGAGAAGTCATTTGAGAAGCCTCATACGAGGCCAAGGTGCCAATCTTTGGGTTCAGACACATCAAGAACAACTTAAGAGATGAGCATTAGCTTGGATACAGTTTTCTGGAGATGACAGAGCACAGAACACAAAGATCATAGTGTCCAGGTCTTATTTTTTGAGATCAGAATGGTGCATTGTAATCCCTGGTATCAGAAGGCAGAGACATCACAATCACATTTGGAAAGCTGTGGCTGCCCTGTCTGCTGATGTTAATGATATTACCTGTCCTTAGCCTTGCTGTCAAAGGAGTGAAATACTCTTGACATCCAAGCAACTTCAACTTGTGAACTCCTGAACCCTATAGTTTAATTTGCATAGCCTGCTACTTCACAAAGTCATTAAAATTTAAGTGTGCCATCAAATATCTGAGGGCTTGCAACAGCAGAAGCAATCTGCACAAGAACTTGGGAATTTTGCAAGAATCCTGATTGAATGCCTGAGCCCTAAAAACTGTGTAAGTAATGGATGCTTGAAACAACCACTGACACATAAAGTATAAAACACATAAGGATGGGATTATTACAACACTGCAGGATCAAACAGCAGCAGAAACACAGCTGAGTGAAAAGATGCTCTGATTCAAACATAAATAACTTCAATAATAGCATACTGAAAATTACTGTCAAAGCAAATTGTGTTCTGTATAAATGTTCTTTATTTTAAAGGCCTGGCATGGTGTGAAAGTCAATCTTTAAAATTGTCACAGTCTGCTGCTGGCACTAATTGGAACCCTTGTAGGCAATCACTGTAAGAGGTCAAGGAGTGAATGTGTCTGCAGGCTGAATTACACTCACTTCCTCTGACAGAAGTGGTCCCTTCAGATCAGGGCTGTGGCACACTGGTGGGCTTTCATACAGCAGATGCCATCTCAGATACCTCTGCAATAAAAGCTTTGAGAATAAAGAAGCCTCCTCTTCTTTAAAGCTCTTCATCTGTCAAGCTTTTACATGTACCAAATTCACACAGTTTCTTTCTGTACTGTGGCACCATGGCAAGGTAAGCCCTATAAAGTTGTTGAATTTAAGTACTGTATGACAACTATATTTACTACCTCTTGTCAAAATAAATCCTCCACTCACAAATACTCAAAGTTTTCCAGTTGCTCATATTTTCAACTTTAAGCCTGTTAAAACTTCGTAATTGAGTTACCAAAATGTTGGTCAAACAATAAATACCTGTGTATGCTGTAAATACCTGTGTATGCTGTTAGAGGAGTGCTTTGGCCAGGCTGCTTGAATACCAGCAGCAGCGTTACACTGCTGTCTAACCCCTGAGCAGTGATATCTGCTCCTTACTACACTGGCTTTCCATTAATTCTTGAGTGCACCTCAAAGTATTGGCAATATGCAGAAAACTTGACATCAACTGACGTGCCTTCCTTAGACAATCATTTTCCTACTTACACAGATTTATGATGGCCTCCCTCAACCCATGAGAGCACTTGGGGTTAAACTTCAAGATGGAACCGACAACATATTAGGAGTTACTACACTGGAGTTCTCTGATCCAACAGAAGCAGTGTGTGCTTATTGGGGTTATTGTATTAAAAAACAACCAAGAGCCAGACGAGCGTGTGTGTGTGTATCCAATGGACTGAGACTGTCACCAAGTCCAACTGTTGGCATACCACTGCCAACACCATCACCACATCAATTAATTCATGCTGCATGAAGATGCCATACAGCCAAGGAGAAAAATGTAGTGCTTATTTCCCTATTAATTAATTGTTCAGCTGTCCTCTTCTAATTAGACTTTCTACACATTAGTTTTAAAGGATCAAAGCCAGACAAAATGAGATAATATTGGTCTCTCAGGTCACTCATCCAGGCCAATGTTCCAGTGCTAGTTTTCCTATCATTAACTGCCAAAGTCTCAAAAGCTCTGAGGAAACGGTAATTTTCAAAGTGTAATGAAGAAAATTAATATGAGGCAGTCCCAAGATGTCTATTGATGACATATCTTGAGAAATAGTTCTATGGAGCTTTAATACAATACTAGCAAAGTAAAATATTTACAGAAGAGGTTGGTCTCACCATGGAAAGGTCAGTTGTAGTCTCCTGAAAATTTCTCATCTTTATTTGTCAGACTGTGCTGTTTCCATCAGACTGCAATTAATTTTAAATGGCATTTCTGTGAGCATTTTATGCAAGCCCTTTCAGACAATTTCTAAGTCAGCTAAGTGCAATTTTGCTCTCCATGCAGCAGCTGTACATGCACAGATCCAGCAGACACACAACACCTGCCCACTGCTCACAGTGTTCAGGGATGTTAAACCCACACAGTCAGTTTGGGTTCATTCATTCTTTGCACTGGCATTCTTATTGAGGATGTCCAGGAACACAGGCTACAATAAAACACCAAAGTTCCAGAAAAAAAATGCTCAACATGGTAAATTCTAACCATTCAAAAAAATCCACCCCAATGCTGATATGACAGACTGTGCTTTGAAAGAGTGGCATGAACCATTTACCTGAGGAAGCCACCAGAGACTTTCATAACTACCAATGGTTATTAAATACATTCCAACTAGTGCATAATTGCTTATGTTAAGCTTTCAAAAAAAGAGCCATCATGATATTTCTATAGTAGCATACATTTTCATATAAAATTTAATTTAAAAAATTCTAAATGTAATAACATCTTTCTGTTTTTTAAAATAACTTCTAAATTTTTGTAAATATATATGGATGGTCAAACTGAGTTCAGAGTTCACTTACTTGGGAGAGAAAAAGAAAATAAATACATCTTGAGAAAATCTCTTATGTTCCTCTACATTATCAAAATTAGAATAAAAGAAACTTTCTTACGCTTTCCTGAATTTCCAGCACTTGTTTAGACACCTTGATGCAGTCACACAGTCTCCTGAATTTTTATTTCATTTTTGTTTCAATAGTGGAAAGAGATAAAATAATGAAGATTAAAGCTGAAGGGTATTATGAGACAACTTTTCAAACTGTGGAAATTGTTACCCCATTCACTTATCTCAGTATAACACAGAGATTATCAATATGATCTAGCAATTGAAAAGAATGTTTCAGGGAGTCAACATAATTCTAACATTCACATAATGAAGCCTTGTTGATTTCCTCTCCTTTCTTTCAAAGAGATGCTATGTAAATTTTCATTTAGAAAAGAATTTCTGTCTTCTGATGGCTTATTTTTAATGCCTGTTTTTTCTGACACTATGTTAGAAGGCAACAATCATCACTTTACTCATTTTTTTTTTCTCTAGTCTGGATGCAGCAGATAACTCATGCTCCATGAGAAGGAAAAGTTTTGAGATAATTTCTGCTGGGCTATTTCTCTTCATTTTAAGTGGTACAGCAGCTTAAACTTAGCCTAGAAGTCAACAAAAAGTTTATGGCACAGCTAATGACTATTTTTGCAGAAATGTAACTCTGTGCCGAGGCTGAAACTCCACTGATGGTTGAACAAGCAAGGTGCAGCCCTACTGTCACAAACCATCAATCCAAAGCTGGACTGGAGAGTGACTGCCTACGGATTTGAAGGAAAGTCCCCTTGCTGGGATGGCCACAGCATCTTCTGGAGTAGGAAAAGAAATGCTGCTGTCTTCCACAATGAACACTGACTCTAGCAGAGCTCTTGTTTGCCTGCCTGGTCTTCACAAAACGTAGGCAATTGATATACTGATACTAATATAATGCAAATATTGCTTCATTAGCACATATATTCTCCCTACAATTTCTCCCCTACTCTGATTTTTGACACATACCTTGGACAGAGAAGATCTAGCATACATGCTGCTGCAGTATTTTGTATAGTTTTGTATAGTATATTCTAGATACAATGGATGTTAAGAGATCAATAAAAACAATTCTTTAATAAAATGCATTGTCTAATGCCAAACACTTTGAATAAGTAATTACATCAATGATTTAAAATAAACACTAGTATGACTTGTTGTTCCTTGCTGAGAAACAAGGAAATCACATACTTTAGAATTATACTTCAAATTGGAAATAAGAAACTAAAAGAAAAGATAGTTGAAGATGTCAGAAAGTGTAGAGGAGCAATACCAGTATCTGTACAATTGCAAATGAGATTTATGGGAGCTACATGTTAAAGAGGAGGAAAGATCACTAAAGATGAGAAAGTCTTACAGATATTTTTACTATGTGACAAATCAACCATAATCTTTTACAATCAGAGCTTCATTTTCATTTGTACTGAAGCATTAGAAACCATTACAGCTGCTATTCATAATCCGTACGGCACTGGCATTTTCATTTTCACATTTGGGCATTGTGTATGTAGTAATGAAAGGTCAGGCATTCACACACATCCTTCATCCCTGCAGCTATTAAATTTTTTCTTTCCTTTAATGCTTTTCAAAAAGCAGAACATGAGATAAATTTTGCTGATTAAATGTTAAATGCTTTAGGATCATCTTGTTTTAGAGAGTTATCTGAGTTTTTATTAATAATGCATAACATTCACTTAGGGTTATTTTGTGGAGGAAGTTCTTCACAGCATTATCTTAGCTCAAAGTAACTCAGCCAATAAAGAAAAAGAAATTAAGAAGAGGAAGATGCAAATTGGAAACATGATAAAGCTCTTGAATTCTGAAGAATACTGTATTTTCAAGCACTATATTATGTACTGTTCTCAGTTCAATATTATTGGCTTTATCATTGTTTCTTAAAAAAACCCACATTCATTCAAAGAGTGATGGTATTTTTCTTTCAGATGTCTGAACATTATTACTTTTGCTTTTCAGTCTTATCTACTTTTTTGGGACCAAACTATCCCATCCAATCTAAGATCATCTCAATCCTTTGTTATGGAACACAATGCTAGACTAATGTTTTAAATAATTACAGATTGCTGGAAATGGTTTTAAGAAGTAAATGTTCAAATAAAACAAGACTCATTCAATTCCTCATCAAGAAAAGTTCCAGCAGTGTCTTGAGCATTATGGCTTTTATTAATAGCATTACTGTAAATATCATTATATCTGCAAGGTTAGACAATTGATGGATACTGAGCTGCAGAGACTAATGCAGAATGATTTTTGCTTACTGTGTCTGGAATAGAAAATTGATTGGTCAGATGCCAAAGATATATCCATGTGCCACTGGAACAGTGTAAGTGATGGCAAACGCGATTTTATAATGATTTGGAGGAGCAGCCAAAGGAGCTACTTTCTCAAACTACCATTCACACAGTACAGTAATTCAGACAGCAGTCTCAAAGGGCAAACTTTTTGGTTATACTTATATAATTTATATGCATTATTTAATTTATTTAAGAAGTAGACTGAAAGGAGAAGAAATTGAGACAGAAATTCTGCCAGACATTTAACCACTTGTTCCTGATAAATTGCATTAGTTATTAAAAAGTCCTGCCATGCATATATACCATATATCTGAAATGTTTCAAATTGAAAGGTTCATCCCCCTTTTTAATAATTTATTTAAAGGAAAAATTTATTTACTGTGCTAAAATCAATTAGATGTAACTTTAAAAATCTATTCTCTTTAAAGCTTTGTCCAATATTTCAAAATCATATTATTAACTGTCATTTAATAAATCTTATTATTTATGCTGGTAAACCTAAAAATGCATTTACACTGCTATACCCTTTCTTTTTCCCCTTTTTATGTATCATTAGAACAATACATAATTTTTTAACACTTTTCTTGGGACTAGTATGAGTCTCTCTGAAAACTTTCAAAGCTCCTTATAAACATGGTTGTTAAGATAAAACTTAAATTATACTTAAGCAGAAACTCTTCCCTGATAAATTCAAATATATTGTAAATTATAGAGGGGGAACGAATGTTTGAAAAGGGGAGAAGAAAATTGCCCTGCAGACTCAAAGCAAGCGTAAAATGCTGAATGGTCACATTCTTCTATCCCCACAGAAAATGAAGACATAATTGCAGTGCAGTCGGACGCAGAGATGTGAGCTCTAGTCTAGATGGGTAACACCAGCAGTAAAAACACGATGCCAGTCTCTTCAGTATCGGTTCGAAACCCGCCCACGCTTGCCGAGCCGAGCCGATGTTTCGGTACCCGCACCCGGCAGATTAAGGTTCGCTCGGGGACACGATGCACACAGGCACAGGTGCCGTGCCCGGCCCGCCCCAGCCCGCCGCCTTCGCAGCGCCGCCTCGCTCCGCGCCGCAGCAACAGGGAAAAGGAAAAAAAAATAAAGAAAGAAAAAAAGAAAAAAAAAAGTGAAAATTCACCAGTTTATCCTTGTCCTCTCCCGCTCCTTCGGAGCTGCGGGTAACAGTCAGGGCTGAAGGGAAGGACAGGAAAACAACTCAGCTCTTCAGGAAAACAGGGGGAGGAGGGAAGCTGTTCACGGGGGAGGCGAATCCATAACTCACCACATAGCTGCAGCCAGAAGGTGGTAGGAGGGAAGATGCGTACTGGTGTAGGGGAAAAAGAAGATGGGACTGACCCGATGTGACTTGCTAAATTGATTCCATAGGTATTTCGTGCGTAATTTATTTTGTGTACTTGTATTTGCTCAGCGTGCGGCTGACAGGGCGCTGCGGCCCTCAGGAGTGCCCGAGCCGCCGCCCTGCAGTGGGGCTCAGAGCGGCGGCGCCGGGACGGAGCCGGTCCTGGCACAGCTCCTGCTCCCGGCATTGCTGCTCTGCCGGAGCAAGCAATTGGTCAACACGAAACAGTGAAGCGAGTCATCTTATGTAAGCAGAAGCCATGGTAGCGAAGCAGCGAGGGCCGTGGCCGCTGCTGCCTCTGGCTGAAGCTCCGAAGCAGCCAGGCCTGTCCATGACCATCTCCCTGGGCACAGGCCGGGCTCGCTGTGCCAGGGCTCTGGGATGGAGCACGCAGACACTCACCGGGAGCTGCAGATGAGCCGAGGTGAGAGATGGCAAGCGAGGGGCTCTGTTGGTGCAGAGCCAGCACGAGCAGCCACCCCCCGCACCCATCCAAACAGGAGATTCACCTGGCGCTGTCTCAGGGCATGAGGCACCACAGCTCAAAGCACTTCTCTGGATGCTTTCTGAAATCAGAGGTATTTGCACAGCTGCAAATAGCTTCTCCAGTCCTCAGCAAGGTTATAGGCAGCTAGTTTGGGCTAAAGACTTGGTTTTAAAGATTTGGAGCTCATAGAGGTGAATTTTCAACCAGGTGTGAGAGAAGTTTTATTGTTCAGGAATTACCCTGGACTGTCAAACACAGAGAAAACGACAGGGTCTGTGGGCTGCACTCAGGGTATTAGGCACCTTGAGTCAGCTACCTGGCCTTTGGATACTGCAGGGCTTGCTCTTGTGGTCTGAGCCAGCTCATGGAATGCTGCATTAAAATGTATCCTTTATTAGCCATGTAAACAACTTCACCGAGTTTGAGAAGTATGGAGCATAGAGGTGCCCTTCCTACAGAATAACTCCTATAAAGAACAACCTTTGGGGTCTGCAGATTTCTTCTCTTGGGTGAACATCCCATTTTCCTCTTGAACAGCTTGTACTTCTGTTTCATCCATAGTATGTTGAGGACTTTCATTTAAAGCTAGTTCATAAACTTCAAGCATCACAAATATCCCTCACTTCAGCTGCAATCATGAGATAAGCACCAAAAAAAAGCGCTTCAAAAATGTGCTTCACTTGTATACACTGACAACAATCTATCAGTGCAAGAAAAAATTCCTTGTTCCAAGGACGTGCATTAAAATTCAGTTCTCAAATGGGACATAGGAGCAGATTTAGCATGGAAGGATATATGTTCTTTAAGGGCTGTAGGTCAAACCTCAAGATTAAATATAGGCTTGTTAAAATTGAGTCTGACAGAAATCACTGTATCTCTATGTTCCAATGGACATAATATTCTTCATTATGTAGGCACAAAGTAATTTTTTCGTGTCTAATTAGACTGCAAATGTGATTTGTAAAAAGCAAATTGAATCATTATTTCAAAATTACATTTACTGCTAATGCCAGAGTGCCAAATTATAAGTATTGGCTGGCAGATTCTTTACATCTACAAGTCAGTAGTTTTTTGCATAGATGTAAGTGAGGAAAACAGAGATGAGTCCATCCTCAGGAATAATTCTGGCCTTTAAGTCAGCAAAAAGAGGATGAGAGCAAGATCAAGATCTAAACAGAGAGGTCACAGGACACTGATGATGCATTTTTATCACCTGCAGCCCTGACTAGACACCAAACTGCCCACATGCATGTCACTGATTCCTTACGTCACACATGGCAAGAGAAGAATAAAAATAATGAAAAATAGTTCAAACTTACTAATCTGTTATTCTACAAAAAATAATCCAACTACTAGAAATCTTTTAAACCTTGCAAATCCTTCTTAAAATTTTTTATTTGGTAGTCTTTTTTTATTTTCCTAATTCTGTCCTATCCTAACTAAAAGATAACCTCAGGGCAAAACCTCTTTATCTAAAGGATCAACAGCCACAAAGGCATATAAGGAAAAGAGGCAGGGGAAAGAAGCATGTTTATAGAATCACACTCTCAAAGCTAATCATTAAAACAAAAAGTGGAGGAGGGAGAGCAGAGAGGTTTGCAAGGGTTTATTTTGTTTATTTTCCTCCCTCTACCCTCTCCCCCGCTGCAGATTCCCAAGAATTGTTCAAAGGTCATACTTTCCCCATGGCTCTTTTAAAGATCTGAGCTCCAAAAGCAAAGTTTTAGGAAGGTCACCTGTGAAGGGGATCTTTGCTCCTCAAAATCTGTAAATTCACCATTTGAACACATACTGTTCACATGTTTAAAGGCAATTATAAACAATCCCAAATCCATTCTCCTAGTTCTTTGATTCATCCATTAATTGAGACCAAATGTTCAACTTTTGCTTTGCTGTTCTGCATGCTGCTGCTGTCAGTATCATTAAGCTACTCAGTCAGCCTAACACACCTCAGTGCTCTGGAACATGTGGTGGTGACTTTGTACTTCCCTCAGTGTGCTGCTGCTGCCACCTTGTACATCGAAGCAGTGCCTTCCATGAGCAGAGGCCTAAAGACCTCTTTCTGTTCTGTCCATGGGAAAAGAATTCCAGGTGTCCCAAAGGCTCTGTGTATTGCAATGGCCTGCACAACATAGTCATTGGTTACTCAAAGCCAGCCACTGGAGATGAATTCCTACAGCTGTGTGACATGACCTTAGACCTGCCACTGCTTTATCTCACTCCCAAAGGGTTGGCTCTTGGTGAGGCAGAGAAAGCAAAGTCAGCCTCCCTGAGCTGCCTCCCTGAGCTGCCTCCCTGAGCTCGCTATGGGGAGCACAGGAAGAAGGGATGACTCCTCTCCAAGCTGCAACCTTTTCTTCCTGTGTCCTAGGCTGCAAAAGACTCCAGCTGCTTCAGATGCCATTTACTGCCTGTCCATCTACCCATTATTAAGAAGTAATTTGGAAAATTCTACTACTCTGGAAATGTAAGAGTCCTTTCCCTTTGCAGAGTAAGGGTGAGATCCACACACAGTTGTTCCTGTTCCAAGAAACGATCACTCTGTAGTTTCCAATTGAAAAATCCATATTGTATATATTCATTAAGGAGGTCTTTGATTATTCCAGTGAATAATCAAAGACCTCCTTAATGAATATATACAATATGAACTTTTCAACAGAAAAATCAGAACCTCTAGGTTCTTATTGTGCTGCTTTTTAAGGAAAATTCAGGACTGTTGCAGAAAGTGCGGTAAAAATCAAGGGAGGGAAAAATGTGTGTATGCTTTTTCTAATTAAAAGGGTTGTAGAAACAGATCTTCCCCAAGAAAGAATATTCCGTACACAGGTCATTGTGTGGTCTCTCTGACCTTTCTCTGAAACAAGTGGAGCCATGTCTATCAAATACAGCATGTAGCAATAAAGGACCTTGGATCTGTTTTGGCTTGGTGGTTCCTAAATGGTTGTTTTCCTCTTGCAAGTGATTAACTTTTTCATAAAGCTTGTGATAATGCTCACATTCAGAGGTTACCCTGTACAGACAGTATTGACATTTTTTGTTGACATTTGCTACTCATGAAAGGTTTTCTAATCTTCAGCAATCATCACCAATGTATTTGTTATATGGAATTATATAACAGGAAGTTCTGAATAAAACGAACTTTCTCTGCACAAAATTCTTAGTTTAGGAAAGAAAATTAGTTCACTTCAAGCCACATGACAATATATGCTGTAAAGAAGGGTGTTATCAATTAAGAACATATTTTGTTTTACTTATTGAAGTTTTAATTTAATAGGTCAGTTTGAAACTGAGGCATTTCTGATGCAGCCTGCTTTGTATTTTCATCTCTAGCATTGTACTGGTACTGGAAAATTAAACCAACTAACTTAAGGAAAGTAAAAGGAGAAACATGAAAAACAATGAAATTTGATGTCAAAAACTTTCCCATTATTACAGAGAAGATGGTAGTGATAATGAAGATAAAGGTAGTTATTACAATCCATCAGCTAAATGGTCAAACTGCACATAATATTTGTGAGGAAGAGGATGAAGACAAAATTAGGAGGGATGTGGCAAAGGCACAATCACCCTTTTCTCCCCCTCTTACCTCTTTTCATAGTAAAACAGCCTCAGGGAAAAGAAGATGCACTGATTTATATCAGAAACTTTATCTCAGTGCTGTCAAACTCATGCACTGAATAATGGTGTATCAAAGCCTACCGTGACTTCAAAGCCATGATGCTATGATAAACTTCTATCTTCTGTTCTTGCATTCTTGGTCTTTCTGAGCTCATGATTTTATGCTTTCTGCAGTCAAGATGACCATGCTCTTCCACTGAAACAACACTGGGGCTTTCATCCATTCGCCTGAATACCATAACTCATAACAAAGTACCTAACAGTTTAATTTAGACTCATGAAAGAAACAGAGAAAGGATTTCAAAATGCTTGCTTTTTTTTCAGCTCCTACATTAAAAAAAAAAAAGCAAACTACTCTTTTTTTTTCTGTTTTAGCTAGCAAGTGTTGTTCAAGGGTGTTATTGCAAACTATGCAGCCCATGAGCACCCTGCCCCAGAGATGCTGATGTGAAATTGCTTCAAATATAAAATGATTCAGTGAAAAAATGGTAGGAACATCAGTACACAGACCATTGTACTGAGGCACAGAACAAACATGAACATTTTAAACCTCTGTATGTTTTCATTTACAGGTTGAGGAATGAACAGATCAGGGGCAGCCCTGCTGAGAAGGGCTTGGGGGGCTGTAGATGAGAGGCTGGATTTGACCTGGTAACGTGGACTTGTAGCCCAGAAAGCCAAACGTGTCCTGGGCTGCATCAAAAGCAGTGTGGCCAGCAGGGTGAGGGAGGGGATTCTACCCTTCTGTTCTCATGGACAGTTGCATCCAGCTCTGGGATCCCAAGCACTGAAAGGATGTGGACCTGTTAGAGCAAGTCCAGAGGAGGCCACCGAGATGATCAGAGGGATGGAGATCCTCTCCTGTGGGGAAAGGCTGAAAGAATTGGGATTGTTCAGCCTGGAGAAGAGAAGGCTTTGGGGTGACCTGATTGTGGCCTTCCAAGATCTGAAGGGAGCCTACAAGAAAGATGGAGAGTGGCATGTAGTGATAGGACAAGGGGCAGTGGCCAAAAGAGAGGTTCAGACTAGATATTAGGAAGAAATTCTGAGTGAATTTCTGAGGGTGGTGAGGCACTGGAATAGGTTGCACAGGAAAGCTGCAGATGTCCCATCCCTGGAAGTGTTCAAAGCCAGGTTGGATGGAGCTCTGAGCAACCTCTGTCTAGTGGAAAGATGTGCCTGTCCATGGCAGGGGGGTTGGAACTGGATGATCTTTGAGGTCTCTTCCAACCCATGCCATTCTACAATTCTATGATTTATTTACAGCTGTCATTTGTTGTCATTTATACTGTCATAAAACTTCATGCTCTAAAAACTCTTCCAGTGTCTCTCTCCTCCATGGTTTTGTTTTGCAACATATAGCATTACCTTAAGAATGGGTCTGGTCTACTTGAAATATCTAGTTCTCATGTTGTGTTTTCTGAAAAAAAACGAACAGTACCTTACTAAGCGCAGAGTTTCAGGGGAGGGAGGGTGATGGGAAAGGGACCTGCAGAGGCTGGCATGCGTTATCACTGGGAATAGCATATCCCTTGAACTACCCTAGATCAAATAGGGAAACATTTTATTAAAGCCTGTTATTCCACCATTTGTCAGCTGTATCTTAAAATTAGGAGGCTACAAGTAGAACCACTACAAGTTATCCAGGGGATAAATGTTAAACAGTCTGATTCAAATGCCACTGAAATCCACCAAAAGACTACCATCATCTTCAGCAGGCTTTGGATCAGTCATGTTGCTGGAGGATGAATATTGCTCCATTGTTCCATTCCAGGAAAATTACACACAAAAGCACAACAGTCAGCAAAGCAACACCTTTGTCAAATTTTCCCTTAACAAAGCCTTAAGCAAGTAGGGACTTCTTGTCAGAAAGCAAAATATAAGCATTTCTAGAAGTAGGCAGTATGCATTTTCGCATGTATATTTATGGACACATCATTTATAGGTTCAACATACAAAGTATTCATCATGTTTACAGCTGTTCTTAAAAAAAAAATGCCCAGGCATTATTCTCCCTGCCTGCAAAAACAAATCCACCATGTATCTTTGGTAAACAAAAAATAGTTAATTTACAAAGCTGTATAATTGCTTTATTTGCACTTGACTGTTTAAGACCCAAGGGTTTTAATAGATTTGGCACTAGCAGGATAGGGTCAAACAACACTATTACTTTTTCTGTATTATGCTTAATTATTATAAATTGCTCTGTTTTATCACTCCATTTACAATAAGAGTGTTGCTAAACAATTACCTTGACAAATGTATTTTTGATGGAAGAGCCACTGATGTTTGTCTTTATAAATTAAGCTAGTCATAAAAGTTCATGTTTATAATAGTATTACCTTATTTGAAATAATAAAATAGTCCACTGGTGGTGCACTCTGAGCACCTACTGGGAAATTCACGGTATCCTGCCTCATATATTAGATATCTAAATGAACAGCCTTGATAAGAGCATTTTTTTCTCCTCACTGTTAATGACATACATACTAAAGTACTGTAATTATTCTAAAGCAATAGCTGAAAGAAAAACTCTAATGGAGATATTGGTAGTCTGTTAGGAGAATACTGTGATGACAGCAGACAATTAAAAATCCAAATATTATTTTCTTGAAACAATTTAACGGTTCAAAAGTATCTATCAAATACTTACACGAGCACATATTAGAATATTTTCCTCAAGTTTAGTATTTAGTCAACAGACTATAATTTCTGTGGAATATATTGAAGAGCAGGATATGAAAATATCTTAAAAATGTACAGTGCAATAGCTGTTCAAAGAAGTTACTGCACACTGCCCTTTGATAAAACATCATCTTTATAATCAAGGAATTAGTAGTAAGAAATTCCACTGTAAGTGAACTGTAGCTTAAATGAAAAATAAGTTTTAGATCAGTAAATCCTATCAGATTAAGGAAGTCATGCCTTATCAGTCATGACCACAGTACAACCAAACCAAATTATTACTTCTTCCTACTGTTTCTGACATTCAGAGCTATAATTGCCAAAACAGAATTTCAGTGCAGAAAAAAAGAAAGAGTACTGAAATACACTGTAAACTCTGTATGTTCAGTATTGTGTACCAGAAAAGTAACTCTGTATCATCCTGTATTTGACTTCCACTGGAAAACTAGGTCATGAGCCCCAGTGAAATAATACAGACCTCAAAAAACCAAAAAACCAAACAAAACACCAATCAAATAAAAGAAAGAAGCTTTTGAAAGGCTCTGTGCAGCACTAAGGGCAGGTAGACAGAACACCGGCATGGGTGACAGTGAACAAGAGCCCAAGAGCAGAAATTCACTGATCTAAGAGAGAGCTACTTATTTTTCCTCCTTCCTGGAAAACTCACATATTCCTATAAAGGGCTGATAGTCCCAAAGGAGTAAGTACAGCTTATTCAACTCCTCAAAGTCCAGACATAGGTAAGAGATAGAGCAGTCTTACTACTTTGATGCACTCACAGATCCAAGACCAACACACAACATATCTGACTTCATCCAAACTTCCTGGCTAATTGTTGTTGGTAGATGTTTTGTAAAGGCCTTATGTTATGCTTGAGCTATAGCACATCTTTCCAAACAGATACAACTTTATAATTTGAGGACTTGAAATGATGAGGAATAACCACAGCTCTCTCCCTTATCTCTCACAGTGTTATTAGCTGTGGTTTCTTAGGACTGGACTGGACTCTTTTATCAAGCTGAAAAGATACCTGCTATTCCAGTTGGTCCTTGTTCAGATAAAACTGTCCTGTAGCAACCTAACTAGGCTGAGTTTCTTATGAATCTCATAAAAGGGGAAACTTGTGGTTAATTTTTGCTACTCTTCCCAAACTACATCCAATTACCAGCACACTTTCAGGAATGGACAGCACTGCAGACCTTCTAGGGTTATATATAAAATTTATATTGCCTCCCTACTTCCACTTGATATTCTTTTTATATCCATTTTATATTCATTCTATTACCTACAATGTACTGCTCTGAAAGGTCAGATTCAATGAATTATTTAATGCCGTGGCAAGCTGAGGCACAAGGTGCTGTATCTTAACAGTCTTTGGTAGTTTCACCCCAGGCTGAGCTTCATTATGTGAGCCAAGGGGATCTAGAGAGGAATGGTCTCAATACCAGCTTTAATCCACTTGCTCTGAGCGACAGGCACAGTCACCCTGCCTTTCACCTTGGCCAGCCTTCTTCTGAAACAAAGTTTTTACTACCAGAGGCCATACTCAACACACTACACTGGGAAATAGCACGTCTCTTGTAATGCCAGCACACAACTTTCAAAGCTCCTTTCCCTAAATTTCTGAACTTCTGGAATTTCACCAGCTCTTGCCACATGACAGTGTTTCCACCAGCTAGAGGTGTGAAGAACCCAGGTCCAGAGAGAGTCACAAAAATGATCAGGGTGCTGGAGCACCTCTGCTATTAAAGACAGAATGAGAGAAATGGGATTGTTCAGCCTGGAAAAGAGAAGGCTCTGGGAAGACCCTATAGCACCTTCCAGTAAATTAAAGAAGGCCTCTAAGAAAGACAGCAACCAGCTGTTTAGCTGGGCCTGCTGCAATAGGGCAAGAGATTTTAAACTAAGACAACTATGTTTAGAATACAAAGAAGAAATTCTTTACTTCAGGGTGGTAAGTCACTAGAACAAGTTGCCCAGAGGAGGTCTGGGTGCCTCATCCCTGGCAGTGTTCAAGTTTAGACTGGAAGGGCCTCTGAGCAACCTGATCTAGAGGAAGATGTCTCTTCCCATTGCAGGGAGGTTGGAACTTGATGATCTTTAAGGTCCCTTCCAATACAAACTGCTCTATGACGTGCTTATTTTGTCATCCTTAAGTACCAGCTTTGCCATGACCTGCACTCTGCCCTCCTGAACTCCTCAACATCTCACAGGAAATGGAGTTCCACTTGCTGCCTTACTTACAAAAGCCTCATGGTAACAGCCTCTTCCATAGGTGAGAAAATCTCCAAAGGGATCAAATTAAGTGGATTGTGTATCTTTGGCAAAATGTATGCAGCACCTTTCTCTCTCTCCTCCTCTCTCTCCTCATAGGTAACCTGTATATCCTATGAACCCCATAAAACTAGTAATACTCATAATATTACAGGTGTTATAAAAATCCCCATTTTAACGTGTATTTTTCTTGTAAAAAAGTAATGAAATATACTTTTTTTTCTACTGGAGAGAATCACAATGACATGGTAGAATTTATCTACCATCTATCTTTTATTTATCACTTTTAGTTGAGATACAGGAAGTGTTTCAAAGAAATATTTAAAAACTGTCTAAACAACTCTCCTTATAAAAGCTTAGCTGTACAAACCATGTAAAATAGTCATGACAAGATTTTAGGTAGAACCTCAGGATCTTGTTTCTAAGTAACTTATAAATCCCAAATCCATTATAATAGAGCTTTATGAATCATATTCCTCTCTCTCCACGCATACCTACAAACATGTGCAAATGCCTGCATACAAATGTATAATATACACTACATGTTTACAGCATGTTATTTGTCCAATAAACAATCCTAAGTCTTACATTAGCAAACTGTATCCTTAGTCTGTATATCTGGGAGCATAAATTATGCCATTTCCTCTTTGTCCAAAAAACCATGGTTGCTAAACTATGTGCTGAATTTTCTTCCTCTCTCATATGTCAGTGTGGTACAGTTCCTTCCTTAAACCCATAGCAATTGGAATGCATTATTGATGAACTCAAGCCATCTGCTGGACACTGCAGCATGACTGTAATTGGTGTAGAACACTAAGAAATTGATTCAATACTTTTTAAGGGGAAAAGGAAGCAGTATCTTTACTAATGCAGTTGTCCTAATATTTAATTAAAGACTTTGAACACAAATAGAATGTCAGATGAAATCCAGAACAAAAGGGTATTTCTGGTCACAAAAGTATAATTTCCATGTAAAATTGAGCAGTAAGGAGAAGGACACAAGATAAAAAATTAAAAAGAATATGGATTACAAAAATTAAAAAGAATATGGATTACAACTCAATTAATTGTTGTAATTTTTTGCTGTCTTCCAACATGGAGAGTTTTTGCTATTTCTCCTGATAAACTCAGGCAGATGATATTTTCCTTTTAAGTCTTTGGCACTCTTAAATGACACACAGAAAATAATATTGAGCAGAAAAGATGAAGTGTGGAATGAAGATTTCAGTGTAATGGCTAAACCTCATTATTCCTATGGTTTTTATGAAATACAGATTACTTAAAGGATTTTCAATTGCTGTAACAACCAATTTCTTCTACAAAAGAACTGCCTTTTTTGCACAGTGCTTTCTGAGTAACAGTCCTGCTGAAAAGCTGAAGTGTTCATAAAATGGGTAACTTCCATGATACAAGATGACAAGACCTTTGCCTCTCCTGGAGTCTTGTTTGATTCATAAGCTGAACAACTGTGGTTTTAACTAAACCTCCAATCAAATTGAATTACTTTATTTAACAATATAGACAGTGGACTGCAGGGATTTTCAATTGTGCAGTAAGTAAAATATATGAAGCTTTAGTCAGCATGAGGAGGAATAGGAGCTAAAAGAACAATTAACATTTCAGCACGTAATATGTAAGAAATATGCCTTTGGGGAAACGTAGGCTGATGGCAATCTGGTTTTATTTCTGCAGTCTCTCCTTTGGTATTTGCAGGCTCTAGTTCAATATTCTAATTTCTTGGTTTCTCAGAACCAGCTTCTTTGTTTCTCAAGCAAAGCCAAAGCAAGATTCCAACATCATTTGGAAGTCACCTGCTTTGAAATATACGATTTGTCTTTCTTCCTGTTGCTGCTTTCAGGAGGTTTGTGGAGACTTGGTTGTTAAAAGTCAAGCAAAAGGTCAAACAGAAAATGATGTCTACAGGGAAAAAAGCCTAGAAAAGCTAAAGTAGTAGCTAAAATACTTCTCTTACACTGCTTGTTATGTGTTGCCTGTAATAAATTACAGATAATCACTTGTCACATCAGAAATAAAGGAAAAGCTGACTAATAAATCCCAGAGAAATCTATCACATTAAACTGCTTTTTGAAGCATTCAGTGTTTTTAAAATTTATTTATTTTTAGCTATATTTATTTTCTACTAACTGCTACTAGTTTTTGTCTCAGATTAATGAGAAACTGTTTTTCTCCTTTGACGTCCCACTGTGACCCAGTAATTCCAATCAGTGGTAATATTTAACTGAAGAATCTCACTTTGGGGACTAATGAGTCAGAATATGTAAAACTGTTCTCTTCCCCTTTTAACTAACCTCCTGATTGGGCATATCAGGTAGAGTTAGAAGTAGATACTCAATCTCTTGGCAGTTTTGGCAGTCCTTGTTGGCTGCACTACTGCTAAAATAAAAATATGATCTAAGTCTGTGTTCAAATTTTTCTAGTCCATCAACCAACACAGAAGTCCCCACGACATTTCTATTCCGACCACATGAATCTATCAACAACAAAGAGAGACTGTAAATCACAAAATTAGTGGAGGGAAACAAGAAAGAGAAAGGACTTGCTAGTGACAGTCTTAAGCCTTTTGATCAGATTTTTTAAAAATCTTCACAAAACCACAAAAATCAGGCCTTGCAAACACACACACACAAAAAAAAAAAGTCAGAAAAAATCAAAGTCAGTTGCACTGAAATTCAGTGCAGAAAAAATCAAAGTCAATTGCACAGCCAGATCCAATTACTTTACAAAACAATTAAATCTAGACATCTCTCAATCAAAAAGAAGTCACGGGGAGTGTTATCAGACTAGGATTCAGAGAATCATATAAACATGGAATTTCCTGAGTTGGAAATGATGCACAAGGACCACTGAAGTCCAGCTCCTGGTCCTGCACAGGACCACTCCAAGAATCACACTATGTGCCTGAAAGTGTTGTCCAAATGCTTCTTGAAGTCTGTCAGGGTCAGTGCTGTGGCCCTTTCCCTGGGGAGCCTGTTCCAGTGCCCAGCCACTCTTTGGGTGAAGAACTTTATTCTTATAATGAATCTCAACGTCCCCTGGCACAAACTCAAATCTGTTTTTGTCTCTTTGCCCCTTCCAATCTAGTTTAACTATTAAGTATTCACTTAGGTACTTTCTCATTTCTACTATTTTTTGTGCTTTTCCAACTCTTTAGACAAACTACAGGTTATAGGTTTCAAGCACTGACATCCCTGAGATGTTTTTGGCAGATTGAAAGGCAACATTGCCAAGAGAGAAGGAATATGAAATGGAAGTGTAGAGGTAGCCACTGAAAGTGTACCCTGGTGTTCTGAGGGACAGCCACCTTACAGACACACCCAGCTTCAGGAAGCACCATTCTTCATTTTATTTTACTTTATAGACTAAATGTCATCTGGAAAATAAATAGAATTGTGAAAGTAAAAACTAACTCTGAGAATCAGGAAGACACAGCATCAGCATGCCACAGAGCTAGAGAAAGATCTTGTCATCTTCAGGGACTCCTGAGTCAGCTTCCATTACGCAATTCATTAAAATTATACTGTTATAGCAGTGGATCATGGAGTACCAACACCTCTCCATGACATTTTTCTCTGAGTAGGGTTTTACTCATTTACAGTCACTCTCCTTATGTCCTTCCTTCCCCAGGGAGTGCTGCTTCCACCTTGACAGGGGAAAAAGCCTGAAAACTAAAGACTAAAGATACTTCAAATTAGTGGAAATATACAAGACATTGCAAATTGGTCACAGTCCTTTCACCCTTCTCTCTCAGCAGTTTAAATTGCCTTTTACCTCCTCTGAACACTGGTGCATGTAAAACTGCCACCTTCAAAATAGCATTCCTTATAAGGAGGTGATGCAAATGCCTTTCCCTCATACTGCGTACCTGTAGCTGACAGAAGTCTCCAAGGGTCAACTTACAAAACCATAAAAATGTCATGTTTGCCTCTCAGCTCTTAACATCACCTTTGCCATCTTTCTATCAAAATACAGAATTTTGGTGTAATTCAGAGAAACTACAAGCCACTTTATTGACAATGCAATCTACATATCAGTGTTTTAGAGTACTACTTCTCTGTCATCCTGAAGCTATTTAGGCAGCAGATAAAAACCAGTTAATTTCTGTGACTCATACAGCCAGCACTGGCTCAGGATAAAAGGGAATGCTGATGCCACCACTCGGAAAAGCCACATTGTGAAAGCCTTGCCAAAGCATCACAGGCCCACAACCATGATGTCTTCTCAGCAATGGCTATGTTTTGCCCTTACAATAGCTTCATTAGCTGATGTGTATATGCTGAATTAGTCAGCAGCTGACTGGCAGGATAAGGGAGTTGTAAACTTCCCAGTGAGGGCAGACAGACACTTCTGTAAAGACAGAGTTACTTTGTGAGTTCTGTGCATGCAGTGGTGAAGGCATCTCAGTCATCTTCCTACTTCACAGCCACTCCATGCTGGTAGCCCCAGGTGCATGGCACAATCCTCTCCTGTCAGCCTATACTGCTTCCCCAGTCCCAGAAACTGTTCTGCAGAGTCTGGTGTTTCCCAAACAGCTCCTGAAACTGTCTCTGGCTTGTGTTTCTCCCCGACTTCTACTTTCTGCTGACTAAATTTCATAGTGAATAAACCTGTGTAAGTGCAGCTGTCCTGTTGTAATGTCTTCAAGGCATCCACAGAACATTCAAGTACAAACAGCACAATGAAAAGGGCTGGCTTGCCCAACATTGTCTTTGAGGATTTGGAAATGTCACTTCAAAAGAGACATATAATGCAGCTGGGAAAGAGAAACCTTGCAATTGCAGTAGTTTGACACCAAACTCTCCAACCCTCCCTACCCCAAACACAGGACAGATTTTTAGCTACCTCCTGCTACATATTCCAACCAGATGTAATCCTTTGATGCATGAGGCTTGCATAAACAGTACAAAGAAGGATAAACATCTATTGCAAAGCATGCAATATAAAGCTAATTCATCACATGGAAGCATTAATTCATAATAAATACAAAGCTAGGTGTTCATTTGAATTACTTTACATGGAAACAATTACTCTGAAACATTCACATCAGTGCATCTGGATTTAGAGCAAATCTTCCATTTGGACAAGCCAACACTTTTGTTTAGTTGGATGAGAAGCAATAAACTTGTCAGAACAAGCTAATGAGAGCAACATTTGCTGGTTCACATCTGAAGAACCAATCAGTACAGTTACTTGTGTTTTGGCACAGCTGTTCTACATCTCCATTCATACCCTTGCATTCCATAAAGCAACTTGTTAAGGAACAGCTGACCTGAAATTCATCACGGCTGACTCCTTTTTCTAGAGAACAGTGAGATGATGACACAACGTTTCAAACAGATGACACATCAGCCTTGAAATTTCAAAAAAGGGCCTACACTTGCTGATTCTGAGGGCCATTCAGCATGGTTAACACAAAAAGAAAATTAAGTTTACACAACAAATTAAGATCTCAGCACTCAGAGCATCTGAATTATCAAGACCAAACCTTTCTAAACCATGTCAGTCAACTTTCTGCTAAGAATAAGCAAGGATATGCATGCTTTGAGAGATACGATGGATTTAAAAGAGAACAACATCCATAGTTGGCAGTGATTTTAACAATAACAAATAATATCTCTGTACAGCTTTCAGCTCTTACAGACCTTTGAAAAGGTGGGCAGGCATTTCTGAAATGTTATTGCAGATAAGTAATTAAAATCTGGAAAAACCTCAATTAGCCTTCAATATATTAGCTCAAGAACAAGAAGCACAACAGCCCAGAAAATAAGATAAATGAGATCATATTAAATGTGTGCTTTCACAGATTCAGAGCTAATTTGAAGTATGACCCAGTTATCTCTGTATTATGTTGCAGAAACACCTCAAAAGATTGAAGATACATATCTAACACCCCTCAAGACAGAGAGGAACTGACTTCTAGTATCCTAACTCTGAGCTCCCTGTATGGGCTAGCTGATCAGATGTAGCTAATTAAGTGGCAGAAATCTTATCTCCATTGATGGCACTTGTAAAACTCTTACAGAACACTTGGTCCAACATTTTGTCTTTTTGTTTACCATTATGTGTTTAAAACCTAAAGCACTAGCTATTCATCAGTCAGGGCCTGACACAAAGTGGGTACAGCCTCCGGATTCCTATATTGAACTGGGAGTGTAAAGGAGTACCTTCAAATTAAAATGTCTGCATGACTGGTTTTTCAGAAAAAGCAGTTTTCAAGGTTCATGATTGCTAAGCAGTATCATAGCTAATAGCTTAATATGCTTGATTTTTTTCTCTATGATGCTGATGAAGAAGGAATATCTTTAATAGTAAGTCCAGCAAAATTACTTCATCCAGTATAAGAAACTGTCTAAACTACATCCAGAAACATTTGAAAAGCGGCATTTTCAGCTGCTGTGAGGTGATGATGATGACAGGCACTGTCACTGAGCTCCCTTTTACACTTACATTTAGCTCTGAGGATGCAGAGTAGGAAAAGTGGTTCCCTGACATACACAGAGTCAAATGAGAGTGACAGAATCCTCATTCATTTCACAGTGATGGTGAGGAGGGTCAGTATTGATTAAATTAATGTTAGCACTTAAAATGCAACATGCAGCCTAAAATCCTGGAGGGTTCCTTCTCTCCAGTCTTATGGCAATACACCATTAAACCATAAATTCTGCTGCAGAATTGAAAGAATCTTCTAGATCCTCTTGATGAAAGCTTGCTGTGATATTAACATGCCAAAGAAAGAGTTATTTCAGAGATGTTTTTGAGTAATTTCTCTTAAATAGAAAATAGAGCCAACAAGAAATAAAAGCCCTTAATGAATTTCACCTTTTTCATTTCTTGCTTTGCAGTATAAGTATTTTAGTGGAATTCCAGAGGATATCAAATACTGATTTACTGCTGTCACAGTTGCAAGGAATGGACTAATCTAGCCTAATTTAGCAACCTAGAAGTCAGGTTTCTACTTAAAAATACTTTTCTGTTCTTCTTCTGTAGTCAATAAAGCTTTCTGCAACAGGCTAGTTTTTCCAAAACAAGTATTTCAGATGGATTACCCTCTTCTGATGCCAATTTCTCCTGGATGGCAGCCTGGATAACTATTTTAATTAAAGTGTGAACAAAGTACCACTGCCATGCCACTACTCACTGTTTGGTTTATGGAGTGTGTCACTTAAAATTTCACTTGTGTGTCGCTTAAAATTTCAGTAAAATACCTTGCTAAGTAAAAAGACAGTTTACAGAAGTTGGGATCCTTGTAGACTAATGCCTACTTGGTGCAATCTAAGAAAAACAAGTTATTCATGTTATAGGAGTTGCCTATACACAGCTAATAAGGCAAATTACTTGTTAGATGTTTTTCTTTGTTTCAAAAAAAAAAGGGGTTGGTTAAGCTGATTCTTAAACAGATAAAATTGTAACATTAACCAATGATAATGAGATATGTGAACTTCTGAGCAATCAATTAATTGATACTGTACAGTCATATACCTTCTAATATGTCAGTGTTGCATTGTTCCTCATCTTCACTATATGGAAAAAATTGCTCCATTGTGCCATGACTTTAATGTTATCTCAAAATACTTATTGTTAAGTATGTGTGAAAAGCTATAACTCACAGAATCTGTATCAGCAGCAAAATAAGTCCAACATAAATAGCTCCTGATAAATTTTGAACTGACTGCACTTTGCATACATCCTTTGTATTCTGTTCACTTGCTACTTGCATTGACTTGAAGCTTACATTTAGAAAAGTGATCTTGTTTCTTCCTCTTTTTTGAAGTTCTGTAACTCTCTGTCTTGAATGGAATTCATCTTGACCACAGCGTCAAGTGACTTCCATAAAACTGACCTCTCTTTGCAAGGGAAACCATAAACATGACTTCTGAGTTTGTGCTGGAAGTAGCTCAGGAGAACAAAATACGGTGCAAAAGCCATTGAACAGCACCCAGAAATAATGAGTCCAAATGGATTTTGTCTGCAAACCATACTTGATTCATATTTCTGCAACCCTGGCTTTCAAAGGACGACTTAAACACTAATTAAGTGTTGCCAGTAACGCAGAGCCAAAAGAATTCAATGGATCAGAATGACCTACAGGGGATATTTATAATGAATATCCCTGATAATTTCCAGACCTAAGACTTCCTAGGATATAAGAGTGTCCCTCATTCTTAAATAACAAGCCAAAATCTCTCTCCAGGTTCCTGCTCAGTACCCCTGGAGTCAGCAGAACTGGCTATAACAGTTTTCTACTTAAGGAAGATTATTTTCAGTAATGAATGTTAAAAAAGGCCACACATAATTAAATATTACAAATAGTAAAATTTCTGTATTATGCATTGCATTTAACTTATTGAATTTTCCTGTAGTAAAATCATTATATTAAAGGGACTTTATTGAAAAACCTATCTATTTCTAATCCTGTAGGAGTAACAGTTAGACAATTAATTTGGAGTTTATAGGAAAAGAGCTAAAGAAAAAAAACTATCTAAAAGAAATTACTGTGATTTCATTTGTGGGAAATTTAGAAATAAAGCCAATTTATTGATTAGGGATATGTTTTTTCAAAAAAAAAAAAGATTTAATTGAAATTTTTCAGTTATCCTTTTTGGTGGATGTTCTGCAGTTTTGGGGTTTTTTTAGATAGATAGACTTTTTTAAGAAAGCAGAAATTGCCTCTTCCATTTTCTTTTCCTTCAAGCTCATAACATTGCATAAGTTAATTTTCTGACAGTGTTTCCTTGGAAAAGAAATATTGTGTTTCATTAAAAACTCTGTTTAACATTCAAGGTTGACTTAACATCTAACATTTATGTGTATTTTGCTTGGAAGTTTTGGGCTTCCCTAATCCTGGTGAAGTTTGATGCTCACCTGGTTGTGAAATCTGCCTTTTTCTTTTCTTAAGCAATTTGTCTTTTTTCTATTTGACATGCTATGATCTTTATATCAGTATTTTGAAAGTAGATTAATTTTTCCCACACTCTCGGCAGTTATAATGACAAATTGTTTGTTGATTTTACAAAAAGCTTTGAGGGAAAGCTGCATAAAGACAGCCACTGAATTTCACAAGAATGTAAAATATACCTTGTTATAGCCAATCACTAAGAGACGACAGACAAAAAAATAGTGTTGGAATGTAAATTCCTCATTAACACGCTGCAGTGACCACAAGATAGTACAGTTTATGATCCTGAAGAAAAAGAAGAGGAGGAGTCCAGTCTAAAATCAGAGTGCAGCTTGTTCAGGGCACTGGCAAGCAGGGTCTTTTAGAATGCAGCTCTGAAAGGCCAGAGCCCAGTAGAGCCGGGTGATCATCACAGAGAGCCTCCTCCTGGTGCCAGAATGGTCCATTCCAATCTGCAAGGAAGCAGGCAGGCAGAGCAGGACACCAGTGCAGCTCCACAGGGAAAGACTGAACAAGACCAGTGCAAAATGGAAAGAGCTCAGACATGGAAAGGGAGACAGGTTACCCAGGAGAAACAGAGAAGCTGTACCTGGCCAGGCAAGGATGGGGTTTGCAAAGCCCAGTTAGCGGTGAAACTTATCCAGGATGGGTGAAGGATAACAAGAAGGGTCTCTACAACCACAATAGCAGTGAAAGCCAAGGGAAGTACAAACTCACTGCTAAATTGAGTGGGTAACATGATGAAGGATACTGAACAAGCTCAGATGTTTGATGTTTGATGCCTTCTTGGCTTTGGCCTTTAGTAGCAAGGTCTGCTACCCTGGTCCTTGAGCTCAGTGACAGAATTTAGGGAACAGAGGCAGACAAAGGCTGAATTAGGGATTGCTAAAGTAAGAGTGACACTCACAAGTCCATGGGCTTAGATGGGATGCATCTAAAGCTGATAAAGAAGTTGGCTCATGTTTTTTTGAAAGGCCACTGGTTATGAACTAAAACACCTACCTGTTGTGAAATTACCATATTTGGAGATATTAAAGACTTGATTAGGAAAGTGCTGAGCAGCCATATCTAACTTTGACACTACCTGGCCTGGGGCAAGAGGTTAGACTGAATGACCTCCAGAAATCTCCTCTCATTTCTTCTATGCTTTTGTGATTATGCTCATTGTGTAACCCATGCATTTAAAACACCCTCACTGCTGACTACTGAGATGCTGCTTGCTACCTGCAGGAAAACAAGATTTCAAAACTTCTCCCACACTCATTGAAAAACGCAGTTGCATTGAAAAGTTTCACATGTATCTAGTCCATATGAAAACCTTCAATTATACAGAAGAGATTCACTATTTCATTGGTGTAAAGAATTGCTTATGCTGTGGTGTCAGGACTGCACATTGACAGTGTCTAGTCATTCCAGGCATGCCCACTGGGATAAAAGAAAGCTCTTATTTTCAAATGCTGTAACATACAACCCCAATATATTTCACTCCAAATTTCACCAAAGAATGAGTCTCTGTCAAAATCCCAACAGCAGACAGGTTTTGAGAGCAGAAGTAGAATTACAGTGTAAGAAAAGCATCACCTAAAGCTTTCCCTGGAATGAAACAACACTTAATTTGACATTACTTATGTAGTCAGTGTAATTGGGAAGGGTGACATTCTAATTGAGTTTCTCATTTGAAGGCAGACAGAGAATCAACTATACAATAAATTGTCTCAGGTCTAATCAGTCTATTTTCCTTGCTGTTATTACTACATATTGCTAGAAGCAGAAAATGAGATAGAGAACCTAACTTTGCTTAATATCAAATAATCAGGGAAGGAATATGGAAGACACTATTACTGTTTTATTGAGAAACAAAGACCTCAGAAATGAGTATAAGACCATTTTTGAGGTTTATACCAGTAGTCAACACAGAGTACAAGACAGAACTTTATTAGGAGCAGGACAGTTCTTTCAGTTTAGGGAGTCTACTAATCACAAGAAGCTCTTAGCAAGTTTTGTTTGTTAGTTGACTTGCAGGTTAACACCTTTTTGAAGAAAATCTCAAAATATAGTTTAATCCCACCTAACACAGATGAAGGCTGGCATTTTTATACCATTTCTGTCATTTTTATACCATTTCTGCACCATCTTTGGAAGATTTCTTTCAGCTAAATCCCCAGCAAACGAGCAGCTGTTTGCAGGAGGAGTACAACTGCTGTGGGACTTCCTGGCCAAATTTCTGTTAACAAATGTGACTTCTCAAAATTACACAGGTAACAGTGAAAACACTGATAGCTGTAAGTTTTGAGAAGCGGTACCTGTAGCAATAAAACCTGAGCATCTCTCAGAATCAACAAGACCCACCAATTCAGAGTTTACACCAATGGGAAGAATACAGAAACAAAACTGGTGTACAGCAACCAGGCTACTGGAATTTAAGTTGTTAATTCTTAAGTTTATTTTTTTAGTTACTTTCCATTTTTCTGGGCAATGCACTAACATTTCTTGTTACTCCAAAAGCAAAATCTATTCTATTAATTGCAATACATCTTTTTCTATGTCCTTAGTATTTATCAGTCACTGTTCTTCCTTTCCTTCTACATCCCATTACAAATACTGACATTTCTTCTTTCCTGTATTATCCCCGGCCACTTTTTTTAGGTCTAGTTTTCTGCCTTCTTCTCTCTTTCCTGCCTGCTTCTTTCACACAAACTCGCCTACCTGCATTCCACCTAAGCATTTTTTGAGCTTCTCTACATATTTCCATGCATTCATTCACTCTCAAAAACCACCCTACCTCATTTTCTTTATTCTTCACATAACACAAACCTGACTTAGCTATCTTCATGTGAAAAATGAACAGTAATGCAACAGTGAGTGGAGCTTCCATGCTTCAGGAATCATCTTTTCAACAATCCATACCAAAAAATTAGTACCAGGAAAATACAATTCCTCTTTTAATACCCAAATACTTTGGAGGTACTCCCTTTTCAGCTACACAGATGACATTTTAAGAGGACACTTCATTTCAATACTACAATAATTCATCGTTCTTCATTATAACTAAAGCAAAATTATTTTCTCTTTTCTCAGCCATGGGAAGGCAAGACTTGCTGTACTACTGAATGACTGCACAAAGCAATAAGTCACTGGGTTTGTAGTTTAAGTGACAGGACATCCACTACCTGACAAGGTCGATGACTCTCTCCCTTGGAGCAGTGCTGACTGGCTCATCATTAATCATTATGATCTGATCCCCTGGTATAAGCTTTCCTTCAGAGGGGCCGCCTGCAGACAAATTAAGAAAGAAAAAAAAAGAGCACAGGTTAGCAGACCATTGTAAACACACAGACACACTGTTGTTCATATACTACAAGTGTGTTTTTTCTTCAACTAATGACATTTTTACACTAACACTATTTCTGACATTACCAGTACTCCCTCACCAGGGAAAATCTTGCAAGCTAGTGCTTTAGAAGCTTCTACTGAAGTTCCTCAAGTTATAAACCTGTATGTAACCACCTAAACTAAGGGCTCTGTTTTCTGAACGGCTAAAAGGACTCATAAGCCATGGACTAATGCACCCTTTAAGGTGTGATCAACCATATTTTAGTCACCCTTGATCAATGTTTGCCTGATATTTTGCAAGACCACCTGAGAAGGATTTCTTTTCTTGTGAACAAATGATCCTGTTTATCTACTGTTAAGAACAGGAAGTCTTTTCCCATAGTAAATATACCACATCTTCCTGGTTGCATTGCATTGTTTCCTGTCCCAGGCAAAGTAACACCAGAGAACATGTTATTCCTCTTTCCTATGAAACATCACTTACATATTTGAATGTCATTCACAGGTCTCTCCTATGACTTTTCTGTTCTAGGCAAAACAAACCTGCTTTCTTCAATTGGAGACAGAAAGCTTTTATACCCCAGCTGCTTGAACTTCTTTTCTGCTGGATTCCTACCACTTGATGAACATGGGTACATCCAAAATCATTGCCACTTTCAGTTAGACATGAATATTTAGCATTAGTCTGAATAGACAATCAGTCATGTATATGTCTATGTGATTTGGATTCTGGCACTGCTGAAATGCACATTGAGGGCATTATATTTTATAAAATGCACATATTACTTTGTTTCTCAGCATATTTACATGCCCAGAAGTTGATGTGACATCACAGTTCCTAGTGTAGAGATATATCCTCTCTAGTCTTTGTCTTTACACTCTGCAATGATGATGCATAAAAAACTGAATAATATTAGCACTATGAAGATACAGTCTTAAAAGGAAATGTTTCAGCATCAAAACTGATTCATTCAAGAACTGAGCTAATGCTGATCCTTTAATGTTTGTTTTGAAACCTTTACTCCACTTCCATATCCCGCACAAATGGATACAAATCCAGGTAGGAGAATGTTGTCCTGAGCTCGTATTTCCTCCTATTCATTTGGAACAGAACATAGTAAACACATTTTCCAAATTTTAACATAAAACTACATTAATAATGCCAAGTTGAGAGAAATGAGCTGGCTGCATCTGGTTCAAATATTAGTTACACTGCTCATTTAATATGAAAGAAATATAAATGTAATCAATGCACACACGTTGGTAAATGACATCAGAACTTCACAGAGTCGATTTTGCCTCTCCTCTGCTCTCTGTGGGGGTTCTGGAGAACATATCGAACAGGAGCAAAGTCAAATCCCTGCCCTTGGCTGCAGTTTTACATAACAACTGCACTTTTAAGCATAGAGAGCAGGCGCCTGCGATTTGGGAAACAGATTGTCCCAGGTCTGGTCTCTTATAACTTCAAAAAGGTCACAAACCTCACTAATTTTCACTGTAGGTAAGGTTTTTGGGGATATCTTTTGACCTGGCTTTTAACCATATAGTTATACAGATGCGTTCATTAAAGAAAAAAAAAAAGCCAGCAATAGTATCCTCTTTTTCAGAAAGAGATATTGTTTTTAGAAACCTAGCTTTCCTTGGGAAGGTGATGGTGAGAATGAAAAATATGCAAGTTTTAATCTCAGAACTCAACATACCTCTTGAAAATGCTGATTCAATGGTAATGAAGGTGACAGCAAACCTATATAAAGATACCAGGGAGAAGACCTTCTTTCCTTGAATGAAATGGGTTAACTTTTTTCAGGCAAACAATAGTGATGGCTCTGAGCAATAACTCCAAACTGGCTTTTTGCCAATGCATTTATGTAATGTTCAAAAATGAGTATGAGGAAGGAAACCACTGGGTAAGACAAGGCTAAAAATCATATCTAGTATTTGTGATTACTTTGCCTGCCTGAATATTTCAACAGTTCTCAAATTTGTAGCTGCATTTCATCTTAGTAGGCTAAATCAAAGTTTTCTTCTGGGGTCAGGTGGGGAAAACATACCTGGTGTTACTGAGCGTACAACAACTGGCTTTTCACTACCAGCCACAAACC
Source organism: Euphonia xanthogaster (assembly GCA_034509185.1). Taxonomy (NCBI): domain Eukaryota; kingdom Metazoa; phylum Chordata; class Aves; order Passeriformes; family Fringillidae; genus Euphonia; species Euphonia xanthogaster. The sequence continues at coordinate 96,665,179 of JAYDZK010000001.1, read as the reverse complement.
CAAATCCTAGCACAGGATCCCTCCTCATTTCCACTTTCCGAGGGGCTGGAGGGGCTATTTGGCAGCTCTCTATTCGAGGGTCTTCAAATGTGGCTGATTGTGTCATGTGACTGTGAAAAAAAAAAAAAAAGATGGAAAAAGGAAAAAAATCATTAAAACATGATTTTGTGGTATCTACTTGAGCCAAGCAATTTGTGCAACGATATGAGATGAATATCTGAAACGTTCTCACTAGAGGAACTAAAGCACCAACTTAGTAATTTTCTATTATATTTTCTTATGCATTAAGTAATAATGCTGCTGGCAGGTCTCAAATAGTAATCAATAGTATCAGGCTTTAAAGAGGCCTCTTTTTGACAGCACATATTTAATCATATCCCATATATGAAAGAAAAACAACCCGATAATAAAGCCTTTGTCATCTGCACTGGAATTTTTCATCCTTCAATTTTTGGAAGGGAAAAATAATAGTAGTGACCTACTCATAACATAAAATTCAACAATTAGAGTCTGTCAGACTTTTTAAAAAGAGGACACACATTTTAATTTGGGGATCTAACATGTTAAGCAAGTTTCTGAGCTGAATCCTCTCCCTTCCCAAGGCATCCATAACAGCTCAATATTTGTTATTTGGATAAACTATCTGAAATCACTTTAAAATGTTCCAGGGCACAACAAACAAAAAAAATCAAAATATATTTATGTGGAATTACTAAAATGCTTTGCTTTCTTCTACATATTATGACAAAGCCTATTGTCATAATTTATTGTACCTAGAAGAAAAAATTCTCATGGCTGGATGGAAAGATCTTGAGTTTTCAAGCAGAAAATAGAAAGGATGAAAGCCATCCAACATCCCATATCCATGAAATAGGTAACAGCTTAAAAACATAAAGATTTTAAATTAACATTAATAAACACTGAAACATGGCTGATGCTGTACACAGTCAGAACCAAAACATAGTTTGCAATTTCCACCCCATGGCTGGAGTTCACACTGAATCACAGCTACCAATTCCCAGTGCCAATCAGACAGACAAACAGATCACTCCAGTGTCATACGCCAAACACCATCCATTGAACTCATGTGCTTCAGGAAACCACACTACCACTGCAGGCAACAAGCAATATCTGGTCAGCACAGTACAAAGATTTCAGCTCATGGCATCAACTTATTGCAGTCCTGAGAGACCTCAGATAATATTTGTTTAAGTTGCCTGACCAAGAGTTAACTCTTTTCTTACTTTCAAGAGACTGTAAGTCTGCAAGTGCTGAACTGACTCTAGCTCATTGTATATAGATGCAGTAGACAAATGGAGGAAGCCAAGTCCCAGCCCCACCTGCAGAGAGGGCACAGGCTCTGAGAAAGGTAACAACCATGTGCCCATCCTAAGAAATCCTGAAATGCACATCAGAGAGGCAGCTATCCCTACAACACTAGGCAGTATCATCCATTGGTGTCCTCATAAGTAATTAACAATATGAAAGTCAAGTAATTTTGACATATCTTTGATAATTTTACATATAACATCTTATAACACGAGAGTTAAGGGACATACCGTGCAACCAGCATTGTTGCTCTCACCCTCTGTCCCTTTTCCATCTGTGAATACAACATGCTGAAGAACTCCAAACTGGCAGTCCATAAGGAGAAAGGTATCATTCAGAGATCCGTTTTCAGCATCAATGACACTCAAAAACTTCTCTGATCTTTCCCCAACACATACACCTTGGGCATGACATCAATTTACTTTCTCTTCATGGTCTGCTTCATTACTGATAGACAGAGCAGCAAAATCTCAGTAAACTCTCAGTGGGAGTCTATTTCTGTTACTGGATTTTTCTAGGGCTTTTCTTCAAAGAAGCTTTCTATCTGTATGACTAGATTCAGTCTGCCTAAGAGTAACATGCTGTCTTTTTTTGCATATGATCAGAGGCAGCAGAAGCTACTTCCTTACAAAAATAAGAGAGCCAGAGAATATCTCTGTGCTCTCTTAATATATGCATAAGGTGAGGTCAGCGAAGAAAGTACTTGTTTTTTACCAGCTAGAGCATCACATCTGATACTTCATTATCTTCCTCCTCCTGTTCCTCCAGCTTTTGTCAGTTTATTTTAGATAACATTCTATTTCCTTTTTCCAATTAACTGTTAGAAAGCCCAGAGAATTACACGCAGACCCTTTAAGAAATCTATTTTCAAGACCTCCCAGGCACCTCCTCTACATAAATTCCTATTTGTGGTTTTGCTTCTAGATATTCAAACATTTTTTCTTTCTAATGGGACAATTTCTGAGGTGTCACTGGTATCTAAAAAAACTATCTATTTCAACTTGAGAACTTTGTTTTGGTAGAGAAGACAAAACTCTGCATTTTTTACCTCTCTTTGATGACAGCCCCACAAAGTTAACTTTCCACAAAGTTAAGATAATCTCTTTAATAATTTTTTCCTAATAGCTGTGTCCATTTTTGGGGCACTACAAGTCCAAACAGAAAGTGCCTTCTGCCCTAAAGAGAAAATACCATATTTACAAGTAATGTGAAAATACTGCTTGAGCCTTTGAAAACTACTTTCATTGTTCTACTACATTGTACTTACTCTGTCTTCTAACACTTTTGCAAACTGTTTTAAAAAAGAAAAACCTCAAAACAGCCCCAAAACCCCCCAACAAACAGCAGCACTCCACATAACAAATTCTAAGAGCAGACAGATTTGCTTAAGAGAGCAGCCCTGCTCCTGGATGCTCCAGCCCTTGCCTTGGCTGGTGCTGAGGACCTGCAGCAGCACAGCATCAGTTATTCAAAGCCTAAGCGAGAGGATCAGCGAGGAGCAGTCCGTCATGATTCTGAGAGGCACAGCAGACACTACTGATTTTTAAGGTTATCCACCTTGGAATAGATCAACTAAAAAGACTCTGCAGCTCACGCTTCCACAGCTTGCTGCATCAGATATTCTTGTGCCATTCAGTATGTTGGGGGTGTACTTCAAGAGAGTAGCAAGATATATAAATATGATCCCAGAAGAGATTAGATGAATGCTCAAAGCTTTTTGTGATGGTACATTGACAAACCTGCTTCCTCCTGTGGTTAGTTCATTATTGAGATGCCAGTTGTGATACCACAGTTCAAGACTAATTTGAATTCTGCATTAATTGGAGGTATTTGATCTCCATCTCAGCTATGAAAAATATTAACTTCTGCAGAATAACTATGCTATGAGTTCTAAAGCAGAATCTGATAAACTTGGACTCAAAAAGCCACTTTGGAGAACCCTACCTAGAATGTCCCTTACACTGTGCAAGATCTTAGAAGAATAAGTGCAACACTACAAACTTGCCATTTGCTTCAAACACCTTAAAAATGTATTTCTGTACATTTAGATACAGTTCTTATATCAAAGCTAAAGATTTACTTTTCTCAAGGAAAAATTGAAGAAAAAGCCTGAGATTTCAAATATGAACTGTTCTTTCCATGTACACAAACTCAAGCTGTCCTTAGATTGCCTTTTCAAAGAGAGATACTTATTTCCACCCATTTTCAACAGCTGAGATTAGTCCCTGCTTTTCAAAAGGCTATCTTCTCTGATACACTCATGTTGTCAGCAGTGGGAGACTGCTGCCATATGAAGGAGAATGATTCTTAGAGAATTTCTTGAACAGAGATTTCATATACCAGACTCTTCTTAAAGATAAACTACCAGCTATGGAAAATCATAGCAGAAGTGCAATCATAAGCACTTACTCTCAAAAACTCTCTCTGGCAACTGCTCTAGTCAATATAGAAGGTGACAGGGGAAATGAGAGAGAAGGCGTCTGAGCGAGCATGCACCAACACACAGAGCAGAATAGAGACATTGCAGGGTGGCATAAAATTCATGTGCACACTTGCCCACAAAGGGGCCTACAGTGAGCAAAGGAGGAAGAAAATTAGGAAAGAAAAACACCCTGGAGAGCACTGATCAGCTGCATCACAGCAGCTAGCACCTGCTAACACAATTCAGAAGCCCAGGACATTATGAGGAGCCTAACTTAACATTTGCATATCCAAATTCATGCTTGGCTTAGTCAGAGGTGTGTTTTAAGACTGACACTTTGAATCTTCACATAATTAGCTTCAGAATTATTAACTTGGTAATATTTTCCATGGAAACCTTCCTACCATTGTCCTTATTTAAATTAGAAGCTGAATAATCCAAGAAATATATAAACAAAGACTGCAATCGAGAGCTTGATTTAATAATGCTTAAGAGTAATTAAAAGCAAAGTGTCTGAGTACAATGGTTTTTAGCCTTTGCATTTTGATATGTCATTCCCTGACATGTCAGAAGTTTTTTTTTGACAAAAAATTGAGTTGTCATTTCCACAGAAAAATGCTTAGAGTTCTAACTCATCTAAGAAACTGAAAACTATGGTATGAACCCTGCAGTCCTGGTTTGGATAGCAAGGTTCATACCATAGTTTTAGAACTATTTACTTATTTTAGAAATAAGTAACAAAGGCACCAGAACAACTTTAGCTCCATTCTGCAAAGACTTCCAAAAAGAAAGCAGAAAAAGCAATAACTCAAACTGAGTTGAATACAGCTGCACACCCACAAACTCTAAAACAACTCTAATCAATCAGCTGTTGCATCATATTTGGACAGGGTGGAGACATTCTGCTTTCAGGTATCTCATTTCATATTCTCCTATTACAATTTGTTTCAATTACTTCACAGGTTAACACCAGCTTGCAGTTTTGGGATGTTTAATCTTTAGTTTTTAAATAGATACAATATTTCTGCTATACATATTGATTTACCTACAAAATGGACTCTTTTTCACTTGAGACACAGCAGGTGTAAACTTGGTCAATAACAGAGAAGAGTCTGTGGAAAGGTCAAATCACTCACAGACTGATGAGTGGAAGTGGGCAAGGAGAATGGAGATAAGGACTTTTTACCAAAGGTTTAATTCAGAAATAACAAAACCACTTCAAATTGTTGAGCACTGTTAAAATCCTGTCTCATTAATTTGGAGGAGGTGGAGGATCTGCTTTGTTGATTGCAGTTGTGATTTTCAGCAAGATCTGTGCAAGCTAAGGACACTGAACAAACTTTCTTTTACAATTATCTGAGTTCCTGCCATGAGTCTCTGCCCATCCTGCCCCAAAATAACCTCTTCATACTCTATGAACTCTATGATACTCAGAGTCTTGGGCCCTGCACTCAAAATTTCCTGGGAGTGGGAAAAGCTATTGTAGCAACACAAGGAAGTAGATTTAATTCTCACTGAATCACTGTTCTTCAGAAATTAGCACTATGTAAAATGGCTTGAGACTTGAGACAGATTTATGGAAACTGATAACAACATGAGGGTATTCTATATTTTCCTGCTTGATAATCTGGAAAGACTATCAAAATAACAATGACAGTTAAAAGAGAACTGTCATAGAGATGAAGAAACATGCAAACCCTACATAAAATGAAAAACTCATCTTTGTTAATTTAATTTAACTAGTAGCTAAATATGAAAAATAATTTCCTTCCTTCCTTTCTTCCTAGAACCTCTCAGTATACCCCAAGTTAATTTATTTTCTCTAAGAAATCCCCCAAGAATTATTAAGAACTAGGACACAAGTGTCAAAACCATGCATCAACTGCCTTTTACTTGAAAATATTTCAAGAAAAAAGTGCACAAGTAGTTATTACATTGCTCAGTAAAACTGCTGCTCCTACAGAGAATCTGGTGCCTCAACAAACTCTTTTTTGCTCCATTTTGCAGGAAACCAGAGAATCGCCCAAAGCTCTAGAATTTTTTTAGAAATGTTCAACAGACAAAAATTTTATTTTCGGTGGTTAAAAAAGGAGTCAACTTTTAACACTTCAAGAAAACATTCCCTCTGTTTTCACTGGTTTTTGTGCAGGTGTATATACCAAGAATTCAGTACCACAGCCACAAAATGCAACTGGGGCTATTTATCAGATGCTTTTGTTTCTTTCTTTCTAGGACTACTTTTTTTTGCCCCAGTGTCAATTTTTTTTAAAGCTTCTTCAACAGTTAAATCCTCCAAAGTCAGGTCATTTTATAACACCCTAGAAAATGTTTGGCATATGCCATCTGGATGAACATATGGTAAAAATGTAATTAGAAAGAAAAAGGTTTGCTGGTTTCAGAAGAAGCTGGTGACAGCTTTTTTGATAAAATTGGATACAGGGAAATCTGACACGTAAAAAAATTTCAAAATCCACTCTTCCACTGTTGGGCATGATCTGCAATCTAAAGCAAGGCAAAGTGAACCAAAATTGCACTGAATAAAACTGACATGAATACAAATTCAGAGGGCTAAAAAGATTTATGCTCAACTTTAGTCAGGCACTGGGAAAAACACACTGAAAATATAATTCACAATGACAATTAGGACTCATATTATTACATGTGTAAAATGTGAATACTTCTGCATTCTGCCTTATTCTATATAGTAATGTCATATATTGGGAAGAAAAAACCCCAAACTTCTATAGTTGAATCCCACAAAGACATGGAAATAAGCCTCAAGCCCCAACTGCCAATTAGCAGTTGCTTGCTTTGAGTATGGTATCTATAGATTGCTAGAGAAATTCTCTCTTAAAATTATTCTTCTCTCAGGATAGCCACAAACATATCAAAGGCTCTGTTCATGACAAATGTTGGATTTCCTGCCTTTTGTGTTGAGACAGGACTTTACAGGCACATGCCAAATAGCAGAAACATTTCAGTGAAAATTGGTGGAGAAAGGACCACCTGAATGCTGGAATTGCCTCCCCTGGAATTTGAGCATGATGCCAGCCTCTGTCTGACTCACTGCCCAAAATGCACAGCCAACAGGGGTGTGCCAGTGACAGCTAAGTCTGAACTGCAGCCATGCACATGCGGCACATAATGCCCATGGACAGCCCACCCACCTAACATGCAGTCACGCTCCTACACACTGCTGAATGGAACTTCTGCACTCAGTTTCTGTCCCAGCAAACTTTTCCCACCTGGGTGACACCAGGTTCAGCAGAAATACTCTTGGTTTCAAAGCCTGTCATTGAACAAAGATTCAGGGGCCCATTCTTGAGCAGGTTTTCACAGCTAAAGGAAGCTCACAAAATACTCATATGTAATGTACAAGACTGCATGGATAAAACTATGGATGAGCTGCCTCCCATAAGAAATTCCAGGGCAAGCCCTGGGCTGGAGCTGTGCAGACACAGGGTAATCCAAAATGTTTCCAGGGAAACATTTGGATTCCAGGGAAAGAGCAAGCCAGCAGAAATGGCAAATGGCTTACACTGGCTGGTTTGACCTCCAGTTGGTCCTTGCCTTTTCCTGGAAAAAGGAATTACAGTGCCACAAAGTCACTGGTATTTCCTTCCTAAAAGAAGCCTTTTCACAGGTCAACTCTTTCATATGCAGCAAGGGCAGTAGTATAGCACAGGGAGGCAGGGTGTTTAGCCACTTGCCTGGCCCAGCTCCTTCAAGAAGGAAACTGTGCAAGATGTTTCTGCTAGAAATCAGAATTACTGGCTTTGCCAGTAATCTGAGCTACTGATCTGAGCTACTCTGTTTAGGACAGTGAACTACTTTAAGGCCCTTAAGGATGATCTGAAATGTAGCTTTTCATTATCTTCTGCACATGCATCAATAAACCCTGTTGCAACAACAGACATAGAAAAGGAAAAAAAAAACCCAACTTAAAAATACACAATAAATCCATTTGGGCTGAAAGTGTCCTCTGGAAAACAGAACAAACAACTCCTATTCATCCTGCTTTAGAGATTTCACACTAACCCCATCAAGAGCAATCTGTCAGCCCTGCCTGGCCCAAGTCTGCAACAAACAGCGCAGACCTGTGCTAAGGGCTGCCAGCATTTCCCATCCAGTGAGTAAAAGGAGCTGCCATCTCCAACTCAACATGGACAATTTGTCCAACTGAAATGTTATAAAAAGAACAAGGGAGGAGAAGTAGCATGAAAATTGCTTTTAAGGTACTGATTAGATTAGGAAAGCTACTAACTAAAAAAATCTCATCTGGTGCAATGCTGGAAGCTTGCTCCAACAATCGCATGTCGCTCTCTGTAATACTAAGTGTGGGTAACCTGATGACAGGATAAGAAGACAGAATGCAGATAGATTTAATGTGCCCATTGTAACCCCCTGGTAGAGCTGGGCTTGGCATGAACAAATAGCTGAAACACTGAAGCCCCTGCTTTGACAGTTCTGTACCTGCCTAACTCTTGGGAACTCAGTGCTGTTATGAACATAAGGAGATAAGCAATTACAGCAGAAGCAAAACCCATTTGTTAATCCTTTGAACTTAATCTTCCTCATTCCTTCAGCAATGAATGGATGAGCAGGTTACAGAAAAGGCTCTGAATTATCTACTCATTTCCTTCCTTTCCAGTTACAATGGAGGGCTGCTGAACCAGAACTAGCCCTTCTGATGGCACCGTGTTGAGTCAGCATTCCACCAATTGCCTCTTGGGCAAAGTGCAACCTTTCTCAGGGAAAACTGAACATCAGACGCCAGTGTTAAAACAGGTGAAATACCAGCATATGGGTTAGTTGATAAACAGTGGGTACTCAATACTGCAGCTGCTTAGTTTATCAACAACCAAGTATTTAAATACCCAGGGATACAAACCCTGAGTTTACATCACTCTGGTCAGCACAGCTCTCTGCACTCAGAAGCAGACTGTACCTGCTTCTGTATGTTCACTTCAGGAAAGGGCAACACAACAACCCAGTTAGAAACATTGAGTTTGTCCAAGTTCAGGGTAACATGGAGGAGCAGTCTGTACATCAGTACAACCAGCTGTCTCCAGTTTCTTATGCTGGGTATGAGTTCTCTTCACTGGAAATTCCAGCACAGGAAAGATTAGGAAGTTACTTTTATAGAGATGTCCAATGACTGCAAGGAAAACCTTTAATTCTCCAGCTACAAGACAGAAAGGGATCTGCAAGTAACCAAGGGGAATAGAATGAATTTAAAAGATTTTCATAACAACTCACAGAAGTCCCAAAATCAAACCTTCATGATCTGTAACAAAGTCTTCACAATTAGTCTCCAAAGCAAATCTTCTAATTTTGGAGAAGGCCTTCAGGACAGAGAGGAAACAAAGAAACAATCTCTTCCTTTCTCCTATCTTTTAACAAATACAAATAGAGAGGATTACTCTTCTTGACTGCTGATTTGGGAGCATGCCATTACAACTCTTCAGCAAATGCAAAATGAAAAAGAGAACTTAATTGAAATCAGCTAGAATGACAGATTGCACTGATGGGATGTGAGGCTGCCAGATAGAGCTGTCATGCAAAAATTAAGCATAGGATATTGAAAGGAGAAAAAATTCAGGTGTGTTTGATCTTTGGATTTTTTTCCCAATACGTTATTCTCTATACTTCAGCAGAAATGGCTGAATTATTTTTCTGGACTTAGTTTTTCATTCCAAAGTAAGCAGCTAAGCTTTCTAAGTGAGAATACTTCTAGTAACCACAGGATATTTCATATATCTTAGAAATAGGGGTGCTGCAGATCATACTGCAGCTTCATTTTATCAAAGAAGCTTTTGCTAAAGCCTGCAAGTAATTTCTATTTACCTACTTACCTCTGCAAGAATCTGTCCAGCTTCCAATCCATTGTGTTTGATAGTATCTATATAAATATTATTAAAGGACTATGTGTGGTAATAATGTATAAGAATCATTACCTCCTTCAATTTGTAACAGCCAGCAAGCTTCCTCAAGAGGTGAAGGAGAAATAAGGTAATATACAACATTTCAAAACAGATGCATTGGAGTTAAACTGGAGTGACAGCTGCTCCAGGGAAGCCTACTCAGATAGAAACCCCTTACTTACAGGTGAAGAAAAAGGTCAAACAAAAGTGTCATGTACAGTAACCTTGACACAAAAAAATAAATTTTGATGGAAGTTGCAGCCAGGCTGATCAGGACATCAGCTCTCCCTGTTTATCTCAAGAAGTCCCAATTCTCTGTAAACAGTGAAAGCTCTTAGTAATGCAAGCAGTTAATTCCAAACTATGACAATCTTCACTTCAGAGTTCAGAACAACTCTACAGATGGTTTGCTTTCTCTTTAAGCCACAGACATGTCACACTCATCTGAAATCTAAAGCTGATAAACTCTGCAAAGCCCCATCTCATGAAAAACATAATAAAGGCCTTCAAGGTTTCTTAACTGAGAAAGTACATAAAGCACTTCGGAATGTTGGGTTTTTTTTAAGGAAAAAAAAAACACTAGTGCAATTCTGACATTAAATACAACAATGAAAAAATTACTTTAAAGACTTGGACTTTCAGAAAAACAAATACAACTAAAACAAAATCTTGGTCATTGATACTGCACACCTGTAGTACACATTTTCAGCCTGGAAACTGTCATGTCTCTTTTTGTACATAGACAGGTCAGACTGGGTAGAACAGGCCAAACTTGAAGAAAATAAGCCATAACTAACATTCTGAAATATATTGATTTCTTACTCATCTTCTGAAACTTAAGAACAAGGATAGATCTGAGCCATTGGCAGTAAATGTAAATCACTTTATCTTGTAAGTGTAGGTCTGCATACGATTGGGCTGATCTGGGGTTCAGGACGATATGGAAAGAGTGGTAGTTGGCAGCCATACAAAACCAAGGTTTTTGGTTTTGTTTTTTTTTAGCAAAGCCACCACAAAACTAAAATAAGTGCTGAACTACACACTTACTAAAAACATCATTCTTGCATGATCTGATTATCTAGCTGTAGCTAAATTTAGATCAATACTATCCCCCATTAAGCTTAGTCCATACCATGAGGATAAATCAATTTTGTAGGAAACATTCCAGTGACGAAGTCCCCAATTTACTACGTAAATTACTTCCACTACATAGGGCATTCTATAAAAGAGTGTTTTTCTAGTTAGATAACACTTCCTGGCCCAAAGCCCCTTAATTTTCACAGACCATCATTAAACCATAATGGCCTGTAAAACACAGGGTAGAATTTAAACTGCATGGCCCAGCACATGGGAAGAAGAAAAAAAAGAGGGAAACATCTGCCTAATTATACCAGTAAAACTTCAACTCTCTATAAAATATACTGTGGCCTCATTTTAGTGTCCATACAAAGCATACTGAACTTTGGTTTTAAATGTCTGCCATAAAAGTAAAGAACATTTCCACCAAGGAATGTGAAGCCAAGCCAAATCAAAGTGTCTGACTTCAGAGGTTACTGCAGCTCACCAAGGGTCTGGAACACAAGCCTGATGAGGAGTGTCTGAGGAACCTGGGAGTGTTTAGTCTGGAGAAGACTCAGAGTTGACCTTGTCAGTCCTTACAACCACCTGAGAGGAGGTTCTAGTGACCTGGGGATTGGTCTCTTCCCAGTAACAAGAAATAGAGCAAGAGGAAATGGCATCAAGGGGCGTCAGAGAAATTAGATTGGATATTTGAAACATTTCTTAAACAAAAGAAGGTTTGTCTTTTAAAAAGGCTTTAAAAACCCTTTTAAAAAGGTTTGTCAAAGATTGGACCAGGCTTCCCAGGGAACCAGCTCCAGAGATATTTAAAAGACATGTAAAACTGGGGACACAGTTTAGTGGTGAACTTGGCAGTGTTGGGTTAATGGTTGGACTTTATGATCTTAGAGGTTTTTCCCAAACTTCTATGATTCTCTTCTACATACAGTATTTTTGCTGACAGAACCAGGAATTATGCACATCTTGGTCACATCACAGCCTACAAGTGAAACTAGGAAATAAATTTCTGGACATTTAGTAGACCAATTTTTAATAGAATAAGAAGCCAGTCTATGTAGGAAGCACAAATTCCTCAAAAGCAATACAGCCCTTCCCATCATTAATTACTCAACAAACCAACATTTATATTTTCAAATCACAGAGATTCTAGTCTATAAATGGAACACATTTTCATAATTTAATAATATAGCAACATATGCAAATCAAATTGTTATTTCACAAATCAAAAACTCATAAAGGTTAATTAGAGAAGTTTTATTCATTTCTGACAAGCAGTTTAACTTCAAAAACTACATAATTCAGATTTGAGGATAGGACAGAAAAAAATCAGGAAATTAAATTACTCTCTGAATTCTGGTTTGAAACATGAGTCATATATTCTCACAATTTATTTAAAACAACTGGAATGAAAACAAAGCAAAGCTCTACTATTTTCAAAAATTAATTCAAACATCTGGCAAGAGAAAACATCAAGTCTTCTTCAGTGATGGATAATTAACCTACTTACTGTTCTGTCAAACTCCACTACTCTACTACTTATGTTCATAAACATAAGGAATAGATTTGGAAAAGTTTTAACATTTTAAATCAAATTCATATCCTTGTAGAACACAGTTACTTATTTTCTTTTGTGTAAGGAATGAGATCAAGTAAAGCATGAGCAATTCAGGGGATCTTATGTCTGTCCACTATAGTTTTGCTATAAATGAAATAGTAGGAACAAAATAATGTGTTTCGAAAAAGTCTCATTTAAGCTTCTGCATCCATATTCTGTAGAGTTATGCAGATTACTCTTTTGCCAGTTGTAGGTCCTGTATTTCTACTTCCAGTTATGGCCTGATCCAAATACATAAAGCTTTTTAAAGAAAACAAACCCCAAAATAAACCAGAAAAAAATCTGCAGCTACAGAAAAAATAGAAAATGTTTTGCAATAAATCTTTCTGTTACACCACTTCAATGAAACTTCTCTTCTTCTGTTCTCCTAAGACAGAAGGATAGGATACTTAAATCACTTTTTAAATAAACCTGAAGTTTTTTTCTTTAGAAAATAGCTAGATGCATGGCAACAATTTAGAATACCCAGGTATGAAAGAAGAATCCCATCCTCACTAGCACCATCTTGGGAAACAATAACCCAGCAGCAAAATTCCAGCTAAACACCAGGCCACATATACATTCTTTAAAGAGTGAAGATGGGACAGGAAAAAAGCCCAAGGAATATGAGCACACCAAGTCCAGGGCGACTTGTTTCATAGTTAAACCATGAAGCACAAGGAGAAATGGGGAGTTGGTAGAAATGGTATCAGAGGAGAAGCCACTCATCAGCAACTTCTCTATTCCTCTTAATTGTATATAGTGTGGGAAAAGAGTCCCTATGCCAACACAAAATTCACAGTCAAACTTCTGGACTGCTGGGAACACTCAATATTATACCTGTGACATTACCAGTGCAGGAAAAAATTACAAGGAAAACTGTCAAGAAGCCTCCATAACTTCCATATCTTACTTCCAGCTTCATTCCAGAGACTGAAAAAGAAACCCAACTTGATTTTTTCCTACCAGGATGCTTTCTTACAGATTAGCTCAAACATCAATCAGTATTTCATTCCTTCCTGAATCCACAGGCAGCCTGACTTTTAGTAACATCTAGGTAAAACTGAGTCCAGGCTAGACAAAAGCCTTTGTGGGAAATAGAAAAACATTGGGAAGCCTTGGCAACACTATCATCTCACCATCCATCAGACTCTGCACTGCCATCCTCAGTCTACTCCATCAGCCTGCATTCCCTGTTCTTCTGGCCATACTGAAAGGACATTGCCCTGTAAAATCTAGGTGAGGCACTGTTAATTCACAGTGATGAGACTAAAGCAACTTCTATTTTAAAGGGGTATAATTACTCCAGCACACACAAGCTCAGTTAAAGCCACTTTGTAGGGATCACAGGGTATGGCCACCAGTATCCTCTTTTCTCACAGCTTCAGTGACTATGCTGCTTGGGAAATCTTCTATAGTGGAGCTTAGCTCCTTGGAGGAAAAGCCATCACTAATCCAACCCTGAAGCTGTGTACATATTGCCAGATGAAATAAAATATGAGCATGAACTGAATGCTTTCTACAAGAACAAAACCTGTCTCTTCCTCTTAGATCTCCTTGTACCTGTAACTAAGGGCAAGCAGAAGACTGGATTTTCATCTGAGTTTTGCATAGCTCTTGTAAACTTGAGGCTGCAATGCAGCTTCCATATTGAACACCTGGGATTAAACCTGCATTTATGCGCTGTTAGGGTCAAATCAATCCCTCTGACTGAAGCAATACGGCACAATCTGGCTGGAAAAAATCTCCAGAAAATATCCAGATCCTCTGCTGCAGTGTGTCTTCCTTTGCCTTTATATGTGCTTTCCTTTATGGATCTTCAGTCAAGACTACACTTGCAGTGTAATCCTTAGGAGAAATTCAAATCAGTCCTACTGGAAGTATTTAATTTGCTCCCTAAATAATGATTCAGATTCTCTTTTAGTGAAAGTTGCAGGGGCAGGGAGAGAAAAAAAAAAAAAAAAAACCACAAAAAACCAGAAGCTTGGAATAATTAATCCCTTTTGCCAGTTGGAAGACTGCTACAATAGATTGACCAGGCTCCTGGAGTTATAAAATATGGAGCATTTGGGATTCAAAGCAGACAACTCTCTGCAGCAAAATTAGCTATTCATCTCCATTCTTCTGTATATAAATGAGCAAACAAGTTACAGCCAAAGTGTCTGCCTGCATAGTCTGCTTAGTAATTCTGAATGCAGGACTTTCCATTGCACAGACACCCGGAATTAATGTTGAAAATACCATGGCAGTCAGTTATTACTACTGATAAATATTAAATTGGATGGGAGAATGTACTATAAAAACTGAAGCCAGAGAAATGAGATGGCTGTGTTTTTAGCCAGAAAGACATGTCCTCTAAAAGATAAAAAAGAGAATTCTTCAGTAGGTATATATATATGCTAATGATTGATCAGAAGAAACTTCAAAGCAGATGGGTCTACAAAGCAGGGAGATCTATCATATGAATCTTAATTCATTAATAAAGCTTATCTTGTATAATTGTATCCTATGAATGATGCTGCTGGCACAAAGCAACGTGGACAGTGTTTACTAAATATGGTAAAGTGCTGTCCTACATTCAATAGAACTCTTTAAAAAAAGTAGTATTTGGGGGGTTTTGCATGCTAATAGTCCTTTGTAAGTACATTATGTGCTTGGATCAGTAGGCAACAAGGCTGGATGCAGTACTTTGTCCTTCCTAATTTTGGACTAGCCTCTGAATGCTCAGCTTTGGTACAAGTATGCTAAGCAGTGCAGTATAGGTTTCTGTGCCAAAAAAGTGAAATCATGGACAAATGACCTGATTTCAGGAAAGAAAATTACCTCCATCTCAAGCTATTTATAGAGAAGACTTACTTCATGCTATCAACAAAGTCCATAAACAGCAAATAAAGACCCAACATGCTGCTCTCATCCTCACCTGCTCCACTCAAACTTTCACAGCCCTCCATTGTGCCACGGATCAGAGGGACAGTGGTCCAGCATGAACTCATGCTGATGACCTCAGAGCACCACTCCACTGTTTGAA
The DNA here is from genome assembly GCA_034509185.1 of Euphonia xanthogaster. Lineage (NCBI taxonomy): Eukaryota > Metazoa > Chordata > Aves > Passeriformes > Fringillidae > Euphonia > Euphonia xanthogaster. The sequence continues at coordinate 96,649,802 of JAYDZK010000001.1, read as the reverse complement.
TTCAGCTGTGCAGGGGATGATGAGGCAGACAGCTGCCTTTACCAATTTGAAGGCCTAGGTAAGGCACACATTGCATGCAGACTCAAGTCTCAGTTCACATTGCACAATGTTTTCCAAACCTGAGCAGAAAGTCTGATATGCCAGGGATTTGGTGTCCTTGGCTCTAGCAGCAAGCTCTCAGAGTCTTTTCAAATTAGGGCTGAGATCTTACTGACTGGGATCTAGGACCCCAAGTCGTGGGGAAGCACATACACTAAGGAGACACTATAAGTCAAGCATTTTTGATTTGCGTGTGTCTTCTACAAATGGAAACTTCTAAAATTATTTCTATGTCTATCTGGATATAGTCCAGCAAATCAGGTTCCTAAGTCCAGCAAATCAGGTTCCTAAGTCCAGCCAGCTGCTGAAGCAAAGCTCAGCTCAGCATCAATGGTAACACCAGAAACACGCTTCCCAGCACGTGCCTGACCCCTGAGCAGCTACACGGGAAACCAGACCCCAGGTCCAACAGCAGCTGCCTCTGGAGCACTCCTGGGGAAGGCTCAGATCCTTAACAGATGCTGTATAAAGGATAACAGGTTCATGCATACTGGAAGGCATGCTGCTTTTTGGCAAGGCTGGATGGGCAGTGTGTATTTATTTAGTTAGCAATTGTATTTTTGTAAGAATGGCAGTAAAGGAGAGCTTATAGGAATAAAAAAATTACTTTGAGTCCCAGTTTGCCTAATAGCAAGTTATTAGAGCAGCTTATGTAGCTGAGAAAATGAGTAAGCTTTTAACCCAGAAGATCTTGTTGCCCAAAAGCATGGGTTTGGGTTTTTTTCCCAAACTATCTTTGTCATCCCAGTAGAAGGTACTATCTCTGCTAACAAGCACTGCCTCAGTTCTATTTCTAGATCTATCACACTTACAAAAACACTACCAGCACAAATTTATTCACTGTTCTCAGGGAAGGTTTTTCTGACTCTGTTTTTAATGTACTTCACAGTGGATAATATACTGGTATAGGCTTATTTTCCGTATGTTATCTTAGATCAGATTAAATTCAACCATATTTATCAGAAACTATCAGTTTGAAAATACTGCTTAGCTGCTCTACTCAGTAAGTCAGCTACAGATTACAATAAATGACACATGGAAAGTAGGTGACGTTTCCTATGCACCCCTCTGAAGCTTCCAGACACATGCAGTTTCTGCACCTTTTTGCTTTGCACCCTGGGGTGCTATCAATGCTTTGGTGACTTCACATATAAAAAGCCTGAAATGCTGCAGCCTTGCTCACAACAATCAAAACCAGACAGACACATTTTGGATCTCTTTAAAAAAACTGAGAGGTAATAACCAGAAGGCATTTTCTGCCTCAATTAGGATTAAATTGAAAAGGATTAACTCCCATGGAAAAGTCCTGCTATTTTGGTTGTTTATCAAAAATGTGGTATAACTAATAGTGGGGCTAAATACAGAGTCAACATGTGCTTGCATATCTCAAAGGAATCTCTAGGAGCTTCCATGAAGGAATAATTCATTATAACAATAAGGTGCCAAATAAGATACAGTGGCACATAAATCAAGCTTGGGAACAAACCCATCCACTGACTCTCTCTGGCATTCAGATGATCAATCTCTCCTTAAAGCATACCTGCTCCTGTCAGCACTACAGCTCTTTCCTGCCAAAGCCTGCCATTGCTGGCCATTGCCTTTGCTGATGCCCACAGTGGCTGTGGGCTGCCATGAAATTTTTAACCAGTGCAAAGCCTAAAGCAGCTTGGTAACAATATAACAAAACATTTGTAAGATTCAATGACAACCTACTGCACCTTTTCAAGTTTACACAGCATACCTTTAAAGTATCCTTTACCAAGACTCAAAGAGAAATAATTCCTGTAGCATGGGTTCTCTAGGAAAAAGAAATACTCCTTTGGCAAAAAATAACTTCTGCCAGCTGGATAACTGACAAAAATGGATATTCATGTACAGTGAAAAATAAAAATGAAGCTTTACTAAGATAGAAGAGTTCTCCAAGCACATCCTCATTTATAATTTCCCAGGTACTTCTCAACAGATAACTGATTCTGTTCTGCAAATGGACTAGAAGATTCCCAGTATCCCCAACCTCCCTATTATGTATTTCCTAGTAATATGCAAGCACTAGTGGCCTAGAACATTTCTGTCTCCCTAGTAGTACCAATAAATTAATTATGCCAGGAGCTGTTCACTGGCTCTGAGAGCAAATGGCACAGAGCAGCCTGTGCCAACATTATTAACTGCACTGTACTTCTCATTATAGTTATTCTCTTAAACTCCAGAACAGAAGGCATGATGTCCAAAAAGTCTTGTGGGGATTACAAGACACCCACAGCCTATGCTAAATCCCAACCTTTGGAAAGTCTTCAGTGGCACATGCATGAGCATGTCAAGGACCATTCTAATAATTCAGCTGATGGCCCCACCAAATGCTTGTCCCTGAAAAAATCATACAGTACTGCTTAATTTACAAAGGCTTCTATCTCAATGATGTCTAAAACAATAATATCTTTTTGAGAAAGTCTCTAGCTGCTTTAGTGCAAATTAAATGATAACAGCAATAAAAACTGTGATGATAGAATTTTTGGGGTGTTAATTGTATCAGTGTCTTGTGTCTCATTCTACGCACATTAATAGAAGTATCATGTCTAGAAAGATTCATAAACATGGCCTTTTAAATAGATCTAACAACAGTCAACCAGCTTCTGGTCAAAAGGCAAACACTCTTTAAGCACAACTTCTGCACACGGGAAGCACCAGGAATCTACTAACGGATTGCTGGAACATGAGAAAGGTGTATCAGGGGAGCTGTGGAGTCACAGAGCAATTGAAGCTGGAAATGACCTTTTAAGATCGTCTAGTCCAGACCTTCTCAAGCAGGGCAACTTAGAGCTGGTTGTCCAGAAACGTGTCCAGATGGATTCTGAGCACCTTTGGCAATGAAGGCTCCACAGCTTCTGTGGGGAACTGGATTCCAGATGCAGCCACACCAGTGCTGAGCAGGGTAGAAAATCACCTTCCTTGACCTGCTAGCAATGGACTTCCTAATGTAGCCCAGAATGCTGTTGGCTGCCACTGTCCCAAAAGTGCATTCCTAGCTTATGGTCAGCTTAGAGTACAGCAGAAACAATCTTCTGCTAAGCAGCTTTCCAGCTGGTCAAGCCCAAGCCTATACTCATGCATGGTGTTCCTCCACCAATGCAGGACCTTGCATCTCCACCTCTTGAAATTCATCAGGTTCATTCTCCTTCTTGAACTTCACCAGGCCGGCCCATTTCTCCAGCCTGCTGGGGTCTCTCTAAATGGCATCACACCCAGTCAGAGTATTAACATTCCTCACAGATTTTTTTACCACCTGCAACCTTGCTGAGAGTGCACCCTACCTCATCCTTCAGATCTTTAATACAGATGTTACTCAGTATTGAGCTCAGTGTCAACCTCTGGGGTACCATGTTAGTGACTGACTTCCAACTGGACTGCACCACTGATCACAACCCTCTTGACTCAGCCATTCAGCCACTTTTCCATCCACCTCACTTGTTTCACCCTTATTTTCATCTGCTTGTCTTTGAGGACCTTATGAAAGTGTTTAAAACCTTAGTAAAGTCAAAGCTATCAGCATCCACTCCTTTCCCTTCAAATCAGTCACATCATTGTAGAAGGCTGTCAGATTGCATAAGCATGATTTACTCTTTCTAAATCCACAATGACTATTCTGGATCCCCTTCTTGTCCTTCCTGCATATGGAAATCCTTTCTGGGATTAGTTGTTCCATCACCTTTCCAGGGAGCAAGGTGAGGCTGACCAGCCTGGAGCTCCCCAAATCCCACTCCTTGCCCTTCTGGAAGAAAGACAAGGTATTTGTTTTTTCCCTGCTCTCAGGAACCTTCCAAAGATAGCTGAATTGCCTCACAGTGAAATAAGCCAGTTCCCTCAACACTCATGTGCAATCTACCAGGCCTTATGGACTTGTTTATGTCCCTTTTAAGTGTTCCTTAATCCAATCACCCTCCACTAAGGACAAGTCTTTGCTCCAGATTCATAAAGGGATTCATAAAGGCAAGGAAAGACTGAAGCAAAGAAGGCATTGAGTACCTCAGCATTTTCTCTGTCTATTGTCAGCAGTATCCCAGAACCATTCAGCAGCGGGCTCACATTTTCTCTTGAGTCTTTCTTTTGCTGCTGATATACTTCTAAAAACCTTTCTTGTTGCCCTTCACATCCCTTGCCAGATTCAAGCCACATGAGCTTTGCCTTTCCTGATACTAGCCCTGCACTACCCCTATTCCTCCTGGGTTACCTGTCCCTGCTTCCAGGCTGACTGCTTGTTGGGATGGACCAAATTAAATCCTGCAGAAGATAACACAGAATCATAGAATAGCCTGAGTTAGAAGGGACTCACAAGGATCATCAAAGTTCAACTCCTGGCCTGTAAAGGACAGTCCCAAGACTCACATGATGTGCATGAGAACATTGCCCAAATGCCTCTTGAACTCTGTCAAGCTTGGTGCTGTGACCACTTCCCAGGGGAGCCTGTTCCAGTGCCCAGCCATCCTTTGGGTGAAGAACCTTTTCCTGACATCTAACCTTATTTTCCCCAACACAGCTTCTCTCATTCCCTTGGGTCCTGTCCCTGGTCACCAAAGAGAAGACATCAGTGCCTGCTCCTTTGTGTCCCCTCAGGAGGAAGCTGCAGACTACTATGAGATCTTCCCTCAGTCTCCTCTTCTCCAGACTGAATGACCTAGTAATCCCATCCAGTCCTCCTATGACTTCCCCTCTAGGTCCTTCACCATCTTTGTAGCTTTTAGACCTTCTAATAGCTTTATATCTTTCTTATTGTGGTGCCCAAAACTGCAGACAGGACTTGACATGAGGGTGCACCAGCACAGAGTGGAGCAGGACAGTGAACTCCACCAAGGGGCTCAAGATGTTTCTTGATCAATCTTGAACTGCTCTTCTTTCCAGGGCCACAGGATACCATAAGATACTGTGTGATTCTTCCAAGCAGATACTGAAACAGGCCAAAGCCTGCTTTCCTGAAGTCTAAGTCTAAGTCTTGGTCCTGGTTTTTGCCCTGCTCCCTCCTCTCATGCTCCTGAACTCCACCACATTATGGCCATTACAGCCAAGGTTCCTCCTAACCTTCATCTCCCCAGCTGGCCTTTGTTTTTAGGTATGACATCCAGCAAAGCATCTCCTCTTGTTGGCCCCTCCATCACCTATGCCACAAAGCTGTTGATTTGTGTTGCACACCAGCAAGTTATGAGGCTGGTTATGAGGCTGGTTCACATCACCCCTGACAACCTTGGTGTGTTAATGTGAGGCTACTTCCCATTGTCCTAAGGTCTCATCCACTTCTTCCTGATCAGGTGGCTGTGCTGGTTTCAGCTGGAGTAGAGACAATTTCCCTCCCAGTGGCTGGTATGGGGCTATGTTTTGGATTTATGCTGAGCACAGAGCTGATAATATAGAAATATTTTTTTATTGCTGAGCAGGGCTTACACAGAACCAAGGGCTTTTCTGCATTTCCTACTGCTGCGCTGTGGAGGAAGTTGGGGTGCAAGGGAGATTGGGAGGACAAACAGCTGGGACAGGTGACCCCAACTGACCAAGGGGATGTTCCAGACCATCTGACATCATGCTAAGTATATAAAGTGGGGGGAAGAAAGAGAAAGGGGGGGAGATTTGGAGGGATGGTGTTTGTCTTCCTAAGTCATGTTATACATGCTGTTATACATGCTAGGGCCCTGCTCTCCTGGAGATGGCTGAACACCTGCCTGCCCACGGGAAGCACTGAATTAATGCCTTGTTTTACTTTGCTTGTGTGTTTTGCTTTTGCTTTCCCTATTAAACTCTGTTTATCTCAACTCACAAGTCTTCTGTCTTTTACCCTTCAAATTCTTTCCCTGATCCTGCTGCTGGGGCTGTGAGCAAGCATTTGCCTGGGGCTTGGCTGCTGGCTGGGGCTAAACCACAACAGTGGCCTAGAGCAGACTTCCTACAGCATCACCCACGTTGGTTTACCTGCCAGTCCTGACCTGTACACACTGATCTGGTCATCTCCCATCCCGACAGCAGAGTTCTTTGCTTCCCAGCTGCTGTTTCACATAAAAGACGATGCCTCTTCCTTGTCTTCCAGCATGGCCTTCCCAAAGAGCTGGTAACCCATAATTTCTAAATACAATCCTATTGCAAATGCAAAACATTGTAGTATCTAATAACATTTTCACCTCTAATATTAGATAAACATTTTTTAAATCGCTTCCACTACACCGTAATCATCAAATAACACAGGGTAAAGTAGTTTAAGAAAATAAACCAAACTGAATGGAACAAATTACATAGTAGAGGTAAAATACACCACCGCAGTGCACGAGTAGAGGACTACTGCTTGCTACAGACAAAGCAAGGAATTGTAGCCAAGTAGTTTTATAGTTAACTATCTCAAAGAAAGGTTATGCTTTCTGTATACATACAGGTATGAGTATGAACATAAATCACAGCGGGGATGTACAACTTATTTCCCGAACATTACACCCCCTAATGAAAGACATGATAATGGCAACAAAAAGTAATGATATGTATTAGCCATTAGCTGTATAATTGGACCCAAAATAAAAACAAAGCAAAACAAAACAAAAACAAACAAACAAAAAATGAAACAAAAAACCCTAACATACCAAAAACCCAAGAATTATTACTACTATTCATGTTCACAATTTAAGCTATGCTTGACCATAGATCAAGATTTTTCGGAGTCTAGGAATGAGTGCTTTTTTTCTAAGGATAAAGGCTAAACACATTTTCACAGCCTCTGAACCACCCTTTTTAAGGCTTACAGCATACATGCAAAATTAATGCCCACTTTAAAAAAATGTGGAAAAGAGATTGGGGTAAAAGAGAGTTCTATTACATTAATTTTGGAAAAATATTTTGAGAATATATGTAGAATAAATAATCAAATTTAAGTGATTTTGCAAAAGAAATTAAAAATGAGATATTTTAATGCAACTTAATTGAAGGTTTACTAAAATAAAGTAGGATCTTTTGCAAGGCAGTTAATTTTTCTAACTTTGTTAACTATTTCAGACTCCTTTCTTTCCTTCAGTCTACAAGGTAGGGGGTTGTTCCACTCCACTGAATGCAAAAATAATTATTTTAATCTCCAAAGACAGCTTTCAAAGAAATATGTTGAAGATAAAGTGGTCATTCTGTAGCAGAGCAGGTTTCTCTAGAGGTTAGAACAGATCACATGAGCTACATATACACAACACAAATTTTTCCTGATTCGTTAGGATCCATAAAGAAAGCAGCACAGCTGCTCTCTGCCTTCTAATATTCCCAGTGAGAGAGTATAAAAGAGAGGACAACTGGGATGCAATCCCTCAGCTCCCCCATAAAGCTGAAGTTCTGGAAAGCAGGGAGCCAGTCCGGCTTTAACTGCTATAGGGTTTGGTACAGGCTTTTTACTTGCTGAAGTAAAAATCTCAAAATCATCAGAGGAGTGAAGTATCAGGGACTCGAACTGGGCTCACTCCTTCTTGGGAGAAGCAGTCTCTGGGACTGGAAAAAACTCCAGGGCTTTTTCCTCAGCTTTCCAGGGTCCGGGCATCCGAGCAAGCTCCCATGGCACTGGAGAGTGACTGTTACCCACCCAGTATAAGGCTGCATTGTAAAGTCCATCAGTTAAATCTCATCAAAACATTACCCACAGGCAAACTGAAGCAAGGCCAAATGAGTCATCTGACAAGTGTCATACTTGGTCCCTGCTCTGCTTCAGTGAGCATTTAATTCACATTTATGCAACACGAAGCTGTACCATTGTGGTTGGGAATGCTGACTGCTGGATAATCTTGGGCAGGGAACAGGAATCATGAGCTTATCTCATGGTAGATGACAAAACTGACAAACACAAAGTCATGAATCGTGTCGAAAAGCAAATGCAGTTTCTAATATTCAGGCAGTTTTGTGAATCTATCTATGAATGGGCCATTTTGTGTAGAAAAAACATGAATTACTGAAGAAGTGGAATACTTTTTGTTCTAGTCAGGGAACAAACCGGAAGAGGAGAAACAGTCACACACATTACATTTGATTTGATCTGAAATAGCAATCAAGCTGAAAAAACCAATTATTCACAGAATAAAGCTGCAAGTTCTCACAGAATCACAAAATCATTTAGGTTGGAAAAGGTCTTTAAAATCACTGAGCCAAATCATTAACCAAGTACTGCCAAGTCCAACACTAAAACATGTCCCTGAGTGCCACATCTACATGTCTTTTGAATACTTCCAGGGTTTTTATGAAATCACTTCCCTGGGCAGCCTGTTTCAGAGCTTGACAATGCTTTCCATGAAGGAAGTTTTCCTAACACCCAATCTAAGCTTTCCCTAGCGCAACTTTGAGGCCACTTCCTCCAACCCTGTCACCTGGCAGAAGTGACTGACCCCCACCTGGGTACAGCCTCCTTTCAGGTGGTTGTAGAGAGCAATTATGTCCCACCTCATCCTCCTTTTTTCCAGGCTAGACAACCCCAGCTCCCTCAACTGCTCTTCACGAGTCTTGTGTTCCAGATCTTTCAGCATCTCCATTGCCCTTCTCTGGACTTGCTTTGGCACCTCAAAGTCTTTCCTCTAGGGAGGGACCCAAAAGAGAGCACAAGATTCACGATGTGGCCTCACCAGTGCCAAGAAGAGTGGGATGATCACTGCCCTAGTCCTGCTGGCCATGCTATTGCTGATACAAACCAGGAGTGCGAGGTGGAAGCTGCTAACTGCAACAAAAGATAAGAGATTCTCCCATGCAGAAAAGAGTACTACATCCCTAGAGAGTATTTCCATTAGAAGTTAGGTCAGGCTGAAAATCCAAGTCCATCACTAAGGACAACTATCTATAAAGGGAATACTTGAGTAGTGATCTGTGAGAAGTCTGAAATCTATACAGCTTTCAGCCAGAGTGCTTGGGTGCCACGGGAAGCCCAGCTTCTGCACTGCAGAGCACAGCACAAGTTTAACCTGCTCCACTTCACACCAGCCAGAACTTGAGGCTGCCATAGCAGGAGCTACACTGGTAGCTCCTGCTGTGCCAGCTCAGTTAGGGCTGACTGGGGGGCACTGATTGCAGGATTCACAGCAACTATCACTGACTGCAGTGCAGGGAGAACCCTGGGTTTTGACTAGGCCTTTTTTCTTCCTGAGTCACAGCTGAGACCCTGACCCAGAAAAATGACCCAATAATGCACTTACCTAGAGAAATGCATCAAGGTCCCCATAATGAACTCAGTAGGCCTAATTAAACTCAATCATTTGCAGTCTGGGTTCTACTAAGGGGCTGACAGGATGTCCATTTACATCCATAAACATTTATGTGTGGATGATGATTGCAGAACAAGGCCAGAAAAACTACAGGCAGCCATTTCCTGTTCACAAAAGCCCAAAGCAGACTTTGACTAATATCTCTAATGAAAAAGTAAAAATTGAAATGCCTCCATGATAGCTATGGACAAACACCACAATACTAAACCTTTTTCTACACTTACTCAAACTAGGTAAGGATATTGTTGAGCTCAAGTGGCTGAAAAAACAATGAAAGCACAGAGAGAAAAAGATGGGAAAAAAGAGAAAAAGAGCTGTTATTCTAGGACTCGTGAAACAGTGCAATAGAGCAACTCATGGGAGAAGCAGTAAAATATAAAAAGTGCTTTTGTGTCATTTCTGTTGGTGTAAATCAGTGGGGCTCTGCTGATATTAATGAAGCCAGCCCGACTTATGGTAGAGACTCTGTCTCTTTATTTCCTGTGATGACAACTAATGTCTAAATTCAACAGCAGATTTTGTAGAAATATATTATTAAAGATCTACAATAACAGAGAGCACAAATGCAGTCTGTGCAGGAGAGCTGGATTGTATTCATCTTCAGGTCTCATATTGACGGTAGCAATGATACACATAATTAAAATACTTATAACACCTCTGTGAAAGGCAGCACCACAGCATGAAATTAATACTTCAGAACTACTAGCAGTCACATTTCAGGACAACTAAATATTATAATTTTGTAAGACAAATTTTGATTCAGTTAGCAAGAACTGCAATACTTAATTTATGCCACTCCTAAACACTAAAATGTTTTAATACTTAACTCATGTCACTCCTGAACTCTAAAAATGTTTTAGTAATGTAAATATGAGTATAACACATGGCTAAATGCTTTGGCCATTTGACAAAATAAAACATTAACATTCATGTTCCAGACGTAATGCTCCTATCCATTTGACAGGCATAAATACAGAGAATTCATATGCAAAAAATTTATAATAAAACAGGCAGAGCGATAGCAAAGCTTATTACAGGTCATAACCAGATCATGAGTCAGTGCCACTGTGTTGCAAAAAAATTACAGATGTCATTTGTTACTTCCCCTGTCCTCCATCTTCCCTGCCCCCATCTCCTTGTGAGATCAATTCTTCTCCACCTAATCCTTCTCCTCTCATGGTTCCTAATGACTATCCTATTAAATTCAGTTAAACCAAGTCCTGCCACTCACACTAGTTCCTCCTCTAATTGTGCTGTCCATATTTTTACCTAGCTTCCCCCTCAGCTCTCCATTCTGATGCCCAGCAGCATATTTCTTTTTAGCCGGGTGATTTTTGGACACATTGCGTGGGCACTAATGCTCCTTCTGTGTTTCTGGCAATTTCCAAAATTTTCAAAAGGTTCTTAAAATGGGAGAACTTCACAGCAACAGCAGAAAGTACATCCCTGGTTCCAAGGGGACGTGTGGATCATGTTTCAAATATGTCTCAAACACTGGGAACCAAGCTTTGCAATGCACTTTGGCAAAACATCTTCTGTTTCTCCAGGAAAAGGAAGGTATTTTTCAATATACCAATTAGGTCTCAGAAAAGAGACAGGAACAAAACTTTCACCTGAGTCAAGGAAAGCATGTAAGGTTACAAATAGCTGGAAAGGGTCTTCTGATGAAAGGTATTCAGTAGCCCTTTTAAAACTAATGAGATCATGAAGAATTTGATAATTTCATTCAAGTTTTTCCAAGATTTTGTAACACCCAAAGCAGTATATCTTTTTATAAATCTACAGTATCTGGCTTAGACAACCATTCTCATTTACTGCAGAGAAAGCACATATAAATAAAAAAGCTAAGTTCCTGAAGTACTGTTAGAAAGAATTAAAATACAATAGTTGTAATACTAAATTAGAACCCAAACATCACTGAAAAATGGAGACCAAAACCCTTGTTCTTACTTGTGCTATATTGTGCCTCCTTTTCTTTCCCAGAGGTTGATTGACAGAATTTGGAATTGAGCACTCTTGGTGCTATGTAGTGAACACAGCACACATTATTCTATTTTCATAATGGATTTTTTTTTTTTTAATGCATGCAGAGATTAAGGTGCAGCTGATCAACCAAGAAAAACTAGAAAGCAGATTGAGAGAAACAGCTGGCTGTAGCACACAGCACACTGAGAAGTGCCACAAGTGACAGGGAGGGCTGGCTGGGTGTCATGGGCAGGTGAGGGGGAACCACGTGGAAGATCACCACGTTTGACAGGACCCCAACCAATCCTTGGGGAACTGAACTTCCAAGGCCAACAGTGCTAAGGGGACTGTATAGGTCTTACTGTGTAAGGCTAATGGCATCTAGGTGATGGTTCACAAACACCAAGTTTAGGTGCAGATGTTATGGAAGTGAAACCAATGAGGAAAAGTAGAGTGGAGCATGGCACTGGAGAGACCAGAGACAAGGGTCTGCTGTGGGGAAGACCACAGGTGTGGATCAGCTACCAGTGACACAAATTCTGCACAGATATGGGGAGGCTGTGTGTGCATGGGTATACATGACCCAATAGCACGCACCCAATCTGCAAGATCCAATTGCTGATGGGTAAGAGCAGCATCAGGCTGTTTGTACTGGTCTTGTTCATGGGTGGGCTATTTGTGCTGATGTGATCCCTGCAGAGGCACTGGTTGCCTGCCTGTATGATCTGGTGGTCATCTGTGCCAGTCTGGAGCGTGTTTGCATGCAGTCATGGGGACTGCATGGTCAGCCTAATGGGGAACTGGACCAGGGGACAGGGGACTGCAGCAGCCTGGTGCCATCAGACCAGCATGGGAGGAATTCCTTCTGATGTAAATGATTACCAATTTGTCCTCTCTTAAAACATTTTCTACATTTGACTAGAATTACTTTAGTTGTTCTACTTTAACTGAAACAATATATATATATGTCTGAGAACTCATAAGGAACATTACATTCTATACATTAGGTAAAGAAGGGAAAGAGACATTGGGCCAGTCAGAAAGGAGGTCTGCTGAAGCATATGAAATACCCACCAAAACATTATGGACATAAGTAGCCAGTTGCTTTGCTCCAGTGCCAACACTTGTTTGACAATATGTTGTATCTGTATTTCCTCGTACTGGGTAGTTATGGTAGGTACTATAGGGTCTGTGCTGCAGCACTGCAAATTGTTGATAGCCTGTTCAAGGAAACTGTTGTCTCCATATGCCAGGAAAAGTGTGCTATTGATACTGAACAGCGAAAATAAAAGCCAGTCTTTAAAATAAACTAATAAAATCATCAAAGCCCAAAACTAACACCCTGTGTGGAGGTAACTTGTGGCATTAGACTAAGGAAGCTGATTATTACATAGGTTGCCTGAGCTATGGAGGCTTTGGCAATTTTTACCATATGCATGCCAAATGAATTCAAATTGTTGGGTTTTGTTTCTCTGAAGGGCTGTCTAACTAGCACACTTCTAAAGGACCACCATTTATATTACTGGCAGCAAAAGTCTTCTCACTGAAAAATACCACATATATTACCACAATTATGCAGTTCACAAAAGCAAAAATATTCCCTAAATGTTGTTTAAAAAAAAAAAATCAGATACTAGCAATTGCTTTTTTAGATAGGTGGGCAGAAGAGGACAACCAGCATATCCTGATGAAATTAATAACTGATGCTGGTTGTTATCAGAAAACAGTATAAAAATCAAAATTTCCAAAAAGAAATAGTCCTTTAACTTGTCCTTATATTTGCAGACTACTTCTACGTTTCATCCTTTAATAAGATTGATGATATTGCCCGTTATCCAGAGAAAGAAAAACATTTTGCTGATACCACATATAAACACTTCAGAAAAAAATATTTCCTCTCCTATCTTTCAACGAAAGCATTTTTTAAAATGGGATTATTCATCATTCTTTGACAGAATTTAGAAAAGAGCATTTATCCAGTTTTCCAAAAGCCTGGTCAAATGATATCATCGCCTTGAATATCATCCCATTTAAGTATTTTTATTACCCATATGGTAACTAAAACCACTGATTTTTATTCCACTTTTATATGGCAATCTAAATTGCCTCGAGTAATCTAACAGAGATAATTAGATATGTTTCATTAATATTTGTAAAAGGTTCTAAGAGCATATAGTGGATTAAGTCTGTTTTGCAAATGTGTTGCTTAGATTTCATGTTCTACATGCTAAACAAAGAGGTAAAGTGTCACTTGTCTTAAAGGAAAACAGGAATGGGAATGGTCTGGTTTGCCACCAACTCCAATCCCTCTCTGTTTTACAATGTATCATATAAACTGTGTCCAATATCCTCCTTTAAATATCTACCAAGAATCATTCTTGTAAATACATTTTGGATTACTCAATCCAGTGCTCTGGCTGCAAACTTGGAAATTAACTCCATTGCTCTAATCTTTAAGGGTCTTCTCTCTTGCAATTTGAATATATAATGCCTTTTGGTTTTTTGCCACAAGCTACTTGTTGTTTTAAATATTTCTTTCTTCTTCCTGGTGTTTATTCCCTCTTTATCTTACTTTTACTGTATTAGACAAATCTAGGTGTTCTTGTCTTCCCTAATTTTTTCCCTAACCAAAATCATTTGAACAGTAATTTCTGCATTTGTTACAGTTTGAATTCCCCCTCTCAAACATGCCCAGCTGCAATAAACAACACTTCCCTATCTCTACAACAGCATTTTCCAGTGACATACTCAAATGATGATACTTGGATTTCTCTCTGAAAATCAGCTAATAAATCAAGATTCCTCTCCTCAGTTGTTTGAACAATTGCTTTTAGACCATTGAAAGATTTTGTTATTAATCCTTAATCATGTCTTTGTGTAAAGAACACAGACAAACACAGTAAAATTCAGAGGACTCCCATTCCTTTTATGTGTGGATAAAGAGCCACTCTAAGAACTAATTCATGCTACTCTTCTGCAAACCTCACTACAGCCCTCTAGTTTCTGCTTTTTATGAAGTTCTGGATGTTAGTCAGTCCTTTGAACCCTTCCTTATACATCTGTTGGGTTTTTTTACAATGTATTTATGGAAGTAGTTATTCAGCTAATTATGCCTATCTTATAACAGTTTTCAGGTGCATGCATATCACTGAAAGATCTGAGACTTTATAAACTAGACTATAAATCCAGATGATTAAAAATGTTTTCCTTAAATATGTTACAGACTTTTTGTAATTCTTAGCATCAGCACTGTACAAGTATCTATGTGTGTATACACACATACATGTCTCCATGCTCACACACTACTCTATGCCATCATGCTGAATCTTGAAACTGGGACTGCAATAAACAACTCCTGGCTTCTGCTGCCTCTCTCTCCTCTATCTTCAAGTTTTTATCCTGAGAATCCCCCTAAGTCTCATATATATCCACATTTAGCTCTCCAGTAAAAAACATGATCTTCAGATTTATTGAAAGCAGTAGCCATTCTATAATGCAGCCAATAGACCACTTGCAAGTACTGTCTTGCAAAGCTGTCCCAGAATATTTTTAGAGTACCAAAGTCAGGTGCCACTACCAGCTTAGCTGTTGCAGCAGAAAGATCAGTCTGAGTTGTAAAACCTGCTTGAGAAACCAAACAAATTTTCAGACTGTCCATGCTAACCTTTATGGTAGCCTAGGCATGGCAGACAATCCAAGGAACTTAAAAGCTCATCAGGGAATAAGACACTGATTGGTTAGAGCAAACACTTGAGTTTAACTTTTCCATGTAGCAGAAGCATTCAGTATTTATGCTGAATTCTATAAAAATTCAACCAAACACTTGACAGAAAATCCCTTTTCTATCATTAATATTTACATTAAAACATCATTATGACATTAAAATATGGCACAATACTTAATCTGGCAACATGTGGATAACTTAGCTTTTTAATTTGTCACTGAATGGTACTTATGAAAAAATGCACATTCAGTCCTTAAGCTTTAACAGAGATTTGGGGAGGAGAGGGTGACAGTAAATCCCTCCTTAAAAAATTCACTTAATCTTTTAATGCTTTAGATTTGCAACTCATAATGAGAATAAAGTCAGTGTCTTTCAAGCATCTGCTAATTAAAATGTAACCACTTAGTACATGAGGATCCCAATTTTATGTGGCAGATTTCCTGTGCTCCTGTAGTATAAACAAACAAAAAAAACCCCAAACCAAACCAACCAAATAAAAAACCCCAAATAAAAAACAAAAAAAAAAACAAAAAAAAAATCCCCCAACCAAACAACAACAACAAAAAATTCCAGCACAAA
>JAYDZK010000001.1:96620264-96634093 GCA_034509185.1 Euphonia xanthogaster | reverse complement strand
CTAAAACCAAACCAACCAAATAAAAAACCCCAAAATAAAAAACAAACAAACAAACAAAAATGCCCCAACAAAACAATAACAAAAAAATTCCAGCACAAAACCCCAAAATTTTTTGAGCAAATTTCTCTGGAGGTTTTGCTGATCGATTCTTTAAATTTGAGTTCCAGGTCAAATAACAGCACCATTAAGCTAACTGCCACCTGGCTGTTTCACGTTGACAAATCTTGAGCATGGGCAGTCATGACATTCTTTCTTTCTAAGGCTGGCTGGGATATGCCAGCTCACTCTGACTACAGCTTGCTGGAAAAGAAGCTTATGGAAAAAATCAAGCCACCCAACTGAACTTCCCCCTCCAAGCAGCCCTCCATGAAGCCCTGTTCTGTCACTCTCCCTAATGGTTCCCAGGCTTTCAGCACGGGGCTCAATTGCCTATGCAAGTCACAGAGGCAAGGCTGGGAAACCAGCTGTGCATCTATTACACATTATGTTCAGGTGATAGGGTTCCTCCTTCAGGAACAGTGTTCCTGAAGGCTCATGCCATGAAAGCAGCTGTTTCTATGATCTGCCCATTAGCTTGCACTTGTGTTAATTAATTCTAGTCAGGGAAACTAACAGGGCTGTCTCAGATGGAGCTTGAGTATACTGATGTTGGGATTTCTCTTACCAGGCACTGTTCAAAGCATTTTGGAAACTTCTGGCTAGTCATAGTGTGACACTCTGGGGAACCAAATATTTTTCAAGACATAGCCACAATTTTGGCCTGAGTTTGAAGGCATTGAAACCCCTATTTTTTATATGTATATTTTAACTACAAAAGATTCCTGTTGGAAAGTTACAACTTGTCAGTGTGTAACACCATTGCTATGCTTATGGTTTCCTTCTCAGAGATAGATCACTAGCTCATACTTCCATAGGATCCTGTTAAAAGGGTGGAACTGCATCTTTATTGGATGCTGGCAACAGGAATTATTAAAAAAAACCCTCTAAATGTCATTACTGTGAGCTGCCAAAATCAGCCCCTCATGGCCCAAAGTGACTCTTATCAGTATGGCTTTTTGCCAAGTCTCTTCTGTCCAGCTCAAGGCACTGACTGGGTTAAACAAAACCAATAAACACAGCAGCAAGAAGAAAACACTGCACAAAAGGTATTATAAGCAGGAACAGAAATATGAAGTATCTCTTTAGACCCCAGGTAAAACTGTTGTTCCCACCTGGTCAAGCCCAGGAACTGTATTATCTAAAACAGCACTCCTCAGAAACTCTCTCTTTATCTTTGAAGTTGTTTCTTAAGACACCTCCTCCATGAACCCCTGACTTTCCGGTTTACCTGAAGTTTCATCCATGTTTCAGTACTTCTTCCTTCTACATTTGCTGGATGTTTATGCCAGGAGCCAGCTTTACCATGGGCTTCTGCTTTTTTTGAATGGTAAAAGAGTGCAGCCATGAACAGACACCCTACACTCATTCCTACCAAATGTCCTTAGTATTAATCTCTTCCTATAGGATCGTACCAGTAACGATGACTTTTAGATATATCTGCCATATTTATTATGAATTTTTAACAAAAGTTTTTCATCCCAAGGTGCAAAGAGAAAAAATTGCATCTCAATATGCAAGGAAGGACATTTAACCTAAAGCTGAGTGTCAGACAACTAGGACAATTAAAGCAATGTCTCTTAATAAGAGCACAGCTAAAAAGCCTGTCTCTTTACGCAGAGACCTAAGCTTATGCTTGAAATGAACAGGGAACCAAAGACATCCAAGACCATATGGGCTCCAACAATCAAAAGCAGACAACAAAATGTAGCTCGACAGGGTAGGTAAATTCTAATTCTGACTGAAGAGGTTAATTTGCAGGTCCATCTACAACTTGGTCTCATAAAATGTTTTCCAAGTGTCTTATCTGCAAGGGTAGGAAGTCCATCCTGCCACAAAGAATGAGAACAGCATGACTCCAAGACCAACCTCAGACTAGCAAGCACTAGTG
The DNA here is from genome assembly GCA_034509185.1 of Euphonia xanthogaster. NCBI lineage: Eukaryota > Metazoa > Chordata > Aves > Passeriformes > Fringillidae > Euphonia > Euphonia xanthogaster. The sequence goes on along the minus strand of JAYDZK010000001.1, from coordinate 96,632,106 downwards.
GTGGGAAGCATATACCTTTCATCTCAACATATTGTGAGCTCAAAATACTGAAAGAATATTTGGGATGCAGAAGCACTGCAGAGTTTACAGGTGCCTAATAGAGGATGAAGAGCTACAGCTCACTTCCACTTCCCACAGTTTGACAGAAAAGCGACTCTCCTATCAAGACAGGCTGGGAGAAATGGGATTGTTCAGTCTGGAGAAGAGAAGGCTCCAGGGAGACCTTAGAGCGGTCTTCCTGTACCTTAAGGGGCCCTACGAAGAGCTGGAGAAAGACATTTTACAAGGGCTTTCAGTGCCAGAACAAGGAGCAATGGTTTTAATCTGAAAGAGGCTGGATTTACATTAGATACTAGGAAGAAATTCTTTACTCTGAGGGCAGTGAGGATCTGTAAGACACAGGTTGCCCAGAGAAGCTTTGGATGCCCCATTGCTGGAAGTTTTCAAGGCCAGGCTGGATGCAGACCTGAGCAACTGCACTGGTTGGTCTAGTGAAAGGTGTCCCTGTGCGCAGCAGGTGGTTGGAACTGACTGATCTTTAAGGTCCCTTCCAAGTCTTTCTATGTCCCTAGGAACCAAACCAAAAGACAATCTGAGAAAAGAAAAACAAACCAACCCTAAGCCACATAACTGAAAGCTGAAAACTACACATGCCAGCAGATATGCATTTCCAGTAGTTTTAATAAATACACATGAAAAAGCTAGGAAAAGAGACAGAGAGAACCAGAAAGATGCTAGGACTGATCAAATGTCTTCACTGAATATCAGTATGGCTATCTGCACTATAACTTTAGAAGTACATTTCTCATTAAAAATAATACTTGATAGCAGAGCTGCAAATAACCTTCTCTCCTAAGTGAACCTAAGATACTTAAAAATTAGAAGAAAAATGGTGCTATTATGCTGTTAAATTTTTTAAATTATGGCAAGATTTTTCCATGCTATTTGTATCCTAAATAATATGCCTATCCAGGTTTTAATTATGAAGAGCTAAATAAATCCCATGAGCAAATGCTTATTTGTATCTGTCTGCTAAGTTCCTTCTTGTAATTCCAGCTAATTACTTCCCCTGTCAAGAAAATACTGTCTGAAGTCCCAAGACGTCACAGAAGTAGCTCAATCGCTTTCATTTTATGTCTCCCAATGTTCAATACAGAAAATGTAAATTCATTTGTCTACTGCTGGAAGAGCCAGAAATTTGAAAAAAATCTCTGCACTGTCAGCAGGTCTTTACCTTATGTGCTTAATCCCTGTTACCATGGAGATACTTAATTGCTCAGTGACACAGTTTGATTGGTTTATTTTAAATTGAAGTTCTTCTGTGGAACGGTCCAGGATTCCGGCGAACTTGAGATAAACAGCTTTCAAAATACTGCAGTGAGTCATAATGTTGTCAGTGGCTAGATTAATTTGAGTTCAGTTGAACTATTTCTTTACCTGAATCTTATACATATATGACAACATACAAAATATGAGGATTCTTAGAATTATATTTGGGAGCTGAGAATTTTGAGTATAATTAGGCAGTATTTTATTATAAAAAGGGCAATTTAAAACTAAATGAGAAGTAAAATTCAGTAAACTTTTGGTAGCTTCATCTTGTCTTTCTAAAACAAATTATCTTCGTGCTCTACAATATCAGTCCAGACAAGAAACTTTAAAGAGGCTTATATTTGATTTTCTTTACAGAAAACTGTAAATATATTAATATGAGAGAAATTAATCCAACAGGATGAATTAGGCTTCCTAACTGCTGGCTTTCATATACATCAGCATGCAGTTCTTTAGTACATGAGTGTCTGCTGGAAATCCTGTATTTCCTGGCATAGCATAACACATTAAGTAACTCATTTTAAATTCTGTACATAGACCATGATGAACTGGTAAACTTCAATTAAGCTATTTAAACAGCAGCAATAGAGTGTGCTAACTCTCATACCTTTTTTTTTGTCCAGCTCTATCACCCAGCTCCAGCACATTTTTCTCTCAACCTCATAACTGCAGCTCTAGGGGAAATTTTCACCTAGCCTTTGCTGTGAAAGGTCTCAGTTCCATCACCAAGTATCAGACAGCTTTCCTTTATTTAATTTTTCAAGCTCATGGCCCACTAAGGCCCCATGTGCAAGCTGCAGAAAACACCTTTTAGGTGTTTTCTAGGGCTGTATTCCCCTCCTTATTTTTACACAGCCTGGTTTTATTTCATATGCAGACTCTCTGTGTTTGCATTAATTGGGATAACAGCATGTGACCCAAGATAAGACTTAGCTTTTTACAAACCACTACCAGTCTTCCAACCACTTCCATGGCTTTGCAGAACCAGAACTTGACACCTTTAATCTCAGTTCTGCAGGGACCATGCTGTTTTAGGAGAGAGATGCTTGAAAAAACAGACTCCAGTGGGGACTATCATTCTCACACAAACTGTTTACAAGAATTAATTTGTTTTACACTCCCAGGAAGGGTATCTTGGTGTACCAAAGCAATGCTTCTACAAAAGCATTTGCATGCTGCAATTCAATTCACAGATGAGCTGCTGTTATTCCATATTAAACACCTACCTAGAACACTGTGTACTCCAACAATACTGAGGATTTAATCTTTGCACCTCTGTGTTAATGTACTCTGTGATCCTGGGTTAGAGTACTTTAATTTTTTTTTTTTAATACAGGTTCTGCTCCAGAAGTATTATTCCTTCCTAATCCACCTTCAAACACACAAGAGTAACAGTGCTTCGGATGCAATATTCTCTCATTTTCATGGTGTCCCCATCCAGTTTGTGTTGTAGAAAACACAGAGGACTAGCTCAGAAACATCAAATTTGCTGTAGCAGAGGCCCATGATATGATTCCCTGTACTCCACTTAGGTATAATTACATCCAGGCAACCCAAGGCAAATGACTGAGCAAAAGCTTCTTCTGTTCTGAGGAGTCTCACCCACATTCACACCTTCTTGTATAACTCCCCTCATCTTTCCAGTGTGAGAAATACTCTTGGTTCAGTCAGTGAGGGTTCTATGTGTGTGCAGAGGGGACTCAAAAACTGCAAGCCAGTGGAGAGGGAGGTAGCCACGCTGCTGTGACTAGCTCCTGAGTTACAGCACACTAACCAGGTTAGGTACAGCTGCCTTACAATGAAATGAACTCTCCATTTTAGCGTGCTCTAGTTAAAATAATACAACCCCACAAACCGTCATCTCCTTGTTATCATACCCTCCATTATACAAAAATTTATCCCAGCCAGTATTAACATCACTTTATCTGTCATATTTATGACTGCTGGATTTATGGCTAGAGCAACATCTCTTTGTGAAGGAAGGACAATTGTTAAATCATCCTCTCTTTTCAGGAGGTTGAGCTGATTTAGCAATACTTTCCATATCCGAGGAGTCTCTAGGCAAACCACTGACATAAACAGGTTGCTATACAATCTTCCTTCTTCTCCTTTCTAATTATTCAGGTTTGCTTTAAACAGTCTCTTCCATTTGTGTATCTCTGCTGCTGCTGCTCATTTCTTCTAGACCCACTCCCCCTTCCACCATATGATCCTGTCCTTGAGTAGGTCAAAACCTTAGCAACAGAAAGCAAATTTGTATGCAGCCTGAAAGAGGCAGAGTAACCCTCTTTCTCTAATAGCACACTACTCATATCAACCATCCGTATTAGTGACAAGGGAATTTTAAAATAAACAACATAAAAGAGATAGAAAAAGCCAAGAATCGCCATACCAATCAGACCTGTTGTCCGCCTGGTCCAGTATTCTTTCTCTGACAGCACTCAGTACCCACTTCAGAGGAAGGTGCAAGAAACCTTGTAATTATAGAATAACCTGATTAATACAGGAAGTTTCGTCCTAGCCCTAGGCAGTCAGCAGCTGACTCACTCGCTTGTCTGAAACATAAGATTTTATATCTGCTCTAATTTTTTTAATCCTATGTAATTTAATAGTGAAAGTCTTATTACAAATGTACTTTCAAATGTACATTTCAATCCTATGAAGCATTTTAGGCTTTACTGTAACCTGTAGCTGAGAGTTCTATTTGCTAATTATATAGGTTGTACTATTTTTATCACTGTTAAACTGCCTGCCATTCAATCTCATTGGATGTCCCTTTTAGGGACTCGGGAATAAGTGGGCCAGAGTGTGATTCCACTGCCTTTTTTCCCCTTGGCATCTCACCTGGGAGCAGAGATGCCTGAAAAGGTGCCCAGCAGTCAGCCTTTGGCTGGAGGCACTGAACCAGTGCACAGGCTGCCTCTGCTCACAGCCCTCACCCGAAGGAAAGGTGCCCTGCACGAGTGATGAGTGCCCTCATGAACGAAGCAGCAGCAGCAGCTGTACTGCTCATATTTTTGTGAATATCACATAAATCCCCTCTGAATCCAGTCAGCATTGTTTCTGTACTTAGAGATGAAAGAATGTAACATGCTCAATAAAGTGCTATGTAATATCATACCTACAGGGCAGAAGGTGGCTCCTGTAACCTCAAACTTTCATTATGGCCTTATGTACTATGGTGGTTTTAAGGTAAAATAACAACAGTCTTTTCAAAACCCAAGAAGATGAGCAGCACAGTAACAACAATTAAGGTTTTCTCTATATTTTACTTATACCCATTGATGGTTTTCAGAACCTTCCAACAACGCAAACACCTACAGAACACATATACGAGAAGGTTGGGGTAGACTAGACATAAAAAAAAAGAAAATAATAATTTTTAAAAATTGCTGAATTGTCTGATCATCTTCTGTGCTTATTTATTTGATGTAAAGTGACTTGCAGGCTGTGAGCCTTAGTTTTGCATCTGGTATAAACTAGTGGTCCTTAATAAGCAGGATGCTTGATTGATAGGCCATTAGTATCACTAATGATTGTGTTGTGTCATTCCACATTGTTGGCCAGCTATGAGAACTGGGTGTACAAGCAGGAGCACACAGGCCAGACAGGATGTGTCAACAGGCACAGAAGTGAACTTTCAGAAAACACAACTGAGTTCCTCTTCTAAGCGCAGCAGGCACTAGAGGAATAAGATGACTACTAAATAAAATTTAGGTAAGTATTTGAGTATAGAAGAATATCATAACATTGCTTTATTGCAAAGAAATATTGTACCATGTACGCTTTGAGAATTTAGGATGTTGTGAGCTACAATAGTTATCAAAGAACACAAACACGTTACCTCTATTTTCTGTACAGAGCAAAAGCTGACATTTAACAATTTCATGTTTCAGGAACAGCACAGCTACTAAGCCAAACAAGGACAACCTAAATGTAATGATTTCACAAGCCAAAAATCATGGAGATTAAATATGCAGGATAACATACCTTAGATAAAATAATTAAGCTTGCCAGATACACCTGGAAGAAGTCTAGAATTATTTTTTGATACTAAATACAAAAACACTAGTGAACAACAAGGAGCTCAGGATATCAAAATATGATATGACACAGAATCATTTAGGTTGGAAAAGACCTCCGAGTCCAACCTTTGACCGATTACCACCTCGTCAACTAGACCATAGCACTAAGTGACACATAGAGTAATTTCTTGAACACCGCCAGGGAGGGTGACTCCACCTAGGCAGTCTATTCCAATGTTTAACAACCCTTTCCATGAAGAAATTCTTCCTGATGTCCAAGCTGAACCTCCCCTAGTGCAGCTTGAGGCTATGTCCTCTCTTTCTGTCAATTGCTTGGGAGAAGATGCTGACCCTCATCTTGCTGTAACTTTTTTCAGGCAGTGGAGAAGGGCAGTAATGTCACCCCACAGCCTCCTTTTCTCCAGGCTAAACACCCCAGCTCCCTCAGCAGCTCCTCATATGATTCAGTTCTCTAGACCTTCACCAGCTCTGTTGTCCTTCTCTGCACATGCTCCAGCACCTCAGTGTCTTTCTTCAAGTGAGGAACCCAGAACTGACCACAGGATTTAAGGTGTGGCCTCACCAGGCCAGTACAGCGGAGCAATTACTTCCCTGGTCCTGTTGGCTCCACTATTTTTGATGCAATCCAGGATACTGTTGGCCATCTCAGCCATCTGGGCACACACAGCTCATGTTCAGCCTGCTGTCAACCAACACCCTCAGGTCCTTTTCCACTGGCCTGCTTTCCAGCCACTCTCCCTAAGCTTGTAATGCTGCAGGGAGTGTTGTGACTGAAGCCCAGGAGCCAGCAACTTGGACTTGTTCAGCTGTCCCTGTCTGACCATCCAGGAGTCACTCTGTCACATTCACACCACCTAAGCTGGGACCAAGGCCCCTTCACAGCTACACACCCCACACTCATCATCAGACCAGGTTTCCTTACCAGCTCAACCCCAAGTTACCCATAGCAGAGTCTTATAGGTCTTGATGCTTAGAATAATTTAATCATGGTGCAATAGCAAAATAACAGCTTGTGCTGGATGCCTCTGAGGAGGGACTCTGAAAAAAAGGAAACCTGGGCTTTTATATCCTTACAGTTTTAGCACAGGGAAGAAGTCTGGGATCCTTGTCTCCTGCTGTGTCTCAGAATGTCCCACCTGGCTGGGCCATAGTGCCCTGTGCCCTTTGTCGTGCACAGGGCTGGCAGTTCACAGCCTGCAGTGCCAGCTCCCTCCTCACAGAGCTCAACCTGCAGCTCCCACTGCAGCTGCACACCGAGCTACCTGCACTGAGTGTATTACTCAGCAGAACCACTGGCCTCACCCACTGATCCAGCCTGTCCAGATCCCTCTGCAGAGTATTCCAACCCTCCAACAGATCAACACTCCCACCCCACTTAGTGTTGTCCGTGAACACACTGAGGGTGCCCTTGATCCCCTCATCCCAACCATCAGTAAAGGTATTGAACAGGACTGGTCCAGTACTGAGCTCTGAGGAACCCCGCCAGAGACTGGCCTCCAACTGGATGTGATACCATTTACTGCTCTTCTCTGGGCTCAGCCATTCATCCAGTTTTTAATCCAGTCAAGAGAGCACCCATCCAAGATGTGGGCTGCCAGCTTTTCCATGAGAATGCCATGGGAGACAATATCAAAGACTTTGCTGAAGTCCAAGTAGCCTACATCCTCAGAGTTTCCCACATCCACTCAGTGGGTCGCTTAGTCATTTCAACTGCCCTAGCAACCACGTCATATTCAGAAATGTGATTTTATGTGGTTGCCCTAGCAACTACAGAAAATTCAGAAATACTTTTGACAGGTAGTACTCTCCCAGTTCTGCTGGGCACTCTGGAGACTGACCCGTGGGTTCAAGCCAAGCAGTAATAATGCTGCAGGCTTCGATCTCTGGGTGTGCTCCCTTTAATTTCTTGTCTGGGATCCCAACTGTTTGCTGAGTTTGTTCCAGACTGGAGCACAGAAGCAAGCTAATATGCACAAAGTACAGATGATCAGGGTTCTTGGAGTCAAACAGGGAGCAAGCCAAAGTGGAAACACAGACAGACCCCATCATCCTCTCCTGGGCAATAGCACGAATAAGCAAACACAAACAATAAAAATAATAAAGCAAAATAAAGTAAACACAACCAATAGCACCTCTTGGAAACAAAGATATGGCAATAAACTGACCTAACAGTTTATTGCCATATCCTTCTAACAAACCCTCTATCTTGAGAATCTAACAACTACACCTTGGTGGAACCAGTGTTACTTTAAGTTCACATGAGGAGAGCTAATTCAGCTAATTTTATTTCTGGTCTTCATTTGAATGACAGAAACCAGATCCATGAAAATACCAAAGTATCTCATTCCTTAGGAATTAAACAGCAATAGGATACCTTCAAAAGGTACGACTTTTGAAGGCAGTGAATGTTGCTTCCACTTGCACCTTAAAGTGGAGTTGCAGAGCAGCTTAAGACAATACAACTCTGTTGCAACCCTATTCTCAAACCATTCAGATATTTCAGTGTGGCAGCAATGCTCATCCCCTGGTAATATCCATGGTCTGAGCAGGAGGCTGGACAGGCTGACCTTCAGAGGATTCTTCCATGCTAAACCATTCTGCGACTTCATCAGACCATGGAAAGGACTGGCTTAGAGCAAAACCAACATAAAATTTATTGCTTTCTCCATAAGATTGACTTTTTATTAGCTTTTGCCTGTTTATTTCCCTCTATCGACTTCCCTCTAGATCTGACAAGCAGCAAAATTTCCAAAAAGGAAAGGACAAAAATGTACAGTCCCAAAAATCATCAAGATCACAGCAGTGGCAAAAATAAGGACCTAAAATTGCCGTGAGTCTTAATCTTTTGTATACAAAATGAGCCAAAACCTTCTGCTCCTTCTGCTCTCTGGAATACTATACTCACACAAAACCATTTTTAATAAGTGACATGCTTTTATTCACAATAACATTACAGAATTTCTCATAATCATATACTATACAGCATATATAGTAGATGCAAATAAAACACTTAGGACTTTAAAGTGGCTAAATATACCATATTCAAATTATTTAATATTAAAAGTCAAGTTTAATACAGCTTGTGGAGTACAGAAACATGCTGGGAGAATACTAGATGATTGCCATCCTCCCATACCAAAATTTATTACTTATATCATCACGCTATTTCAAGTAAAAGGGGCAAGTTAAAAGGGAATGGGTGAAGTTCTGAAACTTTTATGTACCATGGCCTAAACTTAAGAAAAAATACTTTAGAGGTTTGCAAAATGACCTGGGTTGTGCCATCTGTACAGAAGAGATAATGAATTGATAGCAACATCTGAAAGTATTTTGATAAAAGATTCTTCTCACACTTCTACAAAAGCACTGCCTGGTGATGGAAGCTGCCCCTGATTAGCTCATGTCATAAGGGCTTTCAGAGATTTGAAAGAAATCAAATTTGCTTCAGCAGAAAGAATAAACATCTCTTCCCATTCATGCCTTAAAGCATTTGTACCAACACTATATAATTACATTTCATTTCACCAGAAGATTCTCCTGGATTCTCTGTTCCTGCCCCAATTTCAAAATTACAATATGTCTGCTTGCAGTTGAATGGATATGTATATATGGCACAAAGTAAATTATTTAATTAAAAAGCAGTTGATGTCACTATGAGTTATGTTACTTGCTTGTACAGAACTCACATATACATTTCATTGTGATAATACCTGGTTTATACATCTTTAATCGAAACCAAGCAAAGTATTTGAATTGCTTTTTCTCCTTCAGTGCAATGCAATTTGTTAATCTGCATGGCTATAAAAAGCCTTAGAGACAACAAAAATGCTATCTCGCTGATCTCTCTCCTATCTTTATTGGCATAACAGTCAACAATCATCTCACTATATCATTCCTAAAATCTAGGTGTGAAAATGAAGGAAATAAAATTAAATTCTGTTTTAATTTATATAGTCTCATGTAGTATTTGTATTTGTAAAAACAGTTCTTTTGAAAGCCAGAGAGAGCTTCTCTGCCAAATAACAGTCACTGTAAGGACAAATACTATGTACACCTCCACAGAGGAATCACTGGCAAGTCACTGGCTCTGTTTATTCTTTGGTCATTCTTCTAAAACCAAGATATATCCAATGCAACTACCCAGTCACATTGTAGTAGCCACCTGGGCTGATGTTCCCTAGAAATGGTGGATGGCTGGTCGCAGTACATGGCTCTAAATGGTTTCCTGATTTCCTTCTGTTTCCAAAAGTACTGGCTTTTAATTCATTCCTTACATCATTTAATGTAAGATGCATTACTACTCTGGAAGCACATCTGTGCACATGCTACAGGCAATGCTGTTGCTGTGAATATGTGTATGAATATGTCCTGTAGGAATATGTACTATAAACCATGCAGTGTGTAGGTATGTAGCACTGTTCACCTTGCACCTGAAACTGCTCAGAGATTCCAGTGGGTTGGGAAGTCTGGCACAAAACATCAAAGGCTTCTACAGATCTGTTTCCACAGAGGCCTCATGCCCTTTACCTCTCAGAGCAGACTATTTTTCTCTATGTTGTCTGCTATCCCCATGCAGAGAAAAATGGAAGGAAGACCAGAGCCCAAAAGAGAATGAAAAACAAGCACCTTGTAAGAGCATGAGAAAACAACCTGAAACAACCACCCTAACAACAAAACAACCACAGGCCTCATATTACTTAAGGCATAATTTGGCATTCCCTGTTATGGATTTTTTTTTCTTACATGCAGTTTTCTCAATTTAAGAGAGGGATGTGGCACTTTAAGGCACAAAAAGCCATTAAAAAATAAACAAAATAATCATTAGCTACAGAGGATTAGTAAACATTCCCAAATTGCAAAATTGATGAGTACTAAGGCACTGCTTTTTGTAAGCTAAAGCTGTTGACAGCTATAAAACAAGTGCAGCACATCCCATTATGTGACCAGTGAGAAAAGAGGAGCAATCAAATGTAGCACCTCTCCTCATAATCAGGATATTAATCCTTCAAATGAACCTCATTCACACAGACAAAAACATGCCAACAGTCTGCATAAAATAAGAATAAGATGTGCAGGTATCTCACTAACTTGAGTAACAGAAACAAGAGTCTCACATCTGCACAGTACTTTGGAGGGTCACCTATACTTCTTGAAAAGCCTAATTAACTCAGGCAGAAAACCTATGCTAATACAGTTATATTGTGCCTGGCATTCAGCTTCATACTGCCCGTCTTTCAGACATCTGAAGCATGACAAATACTTGTTGAAGCAAGAAAACAACATTTCAAAGTCAGCTTCTGAGCCCTCATTAACCCAGAAAATTTGTTCCAATTTGGACAGGTCTGAAATTACTCTAAATCTTGAAAGCCTTCAGGTCACCAGGCTGCTACAAATCTTGCTTTGGCTCCAAAAGCAAATGCCTCCTAGGAAGCCAAGGCATACCCCGTGGGCAAAAGGGCTAGGGAAGTACAGCACAGCTACAGGGATCTTCAGCCTTATGCTTTACAATTTTATTTTTTTTTTTCAGTTGAAAGATCTTGAGAGAATGAAAGACTTTTCACAGTCAATTAAAAATACGTTTGATCCTTCTACTTGGTGTTAAAAAAATTCTAATTCTCATCCACGACTTTCTCAAGCACCTGCAAGTTTCTAAATAGGTTGATAAAGACAAAAATTAAATAACAATTTAAAAAGCCAAAACTTCACAAGAACCGAATCAAAATGCTAACCTTAAGAATGAAATGTAAGCTAAAGAAAAGAATGCCAAGCAGCCAATGGTTTTGCTAACCCTACCATCACCCCTTTTTAGAGAAGAAGTTCCAAAGCCACCTAAGAGTACATTTGCTAGAACAGCAAAATGTGTTTTATCCAAGGCACCTATGTGATTTAAAAAAATAATTATGCACAGCTTACGACAGGAAAAGAAAAGCCAATTATGTTTATAATTATATCATACATATTGATATTTATTTTTTAAACCAGAGCTAAAAGCTATGGGAAAGCTAAGAATTAGTATATTTACTATACATGATCCAAACACACACTTTCTTATTACCAGTAAAATGAATATATTAGATAGAACAAAAGACCTCACATTGATGCCTTGGAGTGGCTCCCTAAAACAGCAGCTAGACAAAAGTAAGAGTATAAAAGCAGGTCTTCATTAAAGGCCTTCAACAGGTGCACATTGGGCAGTCAAAATCCTCCAGGGGGCTTTACCCAAGATGGACAACGGTTAAAAGTTTGGTCTATTTCTATAAAGGGATTAATCCTCCAATTACCATTTCAGGTAATGAAGTAATTTACTCCAAGTTTGACCCCCTCTTCACTGTTGTTTACATCTCTCTGGGCCTGAGAAAATAAGGTGTCCTTGAGTTTCAGGCCTAGAGAGGAACTGCTTTGTCTGAATAAAACAGGAGAACAGTAGCTGACATGCTGTGGAGTTTTAGAGTTATAGAACTAAA
>JAYDZK010000001.1:96602474-96613843 GCA_034509185.1 Euphonia xanthogaster | reverse complement strand
TACAGAAGGGAACCCTAATGATGTCAGATATCCTTCATCTTCTACAACCCACACATTTTCAAATCTTTTGATGGATAAGAAAGCAGAAGGGCTTTAGTCCTCATCTAAATGTGTTCCATTTTTGAACTCATGTGTGTCAGTTCAAAAGAAATTTGATGAGTATCATCCCACAAATGAGTTTAAAGTTTGAAGCTTGTAATTAACCAATCACCAAAGGTAGAATTGTTGTGCAAGACTGCTTTTCTTACTTGATGATGAGAACAAAATGTTAGAAAAATACCTTTGCCCTTTGACACCTGTCATTCTCAATAATTTTGCAACACAGCCATGCTCTGGTCAGAGGTAGAATAAGACTACTGTATTCTTCACACTTGCCTGAAATTTTCTCACTGCATCATGCATCATCAGGAAAATACAAATGCTATTCAGAAAATAAACACCTTTCTTGTACTTTGTGTTGGTTTTTTATTTTCCTAGTAAGGTTTATTAATAAAGCCAGGTTGCTTTGCACTGGTTGATCAGAAATTGTATCCAGCTCAAAGTTTTTCTTTCTTAGGCATTAACTACTCCCCAAACACTGGCCAAAGCAAAAAAATTCCCAACTTTTTTTCTCCTGTTCCCACTTTCCATCACAAATGTTCTGAATTATTCACAATTTCACCAAGTACCATTCATTCTTACTCCAAACAGACAACGATGCTAAAGGCTTCTCTTGACCTTTAAATCCTTTGGGGGACCAGAGGAAACCTCAAGTACAACTCAAAAATTCATATTGAACTCCTCTATGGCAAATCACAATAGCAGAGAAGCTACATTTCTAGAAAACCCCATCAGACTGTTTTTATCATAGATTTCATTAGTTTCCATCTCCTCAGCGCCTAAAACAGATTTTTTCTAAATGGCAGCCTATGCCTAGATTGAGAACAGAAGACACTCCAATTAATTATGAATTCCTCCTCCAGAAGTCACTGCTCCTGCTGCCAGTCATGAGACAAGGGTCCATGCTTTGTAGCTGATCTGAAAGGTAAGGGTTCCAATCCCTTTTACCAGGGATTGCCAGGCATACCCATGGCTGCCATGGGGAACGCTCCGTGTCGGCTCTCCTGCCACACAAGCAGGAAATACAGCAGCAGGTGCCCATCACTTCATCACAGAAAAAAGAGAGCAGTTCCACAAGGCCAGAAAAGTCTGTTTGTGGACTTTGTGAGCCACTCACAGGTTCCAAGCACTTCAGCATCCATTCCAGACTCCTACCTGTCTCACAGGCAGTACAGAACGATGAAGAACAAAACCACTGGCTTTTCAAAATGTGCACTGTACCTATTACACACCTCACTGTACAAGGAATGGCTCCTCTCAGTCTGAAACTACAACAACATGATGTTACCTCAAAACAAGCTTTGTTCTAAGGATCTATGTGTAGAACATTTTTCACCAAGTATCCTCCAAAATTTTATTTTTGCATTCCTCTATCTTCTCTAACTGATATGTGCAAAGACACAAGTAACCAAACAGCACAGAGAAGTACCTACGGAACATGTTTGTTTCAGTCAGATAGAAAGCTCCTCAGAATTGAGTGTTGGCTGCTCAGAGCCACTGTTGTCCTCTGTGGACCCATAACTACCAAAGGTACAGGCAGGACATTGGGACAAGGTATGAAACAAATCTTGTGAGGCAGTGTTGGACTGTTCCAGGCATTAACAACCTCCACATGCCTTGGAAAAGGGACAAGGCAAAGGTCTTGTCATCCCTTGAGGTACCTTGCCTGCCCCAGAATGCTTCCTTTGTTGTCTCTGATTCCACAAAAAAGTTATTAAGTCTTTATCACTGACAGAGCTGTTTCTTGCACTGCCCTATTCTGCATAAACTGAGTTCTTCCTTTTAGCAAAAAAATGTGCACATACTCTGATTCTCCACAGTCATTGCTGCCCACTTTCATGTCTGTTGCTTGTTTTATTCTGGGTTTTATTTGGTTGGTTGGTTTCATGGGCTTTTTAAAATATCTGATACAGGTCACATTTTTCATGTCTTGCCTGTCTCTTCTCGCTCTATGTTTTACATCCATCATTATTAAAGATGTTGCCCCATTTAATAGAAAACAAAAGTCTCCATCATATTTTCTTTTAGACTGCCAGGACTTTTCATTTAAAGCACACTGACCCCGTTAAAGATCCAAGTCCTGAAGGAATTACTTTCACCTCCAGAATTTTGCATTGCTAAAGCCAGAAATTACCCAAAGCAGCAAGTAATGGTTGGGACTTGGGTGCCTGTGAAAGGCTCTTTGACATTCTGTTCCATAGGATGCTTTAGCTTCATGCTGGTGTGCGCTAGAAAGTGAAAGCCTCTAAAAGCTGATGTGTGAGAGATGTTTTTCTCTGTTTTAATGGGGATTTTGACCTTAGGCGTTCTCAGACCTACTCAATATTTCAGGAGGAAAAATAAAGTTCAACAAAACAAACTAATGAAAGCATAGGAAGCATATTTGTCTCTTTCTCATTAAGTAAATGGAGCACTGATATTTATTTCTAAATCTTCTGAAAAACCTTTTTAATTTTTTTTCCTCCCTCAACCTAGTACATGCAGAAAATCTTACAACATGATATGCAACATACCCCCAGACCAGGCACCAAATTAACTATTCATAAAATGCGATCCCTGACAAAATCACAACTATAATCAGATGCTAAATTTTATCTCACGTGATTTTTAGGTTTGTTTTTTTCTTGCTTTAAAGTGTTGTTACTTCTGCTCTCAATGAACATTTGTCCTCTTACCAGTTTTGCAGTAACGTGCAGCCCTGACTCACCGCTGTGTTTCAGGTAGAAGTGCAGGAATTTTGCCATTTCTGCCTTATAAAAAAATGTCCCATAAATGCCTCCGATAGAAATGCAGTCTAGCTCATTGACTGCATTGCTACTAATAATGAGAGTTTATGGTAGTAGAGAGGAGAGCATTGCAAACAAAATGCTGTAAAGTGGCATAATAATTTAAAAAAATAACAGTATAGCATATAATTTCTTATCACCTCTTACACAACTGTCCATTTTATGCCATAAAAATTTGAGGTGTATACAGTTATTAAAATTCAATTATGCATTTGGAAAAGCTAAAGGGAATCTCATTTTTCTGCATAATAAATTTTGAATTTTCTTCAGTACCTTTATATGAATACAATCTGCCTGCTGTGAGCAAAATGGACTTTCATACACTAGAAAAAGCAGTTCAGAAAAATTTTAAGCACTTCCTGGTAAATTATTTCTATTTCTGTAAAGCTATCACGCATGTTTCAGGCCTGTGATTACCTGGAAATTCTTCATGGCATATTGTTGCTGGAAGGTGACATTTTAGTCTGTAGGAGAGTGACCTTCCATTAGAAGCATGAAGTGAATTGCCAAAAAGGAAACAAAATTGCTTTTGTAAACCTGGATTAAAGCCTAACTCCCTATTGCTTGGTTTTGGTAGGAGCTCTTTCTACATCTCAAGATGAGCTCCACCAGAAAAATAATAGAACAAAAGATCTGGCTGGATCTTAATTAAGAGAAGAGTATTGCAGAGAAAAGAGAAGAGTGAGAACACCCTCATATTTATCAGTTCTTCAGATTTCTACTATGACTTAACATCTCCCCTTTCAATTTCTTGGGAAATAAAATTAAATGGTCAATAAATTAAATAAAAGTAGCCTATCTTAAATATATTTTGTAAATTAAATTAAACCAATACTATCCTCTTAATTTTGGAGGTGAAAGAAAAGTATCTTTTAAATATTTTCCCTACACAGAAATCCAGTAATAAGAAGCATCACTGCACATTGATTATAGAAGAAGTTCTGAGAGCTAAAGGATCATCTCCTTACAAAACACATTTGATGACCTTGAAATGAGATGCAGCCACTGACTACTGGCTGAGGAGTTTTCTTTCCATAAGCAGCATTTCCCATTCAAAAATCTTAATTACCAAAGTAATCAGTCTGCTAGGCTTAAATCTAATTTCAAATACTATATACAAGAACATGATTCTAGTTCAAGGTATTTTTTTCTAATTTGTAGATTAAAAATACCCCAAAAGCTCAATATTCTACTTGCCTTTTAACCCAAATTCCCCAAATTGGGAATATATTATAAAATAGCCATCCTGCTATTAAAAGGATAACAACACTACGCATTTTTCTATACTTCACTCCCAGGCAAAACTTACAAGGAACTTCAGAAAGAAGCCAGATAAATCATGTGCTAAGCAATTTGAATACATTCACAAAACATACGCAGAAAAGCCTGTGTTTCTACTGCTATTATGCTACAAGGCTGGAATTTTTAAATTCTTTTCTTTGAGTTCCTTTGTATTTTTCCATAGAGAAAATTATGGTTTTTATGGCAACATACTGAGAAACATTGTAAGTAAAGGACATGTTATGTAGTAGTCAGACATTTTCACCAGTGGTAAGAAGCCTGCATCCAGATAGGAGGTTATTTAAAGCACTCTAAACAACACGAAAATCTGAAGCAGTTTCATTCTTAGGAAATTACCAACACTTGGCACGTTCTGCTGCAGAATTATGTCACAAACCAAGGCATGTGTAAAACCCCAACAAATGAGAAAGAATAATTCAGGAGAGGGGTGTTGAAACTTCTTCCTTAGCCTTAGTGACTTCATGAAGTGTGAGCCAATAAAGTGAAACCAAAGTCTCATGTTTCAAGTTTATTTTAGAACTTACATACTTAAGGGCAAGTGCACTACTTAACTATATGCATCAACAGAATATGAGGTGCCTTGAAAACTAACTAACGTAACTTATTGAAGATCTGAAGCTGTGCAGATCCAATACAAAACTGGAGACAAATTATCTCAGGGTATTCATCCCTTCAACACACCCCAGGCCAAACCACAGGGGAGTTTAGAACAAGGTGGGCAAAACATCCATCCATAAGTGACAGAGCCAGATTCCCATGACAATTGATCTGGACATTTGCTCAGGAATTATTTTCAAAATATTTTTCCAGCATTCTCTACTGCTTAACATACATGTCTTCCTGAAATTCCAAGGAAATTACTGTTTTCCACACAAGAAGCTACAATGTGTAAAGTTGCAAAAGAAGGACGGGAGACAAAGGAAGAAATTTCTTGTTTGCAAATGAAGAAAAAAGAAAACCAGAACCAAGGCAAATTTAAATCTCTGACAAGAGCTCCCTCTATCCCAGAAAGCCACAACAAGGAGCACCAGTAACATTAATCTTCTCTGTCAACTTTAGAGTCACTTTTTACCCATTACTCACTTTACAGTGCATTTGGTGAAGCCAGTGACTGCACCATTTCCTTTTGTCTGCCTTTAAGATTAGCAGCAAGGCTTAGAGTTCATCTTGAATGATGTTTCTAGTACCAGCTGTCCCAAACCACGTGGCTGTCTGCCATTTTCATGTTACACAATGACCAGCAAAAGCTCTTGCTGAGCTCTGAGGCAGCAGTGTTCATGCTCCAATAGCAGCCTGCACACTTACACGTGTCACAGAATCACAGGACTCTGTTTGGGAGGGACCTCACAAGGCCAGCTCCTCCAATTTCCCACTCAAAAAATTCAGCATAAAAAAATGTGAAAAATAGGTATTACACTAAAAATTAAGTTGCCTGGAGTTATACACTTTAACTCTATATGCCTATCCCATTAATCACTAAGCAAAAAACAGAAAAAGCAAAATTTGCTGATTCTATTCTTTCCTGTTTTTTGGTCTATATCCTGTTCTTTCCCCATCAGTGTTTCCTAACCCAGTGATTTTTTAAAAAAAAGTCTGGAAACAAAAACCTGTAACACAAAATGCATGTTTTTTCCTTAATTTGATTTATGACCTGAAAAACATTCTGAAGGCAGACATTACTTTTACAACCAAAGGAGAAAATATAATTGTGAAATACTGCTTAATAAAAAGCTCCTGAAACACAAAGGATCCAGCTATCTAAATCCCTAATACCTTTTGATGTTAAGCCATCTAGGTAAACGGACTTATACATTTCTTCTAATAGCTGGCTCTTAGAAATGAAATTACACATACACACAGGAAAAAAAACCAAATCCATAACCTAAATCTTTCCTCCTTCAATTTTCACCATCCTTGGTTATATGCCATGGTAGGAGTTTGGGTACATATGCTTGTGTATATTCTGGCAAGCTACAACTGCACTGCTACTGTGACAGCTACTAGAAAGTCCCAAAAAATCTCTCTCAGCTCTCTGCAAGTGATACCTAATGAAAATGATACAGACAGAGGTACAGCAGGCTGAGCTAACCTACTTACAGCCACTGACAAGCAGCTTCCTTAAAGATCTTGGAGGAGAAAATGGAACTTTCCCTACAGAAAGAAAACTAGAGGGACTTTGCGACCTACACAGGTCAAATGCTGTTCTCTGACTGCTTCTGGCTGTTTTCCTACAGCAATATAGATGAATCTGCTTGCAGGTTGTAACTGCATGTTTGTCCAGTCAAGGAGTGCACCTACACACACATTTAGATGGAGTCCAGTTCTTTGATATGCATTCTCTAAATTTGCAGTTCTCAGAGTTTGCTATTAATTGCATTGCTAAGAGAAATGAAATTAGGCACCATATCAATACAAGAAAATCTGAGTAAGAGCATACTGAAACATTAAAGTTTAACAGTCAATGCAATTCTGAAATGAACTTCTGTGTTTTCAGTGCAGAAACTGCTTGGAGTCACCCAGCCACGTGTGGGTTTAATCCATTTAAGGGGTGATATATGCATTGGTCCACCTACTATTGTATTGTTTCCCAATAACTTCACAACATAGTCCATAAATTAGGTCCCCTTATACCAACAGGGAATGAAGGAGATATGTTCAACTGAACTGGCCCCAACATCAGCACCAGCTGTATCTTGTCAGGCTTTCATGAGACAGTCTCAGCACAACAGATATTCTGGAACTAGTGAGCTAAAGGTTTAAAAATTATTCAATGAGTATATGTGATTTTCACAATAAAAAAAATGTGTCATCTTCCTGAGTTGCAAGAAAGAAGACAGAAAAAGAAGAAAAATGGTAATTTGTGCATTCCCCTTCACTTTAAGGAATATGATGAATACAAAATGCGGGAAGATTTGGGAAGAGGGAGTAAACAAAATTGCTCTTCTCTTGCTGCCCTGTATGATACAGCAAAAGGTGAAGCCCTGACAGGAGGAGGATCAGAAGACCTATGTCAGACTTATAAGAAGCCTTGGGTGCCCATGGGAGGTTGCAGGAGTCCATTTTATCCAGGGAAGACAGAAAAACAATATAAAGAATGGATACTGATGGCCAGACCCAAAATGGCTTGAGCCCAGTTTCCTTGTCATGTCCCTTACTGTGGGAAGCAGCAAAATTCAGGGAAGAAGTAACCAGCTTTTAAAATGAATTTGTTTTCCCAGCTGTGATTATTAAATTACTTAATCCCTTCTTTTACAAAAGCCATTAGATAGCAGATCATTCTTGTAATCTGTGCATTTTTGTCTTGCACAAACATATCTTACTTGAGACAGTGACTGCAGGCAGAAGCAACTGAGAAAACTCTTACCAAGTTTGGTTTGAGAGTCATACATTAACTTTCACCTTTTGCACTCCCTCCTCCAGCACTGCAAATTCATTTAGAAATAGATTCTTTCCTTGACAGGATAAAGTAAACCAATTCTGCCAGCCTAAAGTCTTGGCTGGGGTAAGATTAATGTAAAGGGACCTAGCATATCCTGAGCTCTCTGCTGCTTTAGCCACAGGAAAGCGCTACTAGCACAGTAGCCAGCCTCCAGGTTTCCAGTCAGCCAGCCACTTGCAGAGTTCCACACCCCAAGGAAAAGTCCTGGAGGATGCCAGAGTCTATTTGGAATGAGTACTAAGTGCTGCTGTTTCACTGCCTTTGCTAGCAAGCTTTACGCCAAGCAACAGGTCAGCAGGCTGATTTTATCACCCACCACTCCATTATACTTCACAGAGCTATTTTTATTTCCTCAATGTATTAACTCTCCCACCCATTTTCTGAAGCACAGAGCCAGAATTTGACAGCTTAATTTCTGTAAAGACATTCGGAAATGCTACATGTGTTCATAAGGGCCTAGTTATTTATAAAACTGGCAAAAAAAAGTGCCCAGTAACAGGAGTTATTTACTGTGACATTTTCTGTGATTCTGAAGCCCACCTGGACCTTTAGATGCTTCAATATCCTTAAAAACCTTACTGCAATGATTTACAATGATAAATCTAAGTTCAAAAAAACCTAGGCTCAGGTTTTATAAACATGTTATCATATTTAAGTTAACTTGAGACTGTCTTAGGCATTATTGAAATAAATTAGTACGTCAACAAACACAGTATTGGTGCAATTAGTTAATTTTATTTTAAAGGTCATATCTTTACACATTTTAATCTTCTATTTATCACCAACCCCAAAAGAATAAATTTAAATATGCCTAGGTTTTTGACATTAAAGTTGTTCTTCTAATTTTTAATTTAAATAAGATTATACTTTCATCTCAAACAACAATATGCTGGGTTTGAAAATTCACTTTGGAGGACAGTACTTACACATGAGGACTATGGCTTCACAACACTATTGCTGAAGATAAACAGAAATTCTAATCCTACTTAAGGTGCCAAAACTGTTACTACTAACTTTAGTAGGGTCAGGTTTTCATTTCTGCATATGATCAACAGCAAACACTAGTACCTAACTCTGGGGCTGCTGAACGCCACAGCACAACTGGTGGTCTTGTTCTCCCCAGCAGGCAGGTTCCTGCAGCTCTGGACAGGTGTGTGCTCAGACAGCAGGCACTGGAGCGCAGCACATGCCCAGAAACATTCCTGTCCACATCAGCATCTCACCAACTCAAAATTAGCTCCACAGAACTGACAGCACAAAGAAACAACGCAGGGTGGTTTGGATAGTAAATATTTACTGGCTGTCAACTTAGATTGCAACAGCCTTTACTCTGCTGCTGGGTTAAACACAGTTGAGTCAGAGTCCTGGAGACATATATCTGGGAGGACACACTTTTTACCCCCCACTCTTCCCTAGAAGTAAATACTTAGGAGAGAGTTCAGAAAATAAACTTGTTTTCTTAAGTCAAAACAAGGCAATTATTTCCTTTTACCAGCTCTGCCAGAGAAGGCAGACATGTAGGCATATTTGAAATCCAAGTAGGCAGCAAACAATGTTTTTTAAACTGGTCTTTGTGATCTACTGTGTCATGAATACAGACATTTTGAAGTCTACAAGTTTACAAGACTTATCCTGGCAAAATATGTAAACATTATTTATTTACCTATTTTTCTACCAAATGCTACATTTGCAAAATTATTTTAAATTCTTTATCCATTTTATGATCAAAAGAGGAACAGCATATCTAGCTGCAAGTAAAAAGGAGAAAAAGGAGGCCTGCAAATATATATATACACACACACATGTAATGTATGCATGAAGTATTGAAAATACACATCATACAAAGTAATTTGCTTTCCCACCAAGCTTCATTTTACCTGTGCATTTGTAGCATTTTTTCCCCCCAATTTTGTTGGTTTAGAGCTATGACTATGGAGGGGCTTGACAGCTGGCCTGCAAGCAAAGCTGAGTTAATAGAAGAAATAACAATTGATGCTTTTGGCGTGTATCCACAGCAAGGAAGAAGACAAGGCCGTCAGCATGGAAACCGATTAGAAAAGATACATGCAAATTTTTGTAAGCTAGACTACGTGCCCAAGCAGATGTGCATACCTGCCTTATTAAATTTCTGTAAAACTTTTGCTGATTATATTGACGCTAATTGCTTTGCACCAATGAATATAATAAGTTACTGTGATGTAGTTCATGACTTAAGATCACGCTTTGTTAAGAGTATATAAACTGGAGAACACGCAGAATAAAAACATTTTTTTTCCTTCTTGGACCCTGGTCACGTGTGTATGTCATGTCTGGCCTAACAGTGACATAGGACCTCTGATTTTATTACAAGTTTAATTATTGTGTCTTCTAATTAAACTTCCTGGAATCTTTCTATTTTATGGCAACTTCCATTCAGATATAAAAAAAAAGTTTTCTGGACTCAAAGTGGAGAAGTGTTGAGGCAGAAACGGAATTGCATAAAAGCTTTTATACAAGTCCTGCTGTTCTTGTTTTCTCTGGGAAAGAGTTAATTTTAATCTTAGACACCTATTCCTGAGAGATCTAACAGATATTTGTTTGTCTTTCCATATTTATTCTTAACCACATTTTTAAACAACCTACTTCTACTGCCCCAAATCACAAACTTAAAAAAAAAAGTCCTTCTACATTTTGTTTATAGAGGGACAGCATATGAAATATGCTGCTTCTTTTCCTAAAAGCTGTAAGAGGTTTAGCATAAATCTTACAGAAGAGATACAATTTCAAGTATAGAATAGGAAGGCATCACTGTCCAAGTACTGCATCACTTACACAGCAACTGAAAAATATAAAGACAGAATAATATTGAAGGAGAAATAATTCAAATTAATAAGTCTGCACACTCTCTTCTTTTCAGCATTATGTTGCTCAAGACTCCTCTTTTCCCAATACATACACAAAGGTACTGTGTAGCTGAGTACCTTGTTGCCAGAGTCCTCACTTGTGTTTCTCTGCTGTCATTTCTCTGTGACCTGGCCAGTGCCTGCCATGAAACACAGCACAGCTGGAGCCAGCCTTCCTTTGGCTGCATCCTTCTAAGGCTCCCAACAGCCTGGCTCCAGGGAGAGCAAGGCAGGACAGTCCTTCAAACCTCTCTGCTTCTCCTTCAAAAGGCTTCTCTGCTATGAGCCCCGCAAGGTGACATGAGTCATGTGAGCTATGGGCTGAGCCCTATCTGAGGGTGGAAAGAAGTGGAGTGAGGCACAATGGAAAGCTTCAGCGTTGCTCTGAAGGAGCTTCACTTTAGTGTTGAGAACTTTCCTCCACACAAAAGCCAAACATGAGTTTGTGTTTGGCAGCATCAGGTTTAAATGAAATTAAAATGTCTCTCACCCAGCTCTGGTCTCTGTGGTAGCAGCCTTGGTTAAAGGCTTGTGCATTAGGCATTTGGCTATAAGCATGAAATATTTTCTGTCTTTGAATCTAGCCCTGAGCCTCATTACTAAGTTTTGAGCTGTTTTTATCATAGCAAAAACTGTTGCCTTGCTGCCAGTCCTCAGGGCCTGTCTCTCTGGAGCTGCGGCAAGGTGCTGTAGTTAGATCTAGCATGGCCTGTTACAGCTTGTGCTTGGGGACTGCCCTAAATCAATCACAAAAATGTCACCGGCAAAGAGAGCAAACTTTAATATTGCTTTTTACAGCACATTCCCTTTTATCTGTTAAGAAGAGGATTCTGCTCAGTTCTCTTTAGTCTTGTCTCCCAG
>JAYDZK010000001.1:96583636-96602430 GCA_034509185.1 Euphonia xanthogaster | reverse complement strand
CATTTTCCTCCACCTTCCCCCACCACGGTGGGGGGGGGGAGTTTGATGGGAAGGCAGCCATCAAACTCTTTCAGAGCTTGCTTTTTATAACTGCTCTACTTCCTCCTGTATTTTCTTCTGTGTGCACATCTGTGTGCACACCACCTGTATCTTCATTAATATTTACTCTCTTTTAAGGAAGAAAGTGCTCCTCAATTTACTGGCATATTGGCTTCATGTGCCTTGCTGCATGTGGAGTCATAAAACAAAACATTTTCTCCATTCCAACAATGCAAACTCAGTCTGACACAAAATTTCCCTTGTCACCCCTCTACGTCTTGCGTTACTCACTCGGTGCACAAAGCAATTTGCAGTTGCACAGATGCATGACACGATGATCCTTGAATACATTTTTTGGCTCTTGCATCCATCTTTCTTCTCCCTTCTTCACCCTCTAGCTTGACTACCATGTGCTCTGAAGAGCTGGCGAGCTCAGGGCTCCTTCCCTTGTCACTACAGCCGGCTTTGGAAGCTGGGAGGGAAGTGGTGAGCAGAAACATTGAGCCAGGGAGCAAAGTCTGCACCATTCCTCTCTCTGTGGGGAAGTGCAGCCCCTTCCCTCGAGATGCAAAGGGTGTTGAGCAGGGAAAAAACAGATTAGTTCCAAGGCACAGCTCTTCCCCTAGCACTGCCCAAGGCACTGGAGCTAAACACTTCCACTAAATACAAGCACATACCTGGAGGCACAGTCTTGCTCTGTTTATATGCTTTATGAAGTTTTTTTTTCCCCTACTGCAATCTTGGCTTCTTTCATAATGTTCTCAGTTGGTTTTATCTAAACCAATTTCTCCCTTCTTGCCACACTAATAATATTTGACTCAATCTCTCCTACTGACTCCTCACATAGCTATAACCATTCTCATATAGCAGGAACCAGGCATGCATTCATTTTATAAGGCTCTGCTTCCTTGGGGAGTATCCCATGGATACCTTTCATCATCCTTCTCCACCACTCCACCACACTCCTCTCACCTCTTAGGTTACATTCAGCTGGAAAAGGTTACTGCTTGTTTAGTCCCACTACTCGCCTAGGAAGCACAAATAGGACACCAGTTTAATCTGTTGAGAAACAGGCAAAACAGGGCAAAAATGATTGCAAGGTAGGCAGATAAGAAGGATAATTGTCCTAACTTTTTATTATAACATATTGAGTCAGTAGCTTTTCTTTACCTTGTAAGTAAACATGTGAGGTGCATAAGCAAAGAAAATGCCAGGAATGGAAATACACTGCTTTGGGAATGTAACAACCAACTTGAATCCTAAAATGATCAGTGAAGTGAAATCCCAATGTTCATTCTAAGTATGCCATTGGTTGTATCACTGGGTCACATTTTACCCCATATAAGAAATTTAGTATTACCAGCTGTTGAGATACCTGGCAGAACACATATTGCTCCTATGAAGGCTAACCCTGTTAAAATATTTTTAACTCATTTACCTGGAAGCACTGGGCAGAGGAGAGAAACTAAATCCTCTATCAGTGCACGAAAAAGCAGGAAAACAGCTTCTGCCAGAAAAATATCTAATTTGTACTTTCACTGAATTCAACACATTAGAAACGTCTCCCTGCTTCCTAGCACCAGCCAGGATGATCTAATTAGTTTAAAATCATTGGACCAAAGTTAATTAGAGAGAAAGAAAGAGGTGGGGGAATACACAGGTGTATCATATATTCCTCAATTTGTATTGGAAGGGATGTAAAGCAAAATCCAATTAAACTATTTGAAAATCCATAAAACCCAAGGTCTGTAGGAGTCCCTGTTATGAAAATGCGTGTTAGTAGCTTGCATCCTTGTGACTGTGAGACACCCAAGTTAATTTTTCACTCCATTATCATAAGGGTTATAATTTCACTCCCAAACACAACAAAATCCTGGGACCAGGGGCTGATTGACCAGGTGAAGAGATGTCAGTTGAGAACCTGACCAGTGAAGCAATCCCCTTACATGAGGTACCACTGACCATCCCTGGAGCATGGAGACAAGCAAACCCCGTGCCATGGGATCAAGAGTCACTGCTTGGGTCAGAGAAGGCTCAAGGAAAAGCCCGAAATTTCTGATTTTTAAAAGTATCAGGAAAGATTATTTTATAATTTATTTCCATTGTTACTACGTGCCATTCTTTCAGGGTTAATATTGTTAATACCCTGAATTTATGTACTCTATTAGAACAAATTAATTAAACAGTTTTTAATCTGCTTGGCAATAAAGGATGCATCAGGATCATCGAATCCAACTCCTGGCCTGCTGCAGCCCCAGTTTCACACAACGTGCCTGAGAGTGTTTTCCAAATGCTTCTTGAAGTCAGTCCTATTTTTGAGATTTCTACTCATGCAGTTTTTAGAGGACTCTGAAGAACACACTTTATTTGTATTTAGCAAGAAAGGCTTAGTGAAAGCAGAGTGGCACCAACGGTGACCCACCTTCATGGGGGTCACATGGTGGTCTCCGGCAAGCCTGAGAGGTTTAGGGATCACAACAGGGATGGAGCATGGCCTGGGCAAGAACTGTCTAGGGTTGGAAGGCAAATAACTGGCTGTAAAGTTTTGATGCTGCATTAAAACAAAGGAGTGCATGTGTACAAATAAAACAAAACTGTCCCAAACACTTCCCAAGGAGTACAGTGTTCTGTTCTTCCCTGACTGCCCACAGAGCTGTTTCCACAAATGTAAGGGTACTGAAGTACAGTGTTGCATTTGTAATTTTCTCTCAAATAGTCCACCTTAAGATAAGGATTATTTGTCTCATACTGGATGACACATTATTACTTCCAGATATGTCTTTTGATGTTTCCATCCTTCAGTTTACTGGATAGAAGATCAGAAGTCCACTTTCAACAGTACCTCACCATATCAAATACAGTAACATCATTGTATTGCTTTCCAAAAAGGTACACAATTGAAACCCTTGAGTCAATTCTCTTTTGATTACTTACAAAAGGCAGCTGCTTTAATATAAAAGCACTTTGAAAGATCGTTATTTTTCTGTCAATAGGTACATATTTTTCTAATTGAGATTTTTAAAACCTTCTCTTCCAAAACTCTTCTTTCATCTGAAAATTATACCTAAAGCACACCTAATGTGCATCAACCCCCCTGCCGCCAGTCTGCAGCCCCATATGTAGCTGCTGCCCTGAGCTGCATGAGCTCATGCAGAGATGCTGCACAGGGAAAAAAAAAACAAAACAAAACAAAACAAAACAAAAAACCGTGCAAGCATGAAATACCATCAACAAATTTTTCATTCCTAAGTTAAGGGAAACAGTTGAATGATGCACCAGAAGAGATATTAATCTTGGGCATTCTGTAATCTTCTCTGTCCTCGGAGTAGTAGTAAAGCAAGAAGACATTTTTCCTTGGAAAGGAATGACGAGTTGAAATATTCCTTCAGGCACCACATTTCTCATTTCACTTTTTATCAGACAGCAGGATTTATTTGGTTTAGCTGGGCCTAAACTTGTTAAAGTGGCATCAGTGATGGAAATGAGAGGTGGACAGTGAAAGAGAAATTAACACCCTCCACATTATAATATAATTTGACTTAAAATGTATCCCCAAAACCCTCCATAGGAGTTTATGGTGGCAGGTGTTGTGACCTTCAGCAGATAGATGCATCTCTGATAAAATAAATAAATGATAATTATATAATTACTTACAAGAACTGCAAAAGTTCTAAAGCACCTAATCATTTTGCATCTGACCAGATGCCTTCTCATGTTTAAAATGAAGACCCAAAGGAGATAGATTTAAGCAGGGATAGAGTACCAGGGTCCATAGCTTCCCCCTCACTCTTTCTTTTTTAACTTAAAAGTAAAAATGCATTCCTGAAGAAACATCTTATGTCAGATCTGTACCTAGTGAGAAAACAGTGCAATGAGGGTCAATGGCTGGACGGGATCACTAGATGAATTAAAATTAAAAATGAGGGACACATTTAATCATTATAAAACAGGTAATTAGGGAGTCAATTCGAGACATAAAATCAAACCTGAAGGTCATTAAAAAAACACATAGGTAAAACAGCCTCAGCAAAGAAATCAATGAGTGCAATTTTTTAAACTGGATAAGATGTCAAATTAAAAGATCAAAGTAGCTCACAAACTTTACCAGGTGATTCATGACAGCTTAAACAAAAAGAAGATAAGATGATTTAAGACATTCTTAAGGTAGGTCAGCATGGATCTATGGAAAATAGGCCAGACTTTGTTAGGTGTAATCTGAGTAAAAATTTAACTGCACATCTGAAAAATTGTGCGGCTCCCAGAATTAGTAGTTGGCTCAAGGGGAAGTATGAAAAAAACAGTAGGAATAGTATGAATAGTAGGAAGAATGATTATTTCCCAATTAGAATATGGACCAATCAAAAGAGAATGAAGGAGAAAAATGGAAGACAAATTGAAGTTCCACTATGCTGCCAAAAAGAAATAGGCTGGACTAATGTTTGCTAAGCAAAACCCTTAGACAGGGAACATATAGAGACGATATGATGGTAGAAGAGGAAGAAAATCCTTCTTCAGTGAACTTTCAAATTCAAACTATTTATATATCATGAATCTTGATAAGCAATGCTTCAACATTTCTGTACAGAACCTTCCTCTTTCTAGGCACAGAGTTATAGAATGGCTTCAAATATAAACACCATACTCACAGACTATGGATTTTTCTCTCCATAAAATCTGTAACAAAATTTTAGAGGCTGCATGGAAAAATCCCAGGATTTCTTGTTCCCACATTGCCAAACTTCATCTAAGGGCTACCAGTAGTCTTCCTTTTTTGAAGGACAGAATAGACCTTGCCCATGCCCTTCTCATGCCAGAAAATGATCATCCAAAACATTCCTGTCAGACTTCTTCCAAGCTCTTCAGATTTGCCATGCAAGTCCAATTTTTTCTAAATTACTTTCTGCCTAGGAATCAGACAAACCCAGAGGATTAAACTCTACCTTGTATAAAGCAAACCAGTTGGAAGCCAAGTGACTTTGAATTTTATTATATAGCAGAATGAAGCCCTTAATATCAACACACAAACATTACCCATTACACAGAAACACATACAAGCTTGTGGATTTCCAGTCACTTTTTAAAAAGTTGCTTTATATTTTAAGCACAGTAAATATTTTCAAAAAGGATGGTATTGACAAGACTAGTGCATCTGTATAAAAAAGATAAGTTTATTCTTATAATTTTGCAAAAACGTAATTTGTCAACTCATTGGAAAGCTTTATAATGTTATTGCACTAGTTATTTCTTCCTGCTCTAAAATTACTGTTAAAATTCAGATGATCATATAAAAGACCTTATGCCTCAGTCTGCACTTATTCTTCACTATTTTTCACTAAATTTGAACAAAGCAACATAATGGCCATGAAAATAAACCAAGCAATGTGTCAACACAATGCAACATTCTTTAGCTGAGTCTCAAGCATTTTTACACTTTTTAAAAATCAAAAATATTCTTTATTCAGATATGCACTACGTTATCTTTTACCCTGAAATCAGTAAAAAAAATCCTAGCAAAATAATATAATTTCATGTTAAATATTTTAAATTAAAAAAAAGAAAAATAGAATACAAAGCCCCAAAAAAAGAGCAGTCTCATGTCTAGAGACTGTCTATTGAATCAACCATTGCACTGATCAAGAGCAGCACAGACAAACCCACCGTGCTTCATTTTCATCTTTGACATCAGAAAGAAAACAACAGCAACACCCCTAAACATCAAGACATGTGGCATCTCTGAGTTTGAAAGCTGGCACATGAGCCCTGAATGAAATATGGGTACTTATTGCTAGGCATTAATTCCCAGCATTTGGTAATTATGAATAATAATTTAGTAATTATGAATAATAATTTGTTCATTATCCAGTTCAGAGCAGCAGAGAGGAGAGGGGTCAGGTACATACTACACAAGACCCACAACTGAATCCCCAGTTGAAGTAACAGCCTAAATTGAAACACGTTAGATTTTGCAGAAAGGGAAAAAATAAAACACTTTCTCGGTTTCTGTCCACCATCTTACAAAAATTGCATTAAAATCAAGTTCTTACAATGAACACCTTTTTTACAATACTCTACTCAGTTCTCCGTTGTCTGTAGGACAAAAAAAATGAGATAATGGGATTACAGTGAGACAAGAGAATAATATCAGCCTGAAACAAACTGACCTACACAGTGCAAGTTCATATATCTCTTTATCAATGGCACAATGCATTCACAAGCCAGAAGAAACTTACTCATGCAAATTAATAAGCTTCTCTACTATATATGCATCACTATTTTAATGACAAAATATAAAAAAATCCGATGCTGACAACCATTTAATAAGGATTTTGATTACATTTCTACACTGTCAACTCAACTACTTCAAGAAGTTCAGGCCTTTCAAACACCTACAATTAAAAGAATATGAATGAAGGTATTTTTCTCTAGGAAGCTTTCACTTCACATTTTCTCACTTTCTCAGTTTGTCATCTCTTTTGGAGCAGCAAGGGGTTTTATTGTTTAATACTGTTTAGGTTTTATTGTTTAATAAACAGTTTTTTTCCACTTTTCTCCAAGGAGGTAATTTCTCCTGAACCGGTTGGGGGGAGGGTCCGATTGAATCTGCTTTCCTAGAGGAGCCCCTTTGGGTGGTTCTCTCCAAAATTTACCCTGAACGAGGACAAGTTTATTGTCTTGTATGATTTGTTGTCTTGTATCAAAAAGGTATAATTTATTTTGGGACAGCTTAACTTTTTTTCTGGTTCTAATGTAAGTTCTAGTAAAGGCAACAACTTCCTAATTTCTAGAGCTATGAAGCTTTCTTTATGATTTCCAGGTGCATCACCACTGAGGAATGCAATTATGCCAAATTAATGCCAAATGCAATTATGCCAAATTAATGCAATGTGTCATTACACACTCTTTCCTTATTAAAGAAATGCTATATAAAACCCCCTTGTAATACACAAAAATCTCAGCTTCTTTTTCGCTTGAGGTGCAGACGCTGGAATACATTGGCAATGATACAGGATTTTAAATAGGACAGCAACTCAAGGAAAAATAGTAATATGGAAAATACAGCTCTGGGCTGCAAGACACTACTTTTTTATAAAAAATAAACCAACAGTAATTATCAAAATGGTATGGTGAAAAGCCAACAGTCTTCATTGTTTAATATGTCTACATGAATAATTCAACACATCTTAAAATATCATACTGACTTTTTCTTTTTAATAAAGAGCAAGAAAGCATCAGAAATTTTTACAGTACAGATTCCCACATTCTTCTGCTAATACACTAGCTTTAACTATAAATTCCTCAGGTGACATCTGGTTAATCTATTACAAAGATATTTTAGAGAACCAAAAAACATTAACACTTTTTTTTTGCTTTTGATGAATCCTATTCCACAGTGATAACTTTAGTTTAATATTAGTTGAAGCCTGTGTAAGAAAAGGTAGGCTGGCTGTTCATGTCTTATATTTTTCTAAGTTCCAGTAATGTGGCTGTTAAAACAAGCAATTTCTTTTGGATGAGGTATGTTGCATTTACAATACAGCAATCTACATGCAGGTACACATTCAACCTACTGATTTGGCACTGACCTATTAAAAGTATTCTCTTACATCTGTTTTTACTCTTAAGAAATTCTTTGGGAAACTAGCCTTAAAAAAAGCAGCCTTAAAACTGTAATCTCGTGAGATTTCCTCTACTCTCAATGGACAGACTGAAGTTTCTTCCAGGAGCAACCCAGCAGAGGAAGTTGGAACACTTTTTGTTTTTGCTAGAGGAGCTACCACATCCTCTCCACTCATTACAGAGGGACTCTACAAAGACCAGACCCCCAGGGTTAAAGTTTATCACACGTGTGTGGGTTTTTGTTTTGTTTCATGTTAGAAACTCACAAACCTTGTAGTTCAAATATGAAAGTTAGTGCTACTCATACAAAGCAAACAGGAATCAAAACCATTGCTGAGAGTTTTCAGACAAAGTGCCTTTAAACCTTCCTGCTCAGAAAGCAGAATAAAATATATTCATGAAGAGAAGCTCACCAGTGAGATGAACTGATGCAGCAGAGTGCTGTTTTTTTATGGTCTGAAATTAAAGAGCAGCAGATTCTGCAGTTCTCATCTAAAATATATTCATTTTGACTGAATACAAGAATGTAGGAGGGAAGAATACATCAGCATCTGCAATTAGTATTACCTTCTCAGAATGAGCAAAGAAGGTTTTTTCTCTAGGCCAAATAAAGTCATGTCTTGTCAATGTCATAAGAAAACAGTCCTCATATTATTTTCGATATAGAGGCAGAAAGAGGATTACACTGAAAGCTGAAATAACAAAAGAAAAGAACATCCTCCAGGAATACTTTTCTTGCAATAAAGCAATTATGAGCACATTATCTAAGATCCTTATCTGGTTAAGAAAAAACAGTTAAAATTCAAAGAAGGTCTTGAGTCATTAGACAGTTTTGAAGGATCATGTGCATTGAGCTTTCAGCTAAATGAATTATTAGTTTTTTCACAGATAATGTGAATCCATTTTCAAGCAATTAGTCTGTAAGCATTACCAGCTCCCTATATGCTGATAGTTACCCGTGTACTCTACAAAATTAATGCTAAATATCTAGCAGGGTTATACAAATCTCGTTTACACTTCAAAAGGATGTCATCGTGAGAATGAAAGCCTTAACATTTACACTCGAACTGACATGTTGGAAAAGGAAAGCCATAGGAGTTGAATGGGACAAGAATCTTTTGACATAGACATTTTTCAAACCTCTGGAAGATTTCAGGCATTGACTCTGATCCACACTTGAATAGTCTTTCTCGTCAAACACTGCCACCCCAGCACCTCAGGGAATACATATAATTCACCAAATGCATACTGCTTTCTTACAGGCCCTTTCTTGAAAAACAGGAATGGATGTGCTCCCAAACCACAAAAGACAGAATGTTCACAGATGCTGGATGCTTCAGAAGCTTCAGCTATGTCACTCAACCGAAGCAATCCTATCTTCAATTGTAGTAGCTTTGCTGGGCTTGAAAAAACTGTTTCATGAGGTTTAATTAGCTTTGGGAATTGATCTGCAACACAGAGATGAGCCCTCTCCACAGAGGTTGAGATGCAAAACTAACACTGATGTTCTGATCACCATGAAGCATGGTGAAGACAGAGTAAAATCTCTGTCAGAGGAAAAAAATAACCCTAAAAGCCTCCTACAGTACAGCATCTCTTTCATCTGCAGGGAATACTGGAAGAGGGCAACAAGCAATAGCCCTGAGAGGCTACAATACTTGAGAATCCTCTACTCAAGTAACGTATGATAGAAATGACAGACCTAATTCAAAGAGAGCTGGCAGCAGTCAGGGGCTATAAAATCCAGACAGCTTTTTGTACAATCACATAATAATAATAGTAATAGTAATAATAGTAATAGTAATAGTAATAGTAATAATAATAATAATAATAATAATAATAATAATAGTAATAGTAATAATAATAACAAAAGAAATAGCAAATGCATTTGTCTAGCTGAAAGATATAATGTGCAAATATTCAGAAGAGCAGAGGCTGTTTAAAGCTCGTGTACAGAGAGAGACTAACATTTATTTTCTTGACATGTGCACCACCTAATTTCTACTTGGAACTATCAATTTAGTGGTTAAATAGGACAATCATATAGCATTCAATACTACCTCCGCACAGCAAGCAATCAGTAAAACCTCACTGACTCTTGGCATTTTCCTTCTCTTTTGCAGATACAGCCCTCTCTGTGAAAATTCCTGTTAAGCAGTACCATAAAATGACATCTCCAGTAATATCATCAGACAGAGATTCTGTGCACAGCAGCCAGTTCTTGCAGGTTCTACATATTTTCCCCCTATGAATATTGACATGCTGATATCAACACCTTGCTTCTCATTCTTGCACAGACAGAAAAGAATATATATGGTAGCCTGCATCTGACTGCTATCCTTACTAGTAACTTGTACCAGAAATTTGTATTTACTCATGTTGCAACTGAAAAAAAAAGAACAACCTGTTAATGAACCCCCAGCTGGAAGCTGCTACATTCCTCTCAGCACAACCAGCTTTCCTCCAGCACATTGAAAAAGAAGCAGGGCACACACTGCAGTTTAAAATCTGACTGAAAAAACAATGACCATGCACAGAGCACCAGAGGATAGTTCCTCATGCTCTGCTGCACAGCTTTTTTTTTTTTTTCATCTGAAATGAAATTGGAGACTTAATCACCTGTCTCAATCAGGCTAATCTTATATATTGATACTCAAATTAAAAGCTCAGTGGAAAATTTCATATTGCCAGGAAAAGATGGCTCCTTAGCTTCTACTGGAAGAATTTTGCAAAAAGTTTTCCCTGTAAAAATGGCAATAATTTTATTCTTTGCACTTTCTTTATTAATTTACTCAGCATATTTTCATTTTCTACTGTAGCCAGTCCCAGCAAAACATACAGTCAATAAACACCTTCTTATCACTGAGGCAACATATTATTAATAATTTGGTGCTTCCCTCTCAAAGAACCCTCAAAAAAGCCAAACTTCTCATAGGGAAATAATTTTAATATGCATGACTAGTAAATCTGCATTTTTACTTTATTTGCAAAATTAATTTATATGAATATGAGAGAATAAACCCCCCACATTAGAATTTTTACTCAATTTCATCTTGTTGTATTGTATGAATGTAAATAATACATTTTCATCACATTCTGGGGCACTAGTTATTTTCCTGTAAAGAAATGTAAATCATGCAAAGAGATTCTTTGGTAAAAATCCTACTTTTTAACATCAATTTGTAAATGTTCATGTTTTTAAAGAGGTAACTACAAATTTGGCAATATTTTGCCATTACTTCATACTAATTCAGTTAATCACAGTTTGGCTTAATAACCTCCTTAGCTTTTAGTCACTTTTTATTTCCTAATATCATGTCAGCTTTGAAGTTTCCTTCGCTTAGAACTAAGTTGTCTTGAAAAATGAAGTGGCCAAATTAAAATTATTTATTTGCTCTTTATATTGTAATTTCACTTTGAGGATCCCAAAACAGCTGAGCAGCCTCAAAATATTCGACCTCACAAAACATTTGCTAATGCAAATATGTCTACACCTGCTTCACAGGTGGAAAGATTGCAGCGTGGAGAAATTAGGTGGCAATAATGCCCCCAAAGTTTTCCGTGCCAGTAAGGAGCAGCATCTTGGGACAACTCCCCATCTCTCCATTTCAAGAAGACAAAACAACCCTGTGCACCACACCAAGGCATCTTCATCTGCATTTTCTCCTGAGGGTCTTACTTAAGCTAAGCAAAACCCAAGTAATTCTCCAGCTTCTCTCTATGGCCTAACACCACAAATCTGGCAAGGATCAGGAGAGAAAGGAAAAGGAGGATAAAATTTACTTTGGAAGCTTTCCAAGTCTGTGGGCTGTACTCTCAGCAGTCCACACAATGTAGAGCTACCAGTGGTGTGAAACCCTGCGGGTAGGAGCAGAGCTACTCAAGGGCTGTCCCAAGCCCGTCTCCAGCACCTGGAATGGCATCCATGGGCCCCATCTACATAGGCCAGGGAGTGGACACTGGAAGACAGGACACCTCCTGAGAGAGGGGTCTAGGGACAGGAGTAGAATAATACAGCCCCAGAGATGGGGACAGAGCTGCATATTCTTTACACAGCTTATTCACCTCCCTCACAGCCTCCCCCACAGTCATCGTGTCACCTTTCCCACCCAATAAACCCCCAACACAGCCACGAAACACAGTTCAGCAGCTTCTGCTCAGTCACTCTTCACGTCTTCTATGCATAACATATCATGGCAGCCTTACAGCAGACCAAATTCGGCATTTACTGCAAATACAAAGAAAATATTTACTGCAGGATGTAGTAAATGAGGATGCATTAGATGCATCCCAAATACTTCATCAGTACTGAAATATGACAAAAGGCCAAATTACATTTCATTCACATGGAGATATGATGGAGTCTGCAATCCTGGAGATACTCAAAACCCAACTGGACACAGTCCTGAGCCACCAACTCTAGGTGTCCCTGCTTGAGAAAAGGATTAGACAGGGTGACCTCCAGAGGTCCCTTCCAGCCTCAATCATTCCTGTGATTCTGAAGATCAATCCTATGCAAGATAGGTATTTGGTACATATTTAGAGTAGACATATTTGGTACAAAAGTCGTATAAGACTAATTTGTGCCTGTATGAAAGTACTCTATGCTACAGCCGCAATTCAGAGACTCCCAGAAAGTGCACTGAAG
The DNA here is from genome assembly GCA_034509185.1 of Euphonia xanthogaster. Lineage (NCBI taxonomy): Eukaryota > Metazoa > Chordata > Aves > Passeriformes > Fringillidae > Euphonia > Euphonia xanthogaster. The sequence continues at coordinate 96,590,126 of JAYDZK010000001.1, read as the reverse complement.
ACAGAAGCAGAAGAGGAATTACTACTAAACAGGACAAGAGGGAAGATGCATCTCCTGAGAGCCCCTCAAAAGGAAGGAAGCCTTGATTAGAGAAAGCAAGGTTGCAAACCTCTTACACTATTACTATAATTCACTTTTTGGAGGTAACATACTACAGAATTTCCAACTTGACTCCAACACCTTCCAAGCTTCAAAGAGGCTCCACTCTCCAAGGAAGCACTCCAGAAGCACATGGCTGAGGAAGCTCCGTAATTTAACCAATGTTGAGAAGCATCTCAAGAGAACCTCTAATAAGAAAGTTAGGAGACTGGTCCCAGTATTTTTTTTGTGCATGAGAGTTCCTAATTTTTTAACAAGTGTCTGTATTTTGTCATGTTAAAACCAAAATAAAAAAAGCTGAAAGAGTGAAAACAAGCAAACATGGTAACAGCAGAGCACACATCTCCTGCAGAAACAATGCAGCCAAGTAAATTGGTGTTAGCAGAAAGCCTTTCTTAAATCAGGAGCTGATGCAGTTTCCAGTCAAGTGCAAGAATAGTTTTCAGGCCTGGTATTATCTAATGTCATTCAGCATGTATCATCTAATAAGTTTTTCACAGGAGGTATAGCTGAGAGGGGCCACACAACTTGCAAAATTCACACTGTGATTTTGTAAAAATATAAACATCTGAAACAACAGTGAAGGACTAAGCAAGTGAAAGGAACTTTGCTGTAATGGCTTTGTGAAACAAAGAAATTTGTGCCCTTTGCATTAGTCATACACTTCACATACCTCTGAACTGCAGGACTAAACTTCCATCAGCAGGGGAAAATGAATGGCACAAGGCCACAAACCATCCCCCAGCACATCCTAGTCCTTGCTGTCCCTTTTATTTTCAGTCTTTGGCTTCTGGCCCTGTATGTGTGTGTATTTCATGGTCCATGCCTCAGAAGCCTGCAAGTGGAGCAAACTTCTATCAGACACAGCTCTTCCTGCTGCTCCCCTGGACCACCTCAGCTGGCAGAGACCTAATAGCATCTCCTCAAAGGCAATGGGAGCAAAGCACTCCTTCTAAAATAACTCCCAGCAGGGAACTACTGGTAAAGTAACTCCTCTGCTATCAACTGCATAAATTCTCATTGAAATTCATTTGAATGCAAAGACTAACTAACTAACTAACCCCACCTATACTTTATTTAAGGTACTTTTTGAAGTAACTTATCTGACATGACATTAAATACCTAGGTTTTCCTACATCTGTAGGAAACAATATAATGTTCATGGGAAGTTACAATATTTATCTGTTTTTAAATGACAAGAACCTAAAGCATTTTCTTTCATTTAACTCTTTGTTTGGTCTGTTCATTCTTTTTTCAGGTTTCAGTGCTCCCCTGGGAAACATTTTCACAGCTGAAAGTATGCTGTGTCATCTGTTATTCCCATTTCAAAATCTTAGACTCTAGTGCAGGAGAACACATTAATCATTTATACTGTATAAAGACATGAAAAATTAATAGCCCAGCTAGGATTCCAAGGCATCCATTTAATGAGCTAGGACTCAAACCTAGGAGCATCATGTCATTACCCTTATCCATGTATAAAATAGTTCTCAGAAAACTTCATCAAATGAGACCTATTACTACCAATTCAGCACATTAGACCTCTGAATTAAGCATTCAAAAATGAAATCAAGCATTTGCTTTCTGGAACAGGGGAAAAATAACCTTTCTTCTTCATTACAAACCTGTTGCAGAATACTGAAAATTCAACCTTAGGTATTGAAAGAGAAAAATAAAATTTAAAAAAAGCATGAGTTATTTAGTAAACTTGCTCTAAATTTTAGTTAGTTTAAAAATAAAACTCAGTGACTATAAAAGAGAGAATGCTTGGCAATTTTCAAAATATTTAGATACACTCGGAGAACATCAATTAAAGCCATGCTTACTGCTGCAAGAGCAATTAATATGACAAATCCAAACAACACAAACAAAAAAAAAAAAAGAAGAAATAATAAAAAGCAAGCATTGAATAATGCAATTATTTTGTTCCAGCACTCTAAATTGTGATCCCCCTTCATAGTCAGAAGTATTGTAATTGCATTTACACAGGCTAAATAGGGCAATATAACCATGCCTATTTCCATGACAACTGCCTTTTTCTATGGCATCTGCTTTAGTCTGACCATAAAGTCTATGGCAATGCCGCCTGTACCTGAATGCACTTTGAAGCACCTACACGAAGGCCACAAAGTAGTTCCTTCTTAGAATCAGTAATTTTCCTTCTTATGAGTGGTAATTTAAAAGCTCTTTTTTTTTATGCTCTACCACATCCCATCAGGAAAAATGGAAAAGCTCAAAATGAGTAACAAAAGCAGGCAGACTGATTGCCTTTGAAATGGGGAGGGCAGATAGGCAAGAAGAAACTGGTGGAAGATGCAGCATCATCAAGCCACTAGGCAAGACAACTGCTATAACATAAAAAACTTTACCACAAAGCAATAATTTCTAGAGAAAGAACTAACATGTTTTCAGAAAAAAACCCTTAAGTTGTAAGATGTAGACCTGGAATATATCGATAATCAGACAAACTGTAATTCTCACTCTTGAAATGTTTTTAAAATTAAGTTCCTTATTACTTAGGGAATAATGAGCCATTTGCATCTATATGGTGCAAGAACACGTGATGATCTGGAGCAAGCTCTTTTGTGACCTGCAAATGCCTTACAATTATGGGCTATGTTTCTATATTTCCTTAAGCCAGAATGATAGTTCTAATTGATTCAAAACTCATTTGTATTTTCCTCAGAGCAATTCACAATTCACATAGCTACCAAAAGAGAAAAAAAAATTAAAAATGTGAATCAGCTGCTGGCAGCCTTTTAACTAAAAAAAAACACGGTGTAAGCTTTTGCACAGTTCAAAGGAAATGTGTCTGCCCATAAGCCAAAGAAAACTCTACATCCTAGTAAAATCAAAACTGCAGCATGAAGATAGCACCATGACCTTAACCAGATTGCAAAGATCTGATTCCCCATTTTGAAATGTTTCATGTTATGGGAAAGATAAAATCTCTCAGGTTAAATCTCAGCTTAAAGTAGTCTGGTTTTGTGAGAGCACGTGCATATGCAAACCTATATATTTCACTACTAACTGCCTGCACATTCAGCCCCCTGCCAAAAAAATGTGCTGCTGGTCAGCTGTGACCTGCCAAACTACAGTCTGTCCTGCCCTCCTTGCCTTAGAAAATGTCAGTCTTGTCATGGATCAGATCCCAACACTGCTCAGCTCAGGGAGTATCTAAAACTCAGTGGGGCAAAGATGCTCCTTGCCAAGAGTTAGTATGAGGACCCAGACTGATGGCAATGCAAACAATGAAACCTTAATTCAGTCCAAAGCTTTCAGTAAACTCTCCTCACCAAAGCAGGGTTAACTCTGGGTCCTAACTATGGAATTCCCCAAACTCATACTTTTCCCACCACTCTGACTCTTTCTATATATAAACCTCCAGCTTGGCAAGATAAAACACAACTGTTTCAAGGATACACATTTTAAAAATGTGAAAGTACAGGATCCTTCCCTCAAATCAAGATAGAAGTACAATAATTCACTAAGCATGTGCACTAATTGGCTATGTTATGCTTCATATCTTAGAGGCATATAATTTTGGGATAAAATTATGAGGTATCACTAATGCAAAAGAATATTTCCTTTCAGAATATGAACCAAAACCAGTATCAAAACAAAACAGCTACAAAGAAGTGTCTCGCAGCATGAAAATATGATCCAAAAAGAGCTGAGGAAGCCTGTCTCATGGCAGTGGAAGAATATATTATTAACAGTAGTAATAATGACAAAAGATCCAAGAAAACTTTACAGTGAAAGTCCTAGGAATTACCAGTTTCACAGACAATGATGGTATCTGGGGTTTGTTTTCCCTATTCAACAAATTCTTTGTTTTGAATGATGACAGACTTAGCTAAATAACTTGCTACTGTCACATCTCTAGACACTGGGAAATGTAACAAAAGGGGGAAAATTATGCAGAAAGACTGGCAGAAGCAAGGGAGCACAAAGCTGTACTTAAAATCAGCAATGAAGGAAGCCTGGGAAAGAAGTGAAAATGTAGCCCGTGACATGGTTAATATGGAGTAAGAGATGCACTGTGTGTAAAACCAGTGAAACAAATGCTTACAGAGTGAATCCTAAATTTACAGCTGATACCACCTGAGAATCAAATTAACTGCTGCAGCATTCAACATGAAATGATCCCTTGTAATAATCCCTTACTAATGGTGTTGCTATAGATGAAAAAAGCCTGTGGAGCAACTGGTCTTTTCAAAGGGCATAAACTGCAGAACTCATCCAAGCCAAATGGCCATGGAATTTAAAGCCAGGCCCCTATGAATCTTGCATAAAGACCCTTATCCCAGAGAGTAATTCAGGTTTTAAGGGGTATATGGACATCTTTAGTTCAACCTGCCGGCCAAGGTAAGGTCAAACCAGGTTTCCCCTCAGGGCTTTACTGCATTTAGTCTTGAACACATCAAAGGATGGAAACTGCACAGACTCTGGGCAACCTGCTTCACTGCTTAATTATGCTTATGATAAAGCTTTCTTTCCTCATATCCAGTCTGAACCTCCCATTTTTCAATTTATTTCTATAATCTGTCATTCTTCAGGTAAATGCCTCTGTAAAAGGCTCAGTTCTGCCTTCTTCATAATTTGCTAGCAGGCTGCTGGTTGGTCCTCCTGAACTGAGCAGTACATCTATCCTTATAGCTAATGTGTTGACAAAATAATTTAACCTTGTATAAATCTAACCTTTATTCAACATTTACCATGGTGCAAAATTTAGGCTTTCTTTATCTTGGTTTTCATAATAAAATTTTTCTGACTTCTACAGTCAAGTGAATTATTGCCATAACTTCTTGTAACAGAACCAGACTGTTTTTATATTCAGTCATTTCCTCAAGAAATCAGACCACAAGTGTTTATATTTTTTAATACCAATGCAACAACCATAACAGGCATTAAAGAGAGAAACAGGACCAAATCCATCCTTTCCTCACCTATTCAAAGGCAGTGTGTCAGAGGCATGCAGATCACACTGCAGTCTGTACTGTCAAAATCGAGAAATTACAGCATTTCTCTCAAGCTGATGGGTAAGTTCATGTCATCTTAGATCCTTTCGTAGCTTCCTCTGTCTCCTCAACACAAAATAGAGGTATCCAAGAGCAGATAACCAAAGAAAAGGAAAGCCAAGTACCAATTCAGTAAAGCCTCTTCTGCTTGAAAGAACACACTGTGGAGATAAAAGCTGTTAAACTCCATTATAGCTCCAGAAGTTCAGCTGTGCAGTGCAGGATCTTAGTTACCTGTCCTCCCAGAAAGAACCTAATTATCCTGCTTACTCTATGACAACTAATGGTTCATATTTTGAGGAAGACAAGCATGGGAGCCCCAGTACAGAAAACCCTCTGGAGTAAATCTTAGGTTACTGCATCACTCCCCTGCTCTCTGTCTTGCAACGTACAGGGTCTTTTTTGGGGAAAGAAAAAAGGGTGTGAGGGAGGAAAAGCAGCACGATAGCAATTTTTAAGTGCTATTAAGAATTTACACAATATTCAGAGAGATGGCCAAGAAAGAGAAAAGACTGGAGCTCAAGTAAACCAGACAGGTAAGATGCTGGTTGGACACTCAGGCTGAGTGAGCTCTAGCCCACCCACAGACCAGCACCAAGTGGAGGGAGAACTGCAGAGGTCTGTCCTGAGACCTCTAACACCTGCATCAATGACCTGGAGCTCCCAATGGTGTGCACTGAGCCTTGGTTACTAAGGCATCCTGCAGCTCCTGGGACGTATAAACAGGGGCACAGCCCAGAGATCAAGATAAGGGATTGTCCCCCTCTGCATAGCACACATCAGACCACAGCCCAGCAAGTGAAGGAATGTGTTTCCCAGTGATGACAGCGAGGCAGCTGAGCAAATAACCCCAAGAGGTTGTGCCATCTCCATTGCTGGATTTTTCAACTTCCAACTGGTCCAAGCCCTGAGAAGCCTGGTCCAGAGCCAGTGCTGCTTTGGGGAGAGATGGGCCCACATCCCATTCCACCAGGGAGAGCCATAATGGAGATGAGAGAAATTGAGAAGCTGTGCTGGCCAAACCATCACGGCCTGGACAGGGCAACATGAATGGCATGTCAGCAGCAGCAAGCTCCTGCCTCTCTCCTGGTTTTGGGAGGGCACCCAGCTCTAAGATTAAACTTCTCAGGTATCAGATGCCAAGAGATGCATGGGAGGAGAGAAAGTACTGAACAGCAAACTGAAAGGCTTTAAGTAACAAAATGTATATTTTCTATATACTCTACAAGTTCTGGAAGGAAAAAAAAAATACAAACAAAACCAAAACAGACTCATTAACAATTATTTTAAGCCAGAAAAGACAAGCAGTAAGACTCAAAGTGCAAGTGTATTTTACAGAGAAATACTTAGAAGGAATTAAAATTTTCAAC
>JAYDZK010000001.1:96559609-96583536 GCA_034509185.1 Euphonia xanthogaster | reverse complement strand
AATTTTCAACCATAGAAAAGGAAATGAAGACACAGAATAGACAAATGCATGAGTTGAGGCCCTTGAGTGCACTTTAGAGAACATTGAACAGGTAAGTATGATTTTAATACCCAGGAGCTACTGGAAATAACCACTTTTTTCGAATAAAGCCAAATTATTAAGGTCTGTGAAATTAATTTTATTAGGCATTATGTAATTAACATAATGATAACTCTGTAATTTATATTAGTATAATGAACTCTGCAGTTTGGTATATGTAGTCTTACATACATTCATCAAGATGACATTTTGATTGGTGAAAATTAAATTTTACTTCCTTTGGGAAGTGACAATATTCCAGCTAGATTTTTCTCATTGATTTTCAGTAAATATATAGTAGCAGTTTGGTGCTGTTCATATATAAAAAGCCTACTCTTCTTTACACAGTAGAACAATTAATTAGAATGTTGTTGACATTTTCTACAGAGAGAAACATGGAAGTATTTAAAAGAAATATAGAAAACTAAAAATATACCATGTTGAACCAATAAAAAAATAATAGACTCATCTGTTTTTCATTGTATTGTTCCCATTACATAAGCCTGGAAATAGTTTTCCTTTTTACAAGCCTTGCAGACAAAATGTTGAGTTATTTTGGAAAACCCTCATTTATATGATAACAAGGTCTTTTGTTTACCAGAAAATTAAAATGTCAAAACTTTGAAAATTCTGTCTAAAATTACCATTGGAATCTGTACAAAACTTTAATCGTGTATGTGTAGGTGTGTGCATACAAGAAGAAAATTAAATTTTAGGAGAAAATAACCAGTTCTTTACCACAAGGTAGTGATCTCCAGATTTGTTTCACTTAGGATTTCACTATAAAAAATAAAGCCAAATTAGTCACTGAACTATTGTCTCTCTCCCTTAGCATTGAGTGGTTTCAATGGAAATAAAACAATAAAAAACCAGTTTCAATTCCTGTTTTATATCAAAACGTATTTCAAGGACAGGTACCTTGCAGGTCTAAGGATACAAAGGTCTGATGCAAATTTTGGTTGAGAAAGCAAATGGATGAAGTAGTTAAAAAGAGATGGTCAAGGCAGAAGAAATTCAGCTATTTTGGCCATTTAAACCAAGGTTTTCATACAATCATAGAATAACAGAATGGTCTGGGTTGCAAGGGAACCTAAAGATCACCTAGTTCCAACCCCCTTGCCATGGGCAGAGACACCTTCCACTAGACCAGATTGTTCAAAGGCCCATCCAACCTGGCCTCACACAGTTTCAGGGATAGGGAGTCCCCAAGTTCTCTGAACAGCCTGTTCAGTGCCTCACCACACTCAGGGTAAAGAATTCCTTCCTTTTATCTACTCTAGATCTATCCACTTTCAGCTCAAATCCATTCCCCCTCATGCTGTCACTACATGCCTTTGAAAAAGGTCTCTCTCCAGCTCTTTTGTAGCTCCCTCCAGGAACTGGAAGGCTGCTGTCATCCTAGTGCCTTTCTTTCCCTAGGCTGAACAACCCAAACCCTCCCAAACAGTTCTCCTAAGAGAGGTGCTCCAGCCCTCTGATCATCTTTGTGGTCCTCCTCTGGACTTGCTCCAACAGATCCATATCTTTCCTGTGCTGAGGATGCCAGAGCTGGACACACAGCTCCAGCTGAGGTCTCATGAGAGCTGAATAGAGGGGCAGAATCACTTCCCTCACCCTGCAGGCTACAGCTTTTAAACAGCTGGCTGAAATCTTAAATTAAGTACACAAGCTAATACATCTGGGAATGGTGAATTAAAGTCTGACATACAAGACAACATTGGAAAAAGGCCTTCTGTGGGCAGCAGCAGCACAGGAGTTGCACAGGAACCTCCCCACAAAACGAGCTCATGAGTAGGACTGCAAGGCCCAGGTGTACCGATAGGGAAGAGTGACCCACAGTTAGAGAGGGAAGAGCTGAGATCAGTGCTGACATGTGGGGTCTGGCTTGAGTCTCCATATTCCAAGAGATGCAGCAGAGAGCCATAAACTGCACCCAGAGGAAAGAGGGAAGCAGCTGTCTGTGAGACTTGGACACTGTGACTGGATTCACAAACAAATGGCAGAAGCATGTGACTCAGATGCTAAGTAACAGCAGGTCTGGAAAAGGCACTTCAATCTCAGTGCAAGAGAACAGGAGACAAAAGTTGACACTGAAGTCAGACAAATTCATATAAAAAAAAGGAGAGAAGGTGCTCACATTCATCTATAATACAAGAGTGAAAGCAGTACAGGAGCCGTGGCACCTCTCAAGAATGCAAAGAACAAATACACTTCTGAAACAGGCAGGTCTCAGTTACACATTAGGGGACACAGTCCAGGACCAGCCTATTTAAACAGCCCGCAGCAAGCAGATAAAAGTAAAAGGTCTAGAAGTCCCTTTGGGCTTCATAAAATGAAATATGGGTTTCAGGGGAGGAAGGAAGAGTGCTCACCATACTTCATTCCAAAACGAGGGTAATTGTGCCTGCTGTGCAGAGGCACATGTCCTTGCAATCAGAGTGCTGGGACACCAAGGCTACCCAGGTACAACAGACTGCACAGACAGCATGAGGATGACTTGGCATGTCTGGGACTTCTCAGGCTCTGCCACACCAGTGCTAGCAAGCTCCCTCAGCCAAGCCTACCCAGTGGTGTATTTCTTGGGAAACACCACTTGCCTCTCTCCAATACTGGGTTTTTTATTGTTATTATTTTGGAAATTACTAGTTAGCCAGTTTTCAGTTCATTGTGTTTCACACTTTTAATGAAATTATTTCAAACAGTGGTAGTTCAAAGTAAAGGTTTTGCACAAAAAATTTAATAAATGGATTCAGTTTAGTAGCTACAAATATAATTATTTTTAAGGCGCAGAAAGGTAAAATACAAAAAAAAAAAAAAGGTTTTTGTATTCTCACTATTAATAATCAGGTTTTAGAGAACAGCCTAAATAACCTCAAAATTTCTCCAGTCAAATTTAAAAAGAATTGACTATTTTATTATTGTATTGCTTAAGTGATTTTAAAACAACCAATCCGTAATCCACATAGTGCAATACAGTGTTATTATCTTACTGACAATATGGAACAATTTTCTCAAACAGTCAAATACCTGAATACCTTGTCCTCAGGCTGTTTGTTATTATACAACTTTGAATATTTATTGTAAGCAGCAAGTCCCTCCAGGCTGTTATTCCTACCTTAGCTATCACAGATTAACACAGGGCTCTTCTTGCAGCTGTTGCACTTATTTTCTTCCACAGTTTAGACGTGAAGAGAAAAATTATTTTCAATTAAAACATTTTAATTTCCTAAAAGTTATCCTATTTCTCCATCAGGTAACTCATGCATTAGTTTGCAGTAGTACAGTCTACCAAATTATCTCTGCTGAGTTGTGGCAATCTGGAGCAATGGCATAGTAGGGCATCATTTCAAAGTTCCAGTGCCAGGGATGGTCCTCACCAGAGTAAATTCAAAGCCAAACATTGTATATTGCCACAGGGATCAGGACATCACACAGTAACTTCACAGAAGTCTCTTCACCTAGGCTAGGCTCCTGCATCATGTTGGGTTCTCCACTCATGGACTCCAATTTTCCCTGGCTCCTTCCACAGCTGGCTCCAGCTTCTTTAGCTCTTTGCAGAAAGAGGCTCCCATGTTCAACACAATAAAACATCATAAAACTTTTTGAGAGCAAAGATTTCTTCTAAAATCTTTATTTTGCAGCCATGTCCCTTTCAACTAATCTCTCCACATACACGTTTGCATTAAAGCACTTCAGACAGACTGCACAAGTACTTGCAACTGTGACCCTTCACACTGGAGAGAATCAGATGCATACAGGTGCACTTAAAAAAGCCAAAACAACGGATCATTCACACAGTCTAGCCTTCCCTCTTTTCAAATGAGTCATGTTTGAATGCGAATTCTAAATGTGGACATCTAAATTGGGGATTAAGCCACACAGCTGCAGCAGTTTCCCAGCACTCTCCACTCCATATTTAACCCCACAACACCACACCTCCCTTCAATCCCAAAGAAGCAAAAAACCCCAAAAATTACTTTTTAAAGTATCAGCCACTTTCTGTCAAAAATAAGAGCAAATCAAGAGTCCAAACAACCTAAATTAATTTTTAAAAACCGCTCCAATATGTAAGCAGCACACAACCTGCATGTAAGAAATCCTGCTGCTAACAAGGCTGTGCCAAAGCAAATAGTCCTCACTTTCTTACAGCTTTTGCAGGACTCTGTCTGCATACAGATCGAACAGAAGAGGCATCATTTCTATAGCACACAGCATCCTGCTGAACATTAATCATCATTACCCACTTAGATATTGCAATATGCAAGACTGATTACTGCTCCACAAGTGCTCCCCAGCTCTCTCAAGCATGCCTGCGCTCAATGCTACTCCTCTCCACTTTCTCACAGAGAAGTTAAAGGAAAACAATGAATTTTCATGCCCCAAAAGGAAATACAATTTAAATGTCAAAAAGAAAGATTAGTGGCACATGATTTTAGAATTATCACTGCTCCCCAGAAATAGAGCCAACAGGTCATTTTGGGATTCCTTATTATTTTTCTTGCATTTGTTCTTTAACCCATATCTATTTAAAAAACTCAACTAATTGGAAAAGAACTATTCATTTATACTATATAGGGGGTCTTGCATTCTGTTAGGTTTCAACTTACGACTTTCTTCCTCTTGTTTACTTTTTTGCCTTCTTTTTAAGAATATAAAAAGCTGCTTTTCCAATGATACAGGAGAATTTTTTGTTTGACTGTTTGCTATTAGTTTGTAATATCAAAGACTTTTAACAGAAAGTTTTGAAAGTAGGAAAACCTTTAAGAAAATCTCAAGTACAAGCTTTTTATATTTTTTCTATACTCACAGGTATATTGAACATCACTAAACAAAAACAGCAATCAAGCATGTCTAAATGTATTAACTTTTCCTTGTTACACCATATGGCAGCACCTTTTAAGCAGGAAGTGCCAGAGTCCATGAGATAGTCTGTATCTTGTAATGTCCAGCATTTCTTCTTCAATTAATCAGTTTTGAAGAATTACACTAAAAAGTACCAATTGCAAATGGAACACTCTTTATGCTGCATTCTGTTGATGAAAGAAAATGTGGTTTTACTTTTCATGTAGTTTAGTAATAACAGGTTGTTTCACTGCTTTCATTTAAAACTAAAAATCTCCGTATTTATGATTAATACCTATTCAATAAGATGTGGGAATCTACAGCCCGTGCCTGCACTGCTATGGGGATAAAACACACATCTGCACACGGGGTATCTGCACTAATATGTAAGTTAATGATGAACTCCTCAGGAACTCGGTTTAGCGGTGGACTCAGTAGTATTGAGTTTATTGCTGTACTAAATGATCCCATGATTCTATAGTATGATCATGTGAACTTACATACTCTTAGTACCAAGGAGTGCCCTCATTGTGGTCTTCAACATCCTCACTAGGAAGGGGAGGGGCAGGTACTGATCACTTCACTCCTGTGACAGGAGTTGAGGAAAGGGCATGAAGCTGACACAGGGGAGGTTTAGGCTGGATGTCGGGAAAAGGTTTTCCACTCCAAGGGTAGGACAGGCTCCCCAGGAAATGGGTCATAGCACCAATCCTGACAGAATTCAAGGAGCATTTGGACAATGCTCTCAGGCACATGGTGGGGGTTCTTGGGGTGTCCTGTACAGGGCCAAGAGCTGGACTTGATGATCCTGATAGGTCCCTTCCAACTCAGTAAATTCTATGATTCTATGATTAAAAGAATATCTGAAGTCCTGTTTGGCCCTCAGTTAGGGGCTGGGGAACATTTTTCTATGAAAGGTAAAAACAGAGGAAAAACTGCATGGAAAATAAAAACTTCTTCATCTTAGATAATTTCTAGTTCCACATGAATATGAACATATTTGCTGTCTTTACATACTGCTTTATTCTAATCTGAATCCATTCATGATGGATTCAGATTAGAATAAATAGAATCTTTTATCTGCATCTGTGAACTTGTCTTGTTTTATTCCCCAGCCCTAGAGAGTTTAAAAATATCTCAGTGGGTGTTTCTTAAGATGTTTCTTGGGTTTGCAGTCAGCAATTCTGCTAAATGCTTGGCTATGGGTGACAGCAGGAACATTTTTCAGAATAGACTGAGGAAGAATTCAAACCTTAATCTCATGGGCACTTTTTCACTGCTCTCTCCCTCTTCAAGAAAACCCTTTCCCAAGAAGCTGAAGCTTACATTGGAGAGAAGGGACATTCTTCAGCCACTTTGCTGACAGTTATGGCTGTGTCCAAAATCCTTCCTTTAACAAAAGAAACCAACCTCCTCAGGCATCTGTCCTGTGGCATCTTGGTCATCGAGAGCCCTACTCAAAATGGATGTAAATGCATACTTCAGAAATCTGCAATAAAACAGTCACCAAGGGGTTAGCAGCTGATTGGTGAAGCACAAACTACTCCACTGAGCAGTGTATGTACAAGGTTTCCCACCACCACACATGCTGGGCTGCAGGCTGAGAACTGCCCTCTAAAGCAGCTCCTGAGCTACCTGCAGCACTGGAGAGGCAGTGAATTTCTAACACAAGAGCAATGCTGGAGGTGATACATGCCATTAAAAAACCAGAAAGACCCAGCCCAAACTGAACTGTTAACCATGCAAAAGGAGTTCATTCTTAATGAAGGCGTGGAAAAAGAATAAATGCAGCTTTGATGGCACACAATTTAGGTGCCAATAGGTTAACTGTGCTATCTTATTTCTCAAAAAAAATTGAAACTACAAAATCTGTAGAACATAAGTATGGCTAAGATGAAACAACAGGTGTTTTTTGATAATTCCACTACTCCACATTCAGCTTTTTTCTACACTGACATACCCTGAGTCCTTAATAAATGGATTTGGTTAAATTACTAATTCTTCTGCATATATAAATCAAAACATGGGAATGGACTAATAAGTAATACAGACACTTGAGTAATGACACTCATTGACAGCTAGTAAGAAAACTTTCTTTAAATTAGTATTAATAAAATTACTTTGCTATATTAATACACCTATTGCAATACCTTTGGTATATGCTGAATAGAAGCAATAGAGTAAGCTTATCAGTCAACCGCAGTGAAGAGAATAGATTTCTTAATTTTTGTGTATCAGTGGTAAAATGTACCTTCATGGTGGCATTTGCAACACTCTATCGATATGACTTGCATACAGAAAGTTATCCTCCAAAAATATTACTAACTCAGAAAATTTCATCTGTTTTTGGGGTTTTTTTGGAAGGGACTTAACTGAAACAAACAGAAAAACTTCTAAGTAATATAAAACCTACAAATGCATAACTAAAAATTTAGATGAAGGCATAAAATCATAGGTTGGAAGATTCTCTTTCAATCTTCGATCTCATTCTATCATCCTAATTTTTTGAAACTTTTAGGAAAAAGGTAGATCCTAAACACACAACTTCCAGAAACACTTCTAGCTAACTACTGAATAGTAGAAAGCTGTATTTTTCCTTTGGTCACATTAACCAAACAAAGGTTTCCCCCTTTTTCTGCTCCACAATTTTCCTGTTTTTTTCTCTAGGTTTTTGGGCCACGGATGTCATTTTAGTAGCCAAAAACTTAGTATATTGGTAAAATGATATAAAAAAAAAAAGGAAAAGAAAGTTAATTGTGTTCCCATTCCCATTTTATTTTCAGGATAGAGGGAACATAAACAACAACAAAAAGAATTTTCAGAAAAAGGTTTCTCGCCAAGCAGTATTTTGAAAAACTGCTCATTAAGCATAAAGAAAAAACTGTTTCTTCCTTTATATTTAAAGAGCGTGGTAATACAGTGCATTTAACCAATCCATCAGGGTCACAGATTTTTTTAAATTACCAGTTTTTTAATGCAAATCTATAGGCATCTGAAGAGAACTCTTCCTATCTCCCTTCCTGCCCTCACATCTCTGTGTCTGAAATGCACACAATCAATTTCAGCAGTTCTTCTCATGACACCTTCAGAACATGGATATCGAACAAGTTCATAAATTCATTCATCAAAAGTCTTATGGAGTTGATGGCATTTTGGGTGCTGAGCCAGTGCTGAGCATGAAAGCTCCAAACCAGCTCCACCTGCACCTGCTGAATGTGGATCAGCAATTCTCAGCATCTTGTCAAAGCACACCCTTAGGCCATTTCAGGCACAGAACAAAACAAGTTTTTATTCCCACTGTGTAAACTATAACATGCTATCCAAAGTGTAATAACACAAAATTAAATCAGAAGCAAAGGATCGGGAGAGTGTAATACAAATGCAGGGGGAAGGTTGCACTCATTCTTGCTCTAGTTTCTTCCCCAGCCTTTTCCTAGCTTGTACTTCATACTGGGTTGGGGAAAACCTTAGGCTTTTTTTTTTCCCTATTCAAAATAAAATCTTGCAGAACTCAGTTCTTGATAGATGTGAATGTTTATTTTATTATTATACTTGGATAGATGTGGAGAGAGCAATATACTCTATGGCTGAAAAGCATCTACCTTTGAGTATCTCATTTATTTCCTTTCTAGCTGTAGAATCACTTAAATTAATAGTATATTTAAATAATAGATTTAAATAGATACAGGCTGAATGGCCAGCAAGTACACTCATGTCCTCCCACAGGCCAGAAGTGTGGGCTTCAGGTACTGACCTAAAATTTTCAAAGAAGTAACAAGATGAAGGAGATCACACCATCTGAAAGTCAGATGCTGTGTTAGACACCTTGTAACCAAAAAGCTCTGACCTGCATTGCTGCTTCCAGTCCTTTCATTTAGGGTCTGAAAGGATGATGGGACCAATCCCTGACAGATCCTGCAGCCCTTTGTTCTTCAAGGTCTGCTTCAAGGCACCAAACTGCTTTGGAGGCTCCATCACCCAGCAAAAGGGACTCTGGGATCACTGTCCTTACTGACTCCAGCCTCACACTGAGAGCTCCAAGGGACCAGCCAATGTTCCTACAACTGTCCCAAATGTAGCCCTACTTGTGATAGTTAGGACATCTTTCCATCCAATCAGGACTAGCCTTGAACCCATTAAATGTCTTGCAGAAGCTGTAACTGGGAAACAAAGAGGTAACTGGCTCTTACAGCTATTCTGGCAAGACTTTGCCTTGCAGTTGGTGATGCTCTCGTTAAGTGGGCAAAATGGATATCATCATTTTGGTTATATCTATCATCTGGTTATATCTATTTCCTTTGGGACACATTTGTTCAGTCAAAATAATGCAGGTTCTAAACGTGTGTGCTCACTGAGAAGGAAGGGTGTCGTACCACACTGACAAATGCAATTCCCTTTCTGTAATCTATTTGGAAAATATTTAACTTCATTTCAACATGCAATTAGATTAGGTTCTTATTGGACTACTAAAATCTTCAGAATAATCATCCATCTAAAGCTATTCTACAGTCTGAATTACTGGTGTTTCCTATTTTTATAAAATATATTTTATAAGAACCCAAATAGCTTTTAATTTTTTTATGCAACTGCCAAATCATAATACAGTAGGTCAGAAAATGCCTGAAGCAAAATATAATCCATGATATATATGCTCTTTTTTCCCCTTTTCTCTTGCAGGCCTGAGTAATAGAAGGGCACAAGCAGTTTCACATGCTGTTCTGCATCACAGGATTTAGTCAGAATTAGCTCACTGAAATAATTAGGTTTCTTCCATACTCATAAGGATTAATGAAGGAAGGAAAGGTAAAATATCTAAATTAGACTAGCCAAAACAAAAGAAGGAAGACTTTTTTATCGCTTTTTGTAGAGTGAAAAAGATCTTTTCCAAAGGGTTTAAAATGTGCTTTAATATTACTACAGACTTACAAGCTATAGCAACATATGAATTCCTGCATACATGCACTCAGTATTACATCTGCAAAATATATTAGGGGGCACTAGTAACAACTGCTAGCACAGGCAAAGCTGATGTGTGTAACCCAAGGAACAGACAGGGAGTATGAACACGTTTTTGTATTGCTGTCTTGTAGAAGTCATCATGCAGCAACCCAGTTCCTCTTGCGTGCTTAAAACTCACTGTTTTTGTCTCTGTATTCTTACCTTCCTTCTTGTTTGTATTGTTTTCAAAGACTGTTACTTCTTACAGCTCTGCTCTTCATTCAGCAAAAATTGGGAAAATAAAACCACAAGGCACCCAAGTGACTACCCCATAACAATCGACCTCTACTCAGTAAAATAAGACAAAGTCCAGTTTCAAACACAGGAACACATCTAGAAAAGGACATGAACTGAGGAAAATAATAGAATCATAAAATGGTTTGAGTTGGAAGGGACCTTAAAGAACTTTTAGTTTCAAACCCTTGCTGTGGGCAGAAATAAAATCAGAAATCAACTCTCTATTTGCTGAAATTCATTATTCCTTTTGTAGACAACAGACAGGTCTACTCCAGTGTTTAGGATAGAAAAGCCTGAACTTCACAAATTCTATTGTATGCAGTGACTATCTTCTATACAGATCTCCTATTTCCAAATTTTAAAATAACAAAATACTTACCAAAAACAAAAAGTCATTGTAGGAGTCAGAGGAGGTTCAAATTCAGTTGCTTCTATGGACTTCCCTACAGTTAATTTTCCTTGGCAGGCACTTAGGTACAATGCCAGGCAGATAACAAGCACAAGTGAAAACCAAATGATACTCTGTGCACTCCAGCTGTACAGTGCTGCCAATCCTCTGAACTTTCTGAGACTTGCAAAAAAACACGAGGATCATAAACCAAGAGAACGGTAAAAGCTGATGCTATGCATAAAGATCTTACCAAGTAAAGATTTAATTATTGAGAATATGTAGCTTTAATCCATGTTCATAAGATGATGACATGAAATAACTACCCAAGAAAAGTGCTGAAACTCATGCATCAGTTCCAAAATACAAAATACAACCCAGAATAAGAAACCAAGATAGGCTATATCATTCCAGATTATTCAGGTGCAAATTTGGATGTTTGAAACCGTTAACCTCAAACTCAGTAATTCCATTATTTTAATTTCTGAATACCGAAACCGGCCACATACATCTGAAGCTAAAACACTGAACCCAAGTTCTTAGAAAAAAAACAATTTTGTTACACTACTAAAATCATTATACTCTAACAGACAAACACCTTAATGCAGCCGAAAATCACACATTAAATTCCTTTCTAACATTTAAGATTCTTAGTAATGTAGACATTTACAACATTACTAAGGCTTGTTTATGGTTTACAATAGGATGGTTAAATTGAAAAGGAAAAACAGGAAACCAACTTATCTTTCCGAAAGATTTATACATGAAAACCTAAGCTTAAAATCAAGTTACATCTTTCTTTCCTCAATACAGACAGTTATGAAGCATACTGTGCTTTGCAACTTCCTTGCAAGTTGTCGTAACAACCACTGCTTATATGTGGACCAGTTTTACTAATAGTTCATGTAACCGTATTCAACAGATATTTTGGTAAGACAATCAATGTTGGTTTGGTGCTGGAACACATGATATTTTAGTTTTGATTTACATCTAAAATAAGAGCAAATGAAAATCACCTTTTCAGAAAGGGCTTCTACAGAAGACTGATAACCCTAATTTTCAATCTTGACAATTCTCTTCCTCAGCTTCCCACGCAAACAAGCACAACAATTAAAAATAAAGCCATTGCAAATCAGAACCACTGTTATCTGACAATTTTAAGCTTTGCAAAATAAGTTGATTCATAAAGACATTACAACAAAATTAAACAAATCGTCACTGAAATAGGTATGAGCTGTCATCCTTCTCAGTTGCAGAAGCAGAGTAATTAAGAATATTAGCAACACGCAGTCTGAGCTGCCATGCCAGCATTACAAATTCTTCCATTATGCATACAGCTCAAAAAATAAACAGAGATAATTTAAAAATCAAATTTTGCAGCTGTTAGGGACCTCAGACATCATGCACTAATAATACATCTAAACACATACATTTATAGATTCCAGTTAAATTTCAGGTCAGATCCTGAGTCTATTTTAGGACTATCAATCCTGCTTTCAGAAGGGTAATTATGCTTCAAGCAGATACACCCAAGATAGAAACACTTCCCAGACAGGCACAGCTTTGGTCTCATGGTGCAAGGATGAATGGTGCAGCAAAACCAACTATGAATGGGGTATGCCTGTATTTCCCATTTCTCCTCAGAATTCCAGAAGCAAAGACCAAGAGAAAATTTCCCAAGCCTCCAGGTTCATTATGGAGATACACAGTGCATCTGGTCAGTGCATACACATCGCACCTCCCAGTCCAGGTCACAAACTGCACGTGCAGAGCTCATGAAACCTGCGCACCACATGCCTGCACATTTGGCTTCTTGCTACAGCACTTGAGTATTCCTTGAGCCTCTACAGTAATGCCATTCCTGGAACAATAACCACAGGAATGGTGGCAGCATGGGATTTTTGAACCAACTGCATTATTACTGTCAACCAGGCTAACTAGTTCAGTGGTATTTTAAAAGGTGTGACTGCAGTTTAGGCATACCTTAAAATGAGTATTTCAGATACTCCCCAGTTATTAAAAAATGGCATCAAAAATCCAAGCAATATAACTTCCTAGCTAAGAAGATCTTGATTATTACTGATGGGATTTAACACAAAATTTGCATAACCTCTAATAAAAGCTACCACAGTAAACAGACTTCAATCATCGTGATTAGATTAAACAAGAAGTCTGATAAACTGATAGGAAGTTCTGCAGTTTGTTAAATCTTTTAAAGGGAAAATCTCTATTTATTGGGCTCATGTTTTACTGGCACACACCCAACCATTTCTTGTGCACAAAGAACGCTTTTCATGAAGGTATGAAGAGTTAGAAAGAAAAATAAACAGGACAGTAAAAATTTGGTTGGAAGCATGCAACCCCACAGAGACAGCACTCTATGCAGACTGATG
This sequence comes from Euphonia xanthogaster, assembly GCA_034509185.1. Lineage (NCBI taxonomy): Eukaryota > Metazoa > Chordata > Aves > Passeriformes > Fringillidae > Euphonia > Euphonia xanthogaster. The sequence goes on along the minus strand of JAYDZK010000001.1, from coordinate 96,570,600 downwards.
CAAAACATGAACAAGGACAAAAAGACAGCAATACATTTATTTTCAGACTACCTCCTCAGTCTCCCAAAGACAAAGTATATAACACTACTAATATTGACCATCATTCAATTGAACCCAAAAAGTTCTCTTTGCAGCAGACCATGAGACTAAGAAGTTGCACAGTGAGAGGCAGTCAACCTTGGAATTACACATGCTTACATTAGGTTCCCTGAATCCAGAGAGTACTCACCAAATGGGGCACTCTTTCAGGACGTTAGACCCTTATCTAGCCTACGTTGACAGAAAAGATGAACTCAGAATACATGGGGAGCACTCAGCTTTTCAAACTACCTGTGTTAAAAGTATCCATGTCTCCAATTAAAGAGTGAACGTAAATTTCTCAAATTAAAGCTCAGATGTAAAAATACTATGCTGCTTTATTTCAGCCTAAGTGGTAACAGTGACTAGAGATGCACTCTGTATGGAGTGCATATTGGTACTGGAGTAACTGTCCTTTTGTACATAATCTTACAGCATTTTAAGAGACCCAGAGTGAAGTTCTTTTTCCAGTCCTCTGTGAAATCTGGGAGGATAACACCACACAAAATACCTAAGCAAACCACCAAATGGTCCATCAAAGCATCCTGCTGAAAGAAATTAATTTCTTACATCTTTTTGCACCATACTTGAACCAAACTGTCCCCACATCCTCTGTGTCTCTGAGACTTCATAGAATCAAAGAAGTGCTGTCTGGGATGTCTTCTGTCCAGGCGGAAACCATTGCTAACAGCAGATGAAGTCAGTCACAGTTTTGTCCAAAGGAGTCACAAATTCCTCTGAGGAAAGAAATGAAACCACTTCCGTGTGCAACCTCTTCCAGGGCTGCTTTGTCCCTGCAGATAAAGCGTTCTCCCTACTGTTCAAACCCAAATTACAATTTGTGCCATTACATCTGTCTTTTTGCCATCTGTCACTACTGAAGAGAAATCAGCTTTAATATCTTTGTAAATGCCCTTCAAGAAGTTTTAGGACAGTACTGGGCTGTTCTTCAGATTCCTGCTTTATAGACTATCCAAGCTCAACTCCGTCAGCCTCTCCCTCACACCCACAACCTCTCACCATTTGCTAGACCTCCAGATGGTCCTTCTTCAACTGTTCTACCTCTCGAAGTGCAGTGCCTCCAAAACTGAAGGGAATATTCCAGACAGCCTTACAGACCCTAAATACAGGAGATAAAAACAGTCCTTGAGGCACTGCTTCTAGCACAGCCCAGTGCCTTATTTACCCTATTTGCGACGATGGCACATTTAAGGCTCTTGCTCAATTCAATATAATACACGGGTTAATTTGCACCAAGTGCTCTAGCTGGATTGAAGATCTACCAATGTGATTTAGTGAATCTGAAAATATGCACAAAGTGCCTCTTGCTTCATGACCCAGGATGTTGATGAAAACCCTAACAGTGTCAGCCTCTGCAGTATTCCCTGGAGTACCCTGCTTGTTACGGACCAGGCATAAAACACCATTAACCTTTCAGCAGCTAGTCTTCAACCCATCTAAAATTCCACTTTCCTGGACTATACCACTTCAGCTTCCAAATGAAACCTCTCTGGGAGACACTGACAAAAGCACTACTGAATTCAAGAGATCTACTTCTTTCCCTCACCCCTGCAACCAGTCGTTTAAGCCAAAGCAGCAGTAAGGCAAGCCAAGCACAATTTGCCCTTGCTAAATCCGTGCAGGCAATTTCTGGTTGTCCTCTTGTTCTTGATGTGTTTGGAACTAAGAATATACTCCATGACCTTTCCAGGCCAAGAGATGAAGCTATGCAGCCCACAGTTAGCCAGATGCTTCTCCTTGTCCTTCTTAGAGACTGATAACACATCAGGCTTTTCTCTTTCACTGAGGACCTTCCCCAGGTGCAGGCTTTCTGTAGTGGTCTCACATCTTCCACCTCTTTTAGTACCCTTAGCAGCTCCCATCTGATCCCACTTTTCTGGATATATCCAGCTTCTTTAAGGGCCCACTAACTTGTTGCTTTCCAGATATTGGCTGTTCAAAAAAAAATGCTGGCAAATAAATAGGCAGGGGAACAGGCATTTCCCTGAGGCCAATAAAGCATTTAGTGCCTCTGTACCATTATATACTGGCTGGTTTCTTCTATTCAGTGAATTTACACCTTTCCCAGACTTCCCTTTGCTAGCAATCAACTTTAAGAATCCCTCCTTGTTACTTAAGCTTGTTTTGGTTCTCCTTTTTGCATTATGCCTTTTTGAATTTTAGTTCCCAAAGCAGTTCCTTGTCAAGGGGGTCTTATTTAAAAGTCCCTAATCTTCTTGTGTAATAGGATTATTTTTTCCTGAGCTCTCAGTAAGTTTTCACATCTCACATGGGAGCACTGAGGAGCCTGCCACTCAGACACCTGTCCTTCTTCCCTCTGCCCCCAGAGCCCTGCAGTCACCTTCAATCTGCTGAAAGCTTTTCCTGGCCACTTCACCAATGCCTGTCTAGATGAGTTGCCAAGAAAGCAGTCAGAAAGCCAGGTAAGCTGTGACAGCCTCTCCATAACACCATGGATCCAGGCTCCAGGCAAGCAGCAGCCCTCCCCAGATGACTGATCTGGCTGGCAAACACCATGCCTTGTCCCACAGTGGGTGAAGTCACAAACCACTAGCACTTGTCACGGCATCTTCATAGGACGGATGGGTTTGAATCCGTGTGGAGAGGTGTCCAGCCTGTTCCCCAGTAGCAGAGCTATCCACTCTCCTCTGCCCATGAAGCCGAGGCAAACAGCCACAAACAGTGCTTCAGCCTTCTGTGTGCATCTGCCAGCCTCCCCCCAGCCCAAGTCTTAGAAACTGGTAGGGGTCACCCACCAAGGTTAATTTGATCTGATAACTGGGAGGGAGAGAGAGAGTGTGAGCACTGCAACCTGGGGCTAATCCAGCCCCGCATGGGCACCAGCTGCTCAGCCACATGGCAGCTGCCTGGGGCCACAGGCAAGTGCCCACTGCCCCTCTGATTCCCGAGCAGGTCAGAGACAAGTGCTGGGGAAGGGATCATAGGTCCTCCTGGCTAAAGGCTGCGGTACACTATTTTAGGACCACTGAGATCACCACCCATCTGGCCAGCTTGAAAGACATTTGACAAGGAGTTAAAATGTGTGACAGGCACAGAAACAGGAAGCAAAATTATATAAGCTTTTTTTTCCCCTTTGGAAACCAGGCTAAGTCACCCCTACATATGCACACATCCTCCATATCAGCAAACTAGTTTAACCAAATCTCAGTTTCCAGTCCATGCATTTATTTCATTCTCCAACATGAATATCATCCTGAATTCCTTCTCTATTCCTGCTTGGCACTGTTGAGACCATATAGTCAAAACATGCTCTTTTTGTTTCCACATGATGGAGGAAAGATACTGGGTGTCACAGCACACTATCTGCTTTAACCTCCTTCTTCCAAAATGCTGCTATAAAAAGAATCAGAATTTGTTTCATGCCTAAAAACAGAAGATGAAGCAGGTGCTAAAAATCTTAGCCTTTCTTTTGGGACAGTTTTATCTATTACTAAGTTCCATCAAGAGATAACATAAATTGCTTAACAGCATTAAAAAGATATTGCAGATTTGCAATGATAAAGCCTTGCAGATTGTAGTGTACTTTCCCCACATTATAAAGATTACAAAAATTCATTTCATACAACTCACTAACAAGCCTAAATGGTTTGACAGCCATTGTTTGGAAAATTAACACCTGCCACATCAGTTAAAGTGGATTTAATCCAAGATATAACTTAAAGTAAAATGAAGAACAAAAATTAAAAAGAAAAAAGCTATATTTAAATCTACTGATTTACATTTTAGCTATAATTTAACAGAAACAAATCTAACACAGACATTAGTGGGATTTAGGCATCTGATGCAATACAAGCAAGTTATATTGATTTCCCCCCCCTCCATCAGCTGTGATTCAGATAATGGAAAGAAAACACAAAACAATATTAATAGAAACAAAAATGAAAGTCTGCAGGTTGAAGTCAGGTTGCTCCATGCAATCCTTCTCAAAAATAAAATTCAAGAACCACTAATTACTTTTTCCTTCAGTACTCATTATCACATGTCATGTTTGCTGAAGTCCTAGCTAATCTCTGAAGGCTCAGGGTCATAAATTCTGACATGTTGGTTATTGTGAGTCGATGACTGAAACTTACTTTTACTAGATACCACAAAGCTAACTAACTGCAATCAGATACTTCCTTCAAAGTCACAACAAAAGGCCTTTCTGTTGCTGAAGCCAGAAAATAATCTTATGAGGGATGGAAGGCAATAGTAGAGCTTTATTTAATGCACTACGGTGTGAGGGGGGAGAACATAAACCAACCTGTCATTTCCTGAGAACTGGACATAAAACATGTTATCCTTGACAAGTCCAGTTGTCAAACTGCAGCTCAACATTCAGTTCCAGAAAATGTCAAATTGCCTGTCCTAAAGCAATGGTAACTAACTTGAAGCTGCAAGTCCAGTACCAGCTCACTCAAGCCATAGTAACACTTGAGATGTAAGCATGAAACTTAATTGTCTGGATTGCAGAAGACAGGCATTTAAAGAAGGGATGGGCAAATCTGTCTTTCAGGCCCACTTTACTGAGTGGAGTGGAGGTTAGCTTAAATTGAATCTACTGTAAAAATAATGAAATAAATGATTGCTGTCTTCTTTAGAAAGGGAATTGACTTCTACAGATTAATAGGCAGAAAATTTCTAAACAATAAGGCTTTATCACTAACATTCCCCCTACCCTCTAGAGAAGAAAGCCTCCAAATGGAACATTTCTGGCAGGTGAATTGAAGTAAATTAGGCTATATTCTTTTCAACTCTATCCTAAAACAGGATACAAAACAACAACAAAAAAACAAATAACTCCTCCAATAAAACAAAAAAAAAAACAAAACAAAAAAAAACCCAACAAAAAAAAACCAAAACAAAAAAAAAAAAAAAACACAACAAACCTACAACCAAAAAAAACCCCAAAAAACATAAAACCAAAACCCAAAACAAAATTTAAAAACCACCAAAAAAGCCCCACACAAATCAACAGATGCAAACTCTACAAGTAAACATGACAAATGTTATCCCTTCATTCTGGAAGTACACAAGCAGTTTTGGAAGTCAAGATAACCACAACCGCTTGTTGTTGTTGTGAGACAGGACCTGGGGAAGTATTTCTTCAAACTCCAACTCAAACTAAGGAATATTGCAGTGCTTATGCAGAAACTCAGTCCTCTCCCATCAAGAAGAAAGTCCTCCTTCTATCTTTCTTGGACTACTCCCACAGAGATGTAATTTGGAGAAAAGCAGGCAGCACTGGAGTCCTAGTGATTGTATACCTGCATCTGTAACATCACAACACACCAACAGAAAATACTGCAAATCATAATTTAAAAAAACCAAACCCTTCACTCTTTAAAGGCACTTTAAAGTTGCACTGCTAGCACTACTAAACTCACACTAGCTGCCATCTAGATATTTTACTATTACACTAAGAACAGGTGATCCAAACTCTTCCACACCTCCAGCATTTCAGGCTTTCACCAGCCATAGGAAATGCAATCACAATCTGTCCCTATGGATGCTGTAAGGACTTCTCCACTCAGTGGCATTTTGGATTTCCACATAAGGAGAGGTATTCATGTGGATATAAAGGAATAACTAAGTACTTTACACAAAGAGTGCTGCCTCAGTATGAATGTTGGGGACTGGCTTACAGGAAGAGTACCACTCCCCCAAAAAAAGCAGTAGAGGTGATGTATTTTAAGCATCACCATTCCTATTTCACCAACCATTGTATTTCTTCTAGTCTACTTAAGTTCATGGTAGAATGAATAAGTGATTTAATATTATGAATCATAAGTGGTTGCTAGGATTGTTAAGACTACCTTTTGTCACAAGGTCTTTAGAAGATTTTTAGAGGAGATGAGGAGATGTCAAGCAGGCAGGTAGACTTTTTTTCCCAGATAACAGAAATATTAATTAAATCAATCTTAGAGGAAAAGGAAATAACTGCCACTTTCCTATGTAAATATCACTGTGTTCAAATTCCACTGTTCCCCCAGATAAGGATACAGGTTTTATAGAAAAAGTAAAAAAAAAAAAAACAAAACCCCGAACTGATGCTAAACTTTGGATTTCTAAAACTTATCCATTTTTCAAAATATATTATTTTTAAACTGTTATATTTGTTTCCACTTCTGGAGTTTGCTTTTATAACTTTAATTTCAATAGCATAAATGTTCTTTTCTAATCAATTCTTGCCTATCAATAAAGATCAGAATCACAGACTCCAGGTCTGTAAATTCCTCTCCATGTGCAACACCATAGTCATGATAGCCTCCAAGAGTTTAAGCTGCTTTCCCTCACTACGCTTCAAAGCTTTGGACATGAAGAAGTAAGCATGGCAAAATCTGCCTGGTGAGGAGCAAGAGAAGATGGAGATGCCAACACAGCCCCTCTGAACAGCAAAGGCATATTAAGATACTGAAAGATGATGATATCCAGCTTTAAACAATCCAACCAGCAAGAGACAATCAGACTTTCAACACCATTTATGGAACCATTTTGGTTTTGCCCAATACAGTAGTTTAGATTTTGACCTTCTGAAATACTGAGGGTTTTGATTCCTCTGTGCTGTTTGCTAGGACACAGGCTAAACGGAAGGGGAAAAACTATGGTTATCTAGACTTTTTCATTTGTTATTCCTCCCAAATTCTTTATGCCCTGCAGACGCCTTCCCTTTTCCCAGAACTTTCCTCTTTAAGATTCTTCTACTCAAGCTTCATTCTGTATCAACTTCTGGTGCCTCTCCAGCCCCCAGAGACATGACAGAAAGAGCAAACACTGAGCTCCCTCCTTCCCACACACAAAAACCTAAGGCATCACATGAATCCTGTGGCCTGTCCCTCCCAGCTATTTTTCTCTTCTGCCAGTGCCACAGCTGTGGCGCCAACACCTGGTTTGTGTGCGTGTCTCACCACGGGCAGCTAAGCTGGCACAGAAAGATGCCATTTCACCAGGAGAAAGGATCACGCAGAGACTCCAAGGCTGCAACTAACTCCATCTCACACTCCTCCCTGACAGCCTCCCACTCGCACCCGAAACCTGGCGCTCTGCTGACCTGTTTCCCCATCTGAGGGGGCTGCTTTTACAACCAAATCACAACAACACTGCCCACAAATGTGCAGAGAACAAACACCACGTGGGCCTACGTGTGTCTCTAGTAAGCTCCTCCCAGGCCGCTGAGAGCTAGCAAGCAGAATTCTGAGTCATGCTTTTTGGGTCAGAGCTCAAAAAGTTTTGGCTGTTTTGACACAACAGGGCTACAATGTACTGCTTGGAGTCCCTGAAAAAACATGGCACAGGTGTGCTCACTGCTGGTCTGCACTACAACCCCTCTGGGGCAGAGCCAGCACAGCAAAGGACAGTTCTTGATCTGAAGACAATGACAGGCCTGCTTTAGATACAGCAAAAAGCCCTCCATGTTAAAAAAAAACCCAAACAAGCAAAACAACAACAAAACCCAAAACAAATCAAACTCCTCAAAAAACTCTCCATCCAACAAACAAAAAACCCAAACCTCTTAATGTTTCTGAAACAATGATACAGAGCATGCATTTTCTTAAAGATCTTAAAGAGGAATCTAATTAGTGAACTGGAGCATAAAGTCAAAATGCAAGCCAATGTCTGCAGCACTGAAGAATGAGAAATGCATAATTAGTGGCTATCCTCACAGTCTGAAGCCAAAGATCTGTTATTGTGTAATGGCACCACTGTCAGTAGTTTCCAACTAAACAGAGGCAGAACTGCAACAGCAGCCTTCAAACTGAGTAGATGTGACTGCAGATTCAGGGTATGCACTCAGAAAGGTGATGCAATCTAGACTTAGACATTGACATCTCTGAACGCTTGGAGCAAGACGTGTTGTACAAATACAGAAATGAAGCTGTGGATGTAAACGTTAAGACAGACATTCATAGGCAAAATTAAATTAAGCCCCACAAGGCCTATAAGGTTAAAAATTTCATCAGATATTTGATTTTGAACTACATTTATGACAAGAGATAAATGACAAAGTATGTAAATTACTTCAGCCACCTGCCAGGCAGGGAAATTTGCTGCAGGGAACAAACAGGTAGTAAATAAATAAATTAAGAATATGTTACCAGGCTTTGAGAGGAAGGGCTACAAGGAAATGGACTCTTTTCCCTCCAGCAGAGGTCACAGCAGTCAGTAGGAATTATTAGCATCATTCTCATAACACGCAAACAAGCCAAGCTGCCAAATAGCTACGCTGCAATAGTATTTCAAATCCTGAAGAAAATTTCTCTTCAGAAAAGGAAATTGAGCTCCTTCAAGAAACTACACTAGTCATTTCATCTCTCATTATATATATTTTCCTTGTTGGCACATCTAGTCTCAAAAGACCTCTGACAACCCTACAGTTTGATGCACAGCTTTTCATTGTAGTGAAAGACACCAGCATAAAACGATAGCTTCCTAGAAATTGTAGCCTGTTTTTTTTTCCCTTCTGGCAAAATTGAAATTCCATAATCATGGCAAATTCATTAATAGAGAAGTTACAAATGGAGTGCATGGATGCCTGAAGATTTAACATCTGTGAGTATCTTTTCCAACTGATCAAATGCCTGAGCTCACAACTCCCAAAGAGACTGCTAGTTCCTACTCTCATTTCTGACCACAGAAATTCCCACAAAGTAAAATAAGGCACATTTTTATTTTCGTTTGTCCATATAACAAAGACTTACCCTGATGAATTATGTCATTATAATCAGTTTTGAAATGGATGGTAGTTGAAAAAACTGATCTTTGAAGAGCATGCAAAATGCTGATTTTCTAAGGAGAAACCTCTGCGTCTGTTTTTCTCAAATAACAGCTTTATTCAATCTATGAAACACTACAATTTACTATGAAGGACACCTAGACCCAGACACCTTTTGTTTAAGTTGTTCATGTGTTTTTTGACAAATAAAAAACCCAACTAAATCCACCAGGTAAACCAGATTATACCAAACCTGGTTTCCTCCTCTTGCTGGAGGAACTATTTGCACACCTGAATGTGGAACACACTAAATATCTGCCTGCTTCAGCTGGGAACACTACAGAGCCTAACCCCCAAATAAATAGGGGAGCTAGGTGGTTCCCCCACTATCTATTTCATATCTATTGTTTCAACATATTTAATTGTAGCACCAAGGTTTTTCAGAAGACAATATACATTTAGGATATACATTTTGGCAATATACATGTAGGATATACATTTTGGGAGGAAGTAGGAAGAAACAGTACCTAGTCACTTGCATTGGCATAGGTTGTAAATCTGCTGCTATAAAGGCTGCAGAAAATGAACAGCTCCTTGGACTGGAATGACGAAGAACATAAATTCTTCTAAGAATATTTTCCCCATACATACACCCTGTAGTGACAGAGATGTAACATCTATCAGCAAATATCAAAATTTTACCTTTTTCTTTGTTTTATCTTTTTTTTTTGCTTTTTACAGCAAGGAGGCCATTTGGTCCATTAGTATATTTGGAATTGTAGACTATAATATTCCTTTCTCCTAAGCATCCATGTGATCAGCTAGTTGCTGCTTTCCAGTTGCTGCTTTCCGGTGAGAAATTATTAAATAAGCAGATTACCTCATCTGTCCTCTTCTCACCACCAGAGGCACCATGGCCACCCAACTGCCTCAGCTGCAAAGTTGCACAACTGTTTGCATCAAAGACCATCACCATCTATTCTTTTGTCCAGGAGACATTCAGTAACATACCTGTTCAGGTCACACCCTGCACATTAGCTTCACCTCTGACTACCTCCCCTGTCAGGCCACCAGCTGGCAGAGGCTTGTGAGCAAACTGGGAATTAAAAGGACAGACCAGATGTCAGAGGGAGCAACTGCTTAGTGAGAGCACCAGTGTGGTAGCAAGAGCCATTTCACAGAAATCTTAATTTCAATGACACATGGCCATAAGCTCCAGGCATGTTGCATGAAGCAGGGATAAAATCTCTAGCTATGCTGCAAGATCAAGAGGTAGAGGGCTATGTTCTATGTGACAGCACACTACGTTTTCCTTTTAACAGTATTTGAGATGTTTTTTTCTTTTCCCCCTTCAAATCTGGATGCTCACAGTTCTAGCAGCACAGGAAGCACATCCCAGTGTGTAATATCTTCCCCACAGTCTGTTCTCCCCTCAGGAACCAGGGCTCTCATCTTTGCCTACACAGCTGGCTCTCCATGTCCCTGAGGAGCAGGGAGAAACACTTCTCACCTTCCTTGCCCTCTACTTACTCTGCAGGTCCCTCTGATAGCTCTAGCAGCCACATCCCTGTCAAACAATGCTTAAGAGGTTGACATTTGACTTTTGGCCAGGAGGTTCACTGTTCAAGCAGCTGTTCCCATCTTTGGGGAGAAAGCAGGCACTGGGTAGAAACCATTTGCATTTCTGCTTCTGAAGTACCATCAGTAAGGGCACACTGGTAAGGCATAGAGCAGTTTCAAGAATATGCTCAATGCTCTGTAACTGAAGAAAAAAACATATATTTATAACAAAATTATAAAATAAAAAGAAAAAAATAGGTGTGTCATAAAAATGTTTCACAAGATGCGAGTTATCACTAAAGAACGGATTGCAGAGATGTTACATTCTTATGAAATCCAATGTGATTCTGAAGAGCTTCATTGTTTTGGAACCTCTTTGAAAACCAAATCAATTTATACAAAAATATTACCCAATTACACTTGCTGCTGCTGACTCCAACTGCTAGGGAAATGTGAACATATATAAGTGTGAAGTGATCTGGTCTCAGACAGAAAACGATGGAAACTTATTTATTTGAACTAAGAGGGCCACAAAGATGCACCTCATTTACTGAAGAGGCAACCAATGATCACAAGCAAATTCAGAAGTACTAAAAGTTTATGTGAAAACAGAGGGAAC
>JAYDZK010000001.1:96542604-96559586 GCA_034509185.1 Euphonia xanthogaster | reverse complement strand
CAGCCCAGTCAAATGCACTGCCACCTCTTACTATACCACTTCTCTTAGCAAACACCCTCTAAACCAACCACAACTGACCTCAGCCAAGGTTCCTCTTCAGAAGCCTGACACAGATATGCCCTTTCTGCAGCCCTACTTCCAGCATCCCCACAGATTCACCACTCCCCTCCCTTTCCTTCCCTATGCTTGTGCTTGTTAAACAGACAATGAATTTTAAACTCCTTAAGGATTTTTTTTTTAAATAACCCAGGTTTTCAATGCTGTCAAACACTCTCAGACACACTGGCAATATGAAAAAGGATGCTACAGACAGCCTCAGAAAAAAAAGAATATAATAAATTTAATAAATAATTAAAAATTTTATGCCATTTTTTCCCCACTTGATCTCATATCTGCACAGTTCCACTGCACTGTTTCCTATCTCTTCTGAAGTCCAAGCAAACCCAAAGAGAGCAGCAAAAAGAGCTCTTAGAAACCTGAAATGCTTCTCATATATTTCACTTGAACGTTGCCCTCAGAGGCCCTGTGGGAGGTATTCAGAAAAGCAATCTTCGGTTTAGTGATGCTTGTCCCCTTCAGCTTGATCTATTGCTGACACAGGAAAAGTGACTCTCCCAAGGAGTGGGATGCAGAAACTGGAATGTCTCTTGGGCAGTGAACTGCCTTTTGGAGCCATTTTCTCTCCCCTGACCATGAGAAGAGCATGGAAAATATTCTTTGGAGGATTTTACGTGCATTACCATCACTGAAGACCCTTCTTAGCTACTGCTACAGATGACTCCTCACTTACATTTCTAGCCACATTCTCCTACACCTCCCTACCTAAATCCATCACTCAGCTGTTGCTCTCTAAATATAGCATGCTAACAACTATGAAAGGTGTCTCTAAATATATTTAGTTTACCTAAATGATACTTACTCATCAGTGCCACGTGCAAGTCTGCTGTTACTGGATAGCTTGCTACTAACAGAAAAATAAGGAACCTTTTCATAATGCAGTTAAGTTACAGAGGAGACAGGTAAACATAAATATAATTAAGATTAGTTTGTGACAGAATCTGTCACTGAGCATCTTAAATGGAGACTCTTCAGTGAAGCTTAGCAGCTCTTGTAAGCAAGATGCAGAGTATTATAGTGTGCTTTTAAAATTATGTCATGAACTCACTAGCCTGTAAGAGAAAGTATGTATAAATCTACTATCAAACTCTATTCCATCTATTAAGTCATTAGCACCCTTCCCCATAGTGCAGAATTTACTCCAGAAATTACTCCAAAAGAAGTCCAGGTTCATAGAACACAGCAGCAAGTATCACGTGTAAGCCCCTGGACAAGCTGGATGAATTCCCACTGCATTCATTCCCTGTAGAATAACACACTTTCAAGCTGGATCTGAGAGCTCTCTCACAGTCATGTGTCAGTGCCAGAAAGAAGCACATTAAACGACTGTAAAGCTAAAAATAAAAGTCCTTTAAATAACACAGAGCTAATGAATTGCTGCAAGTATCATGAAGTAGAAAGACCAGCCAGCCACTGATTTACATGAGAGCACCACAAGGACTGAGAGCAGTAAGAACACAGCATGCAGACCTGAAAAAGAAGTGCTGTTTAGAAGTTTCTTCATTTAGCCATTTGAAAGGAATAACAAACCCCACTTATAAGTAGGAAGACCTGTATGTTCTGACACTGCCTTCCCCACACACCACTCAGAACTAAGTGCCATTTCTAACCTTGATGGAAAGGTGAAATTTCATTGCTGAAAACAGTAAAGGTGGAAGTTTACTGAGTGCTTTGAGACAAACAATGAAATGCATAATTTATTCTAATCTTTCTTCTGAAATATCCTAAGAAGTCTGTAGATCCTGTCTCCTCCTCCTCCATGTGAGGAGTGACAACCTTCCCATGAGAACTCCTCTCTAGCCTTAGTAAAACCAGCTTACACCATGTCTTTTAACAATAAATTTAAATTTCCAACTCACAACAGCAAGTTCTGTGCCTTTACTTTCCATAATGCCACACTTCAACCCCTATTTTTCAGATTTTTCAATAGCACAATTAAAAAAAATTCAGTTTCTTCCTGCTAGAAGAACTGCAAAGAACTCACACAGAAATTTCCTTTAATTCTCCCTAAATAAAGGGAAGACTAAAAGAACTCTCCAGCTTGGAGTGAGTTTTTGAAAACTTCACATGGCCTACCAAAATATACTATAAATGCCATACACAGGCTTAAAATTTAAACTGGAAAGAATATGTAAGGGAACTGCTGATCTTTAGGCAGCAAGGAGAATACCACAATGTGGCATTCACATTCTCTGAACAGAGAGAGACATAATTCTCTCTCCCTGGATTTTTCCTAGAGAAACACAGAGAAAAGAAGAGAAACAATTCTTATCTCTATTCTCTACTCCTGTTATTTTACACATGTGAAATGTGTTAGGAAAATTATTTATCTTAAAGAAGTTCTTAATTAGATTCTGGTAACAGTTGTTTATATTAATTAGCCTATTAAGTCAAAGCTGTGTTCCAGCTATCTAGAGACAGTCATGAGTTTTCTTAAGTATGTATCTGTGTATAGTATAGTATAATATCTCTTTAGTATAATTATAACATATTATAGTTTTAATAAAACAATTATTCAGTCTTCTGAATCAATAGATACCAATCATTCCCTGCATCAGGGGCATATGAATACTATACCACAATCAGATTGTACTCTGCTGCCAGAACCCAGCACAGCACAGTCCCTCCCTACTCCTACCACCCCTTTACATTGTTACAATAAAATGAACATGACAGAGGTGAACCGGTGGAGAAAAGAGAGCCTGAGCCCAGGAGGTTGGCAAAAGAGATATTTAGACCAACTTTGTGCAAGACCACAGTTTGCCTGCCTTTGTTAAATCAGCACACGACTTCATGTATCTGTCTCACAAAACCTATCAGCTTAACACTTCGCTCAGAAAAGAAAATATTTAGAGTAAATACTGCAACTCTCAGCTATGGTCTTGACCCCACACCAGTCACAGTATAGGGTGTGTTTATCAATAACTTTATAGTCATTTTTTAGGCATATAGTTCATGGCTAGGCAAGGGGACAGACATATCCTACTGCTCCCAAAAAGAAACTGGAAAAATTGTTAGAGGTACCCATGATATTCAAGCTTTACTGCAACTAATGACTTTAGGAGCTGGCGTTAACACGGTCAATGTTTTGTTCTGGTTTATAATGTCTCTAAACAAAAGAGGTTGCAGTCACTGAACATCCTTGGTCTTGCATCAGTAGCTATAGAAAAAACTGGGCTATGGAAATCACACATCTGGACCTGCCTTGTGAGGGAGAACTACTCAACCCTAACCAGGTTTCTTCATTGTCAAGGTCCCCTTTAGGCAACAACACCACAATTTGAGAAAACACCACAATTTGTGACATGATTTTTGCTTTCTCTTTTTCTTTGCAAACACATGACACGAGCAGACCTGAGCATCATCTCCAAAGAGCCCAGCTGCAGCTGTTATTCACACATCATACTAAGACATAATTTCACTTGTGCAAAAAGGGGTAAGAGTAGGGGTTTTCTACAGCTAGTGAAGAAGGGCAGCACAGGTCAATCACAGGAGTAACAAGAGCATAAATGTTGTGATTTTAGTCCTTGCCAAGGCTGGATGTTCGTGTTTCCAGAAGGCAAGCATGAACACCTGCAAGGATAGCAAACACCACACTGGCAAGCTTCCTGCACCATGTGGCTCAGCTGTCCCATTCCATGTGCTCTAAATTAGTTTGAATAGAGAAGCAATGAGGTTTGGAGATTTTGTTGTTTTTGCTTGTGATAAATAAAATAATATTCAAGACTCTTGTCTTCAGGTATTATTTTTCCAGACACCCACTTAAAAAAAAAATAGTACTAAGTTAAAAAAAAAAAAAAAACCCACCAAAAAAAAAAAAACCACAACCAAAACAAATAAATACCAAACAAATAAAAATCATGGAGTGTTACTCTATAATTTCTCTACAATCATAAAATTTCCAGGAACAAATCATAGTTATTACCTTGAAGCAATGCTACCCTGGGCTTGCCTCACCCCCGACACCATCCCAGTCTTTTCCCAATTAGCCAGGAGGCTGCCAGCTACCAAGGCAAGAGAGGTCAGAGTTTAGTTTCTATACTGAAAGAAAGCATACATGCATAAATATAGGCATAGGATGATCTACAATTGTGAGTTTGTATTTACAAGCAAGGGCTGTAGAGCCTGGGCAAGCACATCTAACACACCAGAAATGGGGTTTTTTTACAGCCACTGTGCAGACAACCATATTTTAGATTAAAATAGCCAACTGTAAGAAAAACCCTATAGAATTTGTGGAAACATGAACGGCTTACTAGTTGTCACCCTGTAACAAACAGGTCCTAAATTAAATCAAAAAAAGTGAGAGAAATTCTTCTGTTTTCCAGATTCTTAGTTGACTTTTGACAGAATTTCATTCACCAAAAAAAAAAAAAGAGCAGACAAAAACTTGTTTCTCATCTACTTCTCATGGGCAGGCAGCTCTTTTTGTTTCCAAGCACAAAAATATCAGAAGAGAAAACCAAAACACTTTTCTGGAAATCAGAAAGCTCAGTAAAGGAATTCAGTGCTCAGATTTCAATAGCCAATTTAAAAAACTGCACATTACAGAAGAAAACTGCTCCTTCCAAACTACAGATATGATGTTCTCCTGTACTTCTCACCCAAATTCTTGTCACACATCCCATGCTCTGTACTTTGAAAATGTAATAGGCATGAGTCCAAATTGAAACTTGTTCAGAGCTAAGAATTATTTGTCTTCCAATGCACTTTCATGTAGTCTCAGTTAAGAATAAGTTCTAGGATACACTACTAAAATTGTTATTGAAATTAAACTTCTCCTGGAAATTGCCATGGAACTTTTTCTTTTTTCCCCTCTCGCATTCAATAACATTTTGGAATATTTCTTCTTAAACAATAATTATAACAAACAGTAATAATTCTGTCAAAGTTGAAAAACAAAACTCACATAAAGTTTGAAGCCAAGCTGGAAAGTTGTAAAACCAGCTTTAGTGTCTTCATATACATTTTTTGAGTGTTTCCAGCAAGCTGACTACTCAAACTCTGGTTCAGCCATCTATGTTTTCTGCAAGTTCTCCCTTTCAGTTTTCATGTTTCAAAACAAAATACCTAAGAATAGATGCAAAATGCTTACAGAAAGAAGTTATAACCAGCATAAATATCACTACAGTTATAAATTTTCAATCAAAAATAATGAAAAATACCATAATGTAAAGGTGTTATCCTGTCCACAGGCAAAGCTATAGACAAGGCAAGCCATAGGCAAGCTTTGCTCCCATGTTTCATCAAGTTTTCTTTTGGTGGCATTGCTGAAATGGGACCCCAGGACGCTCCAGCTGCTAACAGGCATATTTTTATTATATTCTACAAAGACATTCATGTGCATGGATGGACAAGAACAAGCCATGTCAGACTCTGTACACTGAAAAATAATCCAGTAAAAAAAAGCTGGAAGCAATGTTTTGCCATGTTACACACTATGTCCTTATTTTCACATCACAAATGGAACCTGCCCTTCTTCATAAGATACAACAGCACACAGAAAAATGTTTTTTTCTTTCTCTCACTCACATCAATCTCTCCCCATGTAAAAAAGTCTTTTTGCTTGTGTTTTTAAGTACCAGTCACCATTATTAATGGCCCAGAGCTAACCAAAGAGATGCATCAGCAAATATTGCTGTTCCCACTACTGGGAAAGTCCATCTTCCATCACATTCTGCAGAGTCTATCAAAAATTCACATTTCCATCAGCAAGTAGTTTACAAAAGACAAAACAAAGCAAGTACACATCTCATGTCATGTCAAAGGAACTGACCTTCAGCCCTACATTACTGCTTCTGCAAAGGACCCGAATTCCTTACAACACCAGACAGCTGCTTTCTCACCTCTCTCAGTGAAGCCTCCAGAGGCTAATTATCTCAACTACATGTTTGTCAATACAGCTTTTAAAACTCTACATAATGCATCAGGTTCACAGAAGGAGACCTGTAATTCTTGGTGGTCATTGCAGAGCATAGCAGAAGCCTGTTGGGGCTTTAATACACTCAGCCTTTATTCCAGGAAAAGTTCATGCTCCTGAATTTGAGAGCTGGAACCCTACTCCGTGAAGTCTGGAAACCATCCAGCAGTGGGATAGGAATAGAGCTGATGAATTTCTTTTTTTCTTTTTTTTTTTTCTCAGCACTTTGTTAAATGAACTCTATTTCAGTTTGTAAAATTACTGTGCTCAATCTTTATAAAGAAATGTTCTGCATTGTAGATTTGTTATGGTTCAGCACTTTGGCTCAGATCAGAAATAAAATACAACCACAGTAAACAACTGCACTTTAGCTCTGCCAGACAGCTATGAGCTATAGCTCATCACTACAAAATTAAATAATTTTTAAAAAACAAACAAACAAAAATACCCACCAAAAAAAGGACAAACAAAAAATCAAAAACAAACCAAAAAAACCCAACAAAACAAAACAAAAAAAACCCTATTTACCTCTAGAGAAGACTTTTCTTCACAGATTAGGTACTTAAAACTTGAGGGACAAAAATAATTCCCAGAACCAACAACAGCACAGATCTGTGTTTGTGTATATGCACATAAATATATAAAATTAACCCTGAGATACTTATTGATCTCTGAAAAAGCTGTATTTTGCTCCCAAAAACCCATGTGAAAGTTAGAACCTATTTTCTTTTCTGAAATGGAAATGCACCAGAAGTCAGACAAAACACAACTCACAAACAATACACAAGTTTCAGTCACAAATGCATATTGGCTTCCTCTGGTAATGCCACCAGCCTTTACAGAGAAACCATTCTTGGGATTCATTATTTTCTTTCTCATTTAGCATTTTCTGTCTCTGCATCTCTCTGCTTTAATAGATTAGTAAGCTCCCTAACTGCGTTTCCTTGAATCCATTATCCTTCTCATATGCAATTTTATTTCACATGAAGTCCATGGAAAATAGGAGCAGAACAGCTGGCTGTTGTTTCTACATCAAAGTCAACACCATGGCTTTAGTCCATCCCTTGAAGGAGGCAATGAGCACCAAACTCACCTTGTATATAGCAGCTGCCCAGATGAAAGAAAAGCTTAAGACAAGGGTAATTCAGAAATCAGCTGGAAATCCATAACCTTGTACAAACTACTAATAGTTTTGCAGACTTCCTTTGCAAACCTCAAATAAGTCATTTGAATAGATTTTCAAGAAAAAAGAAAACACTTTGAAGACTTCACAAATTCAACTTTGCAGAACAGTGATTTCTTTGGTGTAATAGCTACCTACTTAGAACAGGAATGGCTACAAGACTAAGAAATGCCAGTTTCCACTTTCATCATTTTCATGTATTGCCTATTACTGCCTTCTAGTATTCCAGTAAAGGGGTTTCAGTCCAAAACATTGATATATGTACTCTACAAGGCCCAGGAGCATATCAGTAATGATATACGCACTAGTATGGTGCCACTTTAATTCAGAACAGAATTATGTACAGCATTTGTTTTCTGAGCACAGCATCCACTCAGCATTAATTTTCCAGTTACCAAGATGGAAGGAAAAAACCCAAAACAAACAAGCCCATCACTATGTCATCCTTAGACTATAATTATATATATATTTTTTTTCCCCCAATTATTAAATTAGGAGCCAGGTAACAATTTCCACATACTACTATCAAACTATGAAACCACTGAAAGCGACTCCACCATGAAACAGCATTCAAAAAAAGCTCTGAAAAAACATGAGAAGTCTGATAACTAAGATAGGTAAAATTTTCACTCCTTGGCCTCATATTATACATTTGAAATACAGCTAACCTAGAGTGTATCATACACAAAACACTTTGCAAAACCTAAAAGACTGTCAACCCAGAACAACTTAGAGCAGTTTAGCTTGACAAAGCACTTTCACATCAACTGCATGTTTCCCCACATCACCTCTGCATTGCCTACACTTTCATGAAGTTGGAAATACCATCTCTAAGTGGCACCGAGCCCCTGAAGTGCAATGAGGTGCTCTAGTGAGCACACAGAGCTGTAAGTGTTACAGCTCAAATCACAAGGGACTGGAGAAGGTGATACAAGATGATTTTACCACGCTCCACCATGGCTGGACCCTCTCTGCACCCACCTCAGTGGAATCCATGATCTGTATGGATTGCCCCAGCCAGAAGGGGGTTCTCTGCTTCTGGCCAGCTGCTGACCACTGGCTATTGAAGCAGAAGGGCTACACACCATTGGTGCCCACCAGTGCCATAGAGCCAGAGATTACAGTGCTCTCATGCTGTTCACAGCCCCAAGAGCACCTGTTCAGCATTCCTGAAGCAATTTAACTGTCATCAGTACTTGAAGAAGTTTTTATTTTCAATTAATAGAAAAAATATGCTAAAAACTCTTGAAAATCTTTCTAAAATGGAAGATGGGTATTAATTATCATGAACCAAAGATTATATTACTATATTAACCTTCATGATCATATTATAGAATCACAGAATAATAAATCCAGTACTGCTGAGCCCACCACTAAAAAACATTCCCAAGCGCCACATCTACAGGTCTTTGAAATACCTCCAGGGGTGGTGATTACAGGCATTTTCCATTATATAGTTTCACTAAAACTGAGAAATCAAACTTGTGTGGCACCACAAACACACACAAATTTTCCATTAAATGCTGTTTCTCTTACAACAAAAAATTTTCTTTTTTTTCTCTTTTTCTTTTTATTTAGTATTTGATATCAGGCGCTAAAATTATTTCTTTCTATTTAGGGTATATGGCATCTCTTTTTTGTTTCTGAAACAATACAGCCAGCTCCTGAAATTCAGAAACAGTTTTCTCAGCAGACAATAGAGAATCCTACAGACTGCAGCTAAGATGGTCAACAGGCAGAAGTTTATCCAATTCTTCTTTAGAAACCAAAGATTTATTTTTCTACAAAGATATTTTTAAAGTATATGCATAAACACACATGAGAAATGCACTGATTTATTTATGACCTTCCAATTAACTTTATGCCTTTTCCTCCAAGCCCAAAGCTAATCCTTAATATGGAAGTGACATTTACATTTTCTGCATCTTAAATTTTGAGTGGGCAAAAAGCTAGCAAAAAACCTCACAAAAAAACAAGACTGCAAAAGGATTTTCAAAGACTAAGAAAAATATGACGAGACCACCTGACCTGCAGCAAAGACTTTATTGTCCTGTTGCTACTTTCTGCAATGCCTATAGCTTCATCATCCCTTTTCATATTCATAAAGCATTAACTTCAATGAACTGTTTTCATTGGCAAATGACTATTCAGTTTCTTAGAAATTCTATGCAAAAAATACTGAGTCATAATTACCCTTTAATTTCACTCACAGCATTTTCCCCAACAGCTGCAGCATGCCCTTCAATGAAATCTGACTGATGTTTATTGCATATACTCAACCAAATACAAAATCCAGCAGTTTAGTACAACTGCATTCATACAAGGACCTTATACTTTCGTCACAGAGTAATAGCAACATTCCAAATCCAAAGGATTTACAATTCAAATTTGTTCTTCAGTATCTGAAAGGAAGAATTTTTCACCAAAGACCAAAGTTCTTGCACAGAAGTAGCTGTCTTCAGACATTAAGCTACCTCTCTTTCCCTAAAAAATCCTGGAGAGGGATTATCTATGAGAACAGGTGAGCAGAAAGGTAGCTCATGTCCACTTTTCAAGCTGCTCGATCACCAGGAAGGGGTGAGCTTGGTCCTTCCTAGAGCATGAGCACAACTTTGAGTCTCTTCCCTCTCTGTAGCTCTCAGATGGGTGTGAAAATGGCCAAAACCTTCCTGAATTACTACAGCTTGAACTTAAAAAGTAGCCTAAAATACAAAATCTATTAATAATTTCAAATTTTAATAGCTACCTTCTTGAACCAAATTTTAACTAGGAAAAAAAGTGTACATTAGGAATATTCTGTACGTTGCCATTTCTTTTTATTTTCAGAGATATTTGGTTTTTTTCTGAACTAGAACTTCTGAAAACCTCTGAGTTGCTAGGTTTCCCCAACACCACAGTAAAAGAATTTTTCCCCCATCTGCAAAATGAGTAAGCAACCAACTAAATTTAGCAGAAGAGTACTTTTTACCCAAAAGTCTGCCTTTGCATCATTCAGTGGATGTCCATCAGAAGCAGACACAACACTTGTATTTACAATGTAAACATAACAAATGCCAACACTTTCACTTCCTGAGAAAGCACAATACTACAAAACAGACAGATTCCAAGGCATCAGCAGGGAAGTTACACTTTCCCAGAAAACATTAGCTCTGATTTTCTTTCCACCTCTTCTGATGTACCAGTGTACATCTTCCCTGGTACAGCTCAGACATATCCTCCAAGGAATGGCTAATTCTTCTACTGCCATCCTGAAACAACACAGGGATAACCACGCAGCCCCTGTGACATTTCTCCACCATCGAGTGAAAGGCTGCACTCATGCACAGGTGTGATGTAGATTATAACACACCCAGAGAGATTCTTTATGTTCTCTGACAAATAGGAATACTATAAATCTTGATTGAGAACTGCCTGACAGCTCTCCTAGAAACGTTTAAAATATTTAGAAGTGAAAGATGGACATGCAGAGCTGCCAAATGACTGGCTAGTTTTGTAGAACTAGAACCCTCTGAGCTTAGCAGCAGAATCAACTATGCAATGATATTGAAAGCATCCTGTTTACACACAGGAAAATGGGGTGTCATTTCCTTCATCTTTCTTATAGGTAGTCAGAAAAAAGGATTAACTCTAACTTCCTTCCCAGAGCAGTTATGGACTCACCACTGCTGGAGGTGTTCAAGGCCAGGCTGTATGGAGCTCTGAGTAACCTGCTCTGGTGGAAGTTTTCGCTGCCCATGGCAGGGGGGTTGGAAATAGATGATCATTAAGACCTCTTCCAACACAAACCATTATATGATCCTGTAAAACTTGATGTTAAGACTTAATTGCAAAATATTGCTCTAAGGTTAATTAAAATTTTAAATTTCATTCACTGTTTGGATTCTGGACAAGAAGTTAAGGCAGTTCTGCAAGAAAAATAAAACATTTGCCCATGCAAAGCCAAGAACAACAATTCTAGAAAAGGAGCAGGGCTGCAGTGGTGACATGACAACATGTCACTTAGAAGTAAACAAAAGCATTAATCATCAGATTTCAGAAAAGCAAGAAACTATGTTCTGGTACTGAAAGTTAATTAACATTTAAGACAGCATTGGGATTTAACTCCCAGTTTTCAAAAAAAAGAGTTCAAAATGAATTGATTTTAAAATAAAATATTTTTTAAAAAATTCCAACACACAACTCCCGAACACTGACACAACAGCATAAAATTCAGTGCAATCAAAACCTGCCATGTGTATGGGATAGGAAGAAGTTGTTATGGGTTTACCCTGGCTGGGTGCCAGACACCCACCAAAGCTGCCCTATCACTCCTCTCCACAGCTGGACAGGAGAGAGAAAACATAATAAAGGGTTCATGGGTTGAGATAAAGACAGGGAGACATCACTCACCAGATACCATCACAGGCAAAACAGACTTGAATTGGAAATAACTGCATTTCTTACTATCAAAATCAGAGCAGGATAATGAGAAGTAAAACAAATCTGAAAAAAAATTACCTTTCCCCCACCCTTCCTTCCTTCCTTCCCAGCTCTACCTTTACCCCCTGCAGTGGTGCAGGGAGAAATGGAATGGGGGTTACGGTCAGTTCATCACAAGTTGCTCCTGATGATACTCAGGGAAAAGACTTCCCCTTCTCCAGCGTGAGGTTCCTCCCACAGGAAACAGTTCTCCATGAACTGCTCCAATGTGGGTAACACTTCCATACATGTCCATGCAGTCCTTCAGACACAACCTGCTCCAGCATGGGTCCCCCATGGACTCGGAAGTCCTACCTGGAAACCTGCTCCAGTGTGGGCTCCTCTCTCCATGGGTCTCCTACAGGGTCCCTCTCAGGCATCCAGCTTCTCCAGCGTGGGTCTCCTCCACAGGCTGCAGGTGCATCTCTGCATCCCCATGGTCCTCCATGGCCTGCCAGGGCACAGTTGCTTCACCATGGTCTTCACCATGGGCTGCAGGGGAATGTCAATTTTGGTGCCTGGAGCAGCTCCTGCTCCTCCTTCACTGGCCATAATTGCTCCTCTCACATATTCTCACTCTGCTCTTCTCTGGCCACAATTACATCCACGCAGCAACATTTTTTTCCCTTTTTAAATATATTAACACAGAGGCATTACTGTCATTCCTGACTGGCTCAGCCTTGGCCAGCAGTGTGTCCATCTTGGAGCCACCAGGAATTGGCTCTGCCAGACACAGGGAAGCTTCTGGCAGCTTCTCACAGAAACCCCCTGTGTAGCTCCCCTGCTACCAAGACCTGGCCACCCAAACTGAATACAGCTGTCCCACTCAGGAAGGATTTGTCTTTCAGCCTTTTAACAGGTATTGAAAGTGGTGCTAGTCTCAACATGCATCACTTTTTTCCCCCCTCTCAAACACCAGCACATGACAGAGCTGCCTGTCATTTCACACAGTACCAAGCAATAAATACAGTCAAATCCAGAGCATCTGACAACCATGGAGGCAGCAAAGGAATGCCACGGACCACAATAATTCTCTAGGCTTCATGTCATGCCTTTTTCCATCATAGGCCCTTTCACTTGAAATTGATCACACCCAGTGTTTCCAAAATTAGCTGCTGTAACAGACATGGTAGGGTGAGTATTTCAACAAATCCTTGTGGAACCAAGTAAGCTATGTTCTGCTCACATAATATTTTCATTCAAATATAAAATCAAGCCATGTCATCTGGAAAGCTATTAACAGATACATAGGAAACTCACAGGAAGCATTTACCTAGCTCTGGAGCACACCTTACAGTCTTAGGATCCCAGAGTTACTCTGATTTCAAGTGTCACTGCAGTAAATACACACACAGAGCCCAGTGCAAGATTGTTTGTCCTAGTACAAAAAACCAACAACAACAAAACTAAAACAAAAAATTAAAACCAACCAAACAAAAAGCCAACAACAACAAAACAAGCAAATAAACCAAAACAAAAGAAAACCACATTCCAGTACTGAAATGCTTTAGAGGCTGCGTAAGCTTATTGACCTTGTTCACTCCCACTAATGACAGCAGGGCCACCTGGTTTCTACCATTCACCAGAGACCACTAATGCCATCAAGTTGTCCAAGGAAGCAGTTACAGAGCATGTGACTGCTTACAGCCTCTCTACACTAAATCATCCAAACAGAGCCAGTCAACCCCAAGATGAGCTGCATGTGAGTTTGTGGTATTCCTTTAGGAACCTTCAATCCAGAATGTCCATGGAAGAATGTCTAAGCAATCTGAAGGCAGCGCCACTAATACAAACACCATACATGTCTGTTTTGCATAGACAATTCAATACCAGCTCTAGACACACATAATATATATTCATATACATAAATGACATGCATACACACACACATTTTAAAGCAAAACACTGCTATTTTGAGTGTTTTCCTAGCGCAGCTCTCCTGAGGAAATATTGCTGACTACTTTGACTCCATAAGCAGGACCTCACAACCAGGAGCACAAACTTTCATTCCAGCAGTTAACTTACAAGACTTTTTATCCTATCTCTGAGAAAGACAAATTAAATAATAAAAAATAATAAATCACCATAAAAGTCCTAGAAAGAGTGCCTTCAAAATAAAAAAAAATATAAACAGAGAGCATGTGCATGCAGAGGAAGAGAAGCAAATGACACCTCAAATGCATTTGTAACACAAGACTTCCCCTTACATTTCAGACACCACAAAAGAAGAGCCCTGCTGAAACAGTGAATGAATTTATTTCTGACATTCAGCTATAGAGAAGTGGTGCCTGTGTGCATGTGTCTATTTCAAGGTCAGAGAGTTAAACCAGTGTAAAATTAGAATACCTCAAAAATTCCTTGGTTCTTCTAAATCTCTTCACTGTGAGTACAATGCAAGACCAGATCTAGTGTCCATATACAGCCTTACCTTTTGTTTTTAAAAATTAACAAGTGATGCTTTTAAATATGTCTAAGGCACTGCAAGAGGACGCTGTGCTTCACCCAAAAGAGTGACTGCGACTCGCCCCCATGCAGCCCCTCAGTGCATTAAGGAGAAAATTAGCAAGTTTAGTGAGCTCTGTTATTTTTGAAACAGCAAACAAAAATAATAAAAACAAAACATTCATATTGAAATCTAATTATTCTTAATAAATGTTCTGGTTTGTAAATGCTGGATCTAGGGGAAGCTCCTCATTTCCCATAGCCCTAAGCAAAGTTAAAGCTGCAGTGCTGTGGGAGAGAGAAAGGAAATGATACAGAGAAGGCACATCCTACCCTCTTCCATCTTCCAGAAAAATACAATCTAACCACCCTCAGATATAAAAAAACTTACTAAGTCACCTATGAAGATCTATACTTCATTGTAAAAACTGCATTAGTTTAATAGAATTCTGACCTGTGCTACGCAGCCATCCGAAATCTTGCCAATGATTTTTTCAACACCACCTTCAATAAACACGGTCAGCAAATAAATATCCAATAAACAGCAGTTTAAACAGCAGTCAGCTTAACCTTTCCCCTGTCTTTAAAAAATGCCAGACTCTTCAGTGTTTGCTCAAGACTCTTCTTTTACCACCGTTCAATTTGAATGAGCCGGTGCAAATGCACTGTTCATCCCCTCATGAG
Organism: Euphonia xanthogaster; assembly: GCA_034509185.1. Classification (NCBI taxonomy): domain Eukaryota; kingdom Metazoa; phylum Chordata; class Aves; order Passeriformes; family Fringillidae; genus Euphonia; species Euphonia xanthogaster. The sequence goes on along the minus strand of JAYDZK010000001.1, from coordinate 96,544,782 downwards.
AGGAGGATGCATTTATGTGAAACATGAGGAGAATGCCTAATGCTGAAACATTCTCTCTGCATCCTCAATGAGATTTTATTACAGGGCTCTCTTTCTTCTGCCCTGGCGTGTGTCAGCATGTCTGCAAACATTCTACTTCTTTTATGGCCAGACACTCTCTGTACACTTGTATTTATGTTTGGTTTACACACACACACACCCTCTATCACACATGCTTTATGGTCGCCACAGGAGCTACTCAAAAAATTATCAGATCTATCCAAGTCATAATAGGAAGCAATGACATAAATATCCATACAGCTAACTTTCTGGCTATTAGGAACCAGATTTAAAGTCTTTTGGCTTCCAAAACACATTAATGGCTTGAATTTTCAAATGTGCCTAAAGGTAAGTCTAATTTATGAACTAGCTCTGTAGTCCTCAGAGAAAAACCTGGCAGTTCAATTAAAGTACAAACAAGTTTTTAATTAAAAATGGTCATTTTTTCTCTTGTACCAGAGATCCATATAAAATGTATAATGTCTCAATTTGTCAGCCAAATGAGTAAAAATCTGTATTAAAAAAGACCCCAGACAAGGGAAAAAACCCAAACAAAACCTCAAGACCACAACAAACTTCCTAGACCCTGCAACTCCTTAAAGAACTAGTGGAACTGCAATTTTTGGTTAAAGAAATAAGACTTATGAGAAGAATGACTTTTACCAAGATCTGTGAATATCTTGGGCTGTGACAACTAGATTTAACCAGCTTTGATAAATAATAGACGAGCCTGGCAAACATTCAGTTTTTCTAGTCCTCCACCTACATCGTTCTACAGTTCCTGATGATACATTATTTATATTTCAGGAGCATTCTCCACGAGGTAATCTCCTTCTACACCAGTACGAAAGAAGTCTCTGTTGCAAAGATCATTCATTCCAAGACAGCAAGGAAGTAAAAAGTTATCATTTTAAAAATTCAGTTTCCTAATCATAATACAAATGCATATTACAAGTAATGGGGCAGAGAAGCTGCCATTCTAAGTGAAAATTTCTTTGAAATACTAAGTTCAAGAAAAGTGCTATCTGTCGCAATACCTTTCACTATTGTCTTTGATAAAACAATAAAAGCTCAATAAAATGAAGTCTTAAAAATATAATATCTTGAAGGGTCCTGTTTCTTCCTTGTTTTTCCCATTTCTTTGTTTTTCTTTATTCTTTTCACTATATAGTTATTATGCACTCCTATTAACACCATATTTCTCATTCAGTCACTACGCCTTTACTAAAATACTGTCTCTTTTATACCACTTATGCTGCAGGATTGATCCCTGGAATTTTCTGGAGTGTCTGACTGTTTAGTTGGGGGTGGGGGAAAGGGGATTTGCACCACATATCCACACTCACTGCCCTGGACTGACTACCCCCATCACTCAGCCCTGCAAAGAAGGGTAGAAGTTTCAGAAAGGTAAACACTGCTGGAAATTAGATTTTCTTAATAGCTGCAATACAACAGGGCATGTTGTGGTGAGTTATTACAAAAGTCATCAGGGCCTTTACAGGCTCATATGCCCAACTGAGAGTACCCCCAGTGTGATAAAACTATTCTGTTTAAATTCTTGATGATACTTAAAGTTTATCAAGCAAGACTGTTGATATTTTCAAAAGAGTAGAAAGACACAGAGCTCCAACCAAATTTGTTTTAGAAAACACGCAGCAGTGAAGTAAGATGATAAAAATAAAATATTATGGAAAATTTTTTAGAGTCTTCCTATTCTATCTACTATTGTTGAAGCCATGCCATTATCTACTTATCCTTTTAGTGGATAAAAGAAGATGACATCATGGAAAAAGAGCAATCTACCTTTTTTGGAATAAAGACAAGGAACTTCATATCTTTCTGTTTAATGCTCAATGCAATGTGCAGAGGAAGAAAAAGACAAGGAAACTGCATTACAGAAAAAATGATAAATTTGAGAACATAATTTTGATAACAAGGTATGGCAAATAAATGCTCTCCAGAGAATTATATTAATTGTAAGTTACCGACATAAATATTACAATTCCAAATGGAGAGACAGAGTAATAACCTATCAGCTATTCTTGCATGAACCAAGATTTAATTTTTCTACCTTCTGGCTTCATCCTGAGTTTTTAAGCAATACATGTTGATGTTGGCAAAGGCTGATATTAGGAGATT
>JAYDZK010000001.1:96525617-96542595 GCA_034509185.1 Euphonia xanthogaster | reverse complement strand
CTAATATGCATAAGTGTTTGCTGAACCAGTCCAGCACTTCCACTGGTTTTTTTTTTTTCCTGCCCTGTATTACTGGTTGCAGTTGCAGACCCAAAGTGAGGAACGAAAATATTTTCCTTCTGTATAGGCAGAGTTGCTGATTCTGTGTGCACCGTAACTTCATACTCAAGGAAATGCTCACTTGGTGGGGAAACAGAGCATTGAAGGCTTTCTAGGTAGCACAGAGATTCCAATTCTTGGTAATTCAATATGTAATCACTTATTAGTGATTTCCAGTATCAGCCAGTGTCACATTTTTTCCTATTCAAAACAGAGTGTTGCAAGGTAATAATTACCTCTTCAAGTGTGGGGGAAATTGTAGGGTTTTTGTTATGGAGGTTAGGTGAAAGCTTAAGGCATTCATTTATCAAACATTCTGTCCCTCCAAATCAACAGGAGAAAGAAAAAAAAAAAAACCAAACCAACCCAGCTCCCACAAAAAAAAAAAAAAAAGAAAAAAGAAAAACCACCATCAAAACAAAAAACCCAAACACATTTAAAAAAAAAAAAGTAAGGGGAAAAAACCAACCAAAACCAACTCAGGGAATAAAAATATTCTCTTCTTTCCTCTCTGAAATACAAGGCAGGCAGATTGAAGAACTTACATTCCACCTGGTGGCAATTAGATATGCTGAAACCTACTGACTGCAATACAACTTAATTAACATTAGAGATATAACATGTGTAAGAGGGAGAAAAAAAATCTAAGAGCTGAAAGAATATCAACTCCCTGGTAGTTCAATATTTGATTTGTTCATTTTTATTCTCAGCTAAGAATTGACCCTCTTTCTAGTATGGCCCTCACTGAATAATTCCAGAAGTAATAGGTGGTTTGTATCCAGATCAAGACTTTTCTATTTTGCCTACTGAGGAAACTCATCATTTCAACTGCTTTACCTCTAGTCAAATCAACACAGATGTGCTGTGGGAGGCACAATTCAGAGACAGGGAACTGGAAGCACCACCCATGTGCAAAATCCAAGAGTTTTTATCTTATGCCAAGTTCCATTTGCCCCATTTCAACCAGCTGAGTTAAAGTCCTAAAGTCCTGCTTTCTTCTATTAGTTCCCAATTGTAAGTAAAACAGGGACTAAACCACATCAGGACTCTCAACCTCTGGCAGACCAGCTGTGCTGGTCCTTTGCAGAAAGCCCCAGCCATGTCCCAGTTTAATTTCAGGTCACATACCAACCTATGCACCAACGAGTGAGTAACCTTTATGTTCTTATTTGTACCACCCAGTTATTCCACCCAACACAGCAGATTGCGCATGTTTGTCAGCAGAAACTCAAAAGATCATGCTGACTGCCAAGAGTCGCCCTCCAGTTAACAAGAAAACAAAGTCAAAGAATAAATGTACTGATGATTGATGAGAAACTTTGACAACATATATAGCTAGCAGGGGAGGGGAGGAGAATTCAAACAATTTTCATGCTGCAGAATAATACCCCAAAATATCAATTTTACACAGAGCTTTGTAATTCGAATATCAAATCACTGCTTAACTGAGTGAGTGCTCAGTCACGTGTAAACAGTTCTTCAAAGAAGTGATCTTGGAAAACACTTGATACAAAGTAAGAAGTAGCAGAGAAAACTAAACTCAGAACTCAGTTAATCTAAATTAATCTGGTTGATTCCAATACAGCCAATAGAAGTTCTCTACCTGGGGGTATGCAGCTTTTTAGCTCTGATTTAGGATGGGGTGATTGCTTGAAAACATGAAGAAGAGATTGGGCGACAACACAAACCAATACAAAATGAAAAATTGGAAGGGGACATTTACAGTTCTGGTTGTGAGTTTAGGGACCAGAAATTTAAAAAGCCAACTCAGTCACTAAAATATCACTGGATTTCAGCAGGACCGAGACATCTTACTCTGAAACACCACAGATTTTAAGTTCCAAACATATTTTACTATCAATAAATAGAACCATTCAGAAAGTCACTCTACCACTGTCCATCTAATCAAATCACACAAGTCTTTGGAAGCATTGCCATTCCACAAGACAATAACTCTATTACTTCACTTTACCCAAGGTAAGAGTCCAATAGAGATGAGAAGCTGGGTGTTAAGCAGTTATAAATCAACTGAAAAGCAAGAGAGATGACAGCCTTGTTTCCTATAGTCCTGATTCATAAAGCTGCCAGCAGTGGAGCTACAATAACTCACATACACCAGGATTTCCACTTTCACATTGAGTATCCTGAAACTTGACTCTTATTCCTCTGGCCAGTTGTTAAGGGAGAGAAGGTTGTGTTCTGGGTGGATTTTCTTTTTTTTCTTTTTGGGTTTTTGGGGGTTTTTTTGTTTGGTTGGTTGGTTTGGTTTGATTTGGTTTTTTAAATTGCATACATGATTTACATAGCAAAAATGTAACCTTTTTTATTTCTAACTCAAGTTTTTCTGGTCTCACATCTCCTTGGGGAAAAAAAGCCTAAACATTTCAGATTTTGAAGTCTGAGAAAACAAAATAACATCCAAAATTTCATAAGTAAAAGTTTTGGGGAAGTCCCACTTAGAAGGAGGGTTGATTTATGCACAGATATTTATGCACAGATATATGAGGGATTTATGCACAGATATTTTTTTAACATCTATCTAATGTTAGAGGTTCATTACCACCCTGGATCACCAGCTTACCTGCACATCAGTAGTAACGTAGAATCAGAGAGAGGATTTCCATCCTTAACTTGCCAGACTACTGTCCCCTGCCTGTCTTTGAAAAGGAAGGGCCAATAAGACACAGCTGAGTCTATGGCTTACATAAAGCATTCCAAGCAAATCCATCTGCCAATACACATACTAGAAATCTAATCAGTAGTGAGGTTTGCATGTTTGCACAGCTGTTATACACAGACACTCTTTTCACTGCTATTTTATCCATATTTTTAATAAAGTGTATGACTGCTAAATTATTGCCTTCTTCCTCCTCATTTAATGTTTCTCTGATTTTCACTTATTTGCATCATTTCTCTTCACCTTTATTTCCTTTGTTATTTAACAACTTTCTCCACCACTTTGCTAGACTTTCCAGCCTCACCTTTTGCTACATGTTTTCTTCTTTTCCACCTTACATTGTGGTTTCCTTATACTACACTCTTTGCCAACTTGACTTTTTTCTCATTCCCTACTGTCTGTAAGAGTCAGATTTGTAGACTATCTCAATTTGAAAGGCACCCATAATGATTGAGTGCAACTCCCCTGTTCCTTGCAGAACTACTTAATACTTTGGACAATGCTCTCAGGCACATGGTGTGATTCTTGCAGTGTCCTGTGCAGGGCTAGGAGCTGGACTTGATAATCCTGATGGGCCCCTTCCAACTCAGCATATTCTGTGATTTTTTAATTCTATGCTCACAGTGAATGTTCTGATCACAAAGACATTAATAGGTGAAACACAGTAGCCTAAAATTTCTTCTTGTGGAAAATTAAATTTCCTCTTATGAAGGAAGAGCCTAAGGATTTGTACCGTGACTGCAATGGCACTGTGCACTATCTCAATGCTGAACACACCAACTTCCTATTAGCAATCTTTCTTGCTATAACTGACATGCAAGTGTTTCCTCTTTTGGATCAACCCACTCCAGCCTCATCCCCAGCAGGGTTACAGTGCAGCAGCTCCCCAAGAGGAGGTCAGGGATGGTTACTGTTCACTTTAAGGTACAGAAGACTGGTCTCCATCACTTTTAGCAGGGTATTAATGACGTTATTCTTGGACCCAAAAATGTAGGACTGATGTGAACATTACTGGCTTTTTTGAGAAGCCCATTTCATTGATTAACTGTACTCATAGCTGTGAAGCTCTTTTCAATATTCAGTTTAATTATGTCTTTGCTGACGCCTAAAGACTATCGCTTCTCCAAATGCTTACCATGGTCAGCCATCTAAATGAGTTTATTTTGCAGACCATGAATAAGTGATGCATCTAATCACAATGCAAGTGTTACATGGCATCACAACATTTTTGTTGTCTGGCATAATGTGCAAGCCCAGAATAGGCACTTGTCCGTTGGCACTGTCACCCTGTTATAGAATTTCCATTCATTTAATAGCTCTGGGCTGGCAGCTAAAGCAATCACAAATGGCCAGAAATACCCGTCCACCAAAGCCACAGCCCTTCATTCAAGCTTAGACAATTTAAAGTACACTCCAGCTCTCCTTCTAAAAAGATTTGGGGTTTAAAGATTAAGATTTGTAGAAAAACTGAACATCTGAAAACTAAAATGACAAGAAATGGAGACTCCTACAGTTGGCCTGTCATTAGCAACAGGCCAATGAGAAAAGCACTGATGGCAGATCAGCACACAGGTGCTTTCCACATAGCATGTAAAACCATCCCAGCTACTAAGGAAAGAGTTTTGCCCTCATATTTGCAAGTGTCATAACCAAGTATGAACTCCTTTCCTGATGCCAAAATGCTATTAATTTAAATTAGCAGAAATATCTTCTCTCCAGAGAAGAAAACAAGAGCACTTTCTCAGATGGGGATATTCTGAAATACTCCATAGTTAATACTAATCGAACAGTGGGCAATTAGGTTTGCTCCCTTCTAAGCACAAAACGTAGTGAAATATTTCCCCAGTAGCTCCTTGGGAAGATGGCTTGCTCTCTGGCTGTTTGACCTGAGAGAAGCTTCCTCCATTTAGGATGAAATTCCCCAATGGCCATCCTTTAATTTTCTACTTATCATTCAACAACCTAAGAAAAGTGTGTACACAGTCTCTGCAAGTGGCTGAAGGAAAACCAACTTCTTTTCTTGCCTCCTGGTGAGTCACAGCACTGTTAGAGATGTAAAAAAAAAATAAATTCTTTTATCTAATCTGCATTTTCTCCACATTTTTCTTGAGGCTATGGACACTTTGGAAATCTCTGAGCAATATCAGTTCTCCTGCCCCAGCTGCTACAGTACTGTACAGTAACATGGAATTTGCCTAGTCTTCCTTAAAATAGGTGAAACTGGCAACTCACAGAAAATCAACAGCCTTTGGTACCTACAGTGAACTCAGGCAAAACAAAGTGAGAGCTCAAAATGCTACTGAAATGTACAGACTGGGGGGGAATATATCAAAAACTAGGGAACAGGAGACAAATAGAAACATTTATGTTACTAGGAAGGGCACATAATTAAAAATGCAATTAAGCAGGAAGTCACTTAAGAAGACAATAATTCAGATGAACATATTTGAGTACAAAATGCAATTAATTCAGACAGGAAATAAGAATTAAAAAGTAATTATTATGTTTTGCAAAGGCAGAATAACTGTGATTCAGTGTAGCTGAATCACACTGTTCAGTGCCTTGTGGATTTTTTTTTTTTGCGCTTTTTTTTTTTTCTTTCTGTTAGTGTTTTATATTTTAAAGTTTAACTAGTGGATCCTCATACCCCCCCACCCCCCCCATGCCCTCCCAGATCAATCAAACATAGTAATTAAAAAAGTTCCACTTAACATCCCAATATGCCTTAGAGAAACACCACATATAACGTCATGGAAATAGCAGGAAGAAAGCCAGCCATCAAATAATTGACTACTGCTCAAAGCACTTATGCCTAGGACGTGGGTCCTGGTTTCCTACAGGACAGAGACTTTCAGTAGAAGCCATTGTGCCATAAACATAATCACACCGACTGATTTTAAAGACTGGTTAAAAGCTATTGCCTGTGACAGACCAGGTAAGGCAAACGATCTGTGTTGCGGGACTAAACAAACTGAATTTGCACCTGAAATATTTTGACCTCCATCCCACAAGGGTTCCCAGCAGAGCTCCAGCAATGAATACTGAAGCTCTATTTCTCCAGCCTCCACTCCAGACTGCATATCAGCTCTTGCATGTGCCTCCCTCTTTTACACTCAGGCAGGGAAAAAGATCTCCCCAGCCCTCAGCAACAGCCCCCAAGGTGTCTGCTAAGGGGGCAGGAGAAAAAAGACACAACATCTTTTCCAAGAGAAGCACATTTGGTAGCCTTCAAGAAGCAGATGGGGTAGTAGTGAATAGTAGTGCTATTTTAAATAGCATGCAGATGTCAGAAGATGACAAAAAGAAAAATATGCTAAAAAAAAAAGCTTAAAATGTCAAGTGCCTTCATGCAAACCAGATTACACAGGGCATGGGGTAAACCAGGAGCAGCAGCAGCACAAGAGCCTAAAATGCAGCAGCAGCAGCTGCTCGTGGAGTACCAGTGATGTTGACCAACTCCATATATACCTCAGGATTATCCCTTCAGATCTCTGCAACACTTCCAGCATAAATCTCATCCCAACACAGTCTCAGTTCCAGAGACCCAGGGTTTCCTTTTTACTGCAGTATACTAAAACAGAACATGCCATGCTTTTTGGTTTGGTTTTAAATTGTGTCAAAAGATACTAAACATGTAGACCATCTTCTAAAGAGGGCTGCTTCAGCACCAATAGTTCAGTAAAAAAAGAGCTGGACCTAGAAGCACTTACAAATCTTGGAAATAATTTTAACACATGTTACTTTACACTAGATGCCCATAGTAAGCCAATTTTCTTCCAGTAATGTTTTTGGAGATAGTTCCCTCTTCTTCCAAAAGCCCTAATAATCTTTCAAAAGAGAATAATGACCTGGATCTGACCAGATATAGTATAAAGTATTTCTGCAGTTCACCACATTTTTAATTCACTTTGATGTCTGAGCCACTGTAGATTCACTTTCATGATTATTTTTACAATTAGGTTTACAGAGAACACACATGCTAACCTTTTGCAGAAACTGATTTTAAAAATTAATTACCAATATGCTTTCCCACCAAAACCTATAATATAAAATAGTTCTCAGCTGAATAAGGGAAATTAACAGATAATGTACTTATCTTGTCCAAAACAGAGCAAAGGAGTTAGCATGCTGGATAGCAAAGTTGAAGCAGTAAGGCCCAAAATTCAGAGTAATTATGAAGAACAGAACATTTGGAGAGGGCTGGTGCTCAGTCAGTCACATTGTGAACAGAGAAAGACAAAATTCATTAAATAAATTATTCATTGGTATTTAACAACTTGGCACTGGATACAATATTTGTCTTTTGGCAAAAGAACAGTGCTATGAATCCATCCACTTGTAACTGCACTGCTGAAAAAGTTAATGTCATTTATTGACAGGTTAATTAATAATATCACCTTAATTAAAACGAGATTATCTTATCACTTTCTGCCTGAAATGAAACTGCAGCTGATTGGGAACACTGTACCTACAGGCTAATGAATGATTTCATGCAGTTCAGTGTCCAATTAATACCAGCATCTGGTTTGGAGATTTTTTTTTCCCTGTCAAAGCATTAGCCCTATAATAATTACACTTTTACTTGGTAGTAACAGAAAGTTTCAATCTTGTGTTATCGTTCAAACAAAGATACAGATAAAATGGTCAGGACCTGGAATTCATGTGACCAGAGCAAACTTCATATCGCTTGTACAAAACAAGGTACAAAACTTTTCCTAGCCTGATTTCAAGAGTTATCCCAACAGAATAATAACTCCAGAAATGGATGAGTCCCTTATGCCCAAAACACTGGAAGAGTGACCCATCTACTTCTACCTGGAGCATTCTGTCCTCTCTGAAGCTGGCTGCATAATGGACCAAACTTTGTTTGGGCAAAAAAGCAACTACTTGGTGCCTTCTTCAAGAAGGCACCTTTCAATCTGATCTTTGCCTTGAAAAAAGCAATTGAATAATTCACTGAATTTCAAGATTTGTTGCAGCTGGAGGATTTGGGATAGGGAGACTTAGGGCGTGTGGAGGCAGCATCCTTTGACTCATTACAATCTCAGAACACTTAAGATGAATGGACTGACATTAACCTCCTGCCTGCTTATTAACACTGGATTTAGAGTAATCAATCATGATTTCTGAAATAAGTTTTTTTTTCCCCCAGAAAATGTTCATCACTAACTGTACCTAGCACTACAATACTACAACTATACAATTATTATTAAAAAAAAAAATAAAAAGAGAGGAACTATAAAGTCCAGACCTGGCTTGGTGGTTTAACACTGTGAACACAGGGCACTTAAGAGTACCTTATCCACATATTGTACAAAAGCTCTGTTATTCCTTAGGAAAGGGATAGTGCCATTTCCTTAAGGCATTCTTACAGTGACACCAGGCAAGAGATGGTAATTTGGTGTACCCAAGGTTCGCTTGAGAATTCATCAAGTACTCATTTCTGAGAGTGATTGATCCAGTAGTTGGGTTAAGCTCTGTAGTTGCCAATACTTTGTTAACTGGTCCTGAGCTCAGTATACACTGAATAAATTAATAAAGAAACTAGGAAAACAAAAAAGAAACAAAGAAAGAAAAAAGACAAAAAGACAAGTACTACCTCTGCTGCATAACTGTGATATTATCCCATATCTTTTCCCTTAATTTTGAGTGGCATTACCAGCACCAATTTGAATCAAATTACCAGAAAGCTTCACAAAAATGCTTCAGTGACTTTACATATGCCCCTACCTGAAAATCCATAGGGAAAAAGCCAATAAAATCATACTTTTGCTTCCCATGAATGCTCAATTTTAATTAAATGTCATTACTCCAACTAGATCACACTTCATCTTTCTTTCAGAAGCCAGGCAGAAAATCTATGATTCTGCCTCCTTTTAAGAGAGTTTTAACCATGTTTCTAGGTTCCCACACGCCTTTTACTTACAAGATTTCCTATGCTTCCCTATAAACTGAAGCAATTTTACCCCACCCATGTAGCAGCTCTATGCAACTGTTGCCAAGCCAATAAATTAACAGACTCTTGAGCTGATCATGCAAGCGAATTCTGTTTTCATTTTTTCTGGAATCGACAGACAGCAGTCCCCTCTCATACCTGAAGCTCAAACTCAGCTTCAGATCCTATTATTGTACCTACCAAACAGTTTTGATACAAAGAAACATTATAAAAATGTTTCTAACACTTGGGTCCCCAAGATGATAAAAATTTATTCTTTTCCTCCACTGTAACAGGTCTGCACTGCAGATTTAAAGGTTCAGGATTCGCATTTTGCCAACAGTGTACCTAGAAGAAACTCAGAGTTCCAAACCACTTTTCAGAAGGAAAAAAATAAGAAAGGGTGGGTTGTTTTTCAAGTTAGTGTTTCAAGAGTGAATCCAATTCTCTGTCAAAAAGGACCTTTAAGATATATGGGTAAAAGCCAAACTCTATGCATCGTGAGCAGATGCATTCAACCTTCTGCTTCTCCTAACCCCAAAGGAGCTCCCAATCCAACATACTTTCACTGTCTCACACCTCTCTCTTCCTGCCATAATCATCTCCCTCTGCCCCATGGGCCAAATTTGGGTTCTCTTTCCCAAGTTGTGCAGGTTCTATTCTTTCCCACCCACTCCTGTTTCCAATACCCTTCTCTCCTGCACTCCTGTTCGTACGTCTTCTAGCACAAGCATGAATTAACTGAAAAAACAAAAAAAATGCAATGTAACATTTGTCTCATTCTACAGTAACTAAAGAAATGAAATCTTTATTGCATATTGCACCCCTGACAGTATCTCAGGCTGGACAGCCAAATACAGAAACTCAGAGAGCAACAGAAGGGTAAAAAGAAACTAAGGCCTGTCATCTAATAGTGAATCAGTGAATTGCTTAGGTTTTCTGGAGTGTCCTGAGATTTTCCATTGCTGCACCCTGTGAATCCAGCACAAGCATGCATGCCATCTGGGAGATAATGACCTGAATGAAAGCTCCCATTCCTTCCTCACAGCTGCCCTGGCCCAGCACAGCCCCCTCGTGATGGTCACACATTCCCAACTGCCTGGGCACAGTCAGCCCCAGCTGCAGGAATGCTTTTTCTCCTATTCCCTGCCTCTCTAAAATCCCAGTTGCCTTGCTTACACTCCACCATTACTTGCCACCTGCTGCCTCTGGGTATTTCCTTCCTTCACAACTTACACTGGTTTATTGTGGGAGATTGACAGGTCTCTCTTGTACAGAGATGCTGGTGAAATTAGCAAAAACCATGATCTGGGCCTCTTGCTCATCTTGCACCTGGGCTTGAGCTGGGCTTAACAGCTGAATGAGGTCTGGGGTGGACTGAAGGACTCATAGCCTGATGTCACCTCAGTGAAGCACAGGAGAGCACCCAAAACTCTGTGCCAGCCATTACCATCCCTCTCCCTCCTCCATTCATAACAAATATTGTCATAAATCTGGTCCTTCAAGGAGATTGACATCTGCCAGAATTTTACTCATATTGGTAGAGGAACTTCACTGCCACTTTCCCAGCTGGGGGGAGGAGGATACTGAGGTGTTATGGTTCTATGCTGTCTTTGTTTCAACCATTAGCTACAAAACTCAGTTTGACTGAAGGGAACGAAAAACTCATTATTCATCATTTAATTTATATATTAAAAAGAACACATCAACCAATATGAAAATGAGAAAACATCTCCCCCCACCACCTCTGATGGCAGCAACAGGCAAGCAATTATTCTTGACTACAGTCACACCTCCATTTTTCTAAAAAAGTAAAAAAATTGATACTTGAAAACCCCCATTAGGGAGGATAAGAATACAAACAAATTTCACAGAAAATGTTCACTTGACAGGCTTGCTCCTTGCTCTGCCCTCCAAAGCAGGGACACCTCTTGGGTAATATTTGTACCTCTAACCACATCAAAGCACACACAAGGACACTTGTGCAGAGTGCTACATACTCATATTTTCAGGTTGAGCGAATTTATCACCAGCAATCTATAACGTGTTGCTTCAAGAAACTGCACTTTGTGAATCTGTGATGGTGAAAGTTCTGATTCAATGTAACCAGACCTATAGTGTTGAATTGGTTATAATCCAGAAATTAAGGCCAGCTGCACCCCGCCCCTCTGATGTCTGAGGACAAGTTGGAACACAAGGGGGGTTATTTTCTGCAAAATTTCATACTCTTATCACAACAGTTATATAAGGTGCAAATTATACCTTATATAAGGTGAAAATATGCTGCTTGTTTTGACAGTTCAAGAACAAATAAACAAAAAAAACCCTGGCAACCAAACAAGCCACCACACCCCCTCAAAAAAAGGAACAGCGAAAATAAAAGTGCATATATCAGTGGAGAGAAACCAGGAATCATGTTTCACAGACAGCAGAAGATGGGAATCCTATTTTAAACAAGAACTCAGGAGCCAGAAGTACCTCACATTAAACATGGGAATTGAAAACAAAACCCATTAGAAGCAATCCAGCCTTCGCTGAAACATATACACATCATCATTGGCAATAATAATTTGGCTCTTCATGTGTAATCACTGCATGCTAGCCTCACTTTATATTCATAAGGGCCATTAACGTCAAGAGGAATTGTGCACATGGGCACCACGTTGCCCCCGTGCTGCTCCTCAGTCTGCATCTGCTGTGCAGAGAAAACCGCCTCTGCTGGCCACTTCTTCCCTCTCATCCATCTCAGGAATGGAAACAAGGAAAATGCTATTGCCTTTTTTTTTTTTTTAAATACTCCAATAATTTTGTACTATTAAGAGCACCAGAAAGCTAAGTTGTAATAACCATCTGTTCACATAATGCTGAATTCAAAACATCACATACTGGAGGCACTGCAAGGACAGAATCCATCACAATCCCTGCTTCAGATTCTGATGATTGATTTCAGAGGTTATTATCATCTAAAAATAAATGGCCACAAAGATTAGGGATTCAGAAAATAAATTAAAAAAAAAAAAACCACAACCTGCTCCGACCTCAAAAAAAAGCCAAAAAAAACCCCCAAAAAACACCACACACAAAAAAGCCCCAAAAACTAACTAGCCAGAAAATCCAAATCAAAACAAAACCAGAACAAATTTAAAAACCCAGTCAAGCACTAATCCACCATACTTCATTTAGGAAGTCCCCCCTTCTACTTTCCCCCAACAGATACAGGACCAGGGGAAGCAGCATAATCTGCCTCCCCAGCATTTTGACAATATTATCACAGGATAAAAATTTCCCAAAGAAAGGACAACAGTCAATCACTGCAGTGTTGTAGGAAAGGTTCAGACAGAGCACATAGCATTAAATCACTCTCATGAACACACCAGTTTCAAAGTTCCTCAGCTACATGATCATTATAACCCTCAGCTCTCTGAGACACAGAAATAGGGAAGTCTGACTGAAGTCTACTACACACAAGGCTGAGCAAAATGTTGAAATACAAACGTGTTACCTTGCCCTTAGTAGCTCAGATGAGCCACAAAATATAGCTTCCTTCATATAAAAACTAAGACACCAGGGAGCTTCCAGGAACATAACTGAAACACTGAAGGAATTAATTTTACAAAACTGTCTGCAATAAATAGAGAATAAATTATTCAATTGGACCAATGCTTTATTTTTGAGTGTACCTTATCTTCTTCTTTTCTGAGTAGAGCATATCAAATCAGTCACAGTCAAGTCACAAAGGTACAATATTTTCTTATCAGAATAACACAGGCAGAGATATTTTTTGAGGTGGACTTATTTCACCCTTTTGCCTCATCCTAAAACTATGTCAAACCCAAACCTATCATTACAGCTACCAAATCTAAAGTGAGAACTCACACAGGAACCAACAGAATTGTAAATTCCAAATGGTTTTGCTTTAAATAAAAGATCAGTAGAAAATGCATATCTAATCTTTATTTCTCAGGTTTATTCAAAAACCTGCATTGGTCAATTCTGGCATACATTTATAACATGTTGTCAGTCCCTCATGCACTTCCTACATTCCTCTTACAGAACTCTAGCTTGGTATCCACATAATCTCAAGACACTTATTTATGTTTTCCATTCCACAATAATTTCTGATTTTGCTATCTTCCTTGCAATGATTTAAACAACATGCTTTTAGATAAGGACAGAAACCTTGCTTGTCAATGCCCATTATTTTACTGTAATTGTATAGCTAAGTAATATTTTTATTACTTTATCATATATTTTGTTACTATATCAAGTATTATGTGGGATAAATATAAGTTTTGTATCTTGCAGGACTACAGCTTAGTCTTCTATTACATTAGATCTTATTTTCATAACATACTTTAATTAGGGTCATTTTCTTAGGTCATGAGGATTCAGCAGGAAGTCACCAAGCACTTCCATCTTGTTAAAGAGCATTCCATCCCCAGCTGGAGAGAAAAGGGAAGAGCACAAGCAGCTAAGGGAACAAGTGTTCGACACACACGAGAACGACTTCATTTCACTGCAAGCAAAGATTGGTTCCTGGTTTGACATCTGTCCCCAAACCTTTGCAGAATTTCCCCACCACTGAACATATTTAACTTGTCTGTAGTTTCCATCTCATCACTGAACATATTTAACTTGTCTGTAGTTTCCATCTCATTTTACTGGGAAAAAAACCAAAACATACTGCCTGCAAAAATGAAAGAATGGGGAGAAGACAGGTGTACAGAAAGGTACCACCATCACCACCCAGCCTCTATGGAACAGACAAATCCCACTGAACTGCAGTGGCCTGAGCATCTGCATTCTAAACACACCATGCTAGCCCACCCTCCAGTACAGCATCCTCATCTCAGGTCTGGAATTTAAATACACCTGAGAGCATCTTTGTTACTGTAAGTTTCAAGCTTCTATCCCTTGAAAGGTTACTGAATGATATACAAGACTGACTGAATATTAATCAAGAGGTAACTGGATTTGGAAAAATCCATATGTTAAAGCCCTGAGAGTTCTAGCAGTGCATAGCCCCTCTCCCCTGCCAAAAAAAATAAAAAAAAATCTGTCCTGCTTATGCAAAAACCTTTACCACAATTGCTAGTTAAATGCTGTATTTTATTTTTATTTTGGTTTAAAAGGAATTCCCCATCACTAAGGGAAACTATTAGGCATTACAGAAAAAAAAATGCAAAACACTGCTTTATGAGTTAAAAATTACCATTCGATCAGTTATTTCAGCAGACAAAATTACTCTTCACTTCCTGTAGAAATGACCCAGCCTTCACAATTTTTCAGCTGCTTCTTCACATCAGCATGTGGGTTACTCTAGAACATCAAACACCATCATGGACAGATCACAAAATTTCACCCAGCACCAGTGAAACTGTCTCTGCTTTAGTGAAAAGTCATGTCTGAAACCTTTTTTAAAATATAGGAAGGAAGAGCTCTGACACCTGCTACAGTTTTAATGCAGCTTGCACAAAGACAGATCACCATTCATCCTTCACTGGCATAACTGTGACCTCAGAAAATACTTAACAAAAAACCCCAACAATTTTAAGTATTATTTTTAGGAAGCTAAGTTTTGAACTCCCCTTGTGATACAGTCTTGAACACAGAAAAAGTCACTAAACATATCTATGGAAATACATCTCTAAAAGAGATTAGGTAAAATTGTGAAAGACTACCACAAAGACATTACATAAAAATACCACCTCTAGAAATAATCCATGAAAATATATTATGAAGCATTGATACTTATGACAGTATTTCTAATAAACATGTTATTGTTATTTTATAGCAAAATATTATTCATTAGGTCATCCTGTTTGAGTTCTGAATCTAACATCCTTACTTTACCTTTCTGTGGAACAATAAAATTGTGATGGATACATGCTTCCACATTGAAAACATTTTGACAGTTTCAGATTACTACTTTCTCTCCTCAATAACCCATTGACTGTTTGTTTTCTAGTCACTTTTTTGTAACATACTCCTTATACAGAATAATGTGATAAACCCTAACTCACACCTAGGATTAGAGCACCGAAGAAAGTGTTAATAGCTATGTATTGCAATTGCTGCTCTTCGAAAAGGAAAATGAGGATTAAACAGATTAAACGGAATCTCACACATCAGAGAAGAATCACTGCCCTAGAAGGTGAGAGATTCATGAGCAAGGCTCAGCATTTTGAAAGCATTATAGAAATCAGTTGTCTAGATACTGATATCCTTCCAGTTAAAAGAATCACAATTACGAAGGAATATGCAGGAACTGAGTACTAATCCCTGAGGGTCAAATCCTTTGTAACTTTCCTCAATCATCAACATATTAAATAAACAACCATACCCAAATCTCTAAAAAAATGGGATGATCTCTGCTTAGTTCCCTGCTCTGGCCCAGCACCACAGGGGATGATTAATCCTTTTCTGCAGGGCTACCACCCTCCCTGCCCAGGCCAGCCCCTGGGAGACACCTGGCCAGTCCTGCTGTGTTCTCCTTTGCCTTAGGGACAGCAAACTGCCTTCCAGATAAAAACATGCACAAAAGTGTGAACAGATAGAGACTCCACTTTTGAGCAACCTGGTCTAGTGGGAGGTGTCCCTGCCTCTGGCTGGGGGTGGTTGGAACTGGATGATCTTTACGGTTCTTTCCACCCCAAACTACTCTGTGATTCAAGTCAGAAAAAGTCTGCCCATCAAGTCTTCCTCTTAGTGCAGCTATATGGCTAGAAGCCATTTCTATTTCAGAATTGCAAAGCAACTGGTATGGTATTTGAAAAGAGGATCTGGATGGTAAGAAAATAATACATCTGAAATGTTGACCTTGTTACTATTCCCATAAAATAAAGCCACAATTCTTTTAAAGACTAATTAAGGGGAAATGACAGGACGAAAATAAATACTTGTTTAGGAGAGCTAAAAAGGGTTAGGAGTGAAACAAGGTTTCTGCCTGAAAGAAACAGTAAGGGATAACTTCAAAAACCAAACCCTTTAGTGACACTATGTCTTCATTATTAAGGAAACGTGTTAGTATTGTGCTCATAGAAATAACAGCACAGTATAAGCTAGAAATTCAAGCACAATCACTCAGTGACTCAGCTAACCCCATTCAATTCAACAATGATGACAGTAAACCCATTATGAAGCATGCTAATAGCAAATTGCAGTGTGGATTAGGAGAAAAGCACAATATTTTACCCTTGTCATCTGCATTCAGATCTCTGAAAGAAAGCTAGTGAATCTACAAAAAAAAAACTGTACTTATGTAATCTGTAAGTATTTCTGTTTCAGGTTTACTGAGGACAGGCGGGTCTTACAACTGAGCTTCAGAATTTGCTGCAGGGATCCTCAGTTTTATTAAGTAAAAGTTTGAAACAGTCTCTTAGAAATGCATACAGTAATACATATAGCCTTCAAGTGAAGCAGCACAGTATATATAACTTAGCACTTTTTATAGCTTTAAGGGTACGTGTTACATTAACTAATAATGTAAATGTGATCTATTAAACACAAACCAGCTCATTAAAGTAGCTGACCAAGCACCTTTTTTTTTGGTGCATTGTACAGAGGCTACTAAAATGAGGCTCCTTGCCCAGGATAGAGTCACTGCTCAAATGAGAAGTTAAAACTATGCAGCAAGCAAAAGAAATTATAAAATGATTAAGTAATTGTCACCCTCAGATATAAGACTGTAAAGTGAGAGAGCATGCTGTTATTTCAGAATGTATGTTACTTGAAAATGCAACAGCTCATCCAAGTTACAAAGCCATGTAATAAATTGTGAAAGCAGAAAATTTAATCAAAATTCTGACTAAAAGAAGTAGATACTGCATTATGTTTCTCACAGCAGTAGTAAAATAGAGATGGCAGATACCTTCATCTATGTCTCAGAAAGCTAGTTATTCATGATATGATCTATCATATCCAAATACAGCAATACTTTTTAGACACCTATTTTATTTTAGTATGATGTTGTAAAAGACAATAAAAAAATCTATTTGCAAAGCAATGCAGGTGTGTGCATATCTACGTGCACTCAGTGTGGGTGTATCTCAGAATTAACCAGATTTTATCCTAAAGTATCTATGCAGAACCTTGTCTACTTGTTTCTTGAAACATCTTTGTGTCCCACCACAAAAAAACTCATATTAATTCAGCTTCTGAAAGCACGGACACACACTCAAGCCCCCTCAAAAATTAAAAAAAAAATCAACCAAACAAAAAACCCCCGTGCACAAAAAAAAAAAAAAAAAAAAAAAAAAAAAAAAACA
>JAYDZK010000001.1:96502716-96525607 GCA_034509185.1 Euphonia xanthogaster | reverse complement strand
AAAAAAGACAAAATCAACAAAAAAAAAAAAAAAAACAAAAACTCACAACCAACCAAAAAAATAAAAAAAAAACCAACCAAATCACACCAAACCAACCAACAAATATTTTATGATCAGGTAAAATGAGCATTGAGACATTGAGAATTTCTTTCCCAGTAACCAGGCTGCAATGTCCTTTCCTAATCTGGGCTTCAGTTTAAACATTTTGTTCTCTCAGTTGGATTCATCTGTCTAACCCTTATGCTTCTGGGCACAGCTGATGGGCACTATCCTGTGTGACAGTGGAGACCATGTCCTCTCAGATTATGCTTACAATATACAATATTTCACCAATATTTATACATACCTTTAGTCTGGCACAAAGGTCATAAGCAACCTAAACTTCAACCTAAATCTAAGCCCACAAAATACCATCTTAATGGGAACTGACCACCTTTATCATTACCGTGGATATTCTCCTACAACTAATTTTTTGGCTGTTTTTTTTTTAAAGAGGTTGGGTTTTTGTGAGGCTCTAGCAAACAGGAAGAGCTATCCCTTATTCTACCTTCATTCAGAGATACAATATCTCTTGCCTCAACCCCTAGTGAAAAGTTGCCATCTCCATTAGGCTCAAATGGAAATCCCAAAACCCTCAGAGGTACACCACCAGGACTTGCCTGTTTTAGAGATGACACCTGGACTAGAATTTTCTGTAAATAATTCTTACTTAGCTTTTCTTCTACAAATACACATTATATATGTTAACACGGTTTTTGGAAATGAAAAATACAAAAATGAGGCAAAATGTGAGTAAATACAAAGCAATTTTTCAGATGTTTTCCTCAGAGGATGGAGGATGGTAGATGCTTCCACCCCAGCATGTTCAACTGCTCTCTAAAGTAAAAAGAAAAAGGAACCAGATCAAAGGTACTGGAACATTTTTTTGCTACATGGTATTTTTACTGGGTTTTCTCACTTCTGCAGCATTATGTGACAGACCAAACTAATTATTTGTCACCAAGAACCAGAGCTAAGATAGTTTGTGAAACTGGCACTTAAAGGAGAAAGGGAAAGGCTAAAGCAGCTTTCAAACCTTTATATTATTTTCTAATGGTTGGATAAAAAAAAAAACAACAAACTGCTACTGAATCACAGACCACCTCTCAGATAACCTGGAAAAAGTTTCATGGTTGCCCTTCAAGAAATTCCTACATGACCATATTCATTTCCTACATTCTTTTGTTACCAAATTATCCTTCCATTTCTTCTCATCTTGAGCCACCTCCTTTCTTTTGGGAGCTCTGCACCCCTGAAGTTCTTTTCACTGTTTTCTACTCCTCTTTCTCTCATCCTCTGTCTTTTTCACCCACATGTCCCCACACGTGTGGGTACCATCAGTGCAGCCCTCAGAAGCTGTTTCTGAGCAGGAGAGGCTGGGTGCAGGAGGCAGGTGGGTTCTGTGAAGCCACACAGCCCCTCAGGGCTTGAAGGGACCCCTGGAAGGCAGAGGGTCCCAACTCCTGCTCACCATCAGGTCACTGATGACACTCCTGGGTAAGATGAGGCCTCATAGACCCAGCTAGAAGAGCCATTCTGTATCTTACAGGATTACTAATTAAAGTAGTGGACATTTTTAATTAAGCATATAACAGAATAATTGTTCCTTTTAGTTAAAATGGGGATTTTCACTGTGTCTTCCATTCCAGCTGTATTTCACCATACTTAAAAAGTATTGTTGTGGATGTGACAGTGCAGGAGCACAGAGAAATAGGCACACCTATCAGCTTTTGAATAAGAAATACAGTAGAATGGATCTTCATTAATTCAGATCATACTGGTAAGACCAACACTGAATTATTAAATTATGGTGAACAAGTTCCAAAACAACAGCATAAACTGATTCTTAACTTCCAAGTGTATTTTGCTCATTTATGCTGACAGCTATAACACAACTATAATTACTTACTACACCCAGGAAATTACAACCTTTTTTAAAAAAACCTTTCATCATAGTAGTATCAATCATTGAACTTCTGCTGAGCAATGCTGAAACCTGTTTTTCCATTGTTTTTCTTCATTTTCTCACTTTTTCTCACTTCTAAGTGAGAATATTAACAGAGATGTTCTGGCATATAGATATGTAGCAATGGGAAAAATCATTTGTACCAATTTTCTCAGAAGAAATTTTCGTTCTAAAAAGACAAGACTCCTTATACTATGCTTTTTCCGTAAGATGGCATGGTTTAGATGAGAAGATATACTGGGATGCTACGAAGATTGTTGTTGGCATGAGTATAAAATTTATGCCTATTTATTCCTTGGGGCATTTCAGTGAATTCTCAGACAAGAAAAGAGTACAGAGTTGTACTTAGGAATAAGTAACCTTTCACTAGTATTTCAGGGTATGTTTTCTTTTGGGTTTTTGTTTGATGGCAATACTTCACCATCACTCAGGAAAAAAAAAAGTAAAATAAATTGAATTGTTTCCACACTTTAAATATAACAGTAAATAAAGATATAAGTCCTCATCTGGCTTGGATCAAGAGACCACATTTGGAAGAAAGGTTCCAAGCTAGTGGGAAACCACTAACCTAATCTATTTAGAGCTGGAGAAAGGTCATCTTCTTCTTTGTAATCCAGGCTGAAATAGAATCAGTAAAACTCAACCATGCACCTTAGGAAGAGTAACAGTTGTATGCTTGTGTGTATTTTGGGATAAATGATTAGTTAAGGAATGGAACTTGTAGACCAAGCCCATTTTAATGAATTGTCATTGCTCTTCTCATGCAATGAAGCCAAAATATCTGTAGAATTGAAGAAAGATATAGAGATCACTTTTCAGGCATTTCGAAAGACAATGTCCATGAGCTTAATGGGGATCTTTATGACCTTTTGGGAAGCCAGAATTGATTCTGCTGGAGCAGAGAGACTCACAGTTGAAACACCCTGTTTCTTCTTCAAGTGGTGCTAGAAAATAGGCCCATGCAAGTCTTAACATGCTCAAATGACAATGACAACTACACTGTTTAATTATATTTCTGTATTACCCTTTAGCCCAGACCACAGCCGTGTAATTTTTATGGAGCATGTGTATAAAGCACATATACTACATCGGGTTACATAAAACTATTGCAGCTTCAGCATTAGAATGCACAGGCTAGAGAGGAGGCCTTCCAAAAGCAATGCTGCACTTTGGATGGAAGAGAAGGACCAAAGTGAATCACTTCTAGTGAAGTCACAAGGGACCCAGACTAGTGTAACTATGCTGCCTTCTGCTTAAAAGCAAAAATATAGGAAACCTAGATGTTTCCTAGGTCCTACAAATTTTGGCATATTAAAAAAAAAACAAACAAAAAAAACAAAACAACAACAACAACAAAGAAAGCCCTTCTCCCCCTCCTAAGCTGCCAGACAGAGAGCTGGCAGGTGCCAGGAAGCAATGGTGAAATTAGATGGAATTGGAGAAAGTTCCTGCATGCATCTATTTCCTCAAGACAGGATCAGCTCTGCCTATGTCATTCTGACAGTTGTCTAGCATGTTCTTAAGGAGGAAATGTCACCTGGAAATGTAACAGAGCACATGTACTCCATCACTCAGCTTGCTCACAGAAATGCAGGGCAACATCAGACTTATCAGAACTCTGCAAATCTTACAAATTCACAAGTAAATGGGTGACAACTAGAAGGAAGTTTCCTAGCTACACTCTGCTTTGTGTCACCTGAGCTAGTTTTCCCTGCCATATTCATTACATGATAGCAAGTCATACTGGGATTTTAAGAGAGGAAAATATCTAGTGCATCAAATTTTCTTCTGAAACACAGTGATAGACTGACTTGGTTTAGTGTGATTTGCTCCTCATCAAACTGTTTTCTTCCACAAATCTTCAAATAGTGTGACTACTTTCCACCAATGTTTTTGTCAGTCAAGTCTTCAGCTTGCATTCTGCCTGAAAGGGTGAAAACAAAAACCAAAGCAAAAAAAAAAAAAAAAAAAAAGAGATAAATTCCAAAAAGCCATATTATCCCCTAAAGTAAATCCTTCTCCTACATTCCTACATAAGGAGCCACCACATATGCACCATCATGAAAACGTCTGTCTCAGCTGTCAGCCACAGCATACAATTTGGTATTTAAAGTTACCTACAGCTGTTAGGGCAAGTATGGCTAGCAGTGACCTGGAAAATAAAAATATCAACTTCTTGAGTTGATATTCTACACAGATGAGCTGACTGACTTTGTGTCACCTTCTGTAAACTACCTCCTTTGCTTCCTTTGATGATCTATGCCCTTAAATACTTCTGTACCTTCCTTTGTCATAGATCCCAAAATGATCCATTACTGAGGCATTCCATATGAAGTGCTCCTTTTCTCACATCCATTCTGCTTCCTCTTTTTCTGTGTACAAAAGCTGTGCTTGTATAACTTTCTGATGGGTTTTTAATTTTATGCATTTTAAGAAGCTTTAAAAGAAAGCCACGATACTACCAGAAGCAGTAATGACTTCTTCACTTCCACAGAATACTCTATTTTACTTAACACCCACTGGAATACTTGAAGGTGTTGGGAGAAGAGGACCCAGGCATCACGGTACTGATGTAATTCATTTGTCTTTGTGAAGGTCAGCAATTCTTTTCACATTACCAAAAAATACTGCAGACAGTACGTAATCAAAAGCTTTGTTACACAGCATTTCCCAATGGCTGTAATATTCTATTGTCTGCTCCAAGATTACTAAGAGAAACCAATATCCCTATCTCATACAGATACATTAAAAAAGAGGTTTTAGCCAGCACATACAACTGCTCATCTTTATGTTCTGAAGTCCACTGAAAGATTGTACCATTTGCAGTGCTTCTACAGGTTAAAGTTTAAAGAAGAAAAGTGAATTGCTGTTCAGGAGATTCCTGAAAAGACCCAGAACCAGCACCTTTCCTACTTTTACCAATGAAAATGCAGTAAGTGTAGCATTTTTATTTCCATGCTGGCAAAAGTATTAAACGTTGAGATTTAAATTCTTGCTTTGGAGGATTTCTCCAGGCTTAGTGCAGCAAAAACTTAAGACTCATTTTTCCCACTCTTTTCTTGTTTAATTTTCAGTAATCACTGCTCCAGCTTTGGGTCATTCAAAATAGAAATGTGTTTGTGAGCAAGAGCCCATATTATTTTTTGTTTATTACTGCTAAAAAGTAATTCAGAGCTATCCAACACATTAGTGAATATTGATTAAGTGCAATTGAATGAATAATTGCTTGAGAGAAGAAAACCTTGTATTTCTGAAATATAGCAGAAAGTAGTCCTTCATTTCCATTGTTGAGGACTACTGAAAGAGATTCAGTAGGAAATAAAGGGATGTTTAGAATTCATATGTATTCAGAAAGCATCTATAATAAATATTTTAGAATTACCTGAAATAACAAAAGATCCAACTACTCTGAAATGTTTTTCACAGAAGTCAGTAGACAGGCACACACTGTAATGCCTGCAGAATTTTTCCCCAAGAGGTCATATTCCATTGTCATCATTACCAGATCTTTCTTCTTCACAGATTCTGGGATCAAACCCCCCCCCCGCATTTCCAGGTATGAAGTAAATTTTCTTTCTGAAGCATCTTTCTCTCTGCCTGGCTCTCACACTTAAGTGCACCTCTATAATTAACTCCTGAGACTAATAGTTGTAAGAAATATATCACTACACCCAGGGAAACCTGGTAAACACCATAAGGGCATTCTTCTCAAGCCAGTGTTGGCCACCAGAGCCAACTGCAATGAAAAAAACAAAGCAATCCTAAAAAACTGAAACTGTTTTCTTAAATGTGAAATTTTAATCCAGTATCCTCAGGAAAAAAAAATTAAAAGCAACATATCCAGGCGAATGTATAAGCAATAGAGATCCTAATTCAGCAACAGGCACATATAAGGAAAATTGAATGGGATTTGATAAAAATGGGATTGGGTTTTGGTTTTTCTTAAAAATGGCACTGACAATGTCTTTTCTTCTGCAAACAGAGTTTATCCTTTACCTTCTCAGAAGAATTTCAGTGTGCTAAGTTAAAAAGTTGCTGCATTCTAGAACAGATCAGTACTAATTAGGAAGACTGGTCATATATAAGATAACGAATAATCCATCCTATGACATGACAGAAACTGTAATTACCTGGACCTGAGACTAAAGACTTCTCAGGATCAATGTATGCAGCATTTCACTTTTCCCAGAGATGCTGCAAAACGATTCAAGTAATGTTGCATGTATCAGATAGAGGAAAAAAACCTAAACAGAAATTTTTAAACAGGGAATGAAGTGCCACCATCACATGATTCTTCGAACACTTTCAAGCTATGTAAAGTCAGTCTCATCACTAGTTCAGGTAAAATGAGAGGTTATATTTTACTATGATTTTTATTCAGCACACAGTCATTCAGTGGCACTTCCAGACACAGTTTAATACGATGCTTCAAAACTGTGTTAATACAGGTTAAAGTGATAATAAGCCATTGTGTCCACCTCAAATTACAACTGAGATGTATCTCAGTCTAAGAATATTCAAGAGAAAAAAAAGGTTTAGACTCAGAATTTGTATTTAATGAAGTAAAAGCACTATACCTTCTTTCTGGAACTGCAGCTGAACACACTGAGTTCTGTCATACAAAGGACTTCCTGTGTTGGTCCTACAGTTTCCCAGCTGAAGTAGATTTTTGCATAGCCTGTGATTGCTTGTGAAATCTTGCACAAATCTGCACACAGCCTGCGAGGACAGTGTTTTCACAAGGCTATATGGTTTCCAGGACACATTTCAGCCAGTGGTTTTTTAACATTTACAATTGAAGTGGCTGCACACTGCTGAGCTCACAACAAAAATAAGAGTAATCATCACTTTGAGTTTCAAGAAGGGGACTATGGTTTGTGTTCTACTTTCTAAACTAAGCAATGCTTCAAGAAATTTAATAGCATTAAAGGACAGGTCTATCCCATACTGCTAAGTAGGCAGACTATTCAAGGCAGTTATTGCTTCAAAGCTGAATTTTTGTAAAGAGTTCAAGTCAACAGTACACACTAGAGCCTTCTCATTTCTCCCTCCTGAAAGAAATAACAAGCTGCAAAAAAGAGTTCTGGGCTGCTCTGAAATAGCAACCTAATAAAGGAATTCCAAATATTAAAACTGACATGAATCACAGTAA
Organism: Euphonia xanthogaster; assembly: GCA_034509185.1. Taxonomy (NCBI): domain Eukaryota; kingdom Metazoa; phylum Chordata; class Aves; order Passeriformes; family Fringillidae; genus Euphonia; species Euphonia xanthogaster. The sequence goes on along the minus strand of JAYDZK010000001.1, from coordinate 96,518,450 downwards.
GAAAAATGCACAAAGAATCCTGTTACTAACAAAGGCACCAAATATCAGGTATAACGCAAAAGTGAAGACTATGAATGCCAAGAATAGCAGAAAGTCTTCTGCAAATGGTAAAAATGAGGAGGAAAAAGAAGACTTGGCAACGTAGATATTTTATGACAACTTGTTTTTATCAGCTGACCTGCCAATCAAAACCAGATATAGAACACTTCCACAAAATAGGAACATAACAGTAAGATTGGAACTACAAGAAACATGGCTAGCAGTGAAGAGTCACTATTTACACACCAAGGTTCTCCAATCTTTCTAAAAAAACCCCAAAACAACAACAAAAACAAGCCCAAAACAAAACAAACAAACAAACAAAAAACTACCAAAACCCCTCTTAAAAAGAAATTGCTCACACTTCAAGGTAAAGCAAACCAAGAACCAGATGCAATGGTCTGACAACTGCTAGTAATGAATTTTTTTTTTTGGGGTGGGGAAGGGGGGTTATTTTTTTTTTTCATTTGAAAGTACATTTTCTCAACCACTAGTAAATGAGGCATTTTTTTAGGAATCTTTATAAACATATGTATTTGTACTTTTGTTATTTATACAGTCAGACCATAGAAACATTTTCTTTGTTAAAACAGACTGACACTGTGTGTTGCACACCACACTTTCTGTTGAAGTAGCTCTTGTTCAGACAGCTCCCAGTCAAGAACCAGCCTGGTGCATTGTGCTCCATATCAATCAGCAACTTCTGCACATCTGTCAGACACTGTTCCAGGAACTCACACTCTTTGAAGGTCAATTCCCTTCCTACCACACTCAGTACACTCAGTCAGCCCAGCAATGACAAAAATGAAAACCTCCCCATCTTCTCCATCCTTCAGACAAATCTTGAGCCAAAAAGCTCTCTTTCAGGTGGACCTTATTGGTACATTTCATTTTGGAATATACTGTAATAGAACCAAAGGTCCAAGATGTAGACCTGGATAAAGTAGGAACTAAGTAAGAACTAAAAAGCACAAAGAAACAATTTCTAACATACACTAATTCTGATACCTTAGCAAAGAATCGTAGAATGGGTTGGGTTGGAAGGGAACTTGAAGATCATCTCATTCCAATAACCCTGCTATGGGCAGGGAAACCTTCCACTAGACCAGGTTCCTCAGAGCTTCATCCAGTCTGGCTTTCAACACTACCAGGGATAGGGCACCCACAACTCCTCTGGACAACCTGCTCCAGTGTGCCACCAGTATCACAGCAAAGAACTTCCTCCTAGTAATTTCAACCTTTTCTCTTTCAGTATGAAGCCATTCCCCTTTGTCTTGTCACTACATGCTCCTGAAAACGATCCTGCTCCAGCTTTCTTGCAGGCTCCCCTCAGGTTCTAGAAGGCTGAAACTAGGCCACCCCAAAGCTTTCTCTCTCCCAGGCTGAACAAACCCTGGTTACACTGCTTTTGATCTAGCACAGGACACATTTGGCTTTCTGGGCTGCAAGTGAACACGGCCAGATCATGGCCAGGCTCTTACCCACCAGCTTCACCCCACATCCTTCTCAGCAGGGCTGCTCTCCATCTGTTCATCCCCGCCCACATTGACATGAGGAGTTGCCCCAGCCCAGGTGCAGCACCTTGCACTTGATCTTATTAAGGTTTATAAGATTCCTGTGGGCCCATTTCTCAAGCCTATCCAGGTGCCTCTGGATGGATCCCAGGAGTACTAACCACACAGCTCAGCCTAGTATCACCTGCAAATTTGCCAAAGGTGCACTCAATTCCCTTGTCTTTCTCATTAATGAAGGTATTAAATGACACTGGTCCCATTAAGGACCCCCGAGGGCACCCCTTGTCACTAATGTCCAACAAAACTCTGAGCCACTGACCACAGCCCTCTGTATGCAAGTGTCTAACAGCTTACCCACCCAACAGTCCACTCATCAAATCCATCCTCTCCAGCTTTGAGAGACAAATGTTGTGGGGTACTGTGTCAAAGGCTTTACAGAAGTTCAGATAAATTTATATCTGTAGCCCTTCCCTTGCCCACTGAAACAGTCAGTATCATTGTCAAATGGGAATGTTAGAGCACTTATTTCTTTAATTAAATACAAAATAATTTTGAGGTCCAATTACATGCTTTTGAGAATTTGTATTGTAGCAGGAAAGACGTCCCAAAGAGCTGGATCTGCAGTTATGATGCTGAAGGGCACAGGATGAAGCTGTAGGGAGAAACAACAAAGGAGAATAGGTACCAGATGGCAACCATAAACTAAGGACACAGCCAGCTATCCCCTCTAGCATATTTTACATGCTGACAAGTACAGACACTTATAACATTGCCAATACAATCTGTCCATCTACACTTACCTCTAAAATGAGCTGAGGTCAATTTTTTATCATCATATGCATTTCTATTAAATTTCAAGTGGGTGACTTTTTGTGATGTGGCACTGTTTTATTTTAATCACTGATTTGACAAAATTCGTCTTATGTATCTGATAAAAGTCTTGAAATCAAGCAGAAAAATAAAGAATTACAGAGGAAAAATCCTAAATTAAGGATTAAAAGATACAGTAAAATATTCAACACTGAAAAAAAGAAGTTACAATGCAGTTGAGCATCATATTAACAATCAACACCAAATCCATAATGCAATCAAAATTTATAAAAGCTGTATGCTGTTTCTGGGTAGATCACACCTTCCTTTCAAGGTGCATTAGATACACAAAACAAAGACAAAAACACCTTTTTTTTTAGCAAAAAGTTAGAATGGTCTGTACCTGAAAATTCTGAAATTCTCCCAAAAACTTGTGAAGAACTTTTAGAAGCCTTTCAGCATCATCAAGGAACAAAAAGCAGGATTGTCCTATTTCCTTAAAAGAGCAGGACTGAAGAGTTAGTATTTTAATGTGTAATTAGTCATTATAGGAAAAGGCATTTCAGGTAACACTATCCATCACAGATGCAACTGGACTTGAAAAGATTTCTATCATCTCCTCATATCATTTCCCCCAGAAAATTACCTGGAATAAACAGACTTTTTTGATTTCATAGAGTTAAAAGAAAATCTGCACAAAATATAGAATCAGTTTAACCTGTTACCACTCAATTTACTTCATTCAAAATGTGATAACTTGCATGAGCTAGGGATGTGGCCTATGACTCATTTCTAGCCTTTTAGGCATCTGATGTGAAGCAGAAGTGCTTCCTGACTGCTCTAAGACAAATAAATATTACTTTTGGTTTTTGGAGTAGAAGATTTTTTTTTTAATTAAAATGAAAAAAAATATATATTAGCAACAGCATATAGAGCCTGCTTTTTTTCCCTGCAAGTGAATATGATTGAGCTTAACCACTGAAAGGCTCGTTAAACATTGGAAAAGTCCTCTAGGACCTTTTAGAGTTAGAGTCACTCTTCTGAAGTGTTCGAAAAATAAGCAGGTGGTGTGGCACTTTGTGATATGGTTTAGTGGGCATGGTGGTATTTGGTCAACTCAAGACCTCATCTTGGAGGTCTTCCCCAACCATAATGACTCTGTGGTAAAAAACAATTTTTCTCAGTTTCAAGACTGTAAAGAGTTATGTGGAAGAACTTCACAGTTCCCTTACGAACTGGACTCTCCCAAAGCAGCAGGTGGCATTGAAGAAGGTTCAGCACCAAAGCCACCTAGACAATCCAGCACTGCTAAAAAGCCTCAATGATCTGCAAATGCACTCAAGTATTGGCATGCAAATTAGACATCATGAACAATCTTTTCTGCTTCCAAATTTGGCATATTTATTGCAACCTGAAAAAATCTTTAGAAAGTAGGCCAGGTTTTTACTCAGCTAAACTTGGACACAAACACATACACAATCTGTCAGGGATCAGTGGCAGCATCACACAGAAAGTCTCTTTTGTGTAAAGCTGGGTAGTCATGAAGCCTGCAAAAAGAACAAGGTATTAGGCTTTAGAAAGTGCCAAAACAAGAAGCTGCACAACAATCAGAGTTACTTGAGTATAAATGCCCCAACAGACTGATGCCAAATTTGAGAGCACAGAGAGGAGAAGGAAAGTTTGTTCAGCTGACACTATAACAGATGGCTTGAATAACATAACCAAAAGTATACCAATGGGGGCAATACAGAAGGGATACAGGCTATAAACTCTTATCTGCAGAAGAAATCCTGTTCTGATGTAGGTATCAACAAGGAATTTGAGATCCATTCCTTTCTTTCCTTCTTTTAATTTCCTCTCTTGCAAGGCCATTACACAGGCCAACCTGCTTAATTTCTTGAATCAGAGTAGTACTCCAAGTGGGAAACCAGTAAGTATTTGCTCTGGGCTAAGTTTCTAGTACTCTCAAAATATTTCCTGTCAAAGTTTTACAATTAAAACTCCTGATAACAGAGAATTTATTCTATTATTATAAGTGTATGCTTTAATTAGTTTAGATACAGAAATGACATAAAAGCTTCATGTCAGCATATGATGTGCTGGAATACCTGAATTCCTCAAATATTCACAGATGGTAAGCAGGGAGATAAGAATCACTATCCTGGATGCCACAAAAAACTTTCCATCTCAAACTGTCCAATCTAGGTGCTGGGGTTTACCCGCTATTACCCTGTCTTGCAGCATCTGTAAACTCATTATCTCCATGACTTTCCTGACAATAAATGTGCCCAAACTTCTGAAGCAGCATTTTCAGTTATCTAAAGGAAAGAGATGCAAAAAAAAATCTTTTTTCAATCAGTGTTTATGCCATTTCCCTGGCACCATCTAATCTTCTGAATTTTAGAACATGGCAAGTAGCATCCTTTCTTTTTCTTGCCTTTTTATCTTCGAAAGAGCCATCAGATAATGACTCCTGAGTCACCTCAAGACATCTATAATACATTTCTCCAGAACTATTTGCTGACATCACTTATGTTTTAAAAATGCATTAGCAGGAAAATGTTTATTCCTACCCTCAATTCAACTGACCATTCAGAGGACTACATTTCTTTGGAACAGAAGTTTCATTGTGCCTCTTCTTCACTGTCTGTCAGTCACCTGTCAGAATTCAAAGCTCTCTTACTTCTAAAGAGGTTCCTTAGGAAGATCAAAAAGCCAAGTCTCTCTGTAGGAAGATTAATTCAGAACTAAAATCTTATTTCAACCTGAAGACATAGTCACTTCACCAAACATTTTTTGCTAAAAATAGCAGAGATTTCAACTGCCTTCAGACTATCTGGTTCTACTACTGCTCCTGTGAAACACGGGAAATATTGCCCCATGTCCTGACAAGATTAATTTAAGGCAACTGACATGAACTCATTCAAAAAAAAAAGAGCACAAAACCACACCAAAAAACGAGTTGAGATTTTTAGAGGCAGAGTGTTTGCAATTGAAAATCTACCCCACAACAGAACTGTTTACGAGATCTTCCTAAATTGCCTCTAATTCTAAAAGTGAGGCATCAAATCAGCACATTCAGCTTTTTAGAATGTTATATTTTCTCAGGAGAGTGACAGAGTGACACCTGTCCCCTCTGCACTCCTCACCAGCTCAGCAACACCACTGTTATAAAAAAGTTGGGAAATTAGTAGAATCCACACAAAATTAGTCCTCCAAAAAGATTAATTCCCACAAACATTTCTGCACACAAGAAAAATAATTAAGTACAATAGCAAAGTGTGTTCCATGCCTCAAAAAACAACAAAGCTACTGAACACAACAAATTCACAATCTTAAAATAAAACCAAAAGTGTGACTATTCATGGGTTTATAATTAAGCTTATTCTTAAGTGATTCATCAAATCAGTTCCTTGATGAATATGCAACTAAAATTTCAGGAAAAATCATAACTTATGTTGCTAGAAAACCATATATCTATTACATTCAAGATTTACTCACATTTAAGAGACAGTTCACAAACTTTTCTAGCTATATTCTGGCCTATTTTATTTAATCTGAAGTTAAAAAAAAATATTCTTACCAGAAAGAAGGCTTTGATTTCTGCCAAATCCGTTCCAGAAGTTTAATATTTCAACAGTCCCTGATGTGTATGCATTACTGACAGCCTAGGAAAGTCCTTTAGCAGATGGAGGTATTAAGCAATTAGGCTGCCTGGAGAGGCTGTGGAGTCTCTTGAGATTATCAAAACCTGCCTGGACACTGTCCTGCACAACCTGCTGAAAGTGAACCTGCTGTAGCAGGGAGTTGGAATAGCTATCCCCAGAGGTCCTTTCCAACCCCCACCATACTGTGATTCTGTAATTGTTCTTTTCACACAACACAAGTGCAGATTAAATGGGTGTAAATACACCCAAAATTAGACACAGAACACAGATGTTGAATCTGTAAAAATGAATCAAAACAGCACACACACCTAATATATTGTAGATGGATCAGAACATCCAAAAAGAGACCTTATTTATTTATCATTTCTAGCACTAACTTACAGTTTCCTCACTTAGAAGATACCTTTCTTCCTGAATATATGAAAAATAGCAACATTTATTACTGTAAATACGTATTTTAACGGAGTCCATTCAATGCTTATGCAGGTTTCAATCTCCTCTGCTCATGAAAATGGCTGTTTCTAAAGACAAAATCTAAATCAGTTTATTTGAACTGCTTCAGTTGATGAGACCAATTCAGCTCATGCCATCCACAGACTTCTGTCCTGCAGCTTTTCCACACACACATGAACTTGTCTGTACAAGAAAGTCAAAAGAGAATTCAGCTGTGCAATATTTAGTAGCTCCACAGAACTGACTTCTAAATTGCCACATTTTGCTTTTCTGAATTCAAGTAAATAGATGCTATGGACCATCATGGTTTGCCTGCTAAACCTTTCAACTTTTAAAGGTAGCAATTCAAAAAAAGCTTCAAGGTACCAAACATTTTAAGTCCCCTGATGACTAATGGTGGTTTCAAAATAATGTATATTCCCTCTCTCCTCCGAAAACATTATGTCCTGCTTTTCCATAAGAAGAAAAAAGCGAACTCACACAAACAACAACAGACAAATTGGCTGAGTACAAAAGAACAGGATGGCTATATCCAAAGTGCTGCAAAAGCAGAATATAAATGAACAAAGACAGAACCATTATCTTCATTCCATTTTGTGCTATTACAGTCATTTTAAGCATTGTCTGTTACAAGAGTAAGCTTGAAATCTGGAAGCAGATGCATGCTAGTTGTCAGTCAACATTCTCCACTTAATTCTTTATTATTGGGTCCATCATTTTTCTTAAATGAGTTTGAACCTTCCCAACTACAGACTTTTTTAGTGAGTTATTTGTATTTGCCTAAGTGCTACTACTTCTCCGGTGTTTAGACACAGCTTTGTGCACACCCAGGGAAAAAACAGTGAAATGCAGAATGAGACTGCATTTCAGATAAAGTAACTTTTCACTTTTCCATAAGAGTAAACTATAACACACAAGTTACTTGTAGTAGACAGTGTCCTGCATTTGCATGGGGAAAAAAAGTCATCATTAATAGCTGACAGCAGTCAGCACACTGGAGACTGAGAGCACAGAGAGGGAATCAAAGAACTCACACAATACTGTCTCATGCACCTGCAGAATTTCCCATGTGAGGAAGTAAAATTTCAAAACAAGTTAACAGCAGTGTCAGTTCATCTGGAAACCTACAGGATTCCACAAGAAGAAGCTGCCTCAAGTTGCCCCAGGGGAGGTTTAGATTGGATATTACGAAAACTTTCTTCCCCAAAAGGTTTGTCAAGCACTGTAAGAGGTTGCCCAGCGAGGCTCAGTAACCATCCCTGAGGGTGTTTAAAATGCATGTAGATAGGCCACTTGGGTACATGCTTTAGTGGTGGACTTGGGTTAATGCTACTCAATGATTTTAAAGGTCTTTTCCAACCTAAACGATCCTGTGATTCTATGACTGTGACCATTTCAGTTAATTTGTAATTATTTTAAGGATGGTTCTTTCAGTTTTGTACACCTTGTCTGTATACTTCAGTACACAATCCAGTTACAGAAAAATAAGACACAGGATGGAAACGTCAGTCAAAACATCTTACAGACTCAAAAGAAAATGGACTGGAATTCTTTCAACCCCAAATGGCAACAAACCCCAAGAAAACAACAATGTCAGTCATTTAAAACATTCACATGCAAATACAGAGCTCCTGTACTGATTTAAGTATGAGACAAAAAGGATCATATGAAATCTGTAAGGAATCACATGGCCACGAGGATATTCTCCAGATATTACAATAAAATTTATACTGGAAATAGATGGACTTTTTTTTTTCAGGTTTGATTGGGAAAAAAGAAAAAAAAAGTTATACATGTCTTTTTACACTGACTTCCAAAAGATCAGATAAATTTTTATATAAGGTAAGTTCTCTACTATTATTCATATACAATTTACACTGCCTGTCCTTTTTAATAATCTTTCACTCAGCCTACGAAAAGACAGCTGAACTGCAGAACAACTGCTGAAAGACCAACCAGGAGAAAGGACAGCAGTGTTATCACCACAAGAGGATGAGACTGTTTCACTGCAAGTAGCTTCTGAACTGTACAGGAAACTTTTCACATATCACCAGAAAGGAAAGCATAAGAAAGACCTCGGACACTGCCTTCACTTTGCCTCCTCCCTGTACTGAGGAACTGCTTCCTGAACTCCCACAAACTGCACCCTTCAGGTGTCTCTTGCTCTGTGGTGTACAGAACAAACCTGTACAGTGCAATTAGTCAAGGCAGTGGGCATAAAGAGACAATCCAGTGCGATTTGGACAGTATCGTTGTGTTGACAGTATTTTGTGTTGACCTGTTTTCCTCCCAAATCAAACAAAAAACCCCCCAAACCTAAACCTAAACAGGAAAGAGTAAGCTTATTATTTAAATGGATATCAAAAGTGTGTTAAAGACTTCTTAAGTTAAAGAGGAGACTTTTTCTTACTCTGAGTGTCTTGTGCAAAGCAGGTCAAGTAGTAATTTTAAAAGGTAGAAGAGGATTTGTGGCCTGCAGAGGAAAATAGGTATTAGACCTTAATACTTACTACTGAAATATAAAGACAATTTCACTTCGTAACTAGCAAAACCAGACAGAACTTCAGAACACTGAAGTGAGGTTCATCTAACCAAGCTCACATCTATATCCAGCAAGAAAGCTACTTCAGTAGGGACTGTGGGCCCTGTCCATTGTCGAGGGATATTCAGTGCTTCCCACTGTAATGGCCTTCTGCAATTGCTCAGCTCTGGCAGGGTCACACAGCCAAGACTACCATGTACTGCAAAAAACAGCCCTTCACCCAACTTGAGTATTCCAGGGACCTTGATGAAAAATAACTCCTTTACAGAAATCAAGGTTGGGGAGAGCATGATATTTTTCTCACAAAAATTATTGACAGGTAGTTTTTCCAAAACACTGCATCTCCTGACAGGAGGACACTTTAAACCCTTGAAATCTTTTCTAGCTCTTTTGCCTATGAGCTACATACATTAGTTTTAATCAGTTATAAAACAATGCTAAAACAATGCCAAAAGTTGCTAGGTAACTGCCACATCATTCATGAATTGTCTTCTAAACTTTTCTTTGCTCTTAATTCTGCTCACAAAATATCCATTCAATAAATATTTCTCTTTCAGCATTTGTTGTTTGAGCAATGCTGGTATATTTTCTCTCTTAAAGAGAGAAGGCAGATAAACAGAAATACTTAATTACTAATGACTGCTACAAAACCTGGTCTTTGTAGTTTCCCTTCCCCAAACCACTTTACCCACCTCAAAACTGCATTTTAAAGGAGAATTGAGAGCAGTTCCAGGTAATCTGACTGAACAATACTAAAGCAGAAATGAAAGTAGAGGACATATATTTTAAAAGTCCTGCCAACAAGAGGACTAATTACCTCCTCCAATCTGAGAAAGCAAGAAATAAAGTATAAACAATTCTGTGAGAGAATGTGTACACAAGCTCCTGAACTGCCCTGATTTGACTTCAGTAGGAGCAAACTCCATAATCACTCATATTCTCACCAGACAGCAGACACTAATTTGCAGTTGTCAGGTCCCTCATAACATTCCAGTCTCCTTGTCTAGGTAGCTCAGTTCCTTCCTCTTTGTTCCTTCTATCAGAAGAGTTGCATTTGTCACTTTCTCTCTCACCTTCCCTTTTATATAACTTCCAACCAGTACATCAAGATTTAGTACATCATTTATTTATGTTACATCTACTATACTCAAATTTTCCCCATTTCTGAGAATCAGGATCTTTCCTTAGTTCTCCATCCTGTTATCCTGTATCTTGTGCCACCTTCTTTCCCACACCTGCTCTATTCCTGCATGCTGGTTATCCACCTCCACAATCCCTGTCCAGCCATAGAGCTGCCTGTGCTCCACCACAGCAAGTCACTGAGCTGAGGCTCAAAACCAGGACCTGTCGGGGAAAGTACAGCTGTCCACCTCAAATAACCAAGGATCCCATTTTCCCTCATGCCCCATAATCCCACATAGCAAACAACTGGCCAGGGAGAGCTGCTGGCTGCACAGAGGACAGGTGAGGTTGAAAGGCCAGCGCATGTGCACCACAGGAAGGAACCTCTCCCGTAGACCCATGACTTCAAAGAGGGCGGATGCCCGAAGTCTCTGCCCATTACCATGCAATAGGTCCCATTTCCCTGAAAATAATCCCTTTCCTGTCCACATTCCAGCAGGGGAAGTTCTCAGTAACAAGCGTCTTTGAAATATACAGCTGCTGAAGACTTTTTTCATGCTAGCCACATTGAAATGGATGTTCAGAAGAAACAAATACACACTCATCATGCAATGCCATTTTTGTATGGTTGAGAATGTAAGTTCCTCCTTGGTCTTCCCCTCTCAAGGTTAATAACACTAATATCCTAACATGACCTCCAACATAAGGCAACATTTCTCAGATTCCAGCTTGATTTTCTTGTTTCCTTCTGCATTAAAATTGGTCCACATTTTTACTACAATATCTAACCAAAGCTGAAGAGAACAAAATAAATAGTTTTCATGTCATACATAAAGCTCTGCTTACACTTCATGAGTTTACACTTTGTTGTTACAAGGCATCCTTACGAAGTGCCCAATTTCCATACTTACTTTTTTCCCTGACCAACTACCTTGAATACAGATCCTCTCAGAACCCCAAGTCCCTTCCCACTGTCTCCTCCTAATCACCTCCAAAAGAGTGACATGAATAGGTTACACTGCAGAAAAGTCACACAGTGTGACTTTTCTGTGACATCAGCTTCATGTTACATCTGGTCCCAGATACAATAAATGCAGAGTACTAACAAGACATTCCACTTAGTCTGGAGTCTTTGATGCTGACTTCATACTTTTATTGAAATCACAAAGACCCATTCTCACCTATATTAAAAAAAGTGTTTAGCTTATCCCAAAACTTCATAAATCATTTAAGAGACAGTTAATATTCAAAGACCTTATTATCATCACAGCAGGCAAATGTTCCCAACAGTTCAGAGAGAAGGAAATTCGACAGGAAGAAAAAAAAAGTCATAATAAATATTATATGGCCAAGGGGGTGTTTGATTGAAGAGCATTCCCAAACCATGCACAAGCAGTCTCTGAGGACTTCATTGTGTTTTTCATCCTGGCCTCTTCAGTCTTGTCCCTCATTTTCATTGTCACAATAAAAATGACAAAGCTCCTAATAATAAACGTGATACATAACTTACATGCACATCCATGACATCACTGTCAATCCATGTAGATTAATGAAGTGAGCATCTCCTTTGAAACAGCAGAAATCATTATTTAAATACAACAAAGTGAATTATAGCTTAGTATATTACCCACAGTGTCAATCACACCTTTCAATTCCTCAAAACAGACTTTAAATTAAGCTGTAACAGTCACCAGCATCATTCCTTTATGATTGTGATTGCCCTGAATTAAAAGATGTTTCAAAAAGCAAATCTAGAAGAATACATTTGTACTTTTTAATTTTAATTAAAAGCTTTTCTGGATCAATTTGCGGATCTGTTATCAAGTACAAAAGAATCATGACTAGTCAGATCTATCGTAGTTTCAAGTTAATGCCAAGATGGTTGCAGACAATCTGACTGAGTAGTTTCAAGTTAATGCCAAGATGGTTGCAGACAATCTGACCGAGGAGGATTTCTAAAAAATATAATCTTGGCAGTATTTACTGAGATTATGGCAGTATCAAAGCATTTATATAACATCAACCCATTACATGATGAGGATGGCCACCTCACAAACAGGGACAGAGACAAGGCAAAGGTGTTTATGACATTCTTTGCCTCCATCTTCAACATGGATGATGGACCAAGGGGGTGTCAGTACCCTGAGCTTTTGGACCATGTCTGCAAGAATGATCAAATCCCAGTCGACCCTGAAATTGTGCACGATCTGCTGCTCCAGCTGGATCCCTACACATCTATGGGGTCTGATGGGATTTATTCAAGAACTCTCAAAGAGATGGCTGATGCCATCACAAAGCCTCTCTAGATGATTTTTGAGCCATTTTGGGAATCCAGGAAAATCCCATCTGACTGGAAGCTGGCCAACATTGTCCCGATTTTCAAGAAGGACAAGAAGGAGGACCCCAGAAATAGCAGGCCTGTCAGTCTTACTTCAGTGTCTGGCAAAACCATGGAAAAAATTATTCTGGGAGGTACTGAAAAGCACCTGAAAGACAATGCAGTCATTGGTCACGGCCACTATGGCTTCCTGAGAGGAAAGTCCTGCTTGTTAAACTCATTTTGTTTTTATGACAAGGTAACTCACATAGGTGATCAAAGGAGGTCAGTTGATGCAATCTTTTTTGATTTCAGTAATGCGTTCAAAACTGTCTTCTCTCAAGATCCTTCTTGACAAATTGTCCAGTGCACAGCTGGATAAGCATCATGGGATGAGTGAGCAGCTGGCTCATGCATTGGGCATAAAAGGTTATAGTGAATGGAGCAACATCAGTCAGGTGACCTGTCACTAGTGGGGTTCTGCAGGGCTTCATCCTTGGTCCTGTGCTCTTCAACATCTCCATAAATAAAGTGGATGCAGGACTGGAAAGGACACTAAGCAAGTTCTCATATTACACAAAACTGGGAGGAGCTGTTGACTCTCTCAAGGGCACAGAGGCTCTGCAGAGAGACCTGAACAAATCAGAGTGCTGGGCAATCCCCAATAACAAAGACAAGCGCTGGATTCTGCATTGGATGGCACTCTTCACAGACACAGTGGGGAATGAGAGGCTGGAAAGCAGTGCCATGGAAAGGCACCTGGGGGTCCTGATCAATGGCAAGTTCCGCATGAGTCAGCAGTGCCCTGAAAGCCAGGAGGGCCAGTTCTGTCCTGGGGGGCATCAGGCACAGCATGGCCAGCTGGGCAAGGGAGGGCATTGTCCTGCTCTGCTCTGCACAGGGATGGCCTCACCTCAAGTGCTGGGGTCACCACAGTATAAGAAAAATACTGAACTGTGAGAGTGTCCAAAGGCATACCACGAGGTTGGTGAGGGCCTTGAGGGGAACCCTTATAAGGAGCGGCTGAGGGCACTTGGTGTGTTCAACCTGGAGAAGAGGAGACTGAGGGGAGACCTCACTGCAGTTACAGCCTCCTCATGAGGGGAAGAGGAGTGGCAGACCCTGATCTCTTCTCTGGTGGGGACCAGTGACAGTAGACCCAAGGGAACGGCCTGAAGTTGTATCAGGGGAGGTTTAGGTTGGATATCAGGAAAATATTCTTCCCTCAGAGGGTGGCTGGGCACTGGAACAGGCCCCAGAGAAGTAGTCACAACACCAAACCTGACAGAGCTCAAGAAGCATTTGGACAATGCTCTCAAGCACATGGTGTGACTCTTGGAGATGGGCCTATGCAGGGCCAGGAGTTGGACTCAATGATCCTTGTGGGTCCCTTTTAATTTTCAGTGATTTGGAGGTATTTTCAGGAGTGCATGTTCATGGACACTTGCTACTTCTTTTTGGTCTTGTTGGATTCACACTGCTTGGCTAAAAATTCAGGTTTAGCTGAACTCATCATGACTAACAACTGACACCTTAGTACTCAAAATCTAATAATACAGGAGAAGATTTATTTACCTCGTCAAATAGCCTACATGCCACTTGCTATGAAAGGGCTCTCCACCAAATCAGACAACGTGGCTGAACAGAAAGCCTGTGGGCTGTTTTCTCCCTTGCCCAACAGCTTGCAGAGTGACCTTCAGCAAGCCACCTACTGTTGGAAGTGGCGGTGGAACGGAGGTAACATACGTGCTGACTTCATGCGCTATATACAGCGAAGCTGCCACGATGATGCACACTGCTCAGAGGTGACACACTCAGTATAAAACTCACACCTACCTCAGAGAGACAGAAATTTATTCTCTGAGGATTCAGAAAGTATTTGTTACTGAAATTCCCAAAAGACGCATTCAATACCTGATGATTAAGGGAATGAAAATGGATTTTTAATGTGGTAAAATGGCATAGGAATGGCAACCAAATTCAGCCATTCTGTACATTCAGTACATTCTCCCTGGACATCATTAATGCAAAATGAAATTACAGCCAAAAGGTTAGGACATCAAAAGGAAAACATTAACATAAAGAACATTCAACAGACACTTTTTATTCTACTCCTTTTCCTGTAAACTAGATAACAAGTGACACTATTTACATTAAGAAAAGATTAATTTTCTACATGCCGGTGGATGGAATCAGTTGTCTCCAAAAAACACACATCTAGAATCCTTTAGGCTTTCTTAAGAAGACATCCATGTTCTTCAGCTGACTGACTCACAGGAAGAAAGAGGCAGCAGATGCCCTCAAGACACAAAGGCAAGTAATGCCTCACCAAGTAAGCCAGACCCCAACTCCAGCTGGAGACCTGACGATGTGCTAACCAAAGCATCACCCCAAAGTCTTCCATTTCTGAAATTTGATTCCTCCCTGGGACCATTTTTTTTTTTAACCTAGCTAAAACACAAGAATGAGCAAGGTCAGTCCACCTCTCAGTGTCCATCTTTCTGGATTCTGACTGCACAGCTCCACCACCTGTCACACAGCAAATTCAAAACACTCCTGAATGGACTGTGTTACTAGGAGATACATTTCCTGCTCTTTGAGATGCATTTCCTAGAGTAAGCCAATGGAGGAAGGCAAAAAGTATAGGCTACTGCAAGGAAAACAATTCCATTCTCTCAACATGGAGCAGTTATGCTTACCAGAAAGAGATAATAACATTAAAGGCATATACACGACATAGGGAGGTTTGTTTTTTTTTTTTATAAAAGCTTATACTGAGGGGCTGCATAATACAAAAGTAGGACTAGAATTGCGCATTTTTAGTACAAATTTTCAAAAGAAAGTTCATGTGAAGTCAATGGGGAAAGCCTAATTACAAAGGATCAGCTGTGTACAAGACATAGGAAACTGTCAAATTATCTCTCGCTTTTCCCTAGTAATTAACATGTCTGAAACAAATTACCCACACTGCTTACAAAGTAGAAATTCAGTATATCTCATGGTTATTGCAAACAACAAAAATAACACAAAACAACATGGCCCTTTAATCCTTACTGTTCCTAAATGTTATGAGACCTCTGGATACTGAATGAAGGAGGACCAAAGGAAAATTATTTCTATTCTAAAGCCCCTAAAGGCTATTTTTAAAGAGCAAAATAAATATCTATATTATAACAGGTATGTTGAAAAGAATTCTGCTTACAAAGTCAGAAGGCCTAGGTTTAACATTTCTTTTTATATGTCACAGTGGCACAGCATTACTGAAACTA
>JAYDZK010000001.1:96461287-96502616 GCA_034509185.1 Euphonia xanthogaster | reverse complement strand
CGATCTTAAAAAAAAAAAAAAAAAGAAAAGAAAAAATTTGATTTATCATCTACAGCATAAAAAAATGCAAAAGGTATTAAAAATATTTTTGCTAGAGTTGAACATGGAAAATAAAAGGTTTTCTCCATCCTTTAAAAACAACCGATTTTACTAAACTTAAAAATTGTGTGCTCAGTGAAGTATGACATCCATAAATAGATTTTTAATCAACATGCCCCTCTGTTACATACAAAATTTGAAGTTGCAATGTATTCAAGAGAACAGAAAAGAAACCTGCTGCTAGGGAGGCTATAAACATGATGGGCAAGTGGCTTTTACAAAAAGCAACACCACAATGCAGATTCCTAATAAGTGATGGAGCTATAATAGTAACACTGTTGCCTTTTGCTCAGCCTGGAAATGAAACTTGAGACAATTCTAGTAAGGAGATAATATAAGAGTGGATGTTTATTTGAAGGTTTTCGGGAGCAGTTATGGAAAGATATCTCCAAAATCTTACTTCCTCTACGGATGAGTACATTTTTATAGGTTTTAGAAAATTAGCATAACTAATAAAAAGCACCAATTAGGAGGACAAGTGGTGATGCAATTTTTTCTTAGGTCAAGCCTTTTCTCTGGAACCCTTTCTTCGGCACTAGCTGTACTTTGTCCATGAGAATGTACCTCAAAGAGTTGTTCTCAGCCTTGGTCCCCAGGTAGAGCCAACACAGCATAGGGGTCTTGTACACCCAGGGCTTGGAACCCTGGAATTTTTGTCTTTCTGCCTAGGGGAAAGCCATGGAAAAGTACTGGGAAAACTAGCTACTAATACAATGGGTGACAGAGTTACAAATATATGTGGGAAGAATAGAGAGAACATACAAAAGAAAAGAAAGGCAAAACCCAAATGGCCTCAACAAAGAAAATACAAATCTCATAGTAGTACTTTTCTACATTTAGGTGTCTTTTTTTTTTTTAACTTTGAAAACATAGTATTAATATCATAAAATGAGTAGATAAAGCAACTAGTATGAAGGAGTTTTAGCTTTCCAAGGAGAATATAGCTAAAACAGTATGGATTTAAGGTGAAACTTTATGTCAAGCCAATTTAAAATAATTTTTTGCAAGATTAGAAATATGGTTCATAATAGGTCTCCAGTGGTGATTACCAACACAACACCTTTGACAGACTATATTGACAACATGCTATGATCTACAGTATTTATTTGAATTACTTGAAAAAATTGAATTACTTGGTGATGCAAAATCAGATAATAAATAATTAAGCCAAGAAAATCAGTGGCACAGTTCACTGAAGACAGTAATTTGACTTCCATATACAACAAGGCTCAAGTAAAGAACCAGAGATCTAGAAATTTAAAAAATAAAAATTAGGAAGGCTGCATTTAATTATGAATTTCAATCTAAAAAAGCTATGAACAAGACTTAGGGACCATTAAGAGCTAACAAATGAAACGAATTTCCTAGGAAAGCATTCAGGAAAACTAATAAAATTAAACTTAGAATCTCATATAATCTGAAATAATAAAGGGTCTGTATGACAACTGTTGTGGCAGTTTCCCCAAGACAGCATCAGAGAATAATATCAAATTTGGAGGCCCACATATTGAAAAGGGTTCAGAAGAACATGACAAGAATGACTGAAGCAACTGAAAAGTATGTTTTACAATAGCACACCACAACGTATAACCTCATTTTACCTCAGAAAAAAAGGCTGAGGAGAGTTAAGACAAATTGAGAATAAAGTGTTCTCTAAATCAAGAGTTGTAGCCATGCTGTCTCAGACTAGAAAAGATAAACATATCATTAAGGAAAAAAAAAAAAAAAAAGCTGTGAAACTTGCTACACTTTGGTAGTGCTCAGAGGAAAACCAAACTTAAAAGGCAGCATTGTTTTGCAAGAGAAAACGAAACAGCAAAAGGAATGGAAAGAGCACTAACAGGGATTTCTCTCTCTGCCTGCCCTGCATGCCCTGTGCTATCCATAGCTGACCAAAAGTATGAGGGTGAGAGCTCAATCAAACAGAAAAGAAGCTTTGTTTGAAGAAGATGCCTTAGTTAACCCAAAGGAGTTATCAAAAGAAAAAACGAAGCTGTCAGCAATCATATAGTATAAATAAAGATGATATGCAAATATAGTGATGACAGCAACATTTGAACAGTACTTACACAAGTGGTTGCATACTAAGGCCTTTTTTAAAAAAAGAAATCAGCTAAAAGATGAATGTACAGAAACCAATGGCAATACACTTTTTTCCTGAAGGCACTAGGCCAGCTGTGATTCTCTACACAAGCCTTTGAGATGCATATTTAAATGAATTCTATTTTTCCCCCGGGAAATTATATTAAGAGAAACAAAACACAGCAGATGTTATTATGTTTCCAGATGTACATTTCTGTCCCAAATCAACTCTCAACCCTGAAGGTGCCCTGGCTCCCTCTGGTCCTTGCCAGGCAGCAGCAAACCACAGCCCACGAGATGAGCCAGGTGTTGGCACCTACATCAGTTGTACAGATTTTGGGAGATTTTTCTAGGACACTGATACCTCAAAATCTTTATGCATATGAAGTCTGTGTTTACAAAGGAAAAATTTTTACTTCAGATCTGTACAGACATCGACATTTATTTTGTGAGACTTCCCTGTAACAAGGTGTCAGCAATGATCTTGCAATTTACAGCATCAACTGCCCCCTGGTTCTACACAGTTGGAGCTACAGGAGATGCTCTTCTGCTATCACTGTGGACTGCCTGCTACTGCAAACATCATGGGTGTGCCACAGCACTATTCATTATAGCCACACACACACAAAAAAAAAAAAATTGTAAAGGTGGTGAAGCACTGGAACAAGTTTCTCAGAGATCTAAATTGGAGAAGCAGAGTCTAGAGCATCTCAAATTCAGTACCAAGCCTGCTTTCAGAAAGAGGTTGAACTAGAGTCCTTCTGAGCTCCTCTCCACCCTCAATGACCTCATTTCAGTTAACACCAACCTGGGCTGACAGGGTAACAGCACAAATATTTGATATATAAACTGACTGCAGAAGGCCCAGGTAGCTCAGCAAGTTTCTCTTCCTCAGGAAACATTTGAACATACTGCCACTTCCAGTGGCACATGACGTAGTTATCCTCTTTTAGAACTTCTGCTGGAGAGCAGTTCCACAGAGCATGTGACCAAAGTGAAAAGCATCAACTACACCCTTCTATTTCTGTACTGAGCTGCCACCCAGCCCCATGGCCCCAGACTGCCAAATATCTGCTCTGCCAGCTACCATGGCTACAGGCAAATCCCTGAACAGTAGACACCTGTAATTGTTTTCTTGAAGTCTATGCTACTTCACCAGGTATCCTCTCAACTCTCCTCCCCTTGCATATTCCGCATGTTGCTCCCCTTTTTATATAAATCTCATTCTTTTCATACTCTATGTCATCGACTCACCAAAAAATCCCAAGCTAAGAATAACATTACTCCTGTTTTCCCTTTACAAGTATCCAACACTCAGATCCAACACATAGATAATTGCCATCTTTTACATTATTAAGGATCTTTTATAAACAAAAGATGTAAAACCAACAAGCAATAACACAAACTACAGCCCCAGCTACACGATATGATTTCAGTCTTAAAAACACCCACATAAGAAATAGGATCTAGGAACAGTTTTGTTAATTCAAAGACAGTAAAGAATGAACCCACACAGAATGAGTGAACCCAATTAATTTAAGTAAGTATTGTATCATGCCTCTTTGAGACAAAAAAAACATTTTTTGCAAATCACTGAAAGGACCTTGCATGTCCCTTGTCCTACAACCATTTCTATTTTATGGCTATGTCTGGATCTGTATTTCTCTGACACCATTGAAGGTAAGGACTGACTGCCTTGAAGGGTAACATCCGTGCCTAAAGGAGTACAGAAACATGAACAAAGGAACTAGGATTCACTTTGCTGATCCTAACTTCCTGCACTCCATTTTACATTAAAGGGAGAGACAGGCATGGACACTAGATACAGATAATGAAACAAATCCTTTGCTATCAGCTCGTTCAACCCATTATTAGGCAGAACGAGAAAAACTACCTCAGACTAGATGCCAAAACACCTGAGCTCTAGGTTAGGATGTGCTTTAGCAGAAGAAAAGCCTGAACAGCTGGGCATGGATAGGGGATGGGTGAAAAAAGCATTCTTGACTGCCTACCCTTTAAGGTCCTTGTGTTTGCAGATGGGCAACAGAGACCAAGAGGTGCAGGAAACAGGAGAGCTGGAGCTCTCCCAAAGCCAAGGAAATTCAGAACCTTGGTGCAGTCACAAGGCACTCCTGTGTGTGAAGCACTCACATGGAAGTACCGCTCTGCTGCTCCTGGGCACGGGTGTTGCAGTGCTATCATCTACTACACAAGAGTAGTAGCTGGCTTCAGAGTTTATTAATCTCATAATTAAGTTCTCATAAGTACCCTCAAGCTAATTTAGAAGAGCGCATGAACGTGATGAGAGACTGAGAACTATTTAGGAGAGTAAATACAGGAGTACCATTAAAAAGCCAAAGCACTCCACAATCACAAGTAGTAATCTTACAGAAATATCAGGTATTTTCTCAAAATGTAAACTCAGTTTATATTTTGAGAAAAATGTATTACATTTTAAAAATGTATTACATTTTCTGTATTTACATTCAGGACTTTGGTATACAGCAAAATACTGTGCAATAAGTAATAATCCATTATAATGTATGTGATTTATAGCATCAAAAGAGAACCTGCCACAACAGGAACTATGTAGAACAAAATTCAGTGTAAATGCAAAATCACTTTTCATGTTTAAGCAGGGGCAAACCCATCAAACAAAGCTCAATAAAAATCACAGTAAGACTGAACTAACAGAGTTCTTCATCGTTGCAAAGAACAGAATCACTACTTAATCTCTGTAGCATACAAAAGGTTTTGGTTTCACACACCTCATCTTTTCAAGGAAACAGCCAGTTATCACCAATATCATCAACAGAACACCAAGCTTTGCAAGTTTGGTATCACTAATCACACCAAAGAAATATATGAACTAAATATCTGCTTTTAGGAACAAAGCAAGGAGGAGAATTAAAATGTGATCCCATGTATCATCTTATTTCACATTATTTTGCATCTTTCTTGAAGTTGCAAGACCTTATTAAGTTGCAGTCATTATTAATTTGGTCCCAGAAAGAGTCACCACACACCTTTTCAGAATTTTGGAGGGAAAACAAGGATCACTCATTTTAAAGTCTATAAAATACACAATTTCTAACAAGCTTATTTTCTTCCTATTTTTATAACTACAATATTAGTCATACAACATAAAACATTAAAACTGGAAATGAAGCAATACATGAAGTAAATAGATTTTTCTTAATGTTACCAAAAAGGTTTTCAATGTAATCTTTCAAGACATTTGCTCTGCCCTGGATATCCATCACTCCCAGGAAAAGAGGTAGCTACAAAAACTTCTTGAAAATCTTTAGAAGATTACTTATTCTTTCTGTTGGAGGTCTACAGTGAAGCAGCACCACTATCTCCTCTCCTAGATGCCTTTCACAGCTTCTCAATTTTTTCAGGAACAACTCTTCAGCAGATTTCTAAAACCATTACTTCTCAGGAAGTAGAGCACAGGATTCAAATTAACCTATTCTGGGACTTCTTTCCAAGTCCCAGTTGCTTCAATTTGTAGTCTAGGTTCTCACTAGAAAAAGTCTCTGGGAAGCAGAGCAGCAGAATACTAAATATTTTGCCCATTCAATTTCCAAAGGTTGATAAAAAGCCGAAGAATTTCTCTAGCTCTCCTAAATGAAAGAAGGACAAGGCTGAGAAAAATATGTAAAGGACATTCTGAACGGGGACCACAAAATCCAAAATGTTATTACTGTCACATTTTCAACTATGCATTCATATTTTTTATTAGTATCTCTATCAACATTTTCATGAACATAAATAAAAACTTCTAGTGGAAGATAAAACGAAAAATGGCTGCAGACAGAATTCGCTCCTCCCCAAAAAACACAAGAGGTTCCTATGACACCAGACCAATTTTCAACAAGCCCAGTTGCATAGCCATGTACCTCAGACACATACAGCTGGTTCACTTTGGAAGTTAAAGAAAACTACTCAACTTCTCAAGCACATCTGATATTTGGAAAAGGGCTTTGCAGTTTTCCTTTGCCTGAAAAGCAAATTTCTCTGCACAAGACTTTTATTCAAAAGCTACTGATTATCCTACGAGAATTAGATCTCAATTGGAAAACAATGAGTTTTGTTTCACTTCCATAGGAATCTTGTAAAGTCTGCCAAGAAAACAAGCTTGCTCAAAAAAAAGACAATAATTTGTGTTCATTTAGTCCCTTATTTAGCCAATATAAAGTATTCTTGCTACTACCCTGGGACAGAATAAAGAACAAAACCAAGAGATACAACAACAAAGGAACTAATGCATTGTTCCCTGTACTCATACTGAAGTCCAGTAACTGTTAAAAGGATTTCATTTGTGCAAGAGGAAAACACATAAGAAGATCTTCTGTCCACTATGGACAGTTACTTTGGTTCATTCTTTCACCTTTTAAGTAGCTTCTCTTCACCTTAAACTATTTTTTTAAAAAGCTGATATTTCTTATGCAGAGGCTTCTCCTAAAAGTACTCAGATTTGAATGCTAAATTACCTTGTGTGCTAGACAACTGCTTTTTATAATAAATATGATTTTTTTTGCTATTACTTTCATATTTTTTAAAATATCGAGTCCTTTCTTTACTGATCACATTTAATATATTCTGCTTTTAACATCGAGACATTTTTCCCCTATGATATATTGAAACATCATTATTTTCTGCTCAGTAGGTGCCCCACAGCTCCATGGTTAGCTCAGTACGTGCCCCACAGTACTCCATGGTTAGCCGGTCTATTTTATGTATCAAGCACACTCCGGAAAGCTTCTTTTATTTTTATAAAGGAGCTTTTAAAAAGAAAAAAAAAGAACTGTAGGGAAAGTTAAAGAGCCTTACCAACCCTGAATCATTTTAACTTTCACAGCTTAATTTCCAAGGTAGCTTTTCCCAATCCCCTTTACTGTAAATATCACGCAACTTGAGGGCTTTCAGCTTGGTCACAAAACAAGTAGATGTAATGAACCTAATGAAGTAAGTGATTGGGAAAAGCTACCATGATTTACTGAGAGCAAACCACACCAATGAACCTCATCAACTTCTACAACAAAATAATCTCTTCTGTCAACATAGGGAGAAGAACAGGATGTTGTTCACCTGGACTTCAGCAAAGCATTCAGTGTTGTTTCCCACAGCCTCCTCCTGGACAAACTGTAGATACAGATGGGGTGAGCTGTCTGCAAGATGGGTTGGAAGAAGACTCAGAGGTTGGACTCGGGGGGTGGTGACCATGGGTTTTTACTCAGGCCTTTTTTCTATACCTTTTAAATCATGGAGATGTTGGGATTGAAAATGTCCTCACCAAGTCTGCTCATGACACATCAGAAGGGAGACCCATTCTACAGTGAGCTGGACAGACTGGAAAAGTGGAGTAACAAGAACAGCATGACATTTAACAGCAAGTGCCAGGTCCTGCACTTGGGACAATATAACCAAATCCTGTCGAAACAGGACCGGATTTATATGGCTGGGGAGCTGCTGTGTTCAAAGGGACCTGATGGTCTTGGTGGACAACAAGCTGACCATGAGTCAGCAGTGTGTCACTGCAGCAAGGGTTTGAAGCCTGGGCTGAATCCTCAGGGGCACTACTAGCAGAGGCAGGAATGTGATCATTCCACTCTGCTCAGCATTTCTCAGGCCACATCTGCAGTACCATACACAGTTCTCATCCCCACAATTCAAGAAAGGTGCAGACAGACCAGAGAGAGTCCAAAGAAAGGCCATAAAAATGACCAAAGTGTTAGAGAATATGCCTTTTGACAAAAGACAGAAGGAATTAAACCTTTACTCCCTGGAGAAAAGAAGGCTCAGGAAAAACCTCACAACAGTATTGCAGTATATAATGGGTCACTACAAAGAGGATGGAGGCTCTCACTTCAAAGAACCCACATGGAGATGACAAGGGGCAAAGGGTACAACCTACACCAAGAGTGGTTTCCCCTCAGCATAAGATACACTTTGTTGATAGTGCAAACGATCATTCCCTGCAACAGCCTCTCTCCAGGGATGTGGTAGAGATCCCATCACTGGAGGTTTTCAAGATGAGATAAGAGAGGATGGTAGATAATTTCATTTAGATGCCCATTCCCAAGAAAATTTGGACTAGATTGTCTTTCAAGGTCCCTTCCAGCCTGGGCTGGTTTAAAATTTTATGACTGTAATTTATGAAAGTAAATGCAAAATTTTTGTAGCTATTCTGGTTTTATTAAACCTTCCCCCCCCCCCACCCCCCCCCCAAAAAAGGATGCTGAAATCAGTGGGACTGTTCTTTCTTCAGCTTTAGTTTAAGGTTAAGACTATTGTTACATGCCACCACCTCCTTCCACCTTCATTTTACTTATTAAAAGAGCCAAAAACAACATTCCACATCAGAGGACATTTTAGTTCAAACCAAAAGTTTTCCCATGGGGGACACAGGCGTTATGGTAACCGAGTTTCCAAGGCTCTGCAAGTCTCGTGGTAGTCTACCTTCAGAGATGCAATGATCTCATGTTTCTTAAATTTCTCTGCCTGAAGGAACTGAGACTAAAAACAAATCCATGAAACAAACCAATGTGACTGAAATAGAGCAGAATGACATACTTTATCTAGGCTATTTTTAGAGAAATGTATTAAAACTCTCGGTTCTTGTTAAACATATTTTTCTTTCACATTTTTTCATTTTTCTCTAGCAATTGCAGCTTGTTGCTATCCTCCTTCTTCCAAAACAATTTACATTCAAGGGAATTAAATAAATAGCGTGTTATTCCTCCCAAGCATTCTCATCCTAAAAGAAACACAAACAAAATGCAGAACTACTTCTCTGTGAAAGCAGTTCACATTGTTCCTAGATGATGCATTAGCACACAAAGCTTATATAAATGCTTCATTTACTGAATTAGAAATATACCTAGCATGGCAAACAATAGTCTTTAATAAAATGGTTTTAACAAAAGAAGGCTGACCAAGTGAGATGTGAATTATCTTTGATCACTGAAGCAGAAGAAATCTGAGAACAGCCAGCATGTCTCACCAGGTAATCAGCACAGTCTTCTGAGTCTCATTTGCCAAACTTCACCTAGCAGCCTGGCCATTAAAAAAAAAAAAATAAAATTAAAGGGGTTTTCTACATCAATGCAGATGTTGCCTGGCACTGCAACTCCAGCCTAGACTCTTTCCACACTGCTTATCAACAGTCCCCACAAAAAGAGACCACGTGGACCAGCTCACAGCTCCTTACATCCACCACTTGTATGCTCCTCCTCCTCTGCCACATTGATGGCACGATGGCTGTGTGAGCCCCAGGGGGGCAGAGGGACAGACAAGGAGACAATGCCAAGACAGTCTGTGCAGAGCACAAAAAAACATCACCTCACCTGCACCCTGCTAAGGCTAAACAGAGTAACAGCAATGAACCACTCAACCTCTACCAGATCAGCTTTCTCCAAGTGGTCATGTGAGCAAATCTTTGAGGTCAGGAAAAACCTAGGGCTGTCTCCTGTCAATCTAAGGCAAAGCTCAAACTATAAAAGGTTTTCAGCTGTCACCAAAAGGCACCCACATTTACAATTTACATAAAATTTACACATTGAGGAAACAAATGATTGGACATTCTGCCTATCTGTAGAAAAGACTAGGCAAATTCAATTCTTACTTTATACGATGATATTACTGAATTGCTCTTTTATAATATGCATCCCCCAACACTCGTGCCTGTTCCTCTCCATGAAAATCTTTACTAAGGGGCAAAAGATTTATACAATTTGGTAAGAAACCAGAGTATCCCTGGAAGCGTTGAAACGATGTGTAGATGTAGCACTCAAGGATATGTTTGGACTCAATGATCTTAGAGACTCTTCCCAACCTTAATGATTCCATAATTCCATTATATATTGCCTTTATATACTATTCATACCAGCCATATGTTGGTTCTTCTGAACTTTTAACTGCAAAAACCCAAAAAAAGCCTATTCATAGGGAAAAGATAGTCTTAAAGTCTGCTGTTATTTATACATATTTTATGTACTTACCCTGTTCAGTGAAGGCAAGATTCTCCTTGAATCTTGGATACAAAAGTCATGTCCAAAAATATAATCATAATTTCTTAAGATGTACTCCTAATAAATAGATATATCCTTTTTTACTTTTTTTTTTTTGGTAGAAATTTTGTCACAGTCACAACATTCTTGTACTACTCAGTAAATGAGGTTTAAAATTGGAGAAAATCACCAGCATACAGCTTTAATGCAAACCCTGCTATGGAAGTATAAAATGATATTCATTAAATCACAGATCTATAACTTTTGTTAAAAACATTTTGTTATAGACATCCTGCAACCCCCTTGGACAAAGCATTAAAAAGTTTTAGGCATTTTATAATAAAACCAAAATATGACATATGAAGAACAGAGTAAGTGTAATTACATACATTAGCAAAACTTGTCTGGTTCTCATCTATATACACCTGATTTTTATTTTTAAAATATATAGCTTGTCTTTCATCCTGAACTAAGAAGATGTACAACCTTCATTAACTACTTTTTTTCCTAGCTTTTTTATCTGTCAAAACAAAAAAATCTGGGTGAGCTTCAACAAAAGTCTAGAAAGTAATTATGAAAATGCAAATTTTGCAAAACTGAAATTCACTTATTATTTGTATTTTCTTGCCATAAATAAATCAAGTAAGTCAGACACAAGATTTCTTATCTTTGACAACAAATCTCTTACCACTCTGTGGGGTTTTTGGTTTGGTTTTGTTTTAAAACAAGGGAGCATTTCTCTTTGTAATTTCTACAGTACCCATTAAACAGGGGTCTCCAAGCAATAGTTGCCCAAGTGTCTCTCATGCAGTCATGGAAGAACCCTTCCTTAAATCTTCAAGGGGAAGAAACCTGCAAAACTAACAAACTAGCAACATTTTAATCCAGTGTTATATAAACTTTTACATAATTCACCACACCGCTGAATAGAAAACGTTATGTGAAAGGAATCATCACTTTCAATAGATTTTGATCAGCCTTTCCACACAACAAACCATTCTAACAGAGTCGTCCTGAAAAACATGCTTCAGATATCATTAAGTCTGAACCAGAAAACAGATGCTTAAAAATAACTTTTGCACTTCTAACCTTTTAGACTGCACTGTTCAATTATGCATGCTTTTCTGAATATCAGCCTGGAAATAAAACAGAGCTCTAAGTATTACCCACAAGGGAAAATAAAAAAAAATTAAAAAAAAAAAAAAGGAAGGAAGAGAATGACACATCCTGCAGGCACAAAGAGGATGTGGATCCCATAAGGCTGGAGCCCAGGCTGCCTGGCAGCACGGCAGGAGGAGAGCACATCCAATGGAAAAGAGTTGCACGATGGGCAATAGTAATGCAAGAGTTAAATGGTACAAAACTGCTTTTTCCAGTCATCCTCAGACAAAGGAAACACACCAAGAAGAAAATGGCGAGCAAATAGGACGCTGCTAATGGAATTTCAGTGGTCTTTATTTCTAGCTTTCAAAGTAAACAATCACAGAAGAAAGAGATCTGCAAAACAGTGAGCAGCTGAAAGACAAGCAGAAAGCTATGATTGATCAAAACCTCCCCAAAACATATTTACTAAGGTAACAGGAACAGAATTCAAAAACCAAATTTCAGGTGTGCATTGTTAGGACTTGAGGGAGGAATTAAGCCAGCTGGGCACACTCCCACTGAGAAGAAAGAGGCAAACCTTCAGCATACAATCCTACCATCAAATAACATGCTCTTTCTGTCTCAGTCCACAAGGCCAGGCTGTATATAGACAGAAGCTACTGAAAACAGATGGGAAAACCCACAGAACTGCAAACTCCAGAAATGAGAACATTTTCAGTCACACAAGAGTGCCTTCTAGAAAAATTGGATCAAAGAGATACGTCCCAAGGGTGCAAGTATTTAAACCGCTGTTTATAACCCTCAATTCCTATGCTAGAGAATCTCTTTTTGGAACCTGAAACAGTGAGAAGTCACTGCACTATCAATTGCCTGATTTTAGGGGGTGGGAGGTATTAGCCAGCAGACATCACACTGAAAGATACGGTGGCCTCCATATTTGTATCTTACTCATAATTACTTGAGTTACAGAAATCGCTGTACATGTCCCACATGGAAACAGTCTGTCTGCTCAACCTAAAATGGAAGTTTAAGTTTTGTACATGTCAGAGTTTTCTACTGATGATGCTCAAATTCTTGGGTTCAGCATAGGAAATACAGAAAAAAATACCAGAGATGTACAGAGGTGTAAAGAAAAAAAGAATACGAGAGCATCACCCCATATAGGACATGCCTGCCTCAAAAAGAAAATAAAAAACAAAAATTCCACAAACCAAAACACCAAAAACATCCTCCTTGAACAACAGGTATCTTCAAGACTTTCTGCTATGCAAGGAGGTAAACACTCAAACTTGATTGGTGCACACAGGTTAATGGTATTATTCTAAGCATGTCTCTACACAGGAATGCAAAAAACCCCAACAGTTGAAGAAAAACATGCAGTCCCTGTCTCACCACTTAAAGTTATGAATGTTTGTTCCGGTTTCTGAGTGGCTTTATGTTGGGGTTTTTTTGGTGGCTTTAGGGGGATTTTTTGTTTTGTTTTGTTGTTCTTGTTGGGTTTTTTTCCCCTGGTTTGACTTCATTTGGAATAGGCAATGCCAGGGTATTTTCAACTAATTTGAAATTATGAGGAGTCTGTATGGAAGGCCTAGCAAAAAGGCTTATGCAATACAGCAAAACTTCCTGTATGCCCACATGCATTGTTTGAATTCAGAAGCAAAAGGGGTATTGCGATCCCAAATGTAAAGGCTCCAAATTACACATTCAGATTGCAGCAGAAGACTTGCAAGAGTTTAACAGAAATAATGATAGCCTGTCCATCAAATGGCTGCCGGGTACAAAAGCTTTATATACCTCTTACTCCCAGTGTCTGAATGATGCTTTTAGAAAGAAAAAAAAGTAATTTGCTTTGTATGGACTTTACAGTCCCCAGGGTTTTCTTTTATTCCCCCATTCTCTTCCCTTCAAGAAAAAGAACTGCCTAAAAGGAAAAGGTTTCTCAATTCTAGAGTTACAGGTCAGATTCTCCTGTTCATTGGTGGAATTTACCACAGTAGTAATTGCCTTTTATCAGCATCATACATGATTTGGTATTACTTCAAACTCAATACATTTTAGTGGTTTTGGTCTATCATATGAAGTGACAGTAATGTTTCTGCAGAGCAGTTTTCTTTGGATGTTTTTAATTTAATCCTTGCACTTTTCAACAGATAGCTTTCAAAAGTATAAAAAATATATTAAGTAAAACTTGAATTTGCTTGCATAAGCAAAAAAAGCTGTAAGTAAAGATTTGGGTCTCTTCTAACTTGCTACCTGAAAAACAGTTACCTGAATAACCTCACAAAATGCTTCCCAGAAAACACTTGTTACATGTAGGCAAAAAATGCAGTCTCTTTTTCAGCATAATCTCTCTTGACTATTTACAACTCTTATGGTTGCTCTCTTACATGTTGCATTAAATTCAGACTAACAGCCTAGACATCTCAACAAATCTCTTCAAATCACACTATGGCTTGCTGCAGCTGTTAAATGCCTTAAAAAAAAATCACACATAAAAGTTAATAAAAGAATGAAGATCAGCAAAAAAATCCAAAATCCTAGGGAAAAAAAAACCCAAACCATAAATAGCAGGTGACTGGATAGTAAGGTAGATAACACACAATTATCACCACAACAGCCTCTGTACTCCTGTTTCAAGAGAAACTGTCATCTGCATTGCAGTGCCCTTGAAAGTCATTTTTCTCTTAATATATCTTATTCCACTATTTTGCTCAGGTTTAATTCTGTTGCACTAGTGTGCTGTATAATTAACAGCCAAGCAATATGATTTTCCTGCAGAATCCAAACCTGTAAGAGACATTTCAGACATGTTTTCAGCTGTCTTAGTATGGAGACATAACTGGTGGGTGCCAAGCTCTACTATACATATTCACTTTCTGAAATGCGAATATGGTGAACAACTACCATATAAACGCTCTTAGAGGTGATCATGAGCTGCTGAAAGCTGCCCCAAACCTGCAGTGCAGGTGGCAAATATCAAATCACCTGGGAATTCCTACATCAGGGAGCACGGAAGAACTGCTGCAGTGGATACACTATGATGTGTCCTTGGGAATTCAGCTCCTTCCCAGCTGACCAGCAACAGGAGATCCTGGGACAGGACCTCCTTTGCTGGGGTCCCAGCTCCTGAACTTCTTAGCAAGTGATGGCACAATGTTGTATGAAGATTGTATTTTTATATGCAAAGATTGGCCACACCTGAATCACTACGTATCTATTAATACTTCTTATTGAGAGGTGCAAAAATAATAGCATTGAATTCTGAGGATGAAGTTTGTCACGAACAAAAAAAGGAACAGACAACATAAAGCCTGCATTCAGAAAACAAAGGAGGGATAGCTAATTCAGCTTTCCTCAATAGGAGATGTGGCAGATACTACGTCATCTAGGCACCAGAGCCTCCGTTTATGAAGTTGAACACTTGACTGGACAGCCATTATCTTCACTGAATTCCTTATTTGTGAGACCACTTTTGAGTAAGGGCAATGAAACAGAGATAAATCTGGACATAGTTTCAAATACACCTGGACAACAAATGTAAAGATCAATCCCCAACATGACAGAAAGCATTACCTCATTCTTAGATGTTTCCTACACTCATGCACACATTTTAACTTCAAATCCTAATTATTTTACAAGGACTCAGCACAGCTTGGAGACAGACTTACCACAAAATACAGAAAACTGCAAAAATTTGCAGGAAACAAACTCAGTGATCGAGTCGAGCAAGGCAACAGCATCCCACTACACACTTTGGAGTCACACACTTTGGAGGCCCCTCTGTGCTTTTGCAACAAAATAGGCTTAAAGAACAAAGGTTACAGCACCAGCTGCACCAGGCTCCCAAAAAGTTGGTTTAGCCTTGGTCCCAGAAGCTTATAATATTAAGTTTCACAACAGCATTCAGAGCTCAAAGAAGTTTTGTCATTTGTTAGAAGCGGCTGGTTCCTTTAACCTAAGAAATGATACTGAAATTTAAATTCATAATTTCTACTAAGAACCTCACCTTGATGTTACTTCTCCCTTCCTAGATCTTCTTCTTAGAAGTTGAAGAAAAAGCTTCCTGTCTTAGTTGCTGTTACTTGCAGCTATACAGGAAGAAGACGAAGAAACTGCAAGCCTCTCTTTCTAGAGCAGGTGAATGCTCCTTGCTTCCTCCTCTACTAACATGAGATAATAAGTTACACTGGTATTTTTTCCCACTTCTGATTTCTTCAGAGCATACGGGAAATTACACACTGCAGCTGTCCCATAAGTTAAAAAAAAAAAAAAACTAAAAAACAAAACAAAATAAAAAGCCAACAAAAAAAAAAAAGCCAACCAAAAAAAAGCCAAAAAAAAAAAAAAACCTCCAAGAAAAAAAAAGGAAACTGTCAAGCAATCAGAAAGACTCTAATGCTGCACAAAAAACAAAGCAGAATTCAAAAGAAAGGATCTCAAACCCTTTTCACCCTGAACTGGCGTATAAAACCTCCGGGGAACTCCAGATTTACTTCCAGGCGGATTGAAAGTCTGAGCAGTGGGCCTAATCTCTGGCAGAAAAAGAAGCACCACTGACTAGGTTTTAAACATTGCTTTAACTCTTCACTGGTGTCGTTATGGGTAACTTCAACACAGATGTATAAGTATATAATGTAAACTAAACATTTTTGTTATTAATAATGTATTTTTCTCAGAATGAAACACCATAAAACAAACATCAGGTATTTGCAGGAGGATCATGTAAATGTATTATCCAAATGCTGTTGTCACCACCTGAACATACTTGCTAGCTTTTGGAGATCCCAAAAGTTTTGCTTAACAAAGCATGTCAAGGAAAGAAAAAGAATGAATCCTCACCATTAAAACGTGAGTCTTTTTGCTGAGAGTGCACACATGAAAGATAACAACTAGCTGACACTAAGAAAACTGCCAAGGTTTTCTGCAGTACGTTAGCAATATGTTCAAAATATTCCCATTAAGACACGCATTTTTTTCTCTTCAACATTTTTTCATTTTACTATGAAACAATCAAGTATCTTCAGTTATTTTCTTTTATAGAAAGGAAGAGTATGCTCAAATGGTAAAGCATCTCAGCAATCACAAAGGAAATTGGTACTTAACATGAATTCAGATCTCTTGATGGCTCACCCTATACTTTAGGAAGTGTACACTCACTTTGTGGAAAACACAGCTAAAATTAAAATATTTCATAGCAGATGTAATTCATTCCAATAGCCTGAGGAAGTTATGCTACAGTCTTAAACACAGTGCAAATATACTCCTATTACAACTCATCCCAGTTTCAGTCTCCTCATATAAACCCTTGCAATAACACAATGTAAAACAGGCATTCTCACCACAACAGGTCTTTTTCATTCCTATTCTTGTATTTTATTAAGCACTGCCGACCATGCTGCAAGTAGTTTACCAAACAAAACTGCAAATAAGCTCAGCCTGCTATTATTAAAATATAATCTTCATTTTATTTTCTAATTACCATCCCTCCCATCTTTTGCAGAGCCCTGACTGCTCAGATAACGCTTGGCAGTTCCCAAACCATTGGAATGTTTTAGACCAAAGCCTGTTACCACATATGATCAAGTATTTATGCACAAACACTTCATTGAAAATATTTAACAGTTTAATTTCTCACAAATACTGAAGAATAACATACTATGCAAGAGGCAGAGCTCCAAATCTCTTAGGATTTCTTCTGTTGTTACATTAATTTATTTTCTTTTCACAGAATCATAGCATCAATGAGGTTGGAAAAGACCTCTGAGATGATCAAGTCTGACCTACAACCCAACACCACCCTGTCAACCAGATCATGGCACTGAGTGCTGAGCCCAGTCTTTCCTTAAGCACCTCCAGGGACTGTGACTCCACCACTGGGCAGACCATTCCAGCATCTAATCACCCTTTCTATGAAGAAATACTTCATAAACTTCCTTCAACCCAAACCTCCCCTGGCGTAGCTTAAGACCATACCCTCTTGTCCTGTCACTGGTTACCTGGGAAAAGAGGCCAATGCCTCAGGTACTTGTAGGGAGTGGCAAGGCCCCCCTGAGTCACCTCTTCTCCAGGCTAAACAACCCCAGCTACCTCAGGCAGTCTCATAGGTCTCATAGGACCAGCTGCTCCAGACCCTTCCCCAGCTTCACTGCCTTTCTCTGGAATCTCTCCAGCACCTCAGTGTCCTCCCTGATCGGAGGGGCCCAGAACTGGGCAAAGGACCTGGGGTGCAGCACAGGCAAAGAATCACTTTCCTAGTCATGCTTGCCACACTATTTCTGATCCAGGCCAGGATGCCTTTGGCATTCTTGGCCACATGGCACACTGCTGGCTCATGTTCAGCAGCTGTTGATCAGCACCTTCATGCCCCTCTCTGCTGGCCCACTTTCCAGCCTCTGTGACACAGCCCGCAGCACTCCAAGGGTCCACTCCAGCAATCTATCCAGCCTGTCCAGGTTCCTCTGTGGAGCCTTCCTGCCCTCCAGCAGACTGACAATCCGACCCAGTTTGGTGTCATCCATGAATCTGCTAATAGTAGACACAACCCTCTCATCCAGATTATCAGGAAAGACATTAAACAGGAATGGGCCCAACACAGATCCCTGTGGGACACCACAAGGGCTGGATGCCAGCTGGATGCAGCACCATTCACCACAACTCTCTGGGCCCATCCATCCAGCCAGTTCTTAACCCAACAAAAAGTGCACCTGTCCAAGCCAGGGGCTGCCAGCTTTCCCAGGAATGTGCTGGAGTACTGCTGAGGTGAAGCCATAAATCAAAGCGGTGCTACAAATATCTATAAAACAATCATTTTGATACCTGTTCCCAGGATGTTTGCTTTTACTAAGCATAAATAATATTCTAATTTATCACTGTGTGATGGAATACCCCTTGTCCTTCCTCTGCTGATATAAACCAATAACGAGCAAGATGGGAATGAACAAGATGTTAATGGCATGACTGGCAGTCAGAAGAAGAAGAAAAGAGCCCAATCTACAGCATAGGAGGATGGGCAAGAAGAGCAGATTTATGAACATAGGCTAGATGATAACATGGGAAATAAAAATAAAAAAGCCAAGAACCAACAACAGAAAATGAACTGACTACCTGGGAAGCACTGCAGTTAACTACATTATTTGTATTTACTTGCAGACTGCAAGAGGCAATCAAGATGATTAATCTAGGCAAGCAACTAGAAAGGAAGACTGAAAAATAAAGCTTTGAAATACTTTTAACAGTAAAAAAGGAACATTTTTTCTTTGCTTGACATTCTTTCTTAAGCAAAATTCTTGGGACCTCCAAAAGAAAGCAAGCATGTTCTTGTCATGGGAACATTATTTGGGTAATATATTTGCATTGCAAAATGTCAGCAGCCTTCTGCTCAGCCCTTTTACCACAACTCACTGGTGTCCCATCATTTGAGATTTGCTATGCTTCAGAAGACAGCAAAACTTGAACTTAACTTTTCATATCCCACAAGACCCCAATTCAGATAAACATTCTAACAGCAACTGATTTAGTATATATATTTAAAGTTTCAATAAATTATTGCTTTACTTGAGGTCCTCCATTTCATATAAGAAACTTCTAATCAATGTTTTTCTCTGAAATTTATTCCTTTTTTTAAACTTTGCTTTTATACTCTTATTTTCCACAATCTCACACTATTTAAGAAGCTTTCTTTGAAATACCTCAAGTTTTGACAAGATGCCTTTCATCACATGCACTTCTCTTGAAAATTTCACGTACTTCTTGGGATTTATAAAATAAACTTACAGGTTTAAAATCATTGCCCTGTGAAAATAATTTTCTTTTTTGTGTTTTCTAACAATCCTTCATACAACATCAAAATTCAGTAAAACATGCAATCCAGCACATTAAATATGACAAAGCAGCAAGACTTTATCAGTGTAAATAAGTATCTGAATTGGGGCATGCCAAGAGGATGGAGCCAGGCTCTTCTTGATGGTGCCAAGCAACAGGACAAGAGGCAATGGGAAGAAACTGGAACACAGGAAATTCTACATGAATATGAGGAAGAACTTCTTCACAGTGTAACCTACAGTTACCTACAGTAATGGTCTTGATATGAACAAAGAATAAGTGACATTTTCAAGAGAATGAGTATAATAATGTGAAATAAAAGACTGCACTAACTGACTTTAAAACAGTCATCTAAAGGGTAAATTTCCAGAGGAAACAGGTATCATATTAATGTAACAGGAAACTACACTAGAAGGCTAAATCTCCATAATTACTGAAGGAAGGAACTAAGAAATTTTGTTCCTATGTTTCTATATAAGAGTATTCATTAATAGTAGATTAAAATGCATTCCTGCAGAGGATTATTTGCTATACAACTTTTATGAGGGAAGACTGTTGATTGTAAGGAGTAACTCAGAGAAATTTTTTGTAAAACACCAGCTTAAATTTTTTTAACTTTTTTTTTTTGGGCGGGGCAGGGGGATGAGGGGATAGGGAGAGGTTCGTAAAAGATACCTTAGAAGAAGAATACAGGGAAAAAACATTATTTGATGATTCTGTGAATCCATTATGCCCATCAAACTGCCCCACAAACTGCAAACTGAAGAAAATAAATAATCAGGATTACAACAGTCATTTGTATTTTAGTAGTGACAACCAGTGACTTGAAATTGGAACAGTTAGGATGATATCTGCTATAAAGAAGGAATACCTCACAATGGTGGCAGAAAACTAGATTTGGCATTTTGAGTAACAGCCTTTGATGAAGGGACTTGGCATTGGCTGGAGTCAATTATTTGATTTTTTTTTTTCCCTTTTACCAAAAAGACATCCAGCTGGTCCATTCTTCTGGGGAAAATAGCTGCTGGCTGACATTGAAATCTAGCAAACATCCATTAAAAAAACACCAAGAAAATCTGAGAGACAAAAATATTGATAAAATTAACAGCCTTAACAACATGAAGCAATTATTTTTTACCCCAGATATATCAGTATACATTTTATTCTTAGTATGTTTAAGTAAGGCCTGCAGGTCATCTGGCAAGCTTTACCCAAACGAGTAACGGTGAAATGTGGCTTTTAGGCTGATTTTTGGGGGTTACGTTTTTGTTGCCTTTTTTTACTTAAGAGACAGTGTATGTTTTTAAACCTCAGCTTGGGTGTTTTTCCTATGAATCTAAGAAATTCTTCAGCAGTTGAGCTGATTTACTAATGAACCAAATGAATACTATAGGGATGCACCAAATGAAAAGAAGAAAATAGGAGTCATTAATTTTGTAATGCAATAAAGCCTTGGTGGAAAGAAAGCAGAAATTACGAATCAAAAGTATTTTCAGTTCAGAGTTATTGCAGCATTATTATAGATCTGCTGATAATCTGTCATTTATCTTTCAAGCTTAAGATCCTGGATTACAAAAAAGGATATCATGGTCAGTTGTTTGTTTTTTTTTTCTTTTTATTTCCCAAGTCTTTTAACCAGGAAAATATTACATTTATTTCATGTCCGAGATGGGAGCAAATTCATGAAAAGACAGTTTTTTCCCATTTCTGAAACATATGGGAATCACACCTGATCATCCAGCTCATATGATAAAACTTTTGTTTTCCTATCCAAAAGTAACTCTGCTATTAAACAAAATGAAGTCTTCAATTTCTTGAGAAGATGTCACAATTGGAGATTGAGAAATTGTAGGAAATTTTGCAAGGTTTTTCTCCCCATTCTATAGATACCTTACAAAAAAATCAGTATTTGTACATAACAAGCTCTGCCATTCAGCTAATAGTTTAAGATAGATTTCAGCCAGTTTCATTACATTTATGAAAGATAATTTTAGTCATGATACCATGATTTGCAGACAAATCTCGACTGACAACTTGACTGCCAGATTTCACAACTAAAAATTCAGAGAGTTTCTGCATTTTCAGTGGCATACACTTCTTGTGATTCATCACACAAAGACTATGAGAAATAGAAAGGAGGTGAGATCACCAATGTTTCTTGGACAAAAATGCCCCGAAAAAAACAAACAAACAACTAAACAAAAAGACTGC
Source organism: Euphonia xanthogaster (assembly GCA_034509185.1). NCBI lineage: Eukaryota > Metazoa > Chordata > Aves > Passeriformes > Fringillidae > Euphonia > Euphonia xanthogaster. Next base: position 96,481,284 of record JAYDZK010000001.1, on the reverse strand, counting down.
AATAAACAAAAACCAAGACAAAACCAAACAATTAAAGAAAACAGAATTACTCTTGTCAGAACTGGCCTGACAGCTCATCACAGGGGGCTGGTCTTGGTTCCTCAGTACAGCTCCTTTACTGTAGCTATGCCAGGCTCGTGAACTACAGTTCTGGCACCAACACCCACTTCACTGATTTTCACCTTCCAGTGTCAAGGATCAAGACCTTCCTTGCCTTACCAGTAACCAACTGTAAACCAAATGCAAGGCTGTCCTCAAAGCAAAAAAGCTCTGTTCTTGCAGATCTGCAAATCACCCTCTTAATGGCAGTGGAAGACTGCCAGTCCTGAGCTGCATAAATAATGGAACTAGACCTCACCAAGCTGAAAAATGAGAAATAATAAGGCTGGCTATACAACTGAAGGTGGGATAAGGAAGACAATATGAGGGCTTTGACAATAAGAATGACATGTAAGCCAAGGCTTACTCAATTTCTTTCTTAAGAAATTATAATATTCTCAATATAACTCGCACTTTCAGAGATACAAACCTACAAATGTCCTTAAAAGGAACATCCACACACTGTCTCACTTAAAAGGGCACAGCAAGTTTCAGGTAGAAAATAAAACAGTACATTTACTAGAAATAAACTTAAAGTCAGTGAAACTCACATAATGAAAAAGTAAGACAGCTTGAACAGAAATCTTCAATACAAACTCCTAAGGAAGCATTTAGAAACCTTAGGGGAATGCCTACAGTTCACCCCATTTTATGTACTATCACAAGAAAGATCCAAAACCTACAATACCTGCTTCTGTGTGCAAAAACACAACTTATGTGCCTAGCAGAGCACAGCAAAGCCATCCCAAAGTACACAGCCATTCTGAACACAAAGCATGGGCACCAGCTGACCTCACCAACAGCTTCTCTGCTCTCACCCTGAGCTCCCTCATCATTTCCTCACTGTCTCATTCTCCTCAGACTGCTTTTGCTACAAGTGCACAATGGAATGCTACGTAATCCACATACATTCTGTACACTTTGTAAATGCAGCCTTGTACATCTGCCCAGACGTTTAGAAGGGAATATTCTAAACAAATCAATGTAACATGCAGAATATAACGAGCTTGCGCTTTTCTTTCAAAACCAGCACATTGCCAACAGTTTGCATCTCAGCAGCTGGGCCAGACACAGAGAAAGTTCAACAGAGGTAAAGGTTCAACAAGGTAAAGGAAAAATAAAAAACCTCCTCTGTGGTGCTCCTTCTTGTTCACAAGGCTGTTGTTCTCGCCAAAGAACCTTGGCTGGCAGCACTCCAGCTCCTGCTCCCTTGCCGTGTGATGAACACCCCGGCACAGGGCACAGGGCTGAGCCAGCCCTGCCAGTTCCAGGGCCACATGCCAGCTCTGGCTCAGCCATTCAAATCCTTCCTCTCATGAGAGTCCCTCTCGCTTTTTCAGTGTCTGAGATTATCTCGCCCTGAAGAGCGCCACTGTTTCAGGTCTGGATGCTCATGGTGGTTTTGCAAAGTTAAAACCACATTTAAAGTACTTGGAAAGAACACAACAGCAGCAACAACAACCAAAAAAACTCCCAATGTTTACAAGCACTTTGTGGTTCAGAAGGATTTCTTTGATTAGGCACCTCTAGAGCAATTTGCAGTAGTACTCCAGGACCTACTCTTGGGGCCAGCAGTAAAAATCTACAGGTTTTTAGATCTATAGTGGATGGCTATGTCCATTCATGTTAAAAATCTATTGCTTCTTCTACTGACCTCATGCCTTAGGTACAGAAGCTATTGTGAAAGGAGTACGCTGCAGGTCACTTCTATCAGTACATGAACAACTTTTCCAATTTCAATGTCAAGACTTTCCCTCTCCCCCCGCTAAATGCTCAGTCCTTCTCTAGCACATTAATGATCAAGTAGAAAAGTGGCAAACACTAACAATTTAAAACCCCTCCCTTTTGCTTCTTGGAAAACAGTCAAAAAAATCCCAGTTTTGCAGGTTCATTTTGGTTTTTTTAACTCATTCCAATATGAACACAAAAGAATAGCTCCTGTTTCCTCTCACTAACACCAAATTTTGAAAGCAGAATGGACACGTTCAGCTTCTTCATGTTGAGATTCACCCCGAGTTCAAATCATTAGCAAAGGCTCAGGGGATCACCAGCACCCAAAACTCAAGTGCCTGAAAGTTCTACAACTTGTGGATAATGGCCTTTGTCCCAGTGGAGATCCTAACAGGGTGAGCGTCGGGGGAATGGTTTTTTATGGGAATGTTTTTTTAGGGAATTTTTTCCCTAATTTTTAATACAGGAAATGTACAGAGAAATGCACAATCTAAAAACAAATTGAGGTTTTGGATGCAGCTAGAAAATGCCCATTGAACACCTGAACATTTCACAGTCATTTTTTACTGTTCAGTCACAAGCAGTAACATGATTAGCTCTCACCTAAACTCTAAATCAAAAGAAACATTATGTCCCCTGAGTGTTCAAAAAATCTGTTCATCCTCCTCCTATGGATAAAATGAAGCTTGTTTGGATTCAGTGTGAACAGTGCTTCCTCCCCTGGCCATATCCAGTGGAGAGCCTCCCGCTGCAGAGCGCGCAAGGCCCGCGGCTGCTGGGAGCCTTCAGCAAGCAAACATCGTGTCACAAGCCCTTACTTCAACAGCAGCACAGCTCCCCAGCTCACTGCTACTTACAACCAATCCTCCGATCGCGTTTCATAACAGGTTATCCCTTTCATAAGAACCTCTGTATTACTGTAAATGTGTAAGTCTTTAAAATTTCCTCTCCTTTCAGTTCAGTAGGTGCACAGCATGCACACACAGCATAGAAAACTTCTGATGTAGTAGTGCAGCCATTCCATAAATAATTATGTATAAACAAAAACATGAATGGAATGTCTATATAAGTAAAATACACAGGTGTTAAAATGATTGCTTGCATATTAAGCAGAAATAGCATGCCAAGTAATTTTGGTATTCTCCAGCATCTTCCCAGAGGGTAAAGGGTTATCAGTTACCTTGGGAACACAGTTATTTTTAATAATAGAAAGGTCATTTAAGTATCTGACAAATATTTTGAAAGAAATGTGTACTTTCACTAACTCTAAAAACTTTAATGAGAATCCAGATCAAGTTGTCCAAATATTTTCATCCTATTATTCACCTCTTCTTCCAAAACATTATTCAAAACCAAACCAAACAAACAAAAAAATCCACCCCACTCACCTCTGAAAACCCACTCGATAACTGTTCATCATATTTCTACTTTAGAACATGTTAGGGAACAAATGTGAATTTGGAGTTCCTTAATGAGTGTCTTGGCCACTGCACCATACTGTGCACAGAGCAAGACCGTTCTTTCCACAGCATGAAATGTATGCAATATTCACAGACAGGAGAAAAAAAATATTCTAGTTTTAAACTGTAGAGAATCAGATTTTTCAGTTCACCTACTAAAAGAATTCTTACACAGTTCTTACTACAGAAAAAAAAAAAACTAAAATAATGGTGCAAGCTAATCTAGTTCAAGGTTTTATTTCCTTCAGTTTTCAGTAGCGAATAATACATATTATTTATTAAAAAAGCAGATCAAAGATGCATTCAGTAATTTTTTATTAACTTCTTCACATAACAATATTACAATATTCTACTTGTATCACCACGCAGGTATTACAGCTATTCATGAGAGGTCAGCTACAGATGTAGAGGTGATCCATGAAGATTTTGAAATTAAATAAAACACATATCAGACTACAAGAGAAGACAAAGAGAGAGAGAGAGAAAGACTAAATTGAGTATTCACTGCAGTGAATCATAGGTAACTGAGTTTTCCCTATGAATAAGCAAATAACCTGAAAGTTCTTTAAATGTTTGGTTTTGTAAAAAATTGGAGGAGTTAAGGCTCTAATAATCTTTGCAGAATGATAAGTCACTTAAAATCCAAGTCTGCAGTGGAAGATTCTATTTAAAAGAGCTATCCATAGATCCCATTACTTTTGGTAAGCCTGTAGTGATCTCTCTACAGTACTTATAGTCAATGCTATAATGAACTAGATTATGTCCATGCACCATGTACAAAATCCCATCACAAATATCTTTGTCTCATTCTCCAAAAACCCTCTCTCTTGACATTGCTTTGTACAAATTTACAGAGCTTCGTGCACTAGCAGCAAGCTTGCCAAACAGCTTTGTCCCCTCCAAAGAACAAGATCCCACCTTGTGACAGATGTCTGACAACCATAAAAAGGTTCAGCCACCATTAAGACTGCAAAGAGCAGACAACTCATCTCTATACTCAAAAAAATCCATGTAAGTAATTATATTCCTTTCTTACTGAATTAGCTAGATAGCCAGGAATAGTGCCTTATAAATGAAAGCAGGTCATCTTAAAATTATGTCCAAGGAGTTGCTAGAAGTCATAACTCTTTTACATCATAAAAAGTAGAACATCTGATGTAACATCATCTCAATAAATGTTGCATAATATGAATAGAAAAATATGCTAGCAAATTCTTATACTACAGTGTGACTATGCACTTGTAAACACAATATTACAAGCTGCTTGCAGCAAAATTTACTTTTGACCATTATTTATTTCTGAATATCTCAAGTCAGTTTCACAGTAGTCCTTTTCCTTAGCAAAAGAATAACTATTTGCAGAATCAAATTATTAAATACTTTTTCAGGATAGGAAAACCTAATAAACACACAAACAGGAAAGAAAAAGCAGTGGAAGGAACTACCCCCACATTGTAAAGTAACAAGAGTGAAAAAGCTTATCTAGGAGCCTGGTGTCAAACCTGCTCTCAGTCCCAAAATAAAAGCATAAAAAACTGCATGCTTACCAGATGCAACTCACCTTCAGAGGGGAACAGCCTGAAAGAAATACTGTTTTGATCACGCAACTGTTCTTTCAAAATAAACACAACCCAATAGGACATGCATGGACATAGAGAAAACCACAACTTCAACCACAGCTGGACACAAGTAATCTTTCATCCTGCTCCTTTCCGTGTTCATTCCCTCCCTCCTAACACCTAAACAAAGAATAGGAAGAGTTAATGGAGAAAGAAGTACATTGCTTTTAAAACCTATCACAGAAACAAGGTATCAAGTATAGCTTCACAGCATGCAAAGATGTACCAATGGAAAATGATTTGCAAACCACAAGAAATACATTTCTCAATACAGCAGGTTAATAACTTAAGTTTTCAGCACAAGTTATGCTCACCTCCTGTTGGCAAAAAGTCACTTCTTAAAAGGAAGTATTTGGTTATACATCCCTTTGACTGTACTGGCTTAACTTTCCAGGCAAGTTAAGAGGGTTCAAGTAGAAATCATGCATGAAAGATTGAGCTTGTGCATAAAAGCTGCTTCACTGCAGACGGTAATAATTTACCACATACTCACTTTTTCAACTTGAAATAGACAGGAAAACACACTGGGATTCTACACTGGGCACTTTATTTTTCCAAACTGAAGCAAACACACAGCCCTTGAAAGCCATGAGGCTTCTTTTGCTCCCTGGAAGGGCTTAAGCAAGGACTACTCAGCTCTGAGGCACAGAGGGGGAGAACAGCTCTTTGCTCCATCTAATGGTGAAAGGGAATAAGCATTTCCATAAGCTTTCACTTCATACCAGGTAAATTCAATCAGGGCAACTCATGCATGGGGTTTTTTTTGTCATGATGGAGCTCATTTGGTCTGTGTGGTGATAAGACATGACATGGATACACAGAGATGTACAGGAGTACATTCCTGGACAAGGCAGGTAACTACTGCTGATGTCAGATCCCAAAGCAGGAGCTATGGCTTTTTTCCATGCCTGTCTCTGCTTCTTCCCTAAGTCTCCGGACCCTGTGCTGGAGCTGGCTGCATGTGTCAGACCTCCTGCCATAGGATGGTGATGTGAGGGCAGGCAGTCTGGGGCAGGGCCAACAGGACCACCTTCACACAAAGCACTGGGCAAACAGCTGAGCACCTCCTGCTGCCAAGCTGGGTATGATCTGGCAACACAGCACCCTCCCCAAGCCAGCCTGTCCTATGACCCCAGCATGCCTGTTTGAACCTGCCACCACAGGCACAGATGGGAGACCAGCCTGTATGGCTGGCCTCCACCCACAATTCAATGTTTGGCTAAGCAGACATCCTTATCCTGACCAATGGTCTGTGATGCTTTTACACTGAAGGACTATCAATGATCTCTTACTCTCCAGGGCTTCCAAGAGCCCTTAAGTTGACAAAGAAAGAATCAGGACAATTTCTACAAGACCTAAGACCACAATGTTTCCAGGGAACTTCTGAAATGGTCCAGGAGTCCCTAAATACTGTCCCAGTCTGTTTCTTACAGTTCTAGAAAGAGGCTGGAACTCGATGGTTCTCTCCTAATGGTTCTGGCAACAGGCTCCCTGGTACCATCTTCTGGAATGAGGAGGCACACACAGGTTTAGACAAACCAAATGATGTGTGGTTTGTTCCCACACAGCAGGTGCTATGCTGAGCACAAGGGCAACACAACAAGGTGGTTCTGCTCTTCCCAGGCATTCAGACCAGAGAGCAGAGGGCACTGTCCCTCCACATTCACAACCAGAGCACAAGTAAATGTTCACACACCAAACACCACCCACTGCTTACTGTATGATGACCATGTTCAAATTTACCTTCATAATTAATCAGCTCCTGAGCAGACAGTAAAAATACCTAATTTGTCCTTTTAGGAATTAATTAATTTGGAAGTACTAAATCTTGGTATGGAAGTGTTTTGAGTTTTTTATACACCAATGTTTAAGGGAAAAAGACTTCAAAAAAAGTAATTCCAAGTACTCACAGCACTTTGAACAAGCTAAATTTTCAGAAAATAAGGAGGAAGATTTCATTAAAGGTAAATTGGTAGGAAAAAAAAAAAAGAAAAGCCAAATAGCAGCAGAATTATATGCAGAATTATCTTCTAATCTGAAACAAGACAAGGTGCTGAGTTTTACCCAACATAATCTCCCTTCAAGTCCAGTAATGCAGGACAAGTTAATTCAAATATCTCCTAAAGATAATTGCATCTGTATGTCGAGACAATTGGAGTGCTCTGCAGGTACAGAAGTTTAGTTTGATTCTAATTCTGTATGCCATCTAAAAATATTATGATCTGGTCATCTGGCAATTAATACCTAAATTATATCCTGTTTTGCAAAACACTTAATAATTGTATTATTAAAAATAATTAAAACCTTATCTCAGCTCACCAATATTTTTGTATTTTAATTTCTATGAAAATATGCATATATTTATATATTAAATAATGTTTACTGCCCTATTCCTGCTATACATTCCAAATTCCACAAATACTAAAGACAACGCCTGTAAATAGTAGCTTGATAAAAGTAAATGCAATAACTTACATGAAAATATTTTCTTCTGCTGTATCTTACTCAAGTTTATAGGAGGAAAACAAAATCATACTTCATTTATGTGTTTGGGAAGATGTATGATGTAAACAATGCAAAAACTGTCACATGAGAGCCCTGTGTTACTTTCAATAAAAACACCTGTAGCCTGCCATTCATATTGCTCACGTCTTGCTGTGAATGTACTCATCCTCTTTGTAGGGAAGATCTCATCCCCTTCTTCTTCCATCTTGGAACATAACACAAAATACTTAAAAACTGTGGGGCTTTATTTATTTCATGCACACATGTCATAGAAGAGAATAAGTCATACTCATTTCCCTTAACTTTCAAAAAAAAAACCAACAAAACCATGCCTTAGAAATTTAGCTCTGAGAATGGAGTTAGGCCCCACATTGATTAGCATTTTCATTTTCCTAATATGCACTGGTGCTTGTTGGGAGTTTGGCTAACATAAGGAATATTTATTCCTACCATACCCATACACAATTAAAATATGTAACTTTTCAGAAAAAAACAAAACCAAAGGTGAACTGTTATCTTGCAATTATCAGTGTTAACTTTCTTTTTTGTCTGTAGCTTTTTCCCCCAGAATTGTAGAAACATCTTTATATAAATTTTTTAAGTTCACTCTTCATTTATAAACATGGCAGTAAACAAGCATACACACAAGGCCCATTATATGAGAATGTTTTGAATTATGTCCCCATCACTACAGAAAAAAAAACCACTCAGAAGTATCAGAGATATATAGCCAGTACCTTGGCATCAGTTTGAATAGCTAAGTACAAATATCCATTATGAAACAGGAGTCAAGACAGAAAGCTCCTTAGGCAGACGAATAAAGATCCTTCACTGCCACACCACAGTATAAATACAAGGAAAAATGTCCACATTCAGAAACCAAACATTTCAGGATTCACCTACAAATAGCTAGACTAAATTCCTTCTGATAATAATTAATCACTAGGTCTTACATTTCCTATAATGTACTGGCCAAACCTGCCACCACAGGCACAGAATACTGGTAGTGGTCAAAAGAAGAGCAATGCTATCTGTCTAGAGGTGCAGCAGTGAGCAAATTAAACTGGTTAATTTTTATCAAAATTTCTGATGTTTTTCACATAAAAAAAGAATTAATCTAGTCAGAAGTGAGGCAATGCAACACCTCAGAGAAATCTGCCACATGGCATTTCATAATTTAACAGGCATCCTTTTGGCAGGGAAACATTGCTGAGGTCAAAGAATTCACAACTTTACACAGATGCATACACAAGAAACATATAAAACACCTTGACCACATATAGGTAGGGCGTTCCTAGACTTGAAAAAGAGGAGACCTAATTTGCTAAAGCCAAGCTTCAAAGGTCTCAAATATATTACTTACCATATAATTCAATTGTAGCAGGTAGAGCTAAAATGCACAAAATTTAGGGTATTAGAATGGAAAGTAGTAAACAGTTAAAACATCCTACTTGCAGTAAAATGTTCAAATTAATAACAGAGGCAAGAGAGGTGGGAAGTGTTTGATCTAAAGACAAAAGAAAAATTATAATAATTTAAAAAATCCTGCCAGCTTTGCAACAGTAGTTTGAGCTGAAGATTCAATCCCATCAGCTAAGAGGCAAAGCTATCTTCCTATGTTTTATACAATCCTTATGTTGAGATGAGATGTGCCTGGTTAAATCTGGACATTCTCTAGCTCATTTTTAATGTCCTTGTTCAAGTTCTCCTCCACTACTGCCTTGAGTAGTAAAGGCTTCCTCTAGTATACAAACTCTCCAGGGTTAGCTTTCCTTTGGAACACCCCCAGCACTAGATATAACTGGATTAACATTAGTGTAGTTACTCCTCATTTCTTTAGCCCCTCCTGTCTTGCCTTCCCTCAGGTACACTACTGCTGTTGTTACCTCCCAGCACTTTTGTTCTTTGCTTCAAACATTTCCTTAGGAGTTCCAATGTACAACAAAAATTATATCCCTTTTTTTTCATTTATCCTAGAATCACAAATTGGTGTGGGCAAGGAAGGACCTTAAAGACCACCTAGTTCCAATCCCCCTGCCATGGGCAGGGGTGCCATTTAATTAGATCAGGTTTCTCAAGGCCCCATTCAGCCTGGACCTGTGGCTGTGGTAGAATGCCAGGTTTATCTTTCTCCACAATTAATAAATTCACTATATTCTCATCCATATTTATAAAATATATTACCTTTTAGTCTCACATTTATTTACCTAGTCTTAATATTTAAACTACACTTTAGAGATTTGAATTAAATAAAAATTCAGTTACACAGTATGTTTATGAATTTTAATTTTCTCATTAAAAGAATTTTAGCTGATTGCTTCTCGGTTTTCATTTTGATCTCTTTTTCTCCTGCTTGCTCCTTTAAAACCTATGACTAAAAGAATATAAGGAATATAAGCTTATGAGCTTTCACTCTTAGCTGTGATGCATGCATATGCACTTTTTTAATAAGTCCAATGTTTTTAAATGAATACAAGTAAAACTTGATGGTTTGCATCTCAGTAAAGAATAAGCAAAAGAAGTAGCTAGGAAGGAAGCATACCATGCAAATCACTGCATTACACAGCGTCAAAACAAATGTCTTCTTAATATATGAGACATAAATCCTACTTAAATCCTGAAATACAGTGTAACTGCTTATCCAATTTATCAGCTAAAATCAGTATGTCATATAAGTCTGTCTTATGAGATGACTTGTTGTCTAGAAAGGGTAGCTCCTTTCTCAGTTCTGGGGTAAGAAGCCAACTTAATGTTTCCAATGTTATGCAAAAACAAGTTAACATTTTACTCCATTGTTTCAGTTATAATACTGATGAGTTTAAAATAGATCTCTGTCTCCTCAAACCTTCCACTTCCCAAATCACATTTCTTTCAATTGTGTTCATCATTCTCTATTTTGTTTACAAGGCAGAAGGGGAAATGAGAAAGCAAAGAACTTACATAAAGGGAAAAATGCGCAACTATGAAGCTCTACACTTGGCTTTGGGAAGATTTAAATGATGGCTCAGTAATTTCAAACCATATTCCAAAGAGCATATTGTGATAGACTGTTCCCCATCCTCACCATGTGCCATTCAGAGGAAGGAACTGTGAACCACAGCTTGAGATGACCCTGCTACCAACTTCCTATAGTTTGGGAGGACTACAGATGGGCCACAGCTGGTGACATTTACCTTCTCCTTGAGGCAAGTCTGCCCAGACTGAAGTCACCATCCTCTAGGGGCACACAAACTCCTGCTATGCCAGGAGCCAGTTTATCACAGCACTTGGGTTGTTCGCCTCTGGTTTAAGTGAACTCATCTTCAGCATTTGTCCTGAGCCAGCAGCCAAGCCCCAAGGCAGGCACTCGCTCACTGCCCCATCAGCAGGTTCAGGGGGAGAGATGGAAGGGGAAAAGAGAACTCATGGGTTGAGTTAAAGAGAGTTTAATAGGTGAAGTGAAAGCCATGCATACCAGATAGCAAAACCAAGAAGTAATTCACTGCTTCCCATGATCAGGCATCTCCAGGAGAGCAGGGCTCCACCACATGTAATGGTGACTTGGGAAAACAAGCATCATTGCTCCAAACAACGTTCTGCCTCCTCCTTCACCCCCCATTTTATATACTGAGCATGAGGTCAAATGATATGGAATATCCCTTTGTAATTTCCAATAGGTCAGAAAAGGTCTTGGCTCTCTATAAGCACTCCTCAGCAATACCAAGAGCTCCTCCATATTATCAACCCTGTGTTCAGCACTAATTCAAAACACAGCCCCCTACCAGCACTGTAAAGAAAATTAACTCCACCCTGCCAAAACCAGCAAGCACTGTAGCAGGTTAGGTAAGCAAAGACACACTCCTATGCCTTCTGGCTAATGGGTGGTAACTGCTGAAAAAAGCATTGAGCCAAAGGAGTTTAAATAATCTACTGTCATCAATTTTTAACCAATCTCATAAAAATCAGAAGCCAAGACAAAAAATTCAAGCAGTGATTTAAAGATGCTTTCCTTTACATTAATAAAAGTAAATCAACTCCTACTCAGCATAGAATTGGTATCCTGCACCTCTGTCAGACCTCTACAAAGCTGGTTTGTGCCTTCCTTTCTAAACTGCACAGAACATGTTAGCACCCAGACTGCTGAAACCACATGAGGAACATGGTTTCCACACCTCTTCTGGAAAACCATTTTTAGAAGATTTAAAAAGACATCTGCTGCAAATAATGTTTTGTTTCCTCTAAAAACCTCCTCCCACAAACACGTAAGTCATCCAAAAGTCAACTTGGGTCTTATTCTGTACCACCACTCAAACACAGCCAGTGCCTGTACAACCCTGCAAGCCTTCCTGGCACCACGGCAATGTAACCAATTTAATCAGCTGAACACCAGAGGAATTTGCAAATTGGAAAAAAAAAAATTAAAAATACACACATGCCTCCTGATGCCCAAAAAAGACACACAGGTTTTAGATATAGAGAGTCAACCAGAGCCTGGAGAGAGAGGCCACCACACCTGTGACTAGACTGCCTGCCTTGGCATACCACTTAAAACTGCTCTAGAGTCACATTCCCTGATTTATCTTTTGCTGCTACATATAAAATTTAAACCTCTGTATTCCCTAATTCTTCCTTGCCAGATGTGATTTCCAAAATGACTCCAATTGAATCTCCTTCAAACATAATTGGAACACGTACAATTAGCAGGAAACAAGTTTGTCAGATTTTAAAGAACTGCCGAAGATGACCTATCAGCCCAAAATTAGCAATTTCTCCACATGGCTTTTACTAACAAACTCTGAATCACTACACATTTCAGTCTATACTTTCCTCCCTGAAACTCTCCTCCCAAACTCCCACAGGCTCTAAGATTAAAATGTTCCCTCATCCTTCAACCGGTGAAATAATTTAGTCAGCCTTCACTACATTTACTTGGCACCTTTCTTCCCCCTCTGGGCCTACAAACACAATAAATATTATGCTCTGGTATTTTGTGCATACTATGCAGAAAGCCTGAGCTTTGGAAGTATGTTTGGCATCATAATTACCTGAGAAATAAGATTTAATAAGATTTAAACACAATTCTAATGTCAGAGTTTACAAACAACTGGCTAACAGAATTTTCTGTGAAAGTTTATGAATGGCATCTCATTGCATGACTCAGACTTTTTACTCTCAACTGGAAAAGGGTAATTTTTTTTATCCTCCAGATATTACAGATAATGAAGTCACAAAAGTTTCTATATAAGTAAAAAATAATTTTAAAAATCCAACCCAACATGCAAAAAGTCCAAAAAAAACCTATACCACAACAAAACAATCCAGAGTAACTTACCACAGGTTAGGAGCAGAAACACAGAGTAAAAGCTACTCTGATACAATAGACAAGATTTCTCATACAATAGGGAAGATTTCTCATTCCTGGGGCTTTTCCAGTATACATTAAGAATGAACGAGGTATTTAGTGAGCTGCAGGTGAATCCTGAGCCTAAGAGTCTTTCACATATACCAAATGCTAAACTGGATAACGTATTTCAATACACTTATTAGTGGGGCCAATGCAAAGTGATAACACAAAAAATAGCAAGCCAAATGTTTCTGGTGGCTTTCATTTTACATTGACTTCATTCATTTTATTCTTGTTCTTCCAAATTCTTAATATTCATGTGCTGCTCTATGTTACAAGCACACTACTTATGTCCAAATGTTAGGAAGAGCACAAAATAAAGTGTGCAAGCTGAGCTGGGGGTGCAAATGGAACCAATGTCATCCCAAGGACAAGCATGGCCAAAATTGCAGCACCAAGGGAAGAAATGAGGTTTAAGGCTTTTTTACCCAATTCTACCTGTTTTCTGCAGGCAAAGGCATTTAAGGGAGAGTAGCACAAGTTAAATATCTACCTTCTGTACAAGGAACTCACAGCAGTAATCAGCATAAATCCAAAAAGAAAAGCACAGAAGTGACTCCCACTACACTTTCTTCACATCCCATGAAGGGCAGGCAGCATCCCTGGTGTCATCCATCCTTCCATCAGCTCCACTGGGAACACCAAACCGCCCTCTGCAAGAACTGAACCCCAATAGCAGAAGAGGTGTGGCTTTGCCTAGAAATCATCCTGCCAAGTCCCACTTTTTAGGGACTGTAGCACCCAACTACACTTACACAGTAAGTTCCAGGCCCCACTGAGAGTGCCCTTCTATCGGCCACTGCTAACACAACACAATTTGCTCCTGCTCACACCTACACACATTTGTTCTCGCACCACAGGACTGACAAGGCAGCTTTCAGCACAGAAAGGAAAGCCAAAGATTTTTCCAAAGTTTCTCCATTTCAGATATCACATTCAAATACTTAACAAGGTAAAATATTTCTTAAGACACAATTAGTTGGCTAGCATGACAGGCAGAAGTCTACTATTTTTCTAGACAGTTGAATAAACTGCTCAATAACTTAAATTCTTAAGTTGAAACAAAACTGGATATATATGCTATTTAAAGTCTCCGGATATACAGACTTCACATACATAAACCCAGGGATGTACAGTATGGGCCTCACAGAAATTAAAGGAAGTTTTCCTCTGAGCATCACTGAAACTGAGGATTTCTTTATTAAACATAGTTTTGAGAAAAGATTTTCAAAAAATTAAGTTACTACATTCTTAAATATTTACATTAATATATCCAATCTAAATATATCCAATATATCTGCCAGTATTAAAAATTAATGTATGTACACAGAAACTCATAGAATCATGGAATGATTTGGATCTGAAGGAAGGACCTTAAAGATCACCTTTGGTCTGGGACACCTTTCACTACAGCAGGTAACTCAGAGCCCCATCCAGCCTGGTCTTTAACACTTCCAGGGCTGAGGAGACCACAATCTAGCTGTTCAACCTTACCACCCTCACAGTACAGAATTTCTTCCTAATATTTAATCTAAACCTGCCCTCCTTCAACTTTAGGCCATTCCCCCATGTCCTGTCGCTTCAGGCCCTTGTGAAAATCCCTCTCCAGCCCCCTCTTAGATACTGGAAGGTGCTGTGAAGTCTTGATGGACCCTTCTCTTCTCCAGGTTTAACAGCCCCAACTCTCTCATCCTGTCTTCATGTGAGAGGTGCTTCAGCCCTCTGCTCATCTTAGTGGCTCTGCTACAGTCCACAGCTAAAAACATTGACAGCTAAAAAATGATGAATGTAATACTAAATGGGAAAGGAGTGCTAACAGAATGTATCTGGCATTTTCAAACATGAATTATTTATCCATTCATTATTTTGATTTAAAAATCAAGTAATTTGCAAACATAATAAAATTAAATTTTAAAAAGACATTATTTACCATAAATTTGTAAATAAGTAGGACCCACCAGGAACAGGTTTTGGCCCTTTGCCATTTAACAGTTCACTAATGATCCAGAAGACAAAGGGCTGCTGTTAATACAAGCCACCACTGGCAGAGGGACCAGGGAAATAATCTAAAGTTTATAGCTGGGCAAAAAATATTCTAACCTATTCTGCAGAACTCTATACATGTTTTGAAGAGTAACATCTACAAAAAATTCCTAGTGAGCTAGTAGGTGAATCTGATCTCCTAGGATGATGACACAGAAATGAAGAAGTACAGAGCAATCTTTGGGTAAATCAACAGGAAAACAACAAAGAGTATTGATTTTAGTATGTTGTATTGCACTGGCCAGGTAGATGTTAACAGTGCTTGGGCAGTTCTCTTTTAAACCCTTTAATAAAAATACAACTAAAACAATTCATATCGATACAGTGACAACAAAGGACTAGAGAAAATGCCTTACAACAAGAGTTAAAGAGATGTCTGATTAGTTCAGTACAAGAATATTGAAAGGTGACTTCATTAGAGAGTATAAACATCTCACTAAGAATAAAGCATTTGAGCTCTGAAGAAGAAACCGGAGGCAATGCCTGGAAACTGAAGCCAGACAAATTCATATCAGAAATAGAGCTTAATTACATTTTTCAGCAATGAAGACCATTAACTACAGATGAAATTAGAGTGCAACGCATCTTCCACATCTGTAAATGAAGACCAAAAATTTCTAGAAGCTGCACTCCATAATAAGTACCAGCCTAACAAAAAGGTAGCTGCATAGATTCAGAAAAAGCCTATATTATACAGAGTTTAACCCATATGATGTAATGGTCCTGGATGACCTTAAAATTGCCAGGGCATATGAATCAGTGCCAAGAAAATTAGTACAACAGACCACACAGGATCACACAGCAACATTAGAAAGAGATTCCCAATTTTTTTATGTCGCCCAACCCTTCTACACAGAAACAAGGCATCTCCATCTGGTAAAAACAACACATTTCTCTCATATGATCTCATTTAATATAATAAAAAGGCTTTTCATTTCATGCATATCTTAAAAAAAAAACAAAACCTTTTTCTACTGCTTAGTGGCTGGGATAAATGTCACCTAGATATTAACACAGCATTACTGAAAATTGTATCAATACTAACAAAATCCAATGAATGCTAATTACTCTAATATTGCAAAACGTTACCACTAGCTGGCAAAGCTCATTTAGGTTTGAAATAACTATTTTGATAAAAAGAGAAACATTGATTACATAATTTGCACTCATTTTGTCACTTCTGTCCTTTTTATCATTTTCTTTTCTGACGCATAGTTGCTTGACACTGCTGACTCACAGGCGGCAAGTATATTCCCAGACTGAATGTAAATGCATCTCATGCCCCTAAATTGTCATTTTCCAGATATTCATCTCCTTCTTAACACTACCTGTACTCTAAGGGTGCATCTGAAAAGAGATAAGCGAAGAAGCAGAACTGGCCTCTGAAACAAAATTGTTTCTTGATTGCTTTGTAGGAAACCATTTCATTAGGCATTCAGTTACTCCTCCAGTATACACAAGCAGGAGCTGTAAAAAATTACCTTAATTTGCAGATCATAAATACCAAAATAATCACATCCATTGGACAGCAGGGCTTACTGGCCTGCAAAATGTTATTACTGGCCTGTAAATAAAAATGGGATGACCAAATATTCATATTATAGGGTATGAATCCTTAAGGAAAGCAAGTCCTTACCTAAAAACAACAAACACAACAACAACAACATAATTACCAATGGGGAAAAAAAGGGCACAGAAGAGGGCCTGGAGAGGACAGCCCAAGTCCCATTCCAACGTAATCCAGAGAGTTTTCCAATCTGTTCCTCAGAGTCTCCAAGTAAACTATTCATGAGCTCACAATTCTTGCTGTCCAAAAGTATTCTGCCCATTCTTTATCAATCACCTGTTTGTCTTTCTTTTTTTTTTTTTTTTTTCATCTAAGCAACATTCTTTTAGCTGTACACTGAAATTCTTGCCCTATTCCTTAAGAATAGAAAGCATATTGTTGCTTCTCCCCTGGGATCAGTCTTCTGCATACATGAAAATTTGTTTCTCCCATCAGCAAATAAAGCAGGATTTGTTCAGACTTCTCAAAAGGTCACTTTTCTTAGATGTCTTATTACCTGTTTCCTTCCCTTAAACTAAAATCTTTTAGAATCCCGGTACCTTGCCCACATAAGTGCATGGGCCCAAACCTCTACACTGATTTCAGTCTGCACTTAGCTTGAGTACATCCTCACACAATCTGCACAGAAACAGAGGTTGAGAAAGTCATGGGGGAAAAAAAGGGACATGCTATGAGGGATCAGAGACACAAAGATTCTAGGCAAGAAATAATGTTGCTACTAACTACACTCAGGTTTGTTTATCAATATTTTAGTCTACTGAGTTTACTTCGACCTTATTATAAATATGAATTTATTTGTGTAGCATGATAAAAAAGGGCTCTGATTCTGAGACTTCTAGAATAACAAAATATACCAATGAGGAAAACTCTATAAACCCACTATAAATAAGGGGAAGGAGGGAAAGTCATATACATACGCATACCTGTACAGTAAATAATTTGCCTAATTTCAATAGTTCTTACACTATACATTTTTATTGTATTTTAACAAAGAATAAAACATTTTGACTCTTGGAAAAGTTCAATGCATGCAAAATATTAACTAAACTCTGGACTACACACAGAAATAATTCAGCATAAACAAATTTCATTGTTCTATGTGATGTCTCCTATCTGACCTATCTTGCTCTCTTTCCTTCCTGACCTAGACAGCTATATACCAGCAATACTGGCTTCAAAACCGCCTAGACGAATGTTTCACAAATTCAGGACAAAATTATCAACACTTTTTGCCACTTGTGTTACAGGGAGAGACAGCAGAGTGTGCAACCTTAAGCGCAACACAGTTTTAAAACAGCTAGTAATGTAATCATGGAAAGAAATCTGTCTCACATTGAATTTTTTAACTGAACTACTTTTACACCACTAGTGAAGATCTGAATGCACAATTTAGAGCCACCTTTTTCGTCATTTGCCTTGACTTCATATGTGCAAGCCCTAGTGATGCTGACGTCAGTGGGGTTTTTGTCATTCAGTTCTCTGGTCCATAATTAGATCTCATACCAGAAACAGTTATTTATTCCATTTGAAAAGAATTTTCATCTACCCCAAGCAACTTGCTTTTCATTCCTCAGTCCTTCAGGCTTACTTACACACACACGAAAATTGAATAAATCAGACTTATTTAATCTCTATCAATTTGTCAGTGCTTTATATGGTTGGATCTGAAAGCCTCAGGTTAACAGACTGAGAGAACACATACATGAAGAAGGCACCACATCTCACCCAGCCCTAACAGGCTAAAGCACATTTAAACAATTAAGTATTTATTCTTATATATAGCATCTGAGTGTCTGCAAGGTCTTAACAAATACTTAAGAAATATATAATAAAATGTGATTCATAAGCAAATACTGATACAGATGACTAATTTTTTCTACAAAACCTTTAATACATCAATCAGAACATGGATTACACAAACACATACACATACACACACACACACACAAAAGATATATTACTACAGAAGGGGCAATTTGGCTGCTTCTCAGCAAACACAGATTAAAGCACACAAGCTCTTGTGCATACAAGAAAGAAGATAAATAACCCCAAAAGGTCACAGCATGTACTCTGTGATCTGTAGGTACTTATGCAATAAAAGATAAAACCTGCTTCTGTGAATAAAACTGAGTGATTACAGTATTCAGTTTAAATACCCTTTTAGACGTGTATGAAAACACAGCAATCACTGTATGTGCTGCAATATTTTTCCAGTAACAGGTACATTTTTCTAATCCAGTAGAGGAAACATAGTTATGGCTACAATTAAGTACCATGGCCACCTAACTTAAAGCCAAATGCCTTCACTAAGTTTTGCTCTATAAAGGACACTAGTGCTGATTTTTGTATTCAATTCATATTCCCAAGTAATTTGGAAGTGTGCTTTTGCATCGTATTTCTTTATACTGCAAAAACATCAGAGATAATAAATCATCATAGTCCTACTTCTAGTAATATGATATTAAAATAAATTCTCAGGAAGGATTCCATTACTGAAAGAATGCAGAAAGGATTGAAGTGGACTGCCCAAGGAAGTGTAAAGTCAGCTTCCCTGTAAGTGTTCAAGAAACAACTGGACACGGCACTTCGCAGTACATGGTCTAGTTGACAAGGTGGTATTCAGTCAAAGGTTGGATTTAGTGAACTTAGGGGCCTTTTCTAACATTAATAACTCAATATTCTAAAGCTACAAATGCAGATTCCTTAAAAAAGGAATCAGCTGTCAAAATCAAAAGGAAATTTCTATTATAGTTATTCATTGATTGGGAAATGCTAATTCTACATTACCCCTCTTACTGAATCTGAGATATTCATGGAAACAGAAAACAAGACATGAACTAAGAGTGCCACAGAACCATCTTATTTCTTTTGTCACTCATATCACTATGATTGGTCCAGTTACTGCCATACCCTATCAATATTCAAATATTTGCTTCTAGAAAGAGGGTGGGAGGTAAATAAAAAAGGAGGGAGGTCAAGCAGAGAGCGTCCATGCTGCTTTTTTTAATGCTTAACAAAGTCTGTATTTAACTGCAGATTTCCATCATACATACATCAAAACACAACAGGCTCCTCGCCATCCTTATTTTATGTCTGCTTCCAGGGTTGATTTTTGAAAGCTAGGAATATTTTCATGCTTTTCCATATTCCTCCACCTTCCCAGCAAGTACTACAGCTTTTCACTGCACACAATTTAGTATACAGACTTTTAATTCTATATAAGCTAAATAAAGTTCTGTTAAGTTAACCATTTGTTAACCACTTTCCTTGGTCTGAACCAGTGTGTCTGCTATTTTCCTGAGTATGTAGTCAAGTTAGCAGCAGTTTTAAAACAAAAAAAAAAAGATTTGGCAGGGAAAGATCTTACTGATAGGCATTCTTCTGGGGAGGCATGCAGCCTCCCCAGAAGATTGTCGGAACTCAGGACATCCCTTTGGGAGTTCGGAGTTTCCAGGACCCCTGCCGGGAGGCTCAGAGACCCTGGCACACAGCCCAGAACACCAGTGGGTTTGATTATGAACCGTGGAGCAAATTGCCAGCTTTACATGAAGACCTAAAAGCCACAGCAGTTTAAATGGTGTGATAATAAA